>JAMYCR010000003.1:15507093-16205407 GCA_028830335.1 Eucera pruinosa | reverse complement strand
ATTTAAACTTCACTACCGCGGAAAACACGATCAATTTAAAATTCTAACTCAATATCACCACATGGTTCGCTCACTCCTCCCCTTATTCCTCCTCCCTCGGTTTCATTCGCCATGAGCTTTAGTTAAATCCAGACGCTGCTAAAAAATGCTCTACATCAACAAGGGGTAGGATCGAATATCTGATACCTTTTCTTCTCAGGTTTCTCCCCGTGAAATCCCAGCAATACTTCCCTGCTCGAACGCATTAAAATTTTCAAAATGACCCGGAGCGATACTCCGTCCCTCGAGGAGAAGTCTCTCTTTGAAGAGGATCGAGAGTCTAGCGCGATGTTCGTTCAGGGTAAAAGCAGGCGGAAAATTTGGCGTTTGGCCGGTTGCATTGCGATTTCCCTTCCGCCCACGATATATATTTCGCTGGGTAACGTAATTACCTCTGCCTGTGCGCGAAGGAAAATATAGCTGAGCGCGGCGCGCAAATAAAGGCTTCGAGGTACGTGCATTTAATTAAATTTCAACCGTGCAACAGACTAGTTCAAACAAATTCAGAGCTCATTGATTTCCGGCAAAACGAACGCCCCGGTAAAAAATAGGTCCACTTCAACGTTGGTCAAACGAAAGTACGTTGGCTAAATTTTCACGTTAAATTCGCAACTTTTCGATCTCCGCCTGACAACTAATCCCGACGATTGCATAAAGCCCGCGACGTGTAATTAACAACACGTGTTAGCGATTACTGTTAGCCTAAACGCCTCTCGCTTCATGGATGCGTATTAATCGGTTCGACGAAACCTGCACGGATCGATACGGTCACCCCATACAACGCTCGCAAATAGTCGAGAGATTTGTGGTTCGGGCTTGCCAAGTATCTCGCAAGTATCTACTGCTGATCAGAAAATTTAAGGTACTATGTTCTTATAAAAAATTCTTCTGCTTGTGAAAGAGACACTCAGAGTATAATACTTTGATTTTAATGAAACTTTGTAAGTTGATAAAGAGTGGAAGAACGTTGAATCGATAAATCTTGTACTGATAAATGTTGAATCGATAAATTTAGATACGCAATACTGTGCTTCTTGGCGCTATTATCCTAATTAACATTTTTAAATTGCCGAACATTAAAATTGTAAATTAGGAAAAACCCCAGTAAAACAATTAAGAGAAGGAAACTGAATTGTAAAGCCTTACAAAGCAAACAGGATATCCTTTGGATAAAATCGGACTTTGCTTGAAATCATATAAAAGAAATCAAGAAAAAGTTATATTATTGTAGGTCGTATTATCATATTTCTGCATTCTTTAGGAAATAATATCTACAAGATTTTGTTTAGAGGTGAATCCATTTTCTTTCAAGCGAGTTTACTTTTTCTCCTTGCAGTTTTTAAAATAACGTCCAATATTCGTTAAGCAAGTTCTTATTCAATTTTCTGGGAAATTAGTATGAAAATACCGAAATGTACGACTGGAACATAACCGTTTCACGAGTCTGAGCATAGCTGCACCTGCGTGCACAATATAACCATAAACGTAACACAGATCTACAAACGGAAGGAGAAATTATGTCTACCCCATTCTACCAACCGAATGCTACACGCCACTTGTGCATATTAATTAAGGGATATCAATTAACTGTTGCCCAATCAGGTCACCGCATTGTTCATTCAATTAGAATCACCCACGTGTATGTATGTATTAAGCGTAAACTTTGACAAAAGATATTTGCAATTGTGACAAACATCACGTCGTCGTGTTATAAATATGTAACATTCCTGAAACGATAAACGTACGTTTGGTTTGCCAAATATTTTTATAGAATAAATATGTATATGGTACACAAATTTCCAAATAGAACGACGTAGAATAATGGCACTGATACTTCACCGTATTTGATATGAATTTTATTTCTCTTTTTAATTTATGGTTTAATTCACGTCGGATTCGAAGTGGACTCGAGTTAGATTCAGAATACTTTCGATTTATGTTTGGACATTTGGGTCAGATTCAAATTAGGTGAGGCTTACATTCGAGTTAGGTGATAATTGCGCCTGTGATTATGAAAATGTTGTAAGTCAAAAGAAAAAGTGGCACAAAAGTTTCCATATTTTTGTGATGAAGATTAATGTAACACAACATAAGTGAGAAGGTCCAATTTTTCAGTTTTTTGACTTACACCACTTTCGTAATTACTGGCACAATTATATTCAAGATATCTATCTATATATTAACTAAGTATTTTTGTAAAAAAAAGAATGATTTAAGACAACCGAAAGCTATCTTTAAACCATAAGGCGAGAAGATTATGAATTAATAAAAATAATAATGAAAAAATATGTTCAGATTAGATTCGAGATACGTATGAATTATGTTCGGTATTTTCGGGTTAGGTTCTGATTTGGCTCGAAATACGTTCGAGTTAGGTTTAGATTTGATTCAGAATAGGTTTGGGTTAGGTTCGAATTAGATTCTACGAACAAACAAGCCAGATCACGGAGATGCAATCCGTTTTAATCTCGTGCAAGACGTCAAACCTCGATGTCACTTTGGCATTTTCAGCATTGACGTCCCTACAATGTTGTTACGTAACGAGTACTATGTTTTAAATACAACTTTCATCATTCCCACACAGCTTGCCCGGGTAAAATCGATGACTAATCGAACAAACCGCTGGTTCGATCGGCCACTTTGCATTAATATCATTCGATCGAGTGCCCAACCTTTCTCGATTCAGGTAAGAGTGCCAACACTCCAACAATTTCCCTCTTTGAATAATAACTCGTGCCTCCATTCCATACTGAATATGTATTACCTAACTCGCAATTGAATGTTTGAAACCGGAAAATCGTTTAAAAGCTCTCGAGATGTTACATAAAATACTAATCAGCATTCCTTTAATTTATACGAAGGACAGAAAATTAGGAGGAAGTATATTTCATCAAGGATAATTAAAAAATGTAGGTCAAAAATAATTTGCGATGCCATCTTTATCTCTTACTCTACGATTGTCAACTGAAATCATGCAATTTCACGTAACGTGAAAATAGTGTGTCGCAGTCTTTATGGGTACTCTTCTTACAAAAATTGCGAAACTTCTCACCGATAAAGAATTTCTGGTGCAAATTATAAAAGGAAGGCATACAAGATCCTATAAAACTAGCGCTTCCAAGTTTTCACATTTTCAAACACGAGAATATTATCCAAAAAATATGGACTAACTAAGGGAATAACCGTAAAGGAAAAGATGAAAGCGAAGAGGGTCGGGAATGATCCTCGATATCCTTTATAGACTTCGGTATCGAGCTTCCCATGGTACCTGCCCCGAGTTCCATTTTTTCCTTCTCTATAGCGACGTTCTCCATTTACTTTCAGGATCCAAAGCGAAACATCCGTGCACCGATAAGCCAGCCCTTTTGCGGCCGACACCTTGCAGAATCGTTACTCACTTATCGCTTTTCGAGAGCGCTAAAAATTGCAGTCGCACGAGATACGCTCGAAGGTGAACAGGTGTCGACTAAAAATATCTACGCACATCTGTACGGAAACTGTGCACCTATGCCGAAACACACACACACGGTTGATTCTGGATCCTTTGTGAAATGAGATTGGTGCAAACGCGAGGTCGACCAAAGAATTTTGGGAATTTAAAGAGCCCGCTGATCCTACGTTTCCCGTTTTATTACCCACGTGGTTAAGCGGGAACTCCTGATAAAATTAGGGTCAGAGTTCAAACACCTGCCGCTAAGAACACGAATTATAAAATAAGAAAGAGAATCTAGAAGCATGAAAGCCTCGAAGTGTGTTCGGCTCTTGGAGTTGCAAGATTAACATTTTTTCGAGCAACTACCACTTGCATTTACTTCCTTTTTCACATTAAAATATCAAATTTATGTTCCCACGTTTCGGAGAATTTATGCTCAAGAATTTGCCGAGCAAAGTACAGTTCTGCTCGATTAACGGAAGAACGATAAGATCGTCCAGGAACTTCACACGTGCAAGCAATTAAACCGTTGCAATTCTCGACTTGTAAATCGGGATCCCTCCAAAAAAAATGGTTACATCCAATTAACGAAGCATGTGGTGTAAAGCCAGTTATCTTCATACGCTACACATGTTGCTTGAAAAATTTTACTCGCGATTAATTGAGAACACGAGAACCCTTTCAAGTACGGCAAGCTTCAGCATAGAACGTAAGAAATACTTAGCAGTAGATACCTGCGAATCAATATTAACTATTCATCTCGAGACGAAAGCGATCTTAACCCGTAATTAACGCATGAATAATCGGCCTCCAAAGTTCTGCAAATTCGATCTTCGATATGTTCAGTGATAAACGACGCTTTTGGGACACATCTGCTACGGCAAACTTATTCAAACAAGCTTAACGACTCGTGACGAGTTTAAGAAGACTAGTGAGATTCAAGCAAACCCTTCTTACCCACGCATACTTCAGAGGAACATACGGTCAGTCATGAAACTCTACGTACACATTATAATTGCATACTTTAGGACATACTTTGGAATAATAAATATGACGTAAAAATTCATAAGATTGAGAATTACGAGCGAGGAAGATGAGTAAGGGCAGTATTGTTACATGAATAAAATTGTGATTTTATTTATGTTAAACAAACTATAGGATATGACACATGTGTCAGCGAATCTAACAAAGTATAAATACAATTATAACGTTAAGTTCTGTATACTTTAACAGACGTACCTAGACTTTCGCCAAATCGTATTTTTGATTCACATACATTCTCTCGTAAATAAACAGAAAAACATCACCATTTTTTGACGATCTGTCTAGTTTTAAGTAACAAATGAATTACTATCATCAAGATAATCGAGACTCCTGTGTTTTTGTAAATATTTGAATTTTAAGAGTGTACGTAGACTTTTGCAACTGATTGTAATTCAACGTCTCCAAATCTCTGTGAAAATATCTCTCTATCAGCTATCTTTAACGTCGTTAGATGAAATATCGAAGAAACGTGGCTGTGATTATCGAAAGGAACAGGAACACAATGCATCATTCCAAGGACCCAAAAATTACCAGATAATGGTAATTATGGTGGTAATTAGATGAACAATGAAACAGTGGAAGAGAAAATAAGCCACGATTAAGGGCACGCAACGATTTTGTAAGGAGGATCCTAAACGATTAAGAGCAAGCCACCACAGAGAATGCTTTGTTCTCTTGCATTCCCGCTGCCCCGACATAAATATCGTTCAAACTGTAATTCGAGTGTACCACCCCCTCACGAACTATTAAATCGGATTCGAATGCCAGCAAGCAACGCTGCACTCCTTTCTACACGAATTTTACCGGCTACCAACTCGTGGTAATTTGAACTGGAGCAACGAAAAAAGAAGTGCAAGGCAAGAATGCATGCGCTCGTCGTGTTTTAAGTTGCGGTTTTAATGCAAGTCTACATAATTAACTCGCGATTCTTTCGTTTTCATTTTTAGGCATTAGTTTTGGAAAATAGGAAATTTGAAGATTTGAAAATAAATAGCCGTAAGAATTGCAAGTTTTGCAAATTTCATACTTTACCAATTGCAAGCTTTGCAAATTGCAAACTTTACACATTACCAGCTTTGGAAGTTCCTAGCTTTGAGAATTCCTAGCTTTGAAAGTTCTAAGCTTTGGGAAATCGAGAACTTTACAATTTAAAAATGCAATAACTCACGATTTTGAAATCTACGGGAATCCAGTAATCTTAATATTATGTCGGATTTATCGTCGTGTCTCATGATACTCACTGTCAGACATTTCCTACATTAAAGTTCCGTTATCACTAATTTACAATATGATTATTATTCTACGCGCAATAGCCACGATAAGCAGAAGATCGTAGATTATGGCTGTGGTACACCTATCGCTTACGCAATACGCATTTATCACGGCATTCACTCAGAACGATTGTATTCCCCGTGTTCCGTAACACTGTAACAGTTGTAACTCTTTCACCGCAACGAATGCTTCCACAAACGATTGGTAATAAAAACAAACAAATTATTACGAAACTCTTATGCGATATCTACTAACTTACAACAATTGATTCCTTGTACCGGCAATTATTCCATCGAGTACACTAATAAAACAATTACATTAAATGTCAACTACGTTCCACCAAATATCAACCCCCAATTAACCTTGGATATATATTTCAATAAACAATCTAATTAATTGGGTTTACATCCCAATAAGCAATTCAATTTTCAAATTAAATCATTCATCTCCTCTCCGAAATATTTTCTGGTGAAGAAAATTTCATTCTATGGTATAGGTACATTTTTTCTGAAAGCGTTTCAACTGAAGTCCGACAAAAGTATGATTTCACTTGATTTTAAAAATCCTATTCTTTGGTAAACATTCGCGTTGAATATGCATAGGTTCCGGCATACGTCGGGGAATTTAAAGGAATTTTAATTGCGTTCAAGAATCTCTTGTAAGTACAAAGAGCCGGGTCAAGAGGAGTAAGCAACGTGAACGGACTTTTTTATCATTTCACGCACAAAGCAGATTCGAAGCGCCTCTTTTCAAATGTTCGCGCTGACAGCGGTTGATCTCTTTCGAAGAGTTAATGCATACGACACAGCTGCTTCACGTGCGTCGCGAAAAACACCAGGAGAAACATTCTGGAAAATATGCTCGCCACTTGGAAACTCAACTGTCGCAGACACATTATCGCTATTGTTAATTGATCCACGCGTATCAAAGCGGAAATCCTAACGTATGACTAACGAGACACGCTGTCGCGTGATACATTCTATAAGGAAATTAATTTAGTAAAATTTTAGACACAGAAGTCGTTACGCGTTACAGAATTATGACAACGAATAAAGCTAATTAATGAAAATTTTAGGTTATAAATTAAGGAAAAGAGACATCAAATAATTACTTACAGTTATGTACAAGACTATTGCGCAAGGAAAAGTTGATTTCAAAAGTTCCAAAGTATCACGTGTAAGCAACATTTACAGAAAGCATTGCCAATAATGTTAAAAATAAAAATAAGAAAAAATAACACACCTTCTACACTACTACTTTTCGCCTTATTTCTATGTAGGCCTTTGCACACTTCTCCTGCGCCGATTTTCTAGATCAATTTCCCGACCTACATTTACCCCTCAGATGTCTTCTTTCCAAGCTCCAACGCTACCCACCCGTTTCTGCTCGAAAAATTATTCACGAAAGCGAGCTTCCTTCGTGAAATTTTTCGCGAGTCACCTTTGGACCATTGCTCCCTCTGGGATTCTTTGCGAAACGTGAATTCGAACGAGTCATAGAAATCGCTAGCATAAAGCAGTAGAAGCGTATCGAACACTCGTACGTGCAAGAGGGAACCGCCATTGAAACAGCTCTCCTGAGCCCGTTCCAATGTCCTCTTTGAAGACAGCCCTCACCTTGCGAATACTGCTTGTGTGGTAGTAGGTCAGTAATGTCGAGGACGAGCTGGTGAACTATATTCGCGAGCAAACGACAGGGTGGGGCACGCCGAGTTTCCCCAATCAATAAACCTCCAGCCGGCGACATTCAGATTCGGTCAGAAGCTCGACCGTGTCACGGTAAAGCCGCGTTTACATTGGACAAGTTTTGGTCGGGTGGCCGACCGAGTAGGTTGACTTCAACTTGTTTAACTAAAACGTTTACATTAGAACTTTGTCGTCCGACTTTTTATCTTCCAACGTGACTAATGTACTGCGTAAAACCGTGTTTGTATTAAGCAACTTCCAGTCGTGCGGTTTGACAGAAGAATCAGACGTAAGACCTCTTCCCCTTGTTAAGCAGGGACTTAAAGTGTCACGTTTATTTGGGAAAACCAGGTAACATGGTAGGGGAAAATTGAAGAAATATTGAAATAGATGTCTATTTGCGAGACAAACAGGAGGACCTCTTGAGGATCCGTACAAAGGATCTGTTCTTGGAAAAGATGCAGTTTGCAGGAGATTGAACCCCTTTTAGTATATTCTCACGTGTTGTAATTAACGCTGTATAAAAACAAGTTCAAGACTAGAATGATAATAATTAGACTGCAGATCTTTATGCAAATCCACATTTTTACCAATAGCACTAAAAAAATAGGATGTAAATTGAGGCTTGCTTTACCTACTAATTATTCTAACTTGTATTCAACTTTGGATATTTTATATATTTTTGCATATCATATGTATTTTATATTTTTTTCCATATGTAAATTCATCGTAAATGCATAAACATCCGTAGTCTAATAATAACATTAGAACTACCGACAATTAAGATGTTATTTACACCAAAACGAAATTAAACCGGTACATAGTTAAAACAAAGTCTCACTTTTTATAGAATTATAAAAATAATTCTTTAGAGAAAATCATGCCAAAATAAGTATAAATTTATTAAATTTTTATAAAAAATTATGAATGAGTCATTGTGACCACTTTGATAATACCAGTGTTAACAAAATTACGTCTTGATATTTTAAAATGTACATTACAATATAAATGAACAATAAATGGATGAAATTTCTTAAACGTGTTCAAGCGGACAGTTTCTTTTGTGAGTAACTGTACTTAGATTAACGAAGGAGGATGCTATCACGAAGTAATTAAGACACGTGTGGTAAGAATACGTTCAAGATTAGATCGATAATAAGCTACTGACAGAGAAGAGCAAGAAGAGGTATTGTATCGGATAGTAAACGCGATGTTATTTATTTTGAAGATAAATAAGAAGATCAATGGCAATCAATAAAATGGTTTTCTCTTTTCAAGGTGACAGAGTTTCCAGGAAATACGATCTTTTTTGTTATCCTCTTACGTCTGTTTTTCTTCATGTTATATATTTAGATAAGGGGAAGAGCAAAATACCTGTTATTAGGTAATTAAAGCGTGCGATTACAAAAATAGGTTTAAGATTAGAAAGAGAAGAAACTGATCCGACGGTGTTGTTTATTCAAATCGCATCGTAAAGAGAATACGTCTTCCCATTTCCCATAATTACAAGGCTTCTTATACGATGAATAAAGGAACACGTGCATAATTCCACGGATTAAAAGCGTATAAAATATCTAAGTACACAACTCATACCATTAATCTATAATGATACAAGTTCTCATAGTGTTTCCGGGAAAAAACTTTCACCGTTTGTTTCAGAAAATTCTAACCGTTACCTCAACTTACAACACCCACCCACATGCATATTTCACAATCTAACATGGATCGTAATATCAAATATTAAATTCAGACATTGAGGATAAGAATCTAAGACACCGAGACTGGTTAGTTTATGATAAAATGTTGATGCGATACTTAGATATAATTGTGTTACCTATTTTTCTATTTCACTGTTTGAGTTTAAAGCAGTAACTCCAATGCCCGGTAAATAAACAAATTAACACCAGAACTACAATTAAACGAAGTACATCTATTTATAGCAAGATAATTGAAATGATAGGGAAAACATTTTTTATTTATATTTTCATTTTCTGTTTACGAAAAATCTCCGAAAATCTTCCAAATTGCGCTATCTCAAATTTATACAACTTTTATACGAAGTTACAAATGGGTCATTTTTACACCACTTTAGTAGTTCTAATGTTAAATTTATATTAATCCTTTGCACTCCAAAAAATTTTTAATATAGTATGATCCTTCGGTAACTCCACCACGCTTTTTTGACTCTTGTAACAACTTAAAGTATGTAATAAACTAAACTTTGACTTGCTTTGTTTTGAAAGAAATGGAAATATGATTCACGAAAATAGATGAAGAAGAAACTTGAACTCTAGTATTTAAAGAAATTTATGCGTGTCGCTATAGCTGTGTATCAACAAAGTGCAAAGGATCAAACACAAATTTAGGTATTTATTTTTATATCTCAATCGATGGGTAACTATGCTTATATAAATACATGTAATGCAACACAAATGATCGAACAAAAAACTATATTAAGCGTGGACAAGCGAATGTAGCATATTTTTACCCCTAAATCGCCTAAGACGAAAACCCTATCTCTTTCATATTTTCTGCAACGATTTTCGCAAACTTGTTCGGCACGAGGCCGTTGTCCAATGTCATGCGAAAGTAATGGAACAGTCGAAATATTTAACGGTGTTACACTCCAAATGCGGATTCTTATTTATTCGGCATACAGGAGAGTGGAATAGAGACAACGTTTGCCTGGCCAACTCGGCGGTTTATGTAGAAGTCAAATATTTTCTTGTATTGCATGGAAAACTCCACATCCTAAAATATTGAAATAAGCGAGTTCTTTTCCACAGCTCGTTTATGATACATTGTCTAATTAGAGTTTGGCGATCCTTGCGAATACCCCAGGTATGAATGTGCACAGTGTCGCCACGTTTTGTAGCCAGCTCTAATCGTGCGCCCGTCTTGTGGACATCACCGAGATTTTTTTCTTCCACCGTCTTAAATATAATTATTTACTTACTTTACTCCACACAAGTCATTTATTTCATATAACCCCTCAACAGTTTTCATTCGTGTGCGTTTTATCTGCATTCGTGTCCGTGTCAAACAGCCCGGCCCTGTCATTCGTTTATTCAGAGAATAACAAATGGGTCTACAAACGATTCCGTATCCTCCGCAAACACTCGCGGTACCAGAATGACCTCTCTAACGCTCCGTTCCCATACGGAGACCCGAATCCGAATAGATCTATTCGTGCGAAAACACGATGCTCTTCTCTATCGATAGATACCAAAAAGACGCGCAATTACTCTTGTGTTTTCCATACTAAAGTGTACCAAATTACACCCCAAATAGAAATCTTCTTTGCGAGTTATTTTCTACAAGAAAACGGAATGAAAAATTTGAATTTTCTGCATGCTTTTAAGATCGTCCATCGTCCGGCTAGTCACAACTACTTAAGAAAACAATGTCGCCACTATTTTGCCAAATGGATCACTCTAAATTAGCTGAGAAAGCGCAGAAAATTACCTTAACGTGCCATTATTATAATTTTCCTAGGTCACCCTCGGGAAAATCTCTATCCTCCTCGTGGAACAAGACAAATGTGCAAATTATGATAGTCTCACGATGCGCGCCGAGGGCTCTCTGCAGTGCTTACAGAATCGTATTTCGGTAGACGGAAGAGCGAATAGAGCAGGTAAGAATAGACTGACCTCCAAAAGCTCTCCCGAGAGAGAGAGAGGACTGCACCAAATTGCAACCGAGGTGTACAATGCAAGCAGAGCATATAATGAGACGGTGTATAATGGTCTCGGCCCGAGCTCGTCAACTCGCTCGAGATGAGAAACGCGTTGACGAATAGTTAAATGTTCAATTATCACTTTATCGTCGAATCTAGAACGACCTTCCTTAATGCATCTCCTCGTTTAAGCTCGCTGTAAATTGCTATGGCAATAGAAGAGCAGATCTGAAGAATCAACTTGTAGATAATGCGAGAATAGAAAGAGAAATGGAAAAGTTGGGGGATGGTATTTTTCACTTAAAGTGGCTATAAGATGGGTAAACGACCCCTGTGTTTTTACAGTTAAATACTATTTAACCCTGCTGCAGTCTTTGGTTCATTTTCGACCCAATCATGTTCTCATTCTTTTAAAATACTTTCTAGTTTTGAGACAAATATAAAAAAGTTGTTATTCATATTTGTAAAAAGTTCGAATTTTTATGTCGATGGTCCTTTTTATTTGAAAAGTAATTTGAATTGATAAAATCTGGATTGTAATTCGTGCTACAAGAGTGATTCGATATTACAAAATAAAACACTGAGAGGAAAAAACCCGGAATGCCTGATTATGCATAAACTAATAACTCCACGATTAAATCCCAGTTTTTACGGAGACTAGTTTTTCTCACCTTTTTTCAGAGGATCTACTTCGAGTTACAAAACAGTAGATTCGTACTTGAAGAGGTAATTACTCACTGCATTATCAATTCGACGCATACATGCTGAACAATCTATCAACACTTCACCACTCCCACATTTGCTTCATCCTACACCGAACCATTTTCCCATCCAACTGCAACAATTCCTCTGCCCACAATACTTTTCAGCGAACGCCATAAAACATTGGAGGCCCTTCTCTAACCTATTCGTGAGCGCTGGAAGCGACCTGTACGCCAAGTAAAAGGTCGATCCTATTGTTACAACCCTATCGATCGCACCAATGAAATAGATCGATAGCTGTTTCCAACGTCTCAATTAATCGAGCAATCGAGTCAGGTCGATAAATACACGATACCCCGTGGCTCCTCTCACTTTTCTTGCACTTTATCCATAGTGCGTGGTGTACAAGCGTAAAACACGGAGAAAAAGCAGCGGGTCGAACGGTAAAGGAACGGCTGCAAGTACGAACAATTGCTGGAAGTCCCACGGTCGTTTTTTCGAACAGTATAGTATAACGCGATATAAGAGTTCGCGGTACGAACATAATCTCGTAATAAATCGCCACAAGCGTTAAGCGAGTATTTAAAAGCAACACATAAGCAGCAACGGTATCAAGAGGCAAGATTTATCGAGCTATTCATAAGGCGCTCGCCTATAATCTTTCTCCTAGGATGCTGCGCCTAATAGCGATGCACTCGAGCGAGGCCCGATCGAGAACCCCGTGGAAATTAATAAGTATCGGCTATACGTTCGCAAAGTACCTCGTTAATAACGCAAAAATCTGACAGAGCAAACGAGGAAAGTGCTAGTTCAACGAGGTGTTCTAAACGATCCTGCTCGTGCCATACAAATAACCGCTTTAATAGGTACACCACCGAATGCATTCGATGCGTTGTTAAATAAGTATGCGAAAGGCTGACCAAAGGAATTGAAGTTTACGATAATTGGCAAATTGGCATGAACGACTATTAGAATAAATCGGGTAACGATTAACCATCTTTTTCGAAGACAGAATTTCCTCGGTAATTAACCTTTTAACTAGGGATGACGAGTTAACTCGTCCTACATAGTATCAATCGTTTAGAAGCAATATCTTATTTCCTCAAATATTCCTAACTTTCGAAAGCATCGTTATTAGATTGTGAATCTTTATACAATTTAAATACGTAAAAAGATATAAAATGCAAATGGTATTGAAAAATACCAAAACATATTAAAAGTAAAATACAAATTATCCGCATATCTGCATAAATATCCGCAGTCGAATCATTATATTTGCATCAAAAGATATTAATTTATACCTGCATTCGTAACGATTAAAATTGGCATAACCAGTGTCGACTCCTTTTTATTAATTTTCAATTCCGCCTGCGAAGAGGATTACCCAGTTAACAGGTTAATTAAATAAAAGGCAAAAAGTTTATCTTATGAAGCAGTATATAAAACGAATTAACTTTTATAAATACAATCCCATTATTTCTGAAGTGGACCACATAAGCTGGCGCCATTTAATTTCCTTAGAAGACTACTGAAAATAAAAGGAAGGAGGAATTACTATGATATTTCGTGGAAAGCTACGAAGCTTTTAACTTGTAATTTATTTGCCGTAAAACCATTTTAATGGTTTTGATAAACAGTCAGCGAAGTTTGGACGTGTTAAATTAATACGACAGAACGCGGAGGAGTGCGGAGCTTATGAAAACTCGATGAGATTGTAGCATCTCTTTAATACCTTGAAAGCATCTTGCGTCGGGTATTTGCCCGCGTGAATATTAAAAAAAGACAAGCGCTGAACGCGCGAGTCAACAGCGCCTGAAGATCGTAAAAACTTGTCGCTCAAACTCAAATTTTAAAGAGATTCGTGCAGTCAAGTGGGTCTTAAAAGTCCACTGCAAATTTTACGGAGCACCCATGTCAAGGTTAAACGCGTCGCCTCGACGACCCTTCGCGAAATTCTTTTCTCGGAAAAACTTTGACGACCTCCTTCGCGTCGTTTCACCAAAAAATGGTTCAAAAATAGAAGTCTGGAGAAGGCAACGAAAATATTGGGTAAGGTTCGGATTAATTCAAAATATTGGAAAAAATCGTTAGAATTGAACCAGTGAAACTTCTTTAATCCGAAGCAAAGATACGGCATCGTGCAGGTTGAATAGAAAGCAATCAATATCAGAGCAGCAACTGTGCAACTTCCTTTCCGCGTAGCTTCCCGGTTCGGTTTTCATCGGTGGACTGCTCTTAAAATACAGGGGAACCATCCTGAAAGCCGATTGTCTCTTCTGCCCGGAAGTGGTTTCGGTGTCTAACCGCTTCCGCCAGAATGGGCTTTAAACTTTCCAGCGGGCCGATGGGAAAAGATGATATCTCTCGAAACAACCGACTCTACTGCGGAAACTTTGCATCAAGCTGGCAAAGGTTCCCCATAAGACAAGTCTTCCCTCTCTTTCGCATAATACTTGCAGATATTAACGAATTGACCTGATCTTATCTTGATTCACGGTCGAGAAACCGTGCATGGGGCGTGTCCTTACAAATTCGAAACAGGACCTGGCTCCTGGGAATTTTGAAGTAACAAAGGGCATCTCGGTTGCTCAAACTTGCAAATCCATTTTAAGATCTCCGGCATCCACCCGCTGGATTTAAAGTTGTCCCTCGAACTACGCGACGGGGTTCGGAATATCAATGTACCGCATAATTGAAAACCGCGTAATTTTGAGGCTCCCCTTCCCATAAACTTGTATTGCATACATAATTACTAAACTGCGGATCTCTGTGCAAATTCATGTTTCTATTAACAAGAGATTAAAAAAGCGAAACTGAAATAAAAGGTTGTTTCGCCATTTAAATATTCTAATTTCTACAGTACTTTATATATGTTGTACATTTTGCATATTCAACGTATTATGCGCATTTTTTTAATATTCGATAAATCCCAAAAGTTTTTAAACATTCAATTTTACAACATATTTCAATTGTATGAAAATTGAACAGGCAATGCTAAAATAAATACCTAAATACTTAAATGTAACTTGAACACAATTTTTTTCATCCTTTATCGCCTTCATTTCTTCAAACATCTAAATTTCTTGTAAATGCATAAAAATCTACAGCATATTTATTATATATTATGTGCATATGTCACATACATTTTACGAAAGCACGTTGCAGTCTTTGTGATTCTCCAAAGTCGCGACAACTTCAAAGACCGCAAAAAACCGCATACTTCGAGGGAGAACTATAAAATGCTTTCGCGTGCATATGTGTGTACGCGTATATGGCGGCGATAAAAGGGGAAGAATTTAATATTCCCTAACGAAGAAGTCGGAGGTTCGTAAGTCGAATTACCAACGGGATAACTAGAGTAAAAGATAGTGACGAGTGTTATCCGCATCGATGCGACCTCGTAAAAAATGTCGGATCGTTCGGAAGTTTATCGGCAATATTTTTCATGGATGCGTCAGCCCAAGGGTTCGTTATACCCCGTGTCAGTGCCAGAAACTCTGGAAAGAGAAAAAGAAACGAAAAAGGGAGGGAAATTTGAATTTTACGACTTCAGCCCGAACTGAGGACCCGCGGCACCCATCTCTCCCTCTTCTCCGAGTTCTGCTACGCGTTCTTCGCGATACTAAATCTGCACGTGACGCGTGCAAAGCCACGCAATTTTTACGAGCTTTTATTAAAGGCAACGCACAGAGAGAAAGAGAGAGCCTGGACAAAAGCGAAACACCGGGCCCCGCGTATCTTTCGCCGCACAGACGGCATTATTGTCTGGCCTTTAAAAATAGATTCGTTCAAACCGTAGAAATACATTTCCTGTGCTCAGCAACTGGTGCAAAGGTCGAGCATTGTTGAGCTCGTGCCTTTACATTGCAGGAAGGTCGCTCAACAACATGGAAAATAATTAAGATATTCAGAATACACGAGTAGCGCTTAAATTTGCAGAAGACAAATCATTGGACAAGAAAGTATTAGGTTCATATTAATCATACTTTGTAAACACTCGTACACAATACAAGCAATGAGTTTTTGGCCTTAAAAGATCACTTCTCCTTCCTTTTGAGATACCATATATGGAAACCCGTTTGTTTAAACTTTGAAGAATCAACCATTATTGCAACGATTTCAAGACACTGTTGGTGGATTCTTCGGATTTCATGAGACGAGACAATATGTCATAGGAGTAACTCATACAGAAAGAGTACCGGGTCATTTAAGGGTTATTAGTTCCGCCTCGAAAGCAGAGAAACACGAAAATAGGGAAGGAGTGAAGGCGTAAGAGCAGCGAAGCGTACGCCTCCTGCTCCCTCATGTGTTTCCCTTAAACAGCCCCCCATGGATTTGGTCTTAAAGAAGGAACAATACGTAAGGTCGTCGTCTGCAAAATATACTGTTCGTACAATTGCCACGACAGCAGGAATACGACTGTTCGAAGTCATTTATAACATAAAATTTATGCAAGCTTGAGGGCTGGCCTTTAACACAGAGGAAGACAAATATATCGTTAACATAAGGGATTTCGAATTCGCGTGACCGCAGGATAAAATATAAAAGTCTGTATTTTGAAAGTTTGAATTTTTAAAGGTTTGAATATCCGAACCTTTGAATATTTGAATATTTGAACATTTATATTTCGTGTACCAACGAGTAATCCATTTCTTCAAATTTTGCATCTGCATTGCCACAATATCGATAAATCTTTCAGGTTAAAAGTAGATCAGTTTATATTCCAAACGAAGTTATAAGTTGACCTTAATGAATAAAAAAGGGGTGAAATGATAATTTGAACATAAACTATATTTTGCACTTATTAAAAGAATAGTGAAGCACCTATTAATACACCTAATATACTTGATATTTCCAATTTTTCAGATCACGAACCTCAAGCACTAGAAATTCTAGGCTTCCAGTTGACCTTAGCAATTCGCAATCTCCGTGTAAAAAAGAATGAATTTGCATTGCACGCGACGAAAGTTTCACGATATTTTCGACAATACAGGAAAGTACATATTATTACTTGGTTTCCGGGTAAGTATTTGTCACCGTGTTTCTCGCAACAACGCGTTACACGCCCAGCGCGCTTCTCGCTTTTCGAATTTGTCAGCCGTGCGTCGTTATCCGAAATAAATTTCTACGTACAAAATTTTCTTCCCGCCCTTTCCACACTGTCAACGAACTACCCACCCCGTTGCTCGTCGTTTCTTTTTACCACCGTCATTCCGTAGGATTTCGCAGAACACTTGCATGACACATTAACGTTGCAAGAAAAATCAAAACACCCGTCCCGTTCTCTGAAAGCATTTGTCTCTACGTACCACGCAACGCTTTTAACTTTTCACGCGCATACTTCTCCAGAATGCATTTAGGTATCCGCCACAATGTATACAAAGAACAAAAACTGTGTACGAAATACGGTACAACAATTTTAGAAATCTCTTATGGTTCGGCAAACTATTAGAAAAGTACATAGAAGGGGAATATTTCATACAGAAATTGTAAGATTCCTAATTGAATTGAGAAATCAGACGAAGCGCTTCTAATTTAGGATTTGATACAATTTAAATATAGAAAATACAAGAAAAGTATTGTTCCTTTTTTTGGCAACGCATTGTGCAATCGATTGCAAAAATATCTGGCAATGTTATGCAGTCAGCAATAATTGAAATTGTATGTCGATAAAGAAACGAATAATTCGGAATATATTTGAAATACCGACAAAAATTATTTATAAGAGTTATTTTAACCCGTGAAATAAATAGATCTAAAAAAAATCTAATCTAAAGTGTAAGTGAATAAAAGAAATTACTCAAATTTTGTAAGGCGACCGAACGCTTGTGTGATTAACTGTGTATCGAATTTGCATGAATGCATCATTTGCACCAAATGCAGTCTGGAATAAGTAAAAAGGGTGGAAGAGAAATTACATGTCCGATGGAAACGAGATCCAGTAGCATCGTTAAGATACCAGGCAATTAGCTTGAACGTGAACCAACGTACCCACAGGAGGATTCCAATTTTTTGCCAAAAATACGCGCATCTTCGGTGCGAATTCGCGGGTTTCGCGGGTGTTAAATCGAGCGTTCCCGTGGCGAGGCTGGAATTCGCGAATCGCGCCAACAAGGCGGAGGCGTTCTGCTCCGACTAATCTACTAATTGGAGGGTGGCCATGGCACCGGGGGTTGCAGAGCAAATTGGGCTAATACAGAAGCAAACAGCTTGACGCCTATAAATACGCGGCATCGTAGCATTGCCTTCCAGAAGCAAACGCACAGGATGCATATTGTAAGCGTACGTGTGCATATTTAAAGGTCCATCCACAGATACGAACAATAGAGATCGACCTAAGACCACTGCTTTATTCTGTCAAGTATTCGACATTTCTGCTTCTAAAATTATATTGCTTCGTAACATAAATTCATCCCGTTTTCCCAGAACGTTTTTCAAATGCCAACAATTTTACAAGAAAACAACGCCTCGGTTACCATCAAAATGGAACAAATAATAATTTAACTCAAAATAAATTTTTACACCTAATACTAGCGGTCATACAATTGTACTGTCCCCTAAAATTCACCAATACAGCGAAAAAGCTCTAATGAACTCTCACCCCAAAGTAAATATACTCACCCCCTAAAACTACTTCTAATGTTTTAACGACTGAATCTACTTAAGAGCTCGCGTCAATACTCGTGTAAAGAATGTACGGACGATAAAGAGTACCTACGTATCGAAGAGGGAGGTTTCGCGTAGTGTGGACGAAGCCTAACGCGCAAAGGCGCTCGAAGCGTTCGAGGGTGAAGAGGAGAAGCCTGCTACTTCTCACCCTCGAGATACGGGTAGCGCGTCACGTTCCTATAATAAGTCCTTAACGACCTTTCTAAATGCAGTCGGTACCTTCACGACTGCTACCCACTGTGTGACAAGAGCATCCATTAGACAGGGGTTACGTGGCCACGTAACGTGGGGAAGAACGCCCCGATGAAAGGAGCCCTCTCTAACCGTGAAACGACAGAGGCGATCATTTTTTCCTTTCACCGGTAACAGGAAGTGCCTTTCCCAAAGCTCCTATCCCTTTGTGTTTTTACTTGCCATAATTACTTGGCAGAAACAGACGGAAACAACAACTGCAAGTTACCTTAACCCTTTACCTTGGAATAACGGGTCACACTCCTAGTGTAAAGTGTGGTGTAAACTCGGTAAAGGTACAGTAGCTACAAAAATATGAGGTGCATTTTCACACCACTGCATTTATTTATCGTTTAGGTATTAATTAACTACATCATTTTTATCATTTAACTCTTTTTTGGATTTTGGGTGTCGCAGAGGACCCACGTCAATTTAAACTTAACATGCTTCAATAGTTTTCGATACAGTTATTTACAAATTTATTTAATCTTGTTATTGTCTCATCAATTTGTTAATTATATCATCAATTAATAAGGAATTTAAATTATAGAGCTAGAATTGGTAATCCGAAGAAGGGTTAATGGTACTCTTCTACGACTATTAATTATTTGGTATTGCGGAAGTGAGAAATAATGAAAATGTCTCAATGAAGAATACGAGCGTATGCAAATGCTTCTTGTAGCCACTCTAGGTCTTACTTATAGTAATTCTGTGTGCAAAATTAAGAATTATTAACTACCAATTATGTATAGTATTTAAATATTTTACGCATGAGGCAATATAAGATTAATGCGTTTCACTAAGGAATCGCTCTAACTAACTATTAGTTGAATTCTAACACGCCTGTGTTTCGTAATTTAGAAAGTTAAATTTAATTATTCGGTTGATTACTCTATGTTACATGTAAATTTAAATTACCACTGTTAACCAATGTAGCTTCTATAAATTGCTTGAAAAGAATCGACAATTTAAAGTGGCAATGTAAATCACTTACGAGACCACGGAGATATCGATTACGAGTTAAGGCAAGTTACATGTACCAACGGATAAATTACCCCACCCTGATTTTTTTTTATTTTTACATGAACAAGTATTATCGTTCAAAACGCCAGCGTGTATAAATTCGACAAAAAATTAAAACGATTACACGCAGGTGGAGTAAAAACCGAAATTCCTCGTCCAGGAATAATTACAATGGCTTCAAACGCTTTCGTCGTTTTCCCATGCAACAAAACCGCGTGCATTTTCGAGTGCTGCAATAGCCCAGAATGATGCAATGCACACGCAGCTACCTATGTAAAGTCGAAGAGCCATATGCGGAGAACGCTTACAGGTTGCAGGTGCACCTGTACAGAGGCAATAATTCAATGTATCGAAGCGGTCGGGCACGGTGTGCAACTCGAGAGGCACGAACGAACACGAAAGTCGTGGAGAAATGCAGAAATGATAAATTATATCGAACGGTCTCGCATTCGAGCTCTTCGTCGTCGATGTCAATTATTAAGAGATAAAAGTCCGCTCTATCGCGAGTGAAACAAAGAAGGATTACGAGTTGAATTCGCAGGATGCTCGTCAGGACGGTACTTCGGTTTTCTACGACAGAAAAACGACCCGAAAGGGCAACAACCCCGGAAGATCGTAAAATGCCTGAAAATTATGTGAACATTGGAACTTGGTGCGTTTCGCTGAAAGTTTCCAGCCGAAATGGGAAAAAGTCGAGAAGAAATATCGTAAACTGGAAGAAAGGAGAAAGTATGAAGATGAGCACACGTTGCCAAGACATTTTCATATAAACACTAATGCACTGATATTTTACAACGATATCAAATTTTGGTCAAAACATACGACTAATATATCGACATTTATATAGTAACGATGGATGTATATGGATTTTTACGTTCATTTCAATTACAATTAAAAAAGCGACGACAGCTAGAGTAATCACCTCAGAAACAAACCATGAATAGCATTAATTCCGAAATATGAAAATCGCTTTAAACTAACCTTCAATTCAAGAACAACAAATATCGTGGTTTTGGAGTTGTGAAGCTCGCTTCAAACTATCTTGAGATCTTAGAATTCGTTTTAAGCCGCGCCAAGATTGAAATAGGTACTGTTTATTGCTGACAAGAAGTCTCGCGGGACGACACGGGAGAAAAAGGAGAGTATGCACGTGTACCTTTTGTTTTGTCACGGGACGAAGCTGCAATCTGATTCGTAAATATGTCCGCTTTGACCAATAATAAAAATTGCATGTATTCTATCCCTGTATGTAATTGTATTATAGAAAATGGGTCGTCCGTAACCAATTAAACCCGCATTCCTTCTGCGAGATCTAGGACTCACAACAAGAACGTTGGGATCTGAGTTAGGGTTCGGATTAGATTCAGGTTAACTTCTGCGAACAGGTGCGAGTTAAGGTCGGCAGTTAGATGTGGCTTAAGTTCGGCGGTCAGGTGCGGGTTAAATTCAGCGATTAGATTCGGATTAGGTCACTGGTCGAGGCTGCTCGAGTGGTCCTGGGCAAGTCTTCCAGCCCCTAGGTCATAGGCGGTGCCATACAACTGAAAGAGGGTCCAAGGCAGTTAGTTCTCACGGTAAGAGGTCATGAATATCGACGTCTTCCGACTCTAGGGTAATTCGAGGCAAATCCTCCAACTTGGGAAAGCGAGAGGTTGGATCTAGTCAACGGGGATAGTCCAATGCGGATTTTTAAGTTACAAAAAACTTCAACTACGTTTTAATTATTCTTGCGTATTATTTAACACTAGGTTTACGAAACCCGTCAATTTGGCAGATTTCGAATTTCATGCTGAAAGTTATAGGAATCATAAATAATAAATATTATTTCCTAGCAATTTATGTTGGCCATAATTGATGTAATGATATCAATAGTTATTCTAATTCAACGTTCTTTCTCCCCTGAGTTTGTAACATCTACTTTTTCCAGTAACCCGTTATATTATACAATCATTGTCCGTAAATCTAGCGTTAAGGACACGCAACCACATCTTCGAACGTCGTTATCAATAGTAAGAATGTCATTTCTTCAGAAGAACAATTATGTACCATAAAAATTCCAGGTCCCTTGCATACACGAGGACGCGATTCTACAAAATACGATGCACGCAGGACAAGTACCGTTACACCTTTTAAAGGCGTATTCATGAGTCACATCGTTTAAATTGTCGTCCAACGTTACCACCGACCAACAATACCAGCGTTGCCTATGCGAAAACGATGTTCCATGGTGATCAATCTACGAACAAGGAAGTTACCGATGGTCAGTCGTAGACGATTAAACCATAGATGGGACTGGCCGTCGTGTCATATTTCATCGTTGCGTTTAAAAAAAGAAGCAACAACGCCTCTTGGCTGGTCAAACGATTGCGACAGGGAAAGAGAAAAGGAAAGGATATTGCCAACTCATTCTTGAACTCCTTCCATTCATTCGCGGAATGTCGCAATGGGTGTCGTGTGAGTTCATTCATAAAAATCCGAGTGAAAGACCCCAACAAGGTAACACTGTAGAAGAAAAAGATCTGACAGAGGAGAGTTTTTGCATATGTTTCTGTTTTTAACGTATTAATTGCAGCGAAGCTATAATGATACGTTTCTTCACTGAGCACAGACACTTTTCCCGTTTTTCTAACGTCACGCTACTCGTCAGATCATTTTATGCTCTTTAATCCCTCGCGCTACTATTTTCTCAATTACTATACATATTAAAGTTGGTTAATTACTGTTTCAACGCTGTGTTAACTACAGAATGTTGAAACGTTACGCGCGGTTAGTATTCGATAATCCATAGTCTTGCAGCGTGAAATTACAGTTACAGTTACGATTAAAATCCACTAGAAATCCATCTCTTTTAACCCGTATATTGTATGTATATAAAGAAACTCGAGTTACTTGAACAAACGTATGTATTCCAACCGCGGAAACCGAACTAGAATTTCCACCGTCAAGGCGCAGACATTCCGCAGCCTAGAAACGTTGCTGAAGCATCGTTCTGAGGCTAGGATTCGCACGACCCTCGCCGGGTAATCGAGCAGAAACGGAAGTTGGAAACCGGAGCGCGTTTTTCAAGGGAAGAGAGGCGAAGAACCCGAGACGGGAGAAGAACTCAAGATATCCGCCGGTTTCGTGTGAGAACGTGTGCACCCTTATGCGGAATTTCGCACGCGACCCTGTTCGTGATTGCGAGGCCGCTATCGACTAAACACAGAAGCGCAACTGTACACGGCGACCTTTGAGATTCGACCCACGATGGAGAGGATCGTTGCGATTCGAGGCAGCCGAGAAAAGGTGAAAAGAGCAGGGGATAAGTTCATCCACGGCACGAAACAATAGCATCGCGACTATTTAAGCCTAACCGATCGCGACGTGAAAATGCAAATACCATTTAAGATGCCGGTACATCGGTTGAATCTCGCGTTCCACGAGAGTGGAACATCAGAAACACCAGAGCCAAGAAAGCCTATGGTGAACCGTGCGCACTGGTAGCTGTGCATCGTCGTTCAACAAACGACCAGGCGTCGTTAAAACGCTATAAACGCATCGACTTCGGGATATACGAGCGCTGGAAGCGAGCCATTAAGAACACGAAACCGCGACTCTACTGCGCGACCACGCGTGTCTCTAAATTCGCGATTCTGTGAAATCTGCGCGGCTCGTTTCGCGAATCGAACGCGGCACGTAAATTTTCGGTGAGTAGGTGTGGCAACTGTGCGACGTTATATCGGGTCGTAAAGTATAAACATGTGTTCGGAGGCGAATTTGTAGCGATGATAACACCAAGTGAAACATTTTATTGAATCAAGAGAAATGGAGTTGTGGAATTGAATCCTTTTACGACTATGAACTCGGAAGATGTTGTATCAGGCTCCCGAGTAAGTAGATGAGTCGAGAATTTCCATTCAGGAATCGATTATCTTTTGATCATCTCCGATTAACGTCGACAATGAACGGAATAAACATCTGTCGATATATTACAGTACAGCGTTGATTATCCGAATGTCGGTTATGCGAACCAACGTTTATTTGAATATCGGTTATTCGAACAAAAAATCAGTCATATATTTAAACTATATAAAAATGTTATACTTTGTAATCCTTATTTTTCCTCAAAAGAATTCCGAAATTTGTCAATATTTAAAAACCTTTAGTTTTTCTTGTATAATAATTTTCCTTATTAGGTACACCCTCGCTCAAAAGTTTTAAATCAGCGACTATTTTACGTGAAATTCAACGTTTTTCAGTGAGTGTGTATGTACTCTTTCAAATAGATTATACTATTTTTGGAGCCTTACAAAGCATATAGAATATTTTAACTATGCTTGAAGAATAAAAATTATAAAAAACATCAAATATTGAAAAATATTCGGAAATAGATGGATAGAACATTGTAGTTATAAAGGTCAGTTTTATTTGGATCTCTTGTGGCTATGCAAATACCTATCTACTGCGAACAGAAACATCGTGATTCACAAATAGAATGTCAACGCGTATTCGAATATCATAGTTTTATAAATGCAACTAAGGAAATGGAACTTAAATAGATATTGATTTGACACGCTAAATATTGTAACGTGCACTTTAATTTAGAATATTCTTGCTTGCAACGGAAATATCCACTTGTGGTCTTAGGTTAAAAAGCAACTGACATTGATCAACTGAAAGGATGCTGTCCTCTTCCTCATTACAACGTTTGACACATCATTTACCATACCTACTCCCCCGCTTGCACAATATCGGGAGATTAAACTTCCACCAGCTATCACATTTCCCACCTCTAAAACAATCTTCTAAAGAAGATTACCTCTCCGAAGCAAGTAGCTATAAAAAAGAACGCTCTCGGTGCTTACAAAATTCGAACAGCAGGCGCCTATGGAAACAGAATTCAGAGACTCGTAACTATTTGGCACAGGTGCTTGAATTCAGACAGCAAAGCTATTTCGTATTTGTATCTCAGCCTAAGAAAACACAAATATTTCGTGTATTACCGTCCACAATGTTATTAACCTTCTCGAAGTACAGTCAAAAATATCATTCGAGGTATTCAAAATACATCAAGAAATAATGCAACGTCACTGGTAGAATACAATTTCTATATTCTTTCAAAGTCATTCGAGCTAGATTGACGAAGCAATATCGACTGAAGCGATCACGGACTCCCAAATCAATTGATCGCCATCGTTAATTATCTACCTATACCGTACACATTAAAAGACGAAGAAAAAAAAGAAAAGAATCAGCGTGTCTCGGAGCCTAACGATCTCTCTACCAAGGTAATTAATCTAACGATACGAATCTCCCTCTTTCTCTTTCTCTCGCTCTATGATAGACTTTTTTTCGTACGGACAAACGCTAATTAGAAGCAATATATTATCCACGGTCGCTTATCAACGGAAGAACTTGAATAATTCAAGGCATGATTAGCGTCAAGGTGAGCCGGTCGCAGGGTCATTCTTCCGCGGTACCCGCAGCCTTTCGCAATTAAATTTATCCGCCAGAGAAGAGAGACCGGCTCCCTTGCCAGACGAAAAAGCGTTTCCACCGAGGGAATTTGTTTGTTATGCCTGCGTCATTGTGGATGCCAGAACGATAATGGAACTGCGCGCGGTACGCTCGCGCGAAAAGTCCATCAGCCTACTGGCTGGTAGTTCGAGGGTAGCTTCGAACATTCATACGGGGTGTGAACGCTCGATGGCGAACGCTTCAACACGCACGAGGTCGCGAGCTTCTTCGTGTTTAATAATCCGACCGTAAAGAAACAGGTCACGGGTTTGAAGAACGAGTTTGGAATTAGTAAACCGGTCGGGGAATATTTTTCTTCGTATCTTTGTTACGCAGAACACTGTACTCTGCATGATTTGAATGCTTGTTGATAAAGTGCAACTGGAATAAATGCTCAGAGTTTTGTTAGGTACCGGAAAAGGTTCGTGAAATTTTTCTGATACAGATAAAATTGAATACAAGTTCAAATTAAAATTCTTACAGACTGTAGATTTTGATGCATTTATGGGGAATTTAAATATGCATGAATGCACAAAATGCACCCAATGTGCAAAAATTTATCCCTTGCTGAAATTTATTGAAAGAATGCCCAGCCTCAAAACAAAATTCTCCCTGTATCAATTTGAGGATCATCTTGCCTACCTTATTGAATATTCTAAAAGTAGTACTTATAGAAATTGATCCTTTGTACAATATAAATACGACACAAAGTATATTGACGAAAAGATTGGTAGAATAAAATTGCGAGAAATTATGTTAGACATGTTTTCGTCGATCAATATTTCCTGCACAACATCCGAGCGCCACAGTTCCACGCCAAAAAGCTATTCCTGTGGCATGGTCGAACATTCGCAGTTCCAAGTTGAGTCGTCGGCATTCGTGTAAGTTTATTGCGCGGCTAGCACCTAGCTACGTCGGAATTTCGTGTTCCTCTGGTGGAACACGAAATCGCTGCAACCGCCGCTTAGCTTTTGCTATTTTTACTCCTTTTAGACGGTGCACGCGCACACCGAGTTTCAGTCTCCGCAATATAGGTTCGCAAACCTCGGAAATACTCAAGAAACTTCGGGAAGTACGAATACCAACCCGGATTACATTTAATATTTCGACGTGTTGCATCTAATATTAAAAAAAAAATAAAACTCTGAGATTGATAAAAAAAAAATAAACGAAATAAATGAAGAAATAAATTAAATTATCAAAGTTTGCTTTAATGAAGAACTTAGACAGAACCTTGTAGAGCTTTGTCAACGCGTTCGAAAACAAGGATCAGCCGACTAAAACACGAGTACGATCACGGGATCGAGTATCGAGTTCTGTACAAACATGTTCGACTCACGACCAATCCTCAAATACGAAAAGAACCAAAGAGAGACCGTCGTGGTGGCACACAGGCAAGTGGAAAACATCCAAACTACCAGAGGGATACGAATGTAAAACACGACGAAATCGTACCCCGTTTTCATGTTTACGATCGGCTAGTATCAGTCTCGCAGCGATGTTTCACGAAACCTACCGACAGGTATTCCTCATCCTTTTCAACCCCTCACTTACGGCAGTTTCGATGATTCTTTGTTCATGCAGCCGAGGTTGATTTTCTAACGTCCACCTCAAGTTTTTCAAGCACTCCGGTATTTTAGAACTTTCCACAGAACCGGGCTCCATACGTTATATGAACCCCGCTCACGTGCGTTCACATACATATTCAGATAATGGCGAAAACAATATATAAAACATCATGTACTTAGTATGGATCTGTGTGCGTGCGTCGTGAAAAGTTGGGGACAAAGTCCATACGACGCATGGAGCTCGTACGTGAGGGGTTAATCATGGAAAACTCATTACCAGGAACTTCGACGAAGCATACATTAGATCGACCTTCGAAGTCTTTATAAAGATAATAGCAAGTGTGAAAAGATTCAGTATATCTAAAAAGTGGTGGTACGTGCGGTATACGTAACGAGCTACTTTGAAAAGAAGAATCGATCGAAGGTAGAGCGATTCTAAAGTTAGATCGACTCTGCATAATTTCTCTTCGACGCATGTTCACAGAACCGTTTTGGCGTTGCTAACCGAAGGAATTCCGCTAGATATACAATAAACTTCCTCTCTCTACGACCGAATATCTCGCATTCCTGCCGCATATTTAAAAGACACATTTAAAAGCCCGTTATTTCAAAGCACGCCTTTGTTCCTTTTCTGTCATATATTTTACACGACATTACGTAAGAACCGATTGATCCGTTAACTGGAGGAAAAAACGAGTTTTACAAGTTTCAGCTCTAACATTGTCATTTATGAGCTACTTGCCGTAAAATCACACTTTCCATGTTATTATGTACATAAAATGAATTCCTATTTGCTAATTTTTAATTCTACGTCTAAAATAATCTTTGCTTAACACTAGAACTACCACCGACTAAAGTATACTTATTTAAACGAAAGAAATAAAAATGATAGACATTTGCAGAGCCGATATGATTGAAGCACAATAAATCTTCGTTTGTATTTTGTACAAAAACGCACGAAATATCCTAAAAAAAACACACCGTTGTAAATTTATATAATTTTTATGGTAAATTTGTAACCGGTCATTTTAACTACCCTGGTAGTTTTAGTGTTATCAAATAGCCCAATTAACGGATCAAAACTTTAATTGCAACGGATTACCGATGAAAAACCAATAGCCCAATATTGGAACATTCGGAATAGGAGAAAGAGAAGGAAAGAAGTACTAGTGAGGATTTTGCGTCTCGTGTGACCCAAATATTCAGCATCGAAGTGTTCCCCGACGGAAATCGTCATCGAGACGATCCTACGATTCACCAGCTTTCAAAAGATCTCGAAGAACGATGCTTTTCTCGGCGCAAACAATGCCGGGAACGCGAAATTCCGAAGTAATCGTGCGGAGAGCGCATCGTATTTCCACGGGCAAAAACTTTCGACAGGCCAGAAACTCGGTCGGCTCCGTACCCATTTCTTACTCGTTTCGACTTCTAATTGGCGCTGCAGAAGCAACCCCGTACCCGGATTCACTCCTGGAATTTCATCTGCCCATCGTTATACCCCGGCACAATGAAATACCAGCCAAAAAGATTTCTCTCACAACGCGAAGACCATTCTTTTCTCTTTTAGATATCTTTCTTCGGACTGACTAAGAATTCATCTTTTTCTACGACTCAAATTTTCTACTTTTTATTATGACGGATTCTAGAAGTTATTAGTTTAAGAAAGAATTGAACATTGAACTCCTTCGAGAATCTATTCTCTGTTTATGATGGCTCAAGTTATATATTAACTTCAATGGTTTCTTTAATCCATCATCTCTTCCTCTTTGCATATTAATTTCAATATTCTGATTTTAGTTGACCCTGTTGCGGTCTTCTAAACTTACAGACTCGATTATTCTCTCGTTTGTTTAAAAAAAGTTCCCAATTTTGGAGAACGCAAATCTTTGGTACAAAATTTAAAATAGAAATTACACATATGAATAGTGATTTCATTGTATTCGCCTTAATCTTAAGAGATTGTTTAAAAAAGGAAAAACACGATTGGGACAAAAATGACTAAAAGACCGTAGCAGGGTTAAATACCAATCAGCGCAATAAAATGTATGATAATTCTCGTTTACCTTAATAAGCTAGTAATCAATAATAAAATTATACACTACGTCTTACTCAATTAGGCAATTTCCCTACATTAGGAGTATAAATATTTCATCTGGCAAGAACAAAATACGAGCTACTAAAATCCTTATCAGAGATTCCGTTCGCTGGTAGAAAGACCAAGAAGATTTCTTCCGTCTCTCACCAAGGATATTGCTTTTCGAAATATCATATCGGTCCATCTGTACAGATGATCCATCTATTCTCGACTTATCTTATTCCATTCGTCAGAGACTAGTGAACTTGAGTGCAACGGAACCCGATTACGATCCTTCCTTATTTTCCCTAGCGTGACGGCATATTCTTTTTCATACCATTCTCGATCTCTTCAGCCTTCTTCCTGACTCCACTTCTCCTCTTTTTTCTATTCACCTCTCCTCTTTTTTCTATTCACCTCTCCTCTTTTTCTCTATACAAGCCGGAATATCCGGAAACGAGAGAGGATTTCGCTTGATCGAATTGTACGCTCCTCTCGCGCGACAGATATAATTGCGAATGAGATTACACCTCCCTCGTACAAAACCTATTCAACGCTTTCACGTTGCTCATCGTTTTATGCACTTTTTCGAGATGGATACACTGAAGAGGAAAGTGGAGTGCATAAAAAAGAGGCAGAATTTTATCGAATAACGACGCGTTCGTCCATTATAATGGGCTCAACAGACCGTATCTGCCATATAACTGCACGTTATTCTATAACCGCCGGAGTAGATCTTTTATTTCTTCCAGTTCTTGTATTTCAACCTTCTCCGGATTTCCACAATTTAGTTCCACAATTTAGCATTCTTTTTAATTTCACCATCAAATTAATAACCGCAAATTAATCGCTTCGAAATATTAAAAATTTCACGAGACAACAGCGAATTACATCAATTTTCTATATAATTCTGCTAATGCTCACTAAAGCATACTTAATCTGAATTTATGCGAAGCCTCTGAGGCCTCCATAATCATAAGAAGGGTTAAAATTACAACACGTATAACGACATGATTAGTTCACGTTTTTCCTATTACAAGGAATTTTCGGCAACGTGTTAGTTCTTATATGAAAAGAAAAAAAATAACGATGCTGACGCACGGAAGTTATTACGGAGAAATTAAATACGTAACAAAGAACACTCACACGCAAGAATGTCGAGTAAATGTGGATAATAAAAACGCGAAAAACATCAGTTTCCTGGAAAATATAATTTTGCCTTAAATTGATGCACGCGCCTGGCGAACAGAAATTAATAACAGCCTACAGATAACCATTACGAGCGTTTATTTCACTTAACGAACAGTATCCCGTTCGTTTTTTATTGAAAAATCTTACATTTGCAAAACGATCTCTATCGCAAAAAGCAGAAACAGCAGATTACCGATCTACATACGTAACATTATATTATGAAAAGCTAAAATTCAAAGTTAATTACGAGAACTTAAATCCCTGATTAACATTTCACTCTAGCCATTACAAGTCTTACTTGAACATTTATAATACGAGAAGAAAATCGATAAATTGTAAAACGTTGAAGGAACGAAGGCTAGAAATTAGGAATTAATTAATTAAAGCGTTTCGAATGTAAAAATCCAGACGATGCGGCAGAATATTTACAAAAATTAAACCCATCCATTAGCGTTTACACGGGCAACAAACAGAACAATTATTTTGCGCGAGATAAGCAAACACGCTCGATGAATCTAATTCGAATTTACATTGTTTTTAGCGTAATTACGATGATACATGATATTCTTCCCTTCTATTTATACTTTGAAACTGTTCTTTTCTTCTCATTTTTTCCGTTTCTTTACGAAGACTGTTCACCGGTAACTGTATCGTATGATATACTCGACGCTACTTCCTGTGGATGAATTCCGTAACGAACTAGTTTTCAGCCGCGTTTGTAGTTTAGCCGCATCGCACGCGTTTTCTCGCTCGAGACGCGCGGAATTCCATGCACCAATTAGCATTTTAACCGAACAGAAGCTTGATTACGAATACTGTTACGAAATTACTCGCCTGGCAAACTTCCATTAAATCAATTCATCTAATAGAACGAGTTTGATCGTTCGTCTTCGATAATTCGCTCAGAGCAAAATGATTCGATATTAATTCTGTCGAGGATGTAAGTTCGGCAGAAATGAATTGTGAATATTTTGCCTTCCTCTTATCGCGATGCTCGTATATGAATTATGTATGCAACTGGATTATATTTTGGATCAAACGGATTAGATATACAGTGATTACGAAAAGTATCCGCGCGTTATCTCGATTTTTTAACGGGGGGATTTTCAATATATAATTAAATTGACGTAAGATAAACTTCGAGTAAATGATAATTGCGATGTTTAAATAGTAAACGATGCAAAAGCTAGAGAAAAATAGTGAATTTAGTTTCACGAAAAGAATAATGTAAATTGCTTACTGAATACGACGATAAACATTGAAAATTGGACTAATTTAGGAAAGATAAATTACTAAGGTACTGCTTGATTAAGCTTCTCTCATGTTTTTTTGTTTATATTGATTATTTTCACTTCTGGTACGCACATCATTTACCATTTCAACTCCTCAATTATAAATAGTAAATTCAAGTGATAATTTCTGGTTGTAAGAAACAGTAGCTGACATTGCGAAGTTAGTAAGGTGGAGTTCAGGGGCGCTGCAACGTTTTATCGCACTTAAAACTCTTGAGGTCTATTTTAATAGAGCAAAGTCCCGAGCAATTCGTTGGAAGGGAAATAAACACGTGTACCTATGTCAGACATTCGTTTTCAAGAGGGAACAAGTGGAAAAACTGTTTGAAGGATGCTTGAGAAAATACGTAGAGGGTTTAGTGCAGTCGCTGCACTGATAAATGATAAGACATGCGATAGCTACAATGCAATACTAATTATAAAATACGGGCAATATCGACGAGTTTTAAAAAAATTATTCTATCACAACGGAATATTGAATGCTGTAGAAGCTGCAGAACAGTTACAGATCGGTAATACTGCGAAAACTGAACAAAATTGAACGAAGAAGAAAAAGTTGAGAAAGAAATGAACTAAGAAAAATAAAAGATATTCTCCAAAAAATAAAGAAAATGGTTTGGTACCAACTGTTACATTCTCAATGCAATCGACCGGGTATCTAATAAAAATTAATCGGGGAACCCCAGCGCAGCAGGTGTTATGATAATTCGTTTAAATTAGCCCAGGTAAACATCGGCATGCAAAGTTATGCGGCGAACCAAACGAGATCACCTTCGTCGCTTGCATCGACGAACACCATGGGTCGCGGTATATTTACGGTGATGCAATTATGTTACATGCATCCCGCGATCAGGTTGCCCATGTTATTCTAATTTCCCATGCAACCATGCACACCGGTGTTTATCTGGATTACAGTTTGCCTTCGATAATAATAGATATCGTTTGCCGTTTGTACGCAATCTTTATGAACGCAATCGGGAATCTCTACGTGTTCTACGAACTATATTTTAATAATAGACCGCACACGTACTGCAATTTAAATGAAGCGACCTGTGCGCTGCACTGATCAAACAGTCAAAATATTTCGCCAACTTTTTGTTTAAAGAATGTAATGAATTTTCTAAAATTATTGTTGAAGAAATATTGCTCAATCCGCGATATTTCTACGGAAATACTACAATACCGAATGTACACTATAGGTTGGCTATTGAATTCTAATTAAATTTGTGTTAATTTGAGTAGTGTGGATATTATATTAATTTGCGTTCCAATTATTCGTCTAATTTTACTTTATTTAAATCTCGACTCCGGAAGAGTAGAGAAACTGACCTATGTATACGCGAGATGTGCCGCATCTGCAATTTATTGCGAAACTTCGAGAAAAGCGTGAGAGGTTTAATTACCGCTAGCAATAAATGCCAGATCGATTATTCTACTTGTTAGTATTGCTTTCGCCAATTAGTCTACGGTTCGTATGAGTACCATTATTTATCTAATTAGCCGGACCAGGTCTATTTTACAAATTTCTCTCCAACTTAAAATGCAATACCAACCTACATGTAAAGTGTAGAAATAATATAAGAACCTCAAAAATCATTCCACTCCAAGAATCTTGCAAACTCAGAAATAAGCAGTTCACAAAACTAGAACTCTTTAATTTAAAAATTGGAATAAAAATACTATCCAACCTAGTTACGCATAATTCAATTTTAACGAGGATTACGTTCACTGTATCTACCACAATTGTCAACGTTTCTTTAACAGCATTACTAACAACGAGGTGACGTTAAATGATCCAAATTAACGTCACCGAAAAAAAGAAGCCAGCTAACCAACGAATCAGCCTTTAGGCCTGTAAGTACGCAACTCTCGTTGTTTCCACAACGAGCAAGCTGGAATTGAAACAAGTATCTCTGCCGAGAGAATATACAGGTGAAGGATAACGCCGTTTTACAATCTCGTTGCCCCGTTCAGACGAATTTTTCACTCAGAAATAATACTAAAGACCGAATTCGTTGCTCGAATAAACGACCGTCCTTTTCAAAGTTTTCCGGTATGTTTTTTTAAGGCCTTCTGTATGGAGGACACGATACGTTTACTCCAAACCGATCTTCTGACAAATATGAAATCAAAAAGCAGGTGTGTTTACCCTTGCTCCCACAACCGATCCTCTCGAGTAACAGAGTCGCACAAAGACGGATCTCTTCCACGAACATCGAATACAAGGAAATGCACGGAGAAGAAAAGTCATATGGCAAATAATGAAACATTGAAATTCCCCTTTGATCTTGACTCGTGTCTCGATTATTTTTGTGCCTTTTCGGTAAACCGAATACTGAACGTTTGGAAGAGAGGCTTTAGTTCTTGTAACGTTGCCCCTCGTTACCGACCGCATTATTCTATTGTTCCATTGTTCTATTGTGGTTAGTTATAGTGCGGTTATAAATAACGCGCTAACAAATTTCTTCGTGCGGCAAATATTCGCACGAATTCAATCGCGCTTTTATGGGACACAGTTGGTCACAAAAATTGCCGGCTGCCTTGCATAATTGAAAAAATTTCATTCGTTTATTGTTCATTTACAGTGGCCACAAAAGGTATTGACATATCATTGCATCCATTATAGCATTTACATATCGTTAATTTGCAATGTATGCAATTTCGTATCATTTAACCCTTTCAAAACATAGAAAGAATGTTTACTTTTTCTATTACAGCATCTTTCATGATTTGATTGCCAGATACAAAAAATTCGTAATTTTACCCATTCATATGCAATACAACTTAAGATGTAAAATCTTCATCAGTCTCTCTCGTAATAAACTGCGAAAGGGTTAATAGTACCTTTACATGACTAGAAAAGTTTTATATTGCAGAAATGAAATATAGAACCTGATCCAGAAACGACTAATTGAAAAGTAAGGGTGTGTGTCAATACTTCTTATAGCTACTAAATGTCGTAATATATACATATTTAAAAATTGCATCTCATAATTTCATCAGCCCTTTCGCTGATGTTAAAAATAAATTCCGAACTATTTTTTCTCTGTTGCTATAGAAATTTAAATAAAAATGATTGGATACATCGCGTACCTGGATAATCTTGTGATCAACTGTGTATGTATATAATAGAATTGTTATTTGTATTACGATTTTACTAGAAAGAAAATTTGAATGCAATGAAGTATAAAAATTAATGCGTTAAAAAAGTAACGGTGATAATGCAGGTAGTATTAATGATAAGACTAACGGTACGATCAAAGTTTTCGGGAGAATGAGACACAATTATCGTGCAATGACCCCGCTGCGTTTCATAATTACCACGTCAATTTACCACACAATCAGATGACTTTACGCGGAAGTTCAACGTAAAGCCAAACGATACTTTGCAACCATCGGTTATCGATAAATAAAGTCAATCTTCAATATCGTACGCCAGGAAACAATTTAAAATTTTTAAGATTAAACGTCTTCGAACAAATTGCATTACTGTTCATGATATCGATGCTCCCAGTGAATTCGGAGCAAAGGATCCTTCGAAGATTAATTTACATATACGAGTGAACGTGTGTGTGTTCAATTCCGTAAACCGGTCCGCGCACGGTCAACGTTATTAACAGTGATAATATTATTGTCAATCAACTTTGCTACGTTACTTTCTTATCCTTGCTATTGTCGGTATCCCTATTTCAAAATATCAAGATATTCAAACACTGACAAATATTAATAATATTATTGATCGTGTGCGGATCTCCTTGCACAAAATTGTCATTGATCCGATACGCTACAGCCACAGATATATCACGGATATACCTATGTAAATTAACCCTTTGCGAATGGGTGTCACATATAGTCGCCCACTTTGTTTTTTACTTTTTGGACACACGTAAATTTTTAAAGCAAGATATTCAAATTAATATCATTAATAGACACTTCTGTTAATAACCGGATACGAATTCGTCAAGTATCGTCTTCAAATAACTAATAATGATTGAACAAAAATTCGTTACATATTATTTTGTTCCGTCCGCAAAGGGTTAACCTTTAACCTCTTAACGCTCAAATTTTTCTTTAATTTATAGACCAAATTTTATGGTACAAACTCATAATGTGAGGATATTGCATCATATTTCTTTCGATCTTCATGATATACCATCAAAATAGAGACAACTAAGAAGCAAATACGACGGAAACCCAAATAATTACTAAGAATAATGTGCAACCGTACAAAGAAGCACAGTTTAAGTGAGCTCGTGACACTCGCGGGCTTAGGCGTTAAAGGGTTGATCAAAAAGAAAGCAAAGTACCTTTTTGATGGCTTCCAGCGCCGCTTCAAAACTCCCAGCATGAGTAAACCGATGTAAACGAGGCCCAGGTACCAACGGACTTCCGACTCCCAAGAGCGTATGAAGCACCACCACCAAAACCAATCACCACACAACCACTGTTCAACCTCGACGATCTTTCCGAAAGATCTATCTAGTCACCCGAGTCACACCATGATCGTCCACTATGTTACTTTCTTATTTCGCACCGTTATCGGCGTATCGCGACCAACTTGACACTTGATCGATCGATGCTCGCAGAATCTCTCTAAAACAATCGAACCCTCCGATTGGTTCACTAGTTCGCGCGGGAAATTTCGTTGTTCGCGAAAAGAATCGAACGAATGCACCAGTTGTAGCGCCGCCACCGAAGCTCAATCAAACTATGCAGTTACACGGGCCAATTTATCATGAATTCTTTTTTTTCTTTTGTTCACGTATGCAGGAAATTGAGTAACGTTACAAGTAAAAAGTAAATTATAGATGATTCCTTATCGAGGTATATGAAAAGTTTTCCCTCGAGTGTTTAACGATAAGGAAGCTTTCAAGCTAGACTAGCGGAGAACCTCTACACTTTCTGTGATCCGTTAACGCATAATAGGGTCTTTGCACGTCAATACGGGTGAACGTCCTACGATCGCGTTCCGTTTAGGAAGAAAGAAACGTGTTAATGACAACGAGGCATTAACTACGGAAGAAATAAATACAAACAAAATTTCAAGCAAAATGAATCACCGGTATTATTCAATATTCGTTTTATCGATAATCTTCCACTCAAAATCGCGTGTATCTTTATTATAAGTATTCATACTCGAACGAGAGAGGTTAATTACTTAACCCTTTTCAAAATGAAGAAATAATTATTATATCATCAATTTATTTCGCCAATAAGACAGCTATTTATGCGTGTGACATGTGTGGTCTTCAGTGATTATGCGGTAAACGTGCGGAGTATAAATATTCCGATATATGAAATCGATTAATTATTACTTTCTGTCCTTGCACGAGAAAAGCTTATTAACGATTCCGCTGTCAAGTAACGAGCACTCTTCTCATGACGGTAGACATCTCCGCGAACGTTCAACGTTACTTGTACACGAGATACATACGCTACTGATTAATTAGCTGCCAATGATGTCAGCGCTACCTAGGTCCCCTGATTAATCGTTCGCCCTAAATAATAAATCGCAGATCGCGATAATGAAGGCAATAATTAACTCCAACTTTTCAAGAAGAACCCGTACCCGCTGTTGGAATCTTGTCCCTGGCGTTTTTTCAATAATTAACATAGTCAAAAACCTATATCAGTACTGATGACAGTTTTCAGTTCGATCTACTTGCGTACAACCACGCAATTAAAACACTCTACCCTCTATAACACGACAAATTTAATCGTATCATTCATTCCATCTTTCATTTCGGCGTACCAATTACGAAACACGACGATTCGTTAAAAAATAACCCAGTTATGCCACAGAAGTTTCTCGAGTCGCGTACTTCTCGCTGAACTGTCAGAGGTTACAAAAAAACGCGCGCAGATAATGGGACTGTGTCTCAAAAAAACTGCGTCTTTCACGTCCGAACGTCGCAATTCGAAGTGGCAGATCGATCAATTTGTCCTGAACGCGTCCCAACCGTTCGATATTTCGGAGCAATACGTTGTAGATTAAATATACGTCGCAACGCTTGTGTTATAAAAAAGAAATGCCACGAGACGTTCCAAGCGTCGCAGAACATCGGTAACCTAGTACTCCAAGTCGTTCACGCGGAAACGTTGCTAGCAAAACAAACCCCTTACTTTTCTTTCCTACGCGTTCAATGAATCATCGTCGCGTCCCTTCGGAGCAGCTGTGACCAGCACTTTATCATTGACTACCACACGACTCCAATACAGTTTACTTTACAGTTTACACTACAAAATCCTATTGTTTCCCACTAAAGACCACACTATGTTTTTGAAATACGCCGGAAAACGGTGCGACGCTACGAATCGGTGTTAGTTACCAACGTTTTCGGAATTCGACCCGGTGACCGCGTTCCGGACGGAGGAGAACGCGAAAACACTGGAGGTCGACGACGTATCGACGCGAGTCGCGGAGAAGAGACGAGCGTCGATCAGGCGGAAGTCGCGTACGGAACACACAGACACGAACCGGCTGCGCGCCGAACTCGAACTGAACCAAAGACAGAGATGGCAGACACGCGGTGGTACTCCTTCCCGGCAGCTCGCCGGGCTCCTCGCTTCTCCCACCCTTGACGTTACCCCACAGACTTTCCCCACTACCGAGCAGCTACACAGCTCAAGGTACCACCGATACGAAGCGCCACGGGTTACTACGCTGATAATCAATCGAATTAGTTTAATCCACGGCGACCCTTTTATTCGAGTTCGATCTCTCTTGCCAGTATTTTGGCACATCGTGCTCGAAATTCTTATGCAATATTCATTTAACAGATAATTTAATTAACTCTTGCGTGAAGAACCGGGTAGCTAGGCCATCATTTTTTAATAATTCTTTATGTTCTTGCAAAGACACGACAACATGATTCGGGATTCTTATATTTCATAAAAAATTATCCTTTTCTGGTTCAGCAATTACACAACAGAAGTGAATAGTAGGTATTAAAGGCAGTTTGAATTTTCCGAACAACCTAATAGGTAATATTGTAATGGAAGAAAAGATCCAGTTGTGTTCCAATCTTCTCTATTAATAATTGAGCAGAGAATGCTATTAAGGAATAGTTATGGGGTTAATGGTTATGGAAATTTATATTTGGATAAGAATATTATGAAACGAAGTATAAAAATATATTAATTGTTTTGGAACAGAGCAATTTGATAGCTATGGAAGTCGAAATTTATAAACATGTAAGATATAAAGTAGAAACTTGTTCGAAAATAGATATGAAAGGGGATCCATTATGGGTCGGGATTGACCCAGTATTCGCCGCACGCGCGACAAATTTTTCATAGCTTGACCACATAAAGGTTTCTCTTAGTAGGGGAAACTCTAAAGCAATACACAATTTACTAAAACACCAGAAAATTTAATTTTACAGTTTCAAAAAACAAAGAAACGATGTTTTAATTCATGGAAAAATATAATCCTTTTCAACGATTGCGCAATTAAAGAAGAAGTACAGAAAGCAGACGAAATAATTAAATATTTACGTTAGAATTGGAATATAGGAATATAAGATTTCGAGTATATACCTTCTAGAAGTAGGTATATCATTCGATAAGTATTTATATCACGGCGTTTTAATGGCAAATGGAAAAAAGTGATAAAACACATGTTCATTATAAATTTCCACGTCCATCGCGCTCGCACGAAGGTATAACGTTTCAACTACATCCTGTAACACAGACACAAAAAGCCCGGAACAGGGGAGAGGATGAGCTTAACTAGCATTACATAATCATGTTCGCTAATCTGATTACGAGATGGTTAATTCGTAAGCACTGTAGGATTTTGAGCACAATTATTCTTCATTCTGTACGAGTTTCATTATGAATACGAACAAATTTTCCATTGAACAATCTCAAGAAGGAAATTCATTTGTAAGTTGGAAAGTTTTACCGAAATGCATTAAAATGGAAAAATTTGCAGTTTAATTAATCGAGTTTATGCACATGCACGAGGTTCTAAGTTATATTAAAGGAATTCTCTAACAGAAGCTTCGCAGGAAAATTATGAGACCACCCCTTGACATTTGCTCATCCCCCGAGAGTCTTTTATTTTCCTTGCACTGCCCCCAGCAAAAGGTTACCCCGATTCCTTTCTATTTCTAGACTGATATGCCATGAAACTACAAAGAAGACGTCTTAATTATAATTACGAGCAAGGGAAACTGTATGGATAGAAGACTTATTAAACAAGTCATTCGATAAAATATAAATGGTTAGTAGCACAAGCAACTTTATAAGAATTCCAAATCATAAGTTAAAGTCCACTTGAAGTGTTTCTATTTAACGAAACTATAATACCATTTCCTACTTATTCAAGCAACAATCTGTACGTCACAATTAAACGTTATCTGGCCATGCTAAGACTGATACAATAGTCGAAGCAAACAAAAGTCACTTCATTTTTCCAAAGCCCGCGTTTCGCGTGTGTTTCAATGCAGATAACGGAGGACGCCACTTACTCCGGGTCATTCTTCCCTTTTAACTAATTAAATTAAAAATCCTTACAATCTCCTGCTGGACGTCATACTGAAACATTAATTGAATCTTCATATTCTAGAAACAATACGTCCAGCAACTTAGAAACAAAGATAACGCTATTCAAACCATCCTACTATAATTTTCACTTCCGTTACTATGACGATTTCCCAACTTTAACCTTTGTTCGGCTTTTAGGGGCCGCAGAAGACCTGCACATAAGGGCCTTACTAGGTATTAGTATAATTACTTGAAAATTTAGTTAATTCTGTATCGTCTCATCAAATTTACAACACTGCAAAGCATTTAGTTTGCAAGTATTATTATGTGGTTTTTCAAATCCTAAAAATTCTACAAAAGTGGATCATTCAGCCACCACAAAAAGATTGAAGAAGATCATCGATCAAAATGATACGCATATAATTGATTAAACTTATTTCTGAATTTACAAACGAATGATTGTAGAAACAATAGAAAAATAGGATGAATATATGTTATAATCCATTAAATTGTGAACCAAAATTTGAAGTCCGAAGAAAGGTTAAAACAAAGTATGCCCAATAATCAATAACTTCCACCAAGAATTTTCAATAATCGGTATAAAAAAATTCATTTTACAAGTATCTCTGTGTCCATGCATCGATTAAGAAAGTCGAATCACGTCCCAGATATCGCAAAGAAAGTTCGGAAGCGGTCCAACGTGTATATTCGAGCCGGTTGACCACCAATCCGAACTTTCCACTTGTCGAGACGCGACCGAACCATCGAACACTTCTTCCGGTATGTCAGTTCACCGGAAGCTTCCTTCTGTATCGAGACCCGCTGCAGCAATCGCGCTTGTTTCGCGTTGGTTCCACGGATTCGGCACAGCTGAGCAGACTTCGGCATTGCTCGGCCACAATCGCAGGCGATGCATCGATTTTTCCTTCATCCACCACTGCTGCAGTCACGATGCATCGCCTTTGCACCGTGGCCGCGTTGACACTTGCCAACTTTCCTTCTACTAGCAAGGATTCTGCTTTCTTCCTCGTGTTTATCTCATTTCTTTATTTACCTTTTTTTCCTCGTCACGAAAGAAATTTGGGAGCAAATTCGTATCTCACGAGCAATGGGAATCTTTAAAGTATCTTTCAGAGATTCCTTGCAAAATTGTTTACATTTTTTAATGTTTAACTGGATTCTGTAATGTGTACGCTCGTATTTTAGGTACGCCTTACACAAGATACAACTTTTCTGTGAGTTGAAATCTCTTTTTGAATTGCTTGACTTAGAGAGCATGTAAAAGTAAATTATTGTTCACAAGTAAATTATTGTGCTAGAATTTTTAATTATAAAATTATCTTGTAGCGAATTGGTTCCAGTTGAATTCGGTGTGTACTTAAATTGAAAAGTTGTCGGGACGGTGTTGAGTCGGGAGCTTCATTAAAAATATTGCTTTTAATTACCGACGAGAAAGTTCCTTTATCCAGAAGCTAAAGAAGCTAGCTAACCATTAATGTTAATCAATTTCCCAGAGGATTTATTGCCTTCTTACCGGAACTTTTTAAGCCTGAGTACTTTGTCTTGTATTCGCAAGAAAGTTCCGCATTGTTTCATTGCCTTCTACTAATGACAGATTCGAACTTCCGGATTTAAAGCACATTTGAAAACTTAAAACAGCAGCAAATCACGCGTCATTTCCACTTTTTAAAATATTAGAGAAAAGAAATAAGATGTCGTCTTCATGAGATTCTTCTGAAATTATGCAAGAAACACCAAAGACCTTCGATAAATAAAAGCAAAGGCGCAGTGATACCAAAGAAAAACAGTAACCCATGATTTCTACAAGATCCCAGCAATATAAAAGAAATGTTTCTCCATCGTCATTAGATCCATTCGATGGAAACCGTTATTAAAGCTAATCTAATTGTTGGCCCAGATGTAACCGGAAATTAGGGTCAGGGTGAAGTTCAGCGGCGAGAATGAAACGAAGCTGCAGGTGGAGACGGTCGGAGTAACATTAAACAACCGTGCGACTGGTTTCTCGAGATTTCACGCTGCTTTCGGACAGGTAGTGCCCTCGGGACACACACCGAAAGAACCGGGTGGAAACTCAATGTATCGTTCCGACGAACCCGTCATTGAAACTGATCGTTCCACGCGGGAGGTAGAGGTCCTTGCGTCTTATTCATGAGCGACTACTTCTGGCCAATCATCCCGCATCCTGAATGGGCCACCTGCAGCTACACAGGGAACACGGATGCATGATAAATTTGGATCGTTCGACCGGCTTGTTACTTAATCCTTTTTATCGGTACCAATCCTTTTTATTAGGCTGCACCAATCCTATCTAACCTCTTCGATCGTAGATCATTTTAAATAAAAAGGAATATCGAATTTAGAGTTGGAAATTTCAAAGACACACGTACATGTGTGTGGTTTGATAAACAGAATTGCGAATCTACATTATTTGTATTTGTATTTATGCGTTGGACTAAAGAAAACCGAAGATATTAAAGATAATTCGGTAAATAATGTTTCCAAAAACGTTGTTAGTTGAGGATTAGCAAGTAGAAACAAAGAGAAATACTAATTTGAACAGCATTTTATCTGTTCCCAAAAGCAGTATCTATCAATCAGACATTCTTATATTTGACACTAAAGCTACCTGGTTTAGATAAGAATGTTAAATAACGTCCATTGATAACGTCAATTCTTGTAACTATACAAATAGGTGATTAACCTGTAGATCATGATCAAAATTACAGTAGGTGAATAGTATCGAAATAGGTAACTGTGTTAATATGTTTTTTTTCCTTTTTTAAGGTATTGTAAACTCTTTTAGGTAGAATTTTTCAGAATTCTTGTTCCTCGGAAGTGCGCGAACAATGTAACATTTCATCGGGTGGGTTTTTCTCTGAAAAGAAGCGAAGCACGGAAGCGAAAACCACGTGAATCAAAGTACGCCTCGCGGAAAGATAGGGTTGTTCAAGGACACTAGACTTTGAAGGTAGCCCAAAGTATTCTCGTGACACTCGACCCAATTTCCTTCACCGCCGTGTAATTACTAAGCGAGTTAGCGTGCACTCGCCCATCTCGGAGACAAACGGGCTTGCCCCGATTCAATATTAGCTTCTATCGACTCGCAAGCATACACAACAAATTTTACCTCACCGAAAGCAATTTTATAAAATACTCGAGGTCTATAAAAAACTTGAAAGCAACTCTATGATTTTGCACCGTCGTCGTGGGAATAATTATTCGTTTCCAATTGTTACGTGCTTCCTACCTGTATAATCAAAAAACTGAGGATTTTTATTAATTTCTGGGAAATTTAATCATTTAAAAAGGTGCAAAATGTTCGTGAGGTATAAAAATATACGATACATCTATAATAAACTATACTTTTTAATACGGTCGAACCTCAATAACTCGAATCTCAATGTATGACATACATAGTTATAAGTTCGCGATATAGAAGCAACGATGATAAAAGTTTGACTTATAGAGTTAAACTTGTAGAGGTTCAGCTATTCTAAATTCAAGCTATAGAGATGAACATGCATGTAAATATCTGGCAAATAGTTCGAGTTAAAGTAAGTTTTATATCGATTTATAGAGATTTTCGAATGAAAGAGGATCGACTGTATTTAGAAGATGAAACAATCCCTTATTTGGATCCCATTTCTTTAATTTTATTTACAAAGGCATGAATTTCCACAAAGATCCGCAGTCTAATAATCACCGTTAAACTTCGTTTCAGTCTAAACACCACCACCCAAAAAGAACCTATCCTATATTAACTGTACTGGAAATGGTGCGTGAAATTAGAACTTTGGTGAAGCGCCTATTGACGTCTATCTCATTGCCGATCCATAACGTTACGCACAGTTAAATCTTCGATGTGCCTACACCGATTTTGCGTATTTCGTTAAACCGTCCGATTAAATCGGTGCGGTTGCGTTGCTCGGTCGAAAAAAGGGAGGCAACAGCCGTAACGAGAGAAAAATGAAAACAGGGAAAGGGAACGCGGTCGTTCAAAGACACGTCGATATTCCCCCGTGCTCTCCATCTTGTCGTCGCGGTATAAAATACCGGCTGAAAAAAGAACACTGAATGGCCGAAGCCCCACTAAAAACCGGACTTGCTCTCGTTACGCGATGCCAAAGAAACGAAGCAGTTGGCCGCGGTGCGGTGCAGGTGGGTTGCCAGATGGCCAGGATGGAAACAGTGAATGAAGAAACGAAAAGAAACGTTTGAACGTTGTTCGTTGTATCGTACTGGCGCAAACGCGCGACAAGACAAATGCTGCCGCGCCAACCGAATACCAATTTCAACTTCCGGTCAGACGCGATTGCGACCATTTCTTCCTGTCCCGACTAACGCGTTATACATTGTACAATTGCAGGTGTAACATTTAATTTTCTAAGTGAAATAATAGTAGTACGGAGATTTGACATTTGAAAAGTTGTAGCATGAGAGAAGTGGAAGCATAATGTAACATAAAAAAACGATGACCTACTTGATTTCATCAAAGATTCAAAGATCATTGATCTAATAATGTAATAACGCTAATGATTAAACATCGCCGCCGCTAATAACCAAACCATTCATGCAACGTTAGCACATATTAAAAAAAAATATTTAACGCGGCTTCGATATAACACAGAACGAAATAACCGCGTTATAGAAAGGTTGACTGTATATCAAATATACCACACTCCTTTTAACAACCATCTATAATCACGTTCATACTAAATATTGATATATTTGATTAGATTATAATATGTAAGAATAAAAGATGCAAAAAGATCCTATCCTAATCCAACAATGAAATAATCAGCTGCCATTGTGCTTGCGAGAAAGTCAAAAATACAACCAGTTGCCCGTGCCGATTTGGACTATTTGAGTGGTTCACAGACCAAAGTAATTGACTACACTTTCTAATTTTTTTAAAATTTTGGTGCCAAAGTATTTGAATGATGCTTAACTTTTTATATTTGAAATAAATTTGCTTAACACGTGGGCTTAACACCACAAAATGAGAAAAATCTTTTTGGTCATGAAATAACACATAACTTTGTACAAATCATAATAATTAATCCAAACATTATTCTACGCATTTTATATGTCGCTAGATAAACGTTACGCCAGTAATGATGCATTCTAATGTGTTTATTTGAATTCGAATTCTAAAACTAATTTTAGAAAAAACTGCGTATTTATTTTATCAATTTCCTTACTTTTTGTTTTGTGGTGTTAGTCAATTTGGCAAATGTGTGGCTCATTTGTCCTACGACAATAGCAAATATTGGATTAAATTTAATCTTACGTCTAAGAGAAGTTAGTTGGGGAACGGGGGAGGGTGGGGGGAAGCGCTTCACCGGTGATAATCTCTGGTCATCATCGAGACAGATCCGATCCGATCCTTTCGGGAACACCAAGAAAACTAAGGGCGCGCGGCGCAACTCCGCTGCTTATATAGCCAAGGGCGAACTCACCTTCATCGGTCGATCGTGATAACAGAACGTGTTCAAAAACGATAACGACTTCTCGAACAATTTTTCCAGTACAATACAATAAGATTTATTAATTTTTATATCTTTATTTAGCTTTAGAATAAGAATTTAATAATTTAGAAGTATGAGAAAGTATGAGGGATAAAAGGCGCGTCGCGTGAATTAATAATCGTAGCATATGACAATAAGATACAGTTATTAATTTTATTACAAATAATGCGTACAGGGATAACGATTTTTACGAGCGATTAGTCTCAGGGTGAAAGTTAAGTACTTTACAAACTTAAGATAGAATAATAATTTCGAAAACACAGAAAGATAAGAGATAGATGATGCATAGGGTGACGTATCCGACAATAACTTCGAAGCACGGATGAGGTATAGGAGGAATTACTAGAAGGATTAGGATTAGAATAAATGAAAGAGTAACGTAGCTTCTTTAAAATATTTATTTCAATGAACGACAATAATTTTCTCATCGTCCAGTATATTCGTGTTATTAATCACACCTAAAATTAAACTGCGCGCGCACGAAATATTGTCTCTGTACTGCGCAGCCGCCATAATTACGCGGGAAACGACTAACCGAGCGATGCAAGTTAGGCTGGAAGAAATGCACAGGGTCTAGTCGATTTCGATACGATTAGAAAAATGTTTAGATCTCGGAATCTAATCGCGTGACTTGAATGAAACCACGGAAAACGAAAGTGCGGAGTGCAATGAATAATAATCCAAGGTTTCATTCGGACATTTGCATCGGTTCGCGAAATGTAAGGAAATTCGTGTGACGCGTGAAGTGTTCGATCTCGATAAGATTAGAAGAATGCTTAGATTTTGGCATCTAATTGCGTGAGGTGAACGAAACCGACAAAAAACGAAAGTGCGGAGTGCAGTGGTTAATAATCCAAGGTTTTATTCGGACACGTGTATCGGTTCACAAATTATAAAGAGATTCGTATGACGCGTCAAGACGTCAATCTCGATAGGATTAGAAAAGTGCTTAGATCTCAGCTTCTAATCGCTTATCTCTAACGAAATCGACCTGAAATGACATTTTGTTTTTCTTTTTACTTATTTTGCCACAGTGAAAAGTTTATTGAATGGGTATGTATAACATGTCAATAAGGTTATTGTTAAATATTAAAAAAACGAGATAAGCTCCAAATATAATTTTTTTATTGTTGTTAAATGAAAAGTATTATTCTATTTTGCATTGAAAATTTGTTTCTTTCCATACCTGAAAAATTATTCTATTGGTTACGAAAACATAAGAAATATGTATAAAAACAAAAAAACGTATGTGGTTCCGACCGGGATCGAACCGGCGACCTTCTGCGTGTAAAGCAGACGTGATAACCGCTACACCACGGGACCTGTATGTTATAATTTTTACGTGATTAAAATTGTAGGAGATGTTTTTTATAGATAGTTTAGATTTTAAAATAAATTCATATTACATTCAAATTATATTTAAACTAAATTCAGGCTGGGTTTGAAATAGAACTGAAGTATAACTTTAAATCTTTATCCTGGTCAACTGTTTCAAAAATGTAGTTCACCACTGAGAGTTTTACTGATATTTTTTTTTCTTTTTTTTAGTTATTTTGGATGCACTTAAGTCAAATTGAAATATATTTTAATCGAAATATAAGTAAGAAACTAAATTAGGTACAGTAGAAACGCGCAAAATCGATAAATCAATAAACGAAAAACGGACGTATACAAGGACACGAATGGAATCAGTGTTCCAGGAACACAATTTCCTGTCTAAGATACGTATGCAGTTATTATTAGCCGTCTTTATTCAACGCACGACCGCTGATAATACACCTAGATTATTTAGCTATCCAAATGTAATCGTTACATTTCCTGTTGCCACTTTACATTTTTATAAGATTGCACGTATGTATCTAGAATGTATAATAAGAATGTATGTACGTCGAAAAGAATATTTTCGGTTTAGATTTTCCTGCCCATGTTTGCATATTTTTAAGAATTCGCATAGTTTTGTAGGAAGTAGGTAAAATAATTTGAGGGATACGAGCTTATAAATAAATATACCGTATGTATGGTTAATTATAGATTTTTATTATTGGTATAAATGGTATAAAGTCGAATACAATTAACAAAATGATGTTCCGGATGACGGAGCAGATACATTTTGCAGTAAACATAGCTTTTCACCTTTTTCCTTTACCATATTAATTAATGTAAAACTCAAATGTATTAGTATACATATCAGAAAATATTTTCTTGTCAAATGAATGAATTTGAACATTACGTATGTACGGCGGGAACCACGCTCCAGCTACATCCGGGTTTGTACTTAAAAATAAATACTATTACCTACTAAGAAAGAAGATCTTTTTTTACATTTAAAAAGGCACGATAACGACTAGGTAGAAATAAATTGTACGCCAAAAATAGTTCGGTCTCGCTGAAAAGATTACTCGTGCTTCTTATCCAATAAAGTAGTAACTCTGATATAACGGACAAATTAGTTTTGTACGAAGTGCAATATTATAAATGCAATAATCGTTTCAATCGTCCTCAAACTCTTTTGTTAGGTTTGATTTAAACATTATATTACAGAATATTTTCTCATATGTCGTACATATCTCTATAAAGTATGAAGTACTAACATGGTGTCGTGATTTCTGTTTCTAATCTCTTCTTTATTGTTTTCTTAAGCAAAATATATAATTCGAAACTTTATACGAATTCTTTGTGTGTTCATGAAACTTTCGACACTCGGTTTCTAAACGAGGCCCTCCCAGTGCTTTTCTGTACCTTTTTTCAAGCATTTATTTAAAACGTGCTGTTAGAATTCTTAAGATTATTTTGTGGACTTATTTTCACATAAGGCGGCAGAACTCTTCTCCTTGGGGATCACCCTGGAACAGAGAAAGGAATCGTATTTATGTACAAAGATAAGTTGAAATGTGTTACACACGACGAACCCAAATAGCATGACGTAATTATATTTTACACGTCACTATACATATTATTCGACAATTATTAGTTACAGAATGTTGAGCCAATACCAATGAATGTTAATTTATTATTAAGATCTTTGTGAAAGGAACGAATGATATGCGCATATTTTTGCACTCGTAAAATATACACGTGCACGATTATGAAAATATGCACCCATTTACGATTGCTGTATTTCTGGCGATCGAAATTTTTGAATCTCAACGTAATTCTGTAAATAAAATTTAACGAATGATATATGTATAGTATTGAGACAAATTAAATAAAACAAGGTAAAATCATTCGATGAAAATACATTATCGCACAAAAAATATTTATACATGCATCAGAGCGACAAAATTTTTAATAAGCCTCATATAAATACGAGTGAAAGTATTGTTCGTTTTTGTTCTCTTGCACAGAAGAACATTAACACCTACATATTTCAACCAATTCCATGAATTAATGCAGCAGTAACAAGATAATGTGAGCTGTTTGTTAACGAAGTTTAGTATTTTTATTACTTTTATTGGTATAAGTAGGAATTAATTATTAAAAATACCAATGGTATTGTGTTAGTAACAATACCAATTGTAATAAAGTATGTTGAACGGTAACTGATACGTTCATGGATGCAATGAAAAAATTTATTGTTTATATATGTACCTTAAAGACAATGTGGTTAACTAATGAGATGTTTACATTTAAAAAAAAAAGATTACATTATTTTGAACACTCATGAAGTTTTAGTTAAGCGTGAGCATGAAAATAAAGTGCTGTGGAGGAGAAAAACAAAGCCAAATAATTCCTTTTACTTGAAGCGCGAATGATATTAACCATCGGCGACTATTTTAACGTTCGATAAGTTGAAATCAACTTACATAAATCGACCCATCAGAACAGTTCGCTCGCCCACTTAATATGGGTAGAGATATCTTCTCTATGGAATAAGAAGATAGGTTGATGACATACACCCCGGTTTCATATATTTTGTATTTATTACATTACATCTAATAATAAACCTAATTTAAATAATCTCGAGTATTTTAAGTAAAATTTATATCAGAATTTCTCAACGGTAAATACAACAAAAATCGTAATGTTTTATAGCCACATTGTCTTCGTTAATTAAATATAAATACCGGAAGAAAGTAAAATACCTTCAGAAATTATAATCAACTTTAAATATTTATATAGTAACAATTAATTAGCAATTTTCAAAAGTCACTTTTATGATATTCTTTATTTGTATTTTCGATGTTCTTATTACGATTATCACTCAAGGAAAATATTAAAATATTTGAAAAAAGAAAGATAACACTAGTACTGATTGCCAAAAACAAAAATAAATTTTTTAACATCTGTTTTAGCTGTGAATAAAACAAATAAAGCTAATTAAAATCAATCAAACTTAAATTATATCACTACTTGTTAATCTTCATTTTTGTTTTTGCGTTTTATCTACATTGCTACCACGTACCTGTTGATGATGAAGTTCTTCAGATGGTCGGAACCCCAAGTTTTCCTTATGCCGAGATAAAGATGAAGACAATTGCTGCTTTCTGGTTTTTAAACTGGCCATTTCCTATTTAGACATTAAAACAGTGAAAATACCGTTCGTGTTAAGTAATCGTGTCATCAACAAAATCATTGGAAAAACTCACTTCGCCTTCGTTATTAAGAAGGGTAGTTGTCACAACATCTGCTGTAAACCACTTTTGACCTTTCATGACAATGTTTGATGGTGGTTCATGTGTAGCACCAATATCTGATGACCAGACCATTACACTGCCACCTGCTTCTAACTTTGCAGTACGATGGAATTTAAATATTGTTTCCAGAGAGTCAGTTTTACGAATAATTTGCCATCCGCTAAGTCCGATCTCCTACAAAAAGTAAAAGGAATACAAAACATGATTGAAACGTATCAGTCTATATTCATGTATTGTGTATAATATTGATTATTTTACTTTGTTGCCTTTGTTGGTGAGCTTCACAAATCGCCCTTGAGGATCAGCCTCTGCGATTTCTACATCTCCTCTAGCTGTTGCAAGGATACTATAATCAGTACTGCTGCGTTCTTCGCTTTCCTCTAACAAAGTGCGTTTCCTTTTTCCGCCTCTCAAGGGAGTATGTCTTGAAGGAGTACTCCTACCACTAGGTGCTGCTGAGCTTGATTGCTGAGGCATGATATTCAATCTGTAAGTAAATTAATTTTAGTATCAATTAACGCATAATCATATCAAACGTTAACACATAGAATGCCGTGAGGATCACCAGTAACTGACGATGCAATTAACTAAAGTATTCAAATCAAATAAACAATCGCATTTCTAGAAATTTCAATGATTTTGATATTACAGCAGCAATATACAGTATTGGAAGTATCGTAGAAAAAATAAATAGTTACATCTTTTAATAACATAAATGTGATACATACATAATTACAATGTATCCTGTTGGAACAAGTGAAATTACTCTAGCGGCAGTAAAATTCATCCGGCACTCAACGTGTTAACATTTTCTTATTTATATAAAATACTATTATATTACCTAGCTTCTTCAGACTCCAAAAGTTTTCTGTAGGCGGCTATCTCCAAATCAAGTGCAACTTTGATATCCATCAGATCTTGATACTCTTGTAATTGCTGAGCCATTTCATCGCGTATACGCGACAATTCAGCTTCTAAAGATGCCAAACTATCTGCATGACGCGTCTTCTCATCTTCTCGCAGATTGTCTAAATCCCTATATTAAAATGTATGAACTTATACAATGATCTATAATACTTATCGCAGGTTCAGCCTAAATAAGTTCAATTAAGTTAATGTAACTTACCTTATTCGTGCATTGAGAGCATTATTTGTAGCCTCCAGTTCATTGATTTTTTGATTGAGTGCATCGATTCTTGATCTCGTTTGCCTCAACTCTTCAACAGCTAAACTTGCTGCTCCACTATTACGTTGAGCATGAGCTGTTAAATTTTTTATCTTAGTTTCGTACAACAATTCAATTTCTTCTCTGTTAGCTCTCATCTGAGCCTCATACTGGTCTCGTAGTTCTCGCAAAGATTGTTGTAATTTAGCTTCATACTGCTCAGCAAGACGACCATCGATCTCCGAGATCTCGATCTAAAATTAAATATAAACAAATGTCTGTCTTTCTTTAATTTGTATAAACACTAGAACTACCAAAGCAGTCAAAATGATTGGTTACAAATTTACCATAAAAATTATTTAAATTTGAAGCAGAGCATATTTTTTCAGAATACTTAATGATTTTCTGTACAAAATATAAAGAAGCTTTATTGTACTTCAATCACATGTGCTTTGCAAATGTCTAACATTTTTATTTCTCTGGTACAAATAAGTGTACTTTAGTTGTTGATAGTTCTAGTGTTAAATACCACTAAATACAAACCTGTCTCTTCGATCGTGTTTCCGTTAATTCTTGTTGATATACTTGATCTTTAAAACTAATATCTTCCTTTAGGCTTTGTATATTATTCTCAAGAACAACACGTCGTAAAGTTTCTTCACCTAGATGTTTACGGGCATCTTCTAATAATGCCTTCAACTTTTCTACCTCTTGCTCCAGTTCTCTTTCCCTTTCAGACAATTTTTTACGTTCTGCTTGAGATTGATTAAACTGTGATTGCAAATCGTTATAACGTGTTTCATATAACAACAAATTCCTCTCTGCAACTTGTAAGTCCATCAACTTTTTATCCAGTCTGAAATGTGGTCATAAGAAATATCTAAAGAATTTATTCGCTAAAAGATATGTACAGCATAAATATTGAGACTTAAAATTTTTAGTATTTTAACATTACAAAATTAAAATCTAAATTTCTCTTAATCTCACGCATTTTTGTTCAAATTTAATAATAAATAATAAAAATGTGCTTTCAAATTGCTTAGGCTATATACAGAGAATTCCATGACAAAATCTCGATCGTTTACGACATTCCGGCAGTCGAGAAGAAGAGGTGAGCTTTCGTGTTTCTATTTCAGGCAACGACCCACATCGAGAATTTTATTTTCTACCACAGTGTCTCGAACCATCCTAATATTTCGTTACCTTAAAACTTATTCTATCAATATTGCAATGCAAACAATACGTGTCAATGCCATTAAAAAGAAAAAGGTAAAAAATAAAATTAATTCAATTATTTAACTTAACAGCAAAGAATTAACAGCAGAATAGAAACTGGGTAAGTGGGATGAAAAAAAAATCTACTGCTTGCACATAAATTTTACTCATGACAAAATTGTTTATCGAGGAACGCTGAGTTTGTATGTATTTTCATACGAGGACACGCGCTACTACTGCTAATGCCACTCCATTTATATAAAACGTCCTTTTTTATAACAGCTATGTGCGCAAGGTTGGCAACATGTACGCTTTACATGCATGTCTTATCTTTTATTACTGATAACTGCAACGTGTTTTACAAAATCTTTTTGAATTATCATGGAAAACGTCCGACAAGGTATCGTAGTAATAAAAAAAAATGTACAAGATTAAGAATATTATTTGGAACTTTTTAATAAACTCAAAGATTTGAATAAAACGTTTATGCTCGATACAGACAAGCTATTTTTCACCGCGCGACCGTGCGTTTGTCTTCGTTGTTTTCAATTGGAAAAATAAGGAAAGACACAAGGTCGTACGGCAAAATATCGTTCGCCTGCATCAAGCCTTATATCATGAAGTAAAAAATTGAATACGTCAAGGGAGCAGAACTACGGAAAACCCCCAGTGGCATTCATAAACATAGCACAGGCATACCCTTGAACAAAACACAATCGAACCTATTTATCTAACTCCAAATATAACACCTAAGTCATAAGGACGAAATTTTCAATTCGAGTAAAACACCTTACATACTACTTTGTTGCCGCTTATTACTAATTACAAAAGACTGTTGTCCCATATGCAAAACTTATAAGTTAATTGTCTAGTATACAATGCTAAAAACAATTGAAACACTTCAATTTTGTATTCTCGATAATAAATGTGTATTAACAGACTAAGGTATTAATTAACTTTGCAACGATTATTCTTACTATAAACCCTGGTTCAACAAATTTAAACCAATGAAATATTGAATCAAACTTTTCATATAAAAAAAAATCACTTTATGAAAATATTTATATATACTGTATATATTAGGTTGCAAAATAAATTCGCGCTGTTTTCCTCGGACGTTTCTCAAATCTTAAAAATTCTACGCGATAGGAATCCTTTGACAATCAAAGAAATAGGAAAATAAAATTGATCAAAATGACAAATACATACAGTGGCTATAATAAGTATTTACACCGTCGTATTTATTTTGATATTTAGGTATTAATTAATTAGATCAAATTATATTGGCGAATGACCAACGTTCTGTTTATCCTGAGCTAATAGAACTTTTTTGATAAACTCAGCTAGCGTCCGCATTTCGTAATAATGCATTCAAAACAAGTTACTCATCCCTACTTTCCTTTTATGCAGAAAATTCAGAAACAGTTATATCGTTAGTCTCTAAAGGCTAATGGTCGTCATCACCGAACATATAGAAAACTTCTAAATATTGCGAAATTCAGACAAAGAGAGTTCTTTACTCGCCGACTCGACGTACAATTCAGCCGTATCTGACGTAGCCTAAGTTGTAACCGTGCATAGGATAAATTTTCCTGAATAAATTGTCGTTACGTACAATTGGTTATCTTCATCCTAGCATACAATATCAAATTTCTTATACTTTAACAGTATTTTTATGCGGCTACTATCTTTTAGTTTCATGGTAATGAAATATAGCACCTAATTAGAAAATACTTGTTAGAAAGATGCAAGTACGTACAAATACTTTTTGTAATCACTATACATGATTGATTAAATTTAATTCTACATTTATTAATAAATGATTTGAAAGACAGTAATAAAACGACACAAATATATGTTACAACCCAATATTTGGCATGTCTATCAAAAGTTTCATCTTTTATTTTAACAATTGAACAAGGTAATATTTCCCGCTTGTTTCTGGTTTTACTCGTATTTTTATCGATTGCTCAACGTTCGCTCGAAAGGAGGTCAATGTTTTCAGTCGAGGTTATACGTGCTGTTGAAGATGACATCACCGCCGCATAGTATGCGTGACGCAATTGCTCGTAGTAACGTCATGTTTCGAGTAAGGCACACCCAATATTCGAAAATTCCATGCTTAATTTTATCAATGAAGCCTAATGTTCTACATTCTACTAATAGAACCCCCCCTCCCCCCTAAAAAAAACAAAGACGAACTACGAAGAATGACACCCATTTGGAAAAATACAATGTTTCTCTTTAGGTAAACATTGTTGTACTTTACTTAAATTTAAATATAACGTATAAATACAACATCTTTGTATTAAAATTTTGACTTTTTACTGTCATTGCAACTACTTTCAAAGTATGAATACAAAAATACAGACACCTATTCCTAAAAATAGTACTTATTGTATCTTGATAAAATGTCCGCCAACTTCATGAATGAATCACTATCACATCAGTATACTACTAGCATGAAAATTTCTTTCACATTTGACATTCCTCAGATATTTATCCACCCGTAAAGCTACCATATAAAAATTAATGTATGACTGAAATTTTCCTATACAAACATAAACGTATATCGCAAAAGCTATGCAGATTTATTTATTTCTTTAAGATCCCAACAAATAAAAATACGTATTACTTTGATAAAGGAAAAATTAGGTAATGTAGATAAATCTATACTATAATCTATTTTAAATGTTACTCTACATTAAGAATCATTAAAATCATATCAAAGAAGTATTCAAAACATTTGCATCTCATTAGTATAATTATCTGTTACACATGCATAACCATAACAGCAACTCTAGCATACAATTGTATCATAAGTAAATAAAGAAATGAGAAAGTGTATACAAAAATGTGAAACTAATCAATTCAATTCTGCTCATAAATTTTCAATTATACATTATTTTGGTTTAATTTTTACCTCTTACTTAGAAATTTGTTTTTCGTTTCATACCATTAAAAAATAAAAAAAAAAGATTTCTTCTACTAAATATCAACATTCGTTTGGTTATATTTTTCAATAAAAATATTTTGAACATTGTTATGCCTAATTTATGATATGATCTAATCACATCGTAAACAAATTTAAGTTTATAAATAGCATTGATATTACATAGAAACGGCATGTGATGAATCGTGTGTAAACAGCTCTGATAGAATCGAACATTTATTTGTACGAATTTTGAAATTCGCAATTACGGAAAAAGTGATATAGTTTCTAAATTTTCAATCATTAACATTAAAATAATTTTTACTTTAATGTTTTTTCAACCATAAGCTCTATTTACAGGTAAAATTTATCAACGCAAAATTATAAAATTTGAAAAATTATTGTTCATCAAAATATACTAATTGTAAGTATAGCTATGCCAAAATACGAATTAACGTTATGCAAATATAAACGTATAAATCAAGTCAAGTTCATGGCACATATACTCGCGGTATCAGTACTAAAACGTTAAGCTCACAGATTACGAAAAATCATACATTTGACGATAGTCTCGGCCTCGGTCCTTTCGAATCCGTCTCAAGTCGATTTATATTTCCAAGAATTATCGTTACACTGAAATCGAAATGAATCGAAACAGACTTACTTAGACTTAAGATCTTCGTTGTTATCCCATAATCGTTTAGTATCGATCTCCAATTTAGCTCGTTCTCGTGCAGTGTCATCGAGCAATTTTCTTGCATCGGATAATTCATGTTCGTACATAGACTTTATGTTGGATACTTCGCGGGTGATAGTCTCCTGGGTCGTCTGTACCTCCCGGGTAAGTCTGGAATTCTCGGCTTCCAAATGCCGTACTTTGTCAATGTAACAAGCCAACCGGTCATTTAAGTTCTGTAAATCTTGCTTCTCTTGGAGACGAGAATATCGTGTCGGACTCAGAGGACTTCCTGGTCTTTGGCCGATCGGCGTTGACGTGAATTGTGGCGACTGCACGCTGCTACTCGAGCCCGACGCTGCGGCCTTCTTACTTGCCTTTGTTGACATCTTTTCACAATATTCGATCCTTTTATTGCACGATCACTTGCCTTCGCACTATCGAACCATCAACTTAGTGCACAGTAACACCGTGTCCGTGAAAGACGCTTTTAGCGGCTTAAAAAACTATCAAAGCCCAAATCCTCCTGTCTCGGTCAACGGAAGAACTGTTTAGCGGTGACGCCAACGTTAACGAAGCGACCTCCTTATGTGCATCTTTATATTGCGTTAGTAAACGCAATGGAGTAATGCGATAGGTTACATACAAGTATACACAAAGCGTATGAGCCAATCACATATCGTTTCCTTCCAAAGGCGCACCAATAGTGCAAGTTTCAGCCACAGGCGAAGCGCGTCAATCTTGAAGAAGACTTTCACTAAAAAACCTGTATGAAGATGAGCGAAACAAAAGCTTTGGCTTTGTTACAAATTGACAAAATTTACGTAAATTTAAGTAAATTGTAAATTCAATGATTTATGTACATTTTATCAGGATATTTCGTTTCGTTTAAAAAACGTAGAACATAAGGATTATTAATAAAGCTTACAATAAAGGTTTTCTGTCGTCTAATTAAATATTTTAAAGAAATCATATGAGATTTTTAAAATCTAATACTTTCTGATTACATGTATAGAGATTATATACGAAACTGCCATCCAATTAAAGTATCATAAAGTTAATCTAAAAACAGTGATGACCGAAGCACAGACAAGGTACAGGATAGACCGATCATCTTATGGGACTTCGTGTCACATACTCTGAAATATCGATAACCTAAAAATTCATAGTTTTCGGAAAAACATCTTTCGTTTTATTATCTGACAAAGAATATAAACACTTCTAAAGTATTTTAATATACAAAATGTAAGAGCAAACGCAAAAGTTATACATTTTAGACAATCGAAATGGTAAAAATGAAAACGGATTTGGGGCTCGTAAGCCCCCAATCCGGGTGACAAAGGGAAGCATTGGATGAGTGGTCTATCCTATTCTTAATCAATGACCGAAGTGTACTATACAGTTAACTTAGGTAGTAAAGATTTTTGGCGCGTCATGACGACTAGGATATAAATACTTGTAGGGAATGATAGTATCTATAATGAAATAATATAAGTTTTAAGTATTTATTTTTTAAAACGACGATTTGTTTTAATACTAAAGGGGTTTAATTGTCCTTTTTGTTTAAAATCATTCCGAAATACGTTGTAATAAATAAATTCCGTTTAATATTTGGTTGTCAAACACCTGTTAGAGGGCGGTGAAGTGGAGATTTTTAAAATGTCTGTAGTAACTGTAGGTGACTGTAGGCAGACGTTAGTAGTATCTGCATGTACCTGAAAATTATAAAAAACAAATAATTTATATTTAAAGTAGTGCCTATATAATGCGAATATTTTTTAAGTGTCCACGATAAAAGTAACATTTAATAAGTGTTTAGAAATTATGCATCTGTTGGGAAGTATTTGTTTATAGTTTGTGACAACGTTATTTGCAAATAATACAAGATAATTACCATGAAATTTCGACCCATTTTTACGAAGTAATATCTGATTGACATCAAAAAGATTTTAACGTTATTGCTGAAAAGGAACATTTTGAATATTATAAGTAAAAGACGCAAAAATGTGTGACCTCATAGATTTAAATAGCCCTGACAGGAAGGGTTTATTAATCTCAAGACTTGCATCACCTTTAATACCGATTCCTAGCGATACTGTATGCAATATTCATAATACTCGAATGAATGAACCAAGCTCACTAATAGCAGGAAAACGTGATAGTTTGGAGAATAATCCTTTTGATATGGTATTACACAAAACTACTGAATACATTCAGAAAAAGGCTGATCCTTTTGAAGTAGCTTTAGAAAAAGCACTGGGACTAAACAGCGAGGAAGATACTTCATTAAAAACATGTTCCCTTAATTTGTCAAATGGGACTGAACAAGAAATGCACAGGCAAAAGTTAAAAATGAACAAAACATTAGATGAACCTTCATCTGATGCCAAATTAAATAAAAGACATGCAAGTACTAACAAAATATTTAATAAACATTTAAAATCCAATAATGATTTACCTATAATTCATATTCAAGATGTTGATGTATCTATCTTGAATCAGTCTGTGATGAATGATACATTATTTGAAATAGACAAAGAATCGAATAAGAACCAGATAGAGCCAAATTTACAAAACAAAATGTTAACACACATGGAAGAAGATAAAGTCAATATTGAACAAATTGTATGTTCCCATGCAATCTTAAAAGTTCCAAAATTTAGACGCTCTCTTTCACAAGGAGAAGCATTATCTCCAAGAAAATCACGATATTTAAACCATATATCATTAATTGAACCTCTGAGACTTGGTTCTGACAATGGAAATAATTTATCTTCTCCAAGTTTAAGAGACTTGTTGAATGAAGGATTTTTAAAATCCCACTCTAGTGGAAGTACCGTATTTTCAAGTTTATCAAATATTTCTTCTATACATAAATTGAGTTCTGTTTCCACCACATATAATTCATCCATGATGGTATCGAATGAAACAATCAATAGAACATTCTTAGAAAGCTGTTCATCAGAAAAATCAGACAGTCCAAAATTAAGTGAAAAGATGGATTCTAATAAAGAGAGAAAATTGTCAGCAGCAAATAATTCAGAGACATCAGTAGCACCTGCATTAAATAAAACTTCAATGTCTGATTTAACAGAACGATTTAATAAGCTGAAAGCAAGAGTATCAGATGTTCACATTCTAGAAAATCCTATAAATAATAAAGATGAAACTGTGATGGAAGAAAGTAACAAATGTAATGTAAATAATAAATTAATAGATGTTGATGTGTTTACATCAGATAATTGCAGTAAAGTAGAAGATTGTACAGCTTCTATTTCAGACACATCATTGGATTCCGTATTTCTTGTAAGTTTTTTATAACTGCAGTATAAAAATTATTTCTTAAAGGATGCACATTTTTTATGAATGAATGTGTTCATTTTATAGGAAGGAACTAAATTTAATAAATCAATACGTCAGGAAGCAAAACTTCTTGCCAGAACTTTTGAAGAATTGGCTTTAAAAACCAGTTCAGGCTGTAAGTTTTGCTATATTTATATCTTGAAACTTATAGAATAAGAACCAGTGTTTCTTATCAAGTTAATATTTGTTTTATGTAGTTTTTATTAATTTCTTCATCATATAATAGATGGTTGATCTGTAAAAATACAATGTTGCATATTATAATGTTTTTCTTAACATTAACAGTGTTCACATTTAAATTTGTACATAACTATGAATTTACAACAATAGTTTTGATTAATAGTTTATATTGTATTATCTAGCAAGCATTGATGATCTCATTACAAACAATCCTTCCTGGACATTAGAGTTATTACCAGCATTCGATGATGAGGCAGTTGAAAATTTAATTGAATTACCTACATCTCCTAGTGGAAATGGTACAAAATCAAAAAGTGTAGAAGTTACAGAAACTAAAGATAATGATTCAAGGATAGATAAAAAGGAAAATGTTGTCAAACAAGCAGAGGAAAATATAAAAGATCTAGAAATGGAACTTGTTGAACCTATACCTACTGAAAAACGCCTTACAGCAGCAACACTTTTATCCGATCTCAAAAAATTAATTAAAACGGAACACAATATAGAAGCCAATAAATTAGTTGAAAATTTAGAAAAGACCTTAGGCGTTAATTACGATAATAATACCGAATTACTGAACATGTATCTTAATGCAACTAATAATTTAGCAAAGAGTCCACAAAAACCAAGGAGTACTGTGGAAATAATAAAAAATGTTGCAGTAAATACCATGGAACACAGTCACGAAGATAATCTAAGCAGCGATTCAGCAGAAAGTATTAAAGAATCAGTATTCTTTGAAGACATAAACTTCAATGGTGTAAATACAAGTAAATGCACTGATAATCAAAAGTACTTAAATAATGTAAATAGCAAATCAAAATGTGAGACCCTTGAAACCGAGATTAGTATTAAACAATTAGAGAAAAAGAAAGATGAAAATGATGAGAATACACAAAAAGCATCTGCAGAAAATTCTTCTTGCAGAAAGGAAAATGATCATTTACTAAACGGGAAAATGGTACTCGAACTTCTTGCAAACATAGGAAAATTATTAAGTGGACAGACTGAAGAACATCCAACTTTGGATATCCTTAAAAACTTAGGAAATGTATTAAATTTCGCTTCGAATAATTATAATACCGATAAAGATGTAAAGACATATGATACCTCTACAGAAATTCAGCAAACACCAAGAAATTCGAAAGTAAAATTTGAAAATAAAACGTATACATCACTCCTATCGAAATCGGCTAACAGACTAAGTTTAAATTCAGAAGCAAAGGTAGGCATAATGGTACAGGAATGTTGCTACAATGTAAATCCGTAAATCTGCAAATCTCCGTAATGCAACTAATATTGTGTGTTGTAGAAGCAATCGGCGAATAAAAATTTTATCAGAAGAAGCATATCCGTTTCTCAAACACCACAAATAAAGAATGAATCGAGTTCCGTAATGTCTATCAGTAAAAGTACATCGCAACTGAAGGAAGTAGGAAAACGTTTCTTTAGTGATCCTAGTTTTGTTAGTCCAGTGTCAGATAAAAAGGTCATTACAAATAACAATAAAAATGAGGTACAAAAAGGTAATTATATGCTTTTGTAGCATCAACAAGAAATAATAATAGTAAAAATATCTAGGGGTGCGCGATCCCGATCGAGACTTAATTTTTTTTGGGATCGGGACGGGGTCCCGAAAATATTTGGAATTTCCGACATTTTCAGGATTCTCGATATTTCTGAGAATTTCGAGATGATATATCGGTGTTCGTTTTGTTAAGTACTTTCATGGTTTTTAGAGATGAAGGAGAATCTGAAAATATAAAATTAGAACATGATAGGAATTTTTTCCGAAACCGGGAATTCCGAAAAATAAACGATTTATATATATGTTTAGATACACGAATCAAAACAGCTACAACATTAGAGATGCAAAAAGAGAAATCGTCCACGATAGGTACTGTTAAAAATAAATTAAAGAAAAAAATTGGCAATGATGTTATAAATAAAAAGGGTCCTCTGAAAGCCATTCTTCCTATAAGAAGTATGCAAAAGAGAGGTATACTTAAATGAACAAAATGGAAATTACAGATATACGTTGTAATTTATATTTCTTTTACTATTATATTTTTTCATTTTCCAGATGCTGTTAGTAAAAAACTAACTTTATTTGGAGTACCTACAACACCACCTCAGTCTCATAAAATAATTAGCAGTACTCCTAATTCGACAAATAATGGGTTTACAGTAAAAAAATCACGATCTTCGAAACCGGTCGCGTCATCGACTCCAGATGCGCAAAATTGTAAAATGCGAAAGGTGCAATCACAAGTAACTAACAGCCCTAAGAAACGAAACTTTTCATGTGATATTTCACCAGTAACTACACGTATAAACGTTAGTAATAACAATAAGGCGAATAATAGTCCACAAAGGTAAATTTAGCCCTGCAGTGTTTAAAAAATAATACTCACAATAACAGATATTATTTTATTTTTTTTGTGTAGAAGTAGTAAATTGACATCTCCAAAGAAAACTACGCCTAAACGTCGGCCATCGGAATCTGGTATTCCAAAATCACAAACACCTCCTGTAACTAAACGATTGAATTCCTCATTTGACGTTAATCAATATCAGCGAATATACGAATCTCCTCAACGTTCGGTACAAAAAGCATCAAACTCTCAAAAAAATTCACCAGTATTTGTAAAGAAGAATGAAAATAATGCTGAAGTGAGTCCCTTGAGGGACAGCAACAAATTTATTAACAAAGTGAAACCTATCAATTTGGTATGTACCTAATGATAATAAATCTGGTAATCATTGACATTCAAAAGTGGTAACTTAATTGCAATTTATTGTTTAACAGATCTCAAAGCTTCGACGGCACAGCATTGCCTCCAATGTGATGGAAAAGGAGAACAATTATATTTAATTTATAAAAGTGGTTCTTTTATAATTATGATGATGGTTGTGTTATTAAACATACGTAAGATTTGTTACAACGTGTGTACTTTTTTACATTTACATTTTGTATACTTATGATGTGTTTTGCAATAAAATGTTTGAAATAATGAAACAATAATTACCATTTTCATTCTTTGATTCTTTTAGCTACGTTACAGCGTGTTCTTCGTTTTAATATAGAGTGTCAGTTTCTTACATAGAAATGATAATAACAGAATAAGTAGTATTACACTTTATCCATTGCATATTAAATATTCGCAGCTTCGTAATCGAACAGTAAATTTTACGTGCTTTAAATAGATTACTAACGCAAAAAATTATTAGTTATAAAAATGATAGTATTTAAATGTGACACGTGCGATATACAGACGGAGATTTGTGTATGATCTGTTGCGTCAGATCCGTCGATCTGAAAACAGGCTCAAAAGGGAGCTACTCGTCCGGGAACGAGGACAGCAGCGCTCGGGAATGGCCGATACGTCACGGTCGTTTCTAAAATCACAAATGCAGTAACGTATCATGCGTAAATCATGCAAAAAATTCCATTGCAAAACGTATTTTTATTTCAATTTAAATGTATAAATAATACATTTTGTTTTCGATGTATACAATGAAATTGTGATTGATCATTTTACACGTATCGTATCGTGAAGCATATTTAACAAAATATATTAAAAAAAATCAACTGTCAGAAATAAAATTGCTAAATCTTTTGTGAAAAGGAGAATCAATACTATTTGATAAAATGTTCTTTATATGTTGCTAGTTGAAACGATTAAATAATAGAAGTATATGAAGGTATAATTGAAGAGTGATGGTTAATGGAGGGAAGGGAAAAATTATTATAAGAATAAGTGATAAATCCCTAAAAGCGATGCGCAGAAGCTGGTGGCTTGTAGGGTGCTAAGAAAGGTAACGCCGCACCTGTACGGACCCGTCCCCGCAAAAAGTGCGCTCCGCGTGTTCCGTACTCCAGCGGCGGTCCGTCCACACTCGCGTGTAGCCGCACCCGGCTTGGCGCTCTTCGATTTTATCGAAATAACTTGCGGAACCAGCTGCGGAGAAACTTAGTCAACGATGAAAACAATTTTTTGATAATTGTCGGAAGTGACAGTAGCAGTAAGGTGAAGTGCGTCACAGTTTCACGCTGTTCGATCTTTTTGGGCGTTCTGTACAAGGAGAGCTAGCGCGGCGCGCACAAGAGGCCGCCTCTAGAAAAAGAGCGCGTCTCGCGCGTTGCGCTATATTGGAGTACGTGATGTTCGCAAAAGCGTCGGAAGGATGTTAAAAATGATAAAAATGCTTTAGTGCAATATATAAATGTGTTTTATAAAGGTGCGCTAGTGTTTTTGAAAGTGCGTGTTTGCGAGAATTTTTGGCCGGTCGAACCGGGGAGTACGAGAAGAAGCTGGCGCGCTCCGAGGCTGCCTCGGGAAAAGACCGCGTCTTGCAGGTTCGCGGTGTGCTGCGGTAGTTATTATGCGATACAATTGTCGAAGCTTATCGACATTCTTCGAATTGTCGCATGTGTCATCGCGTACGTTAGATAGGATAGATCGAGAAAAGATTTAGTGGTCAGTCTGTGCACAGTGTCAACGCGTTAAGATGGTATACGGGGAACGCAACCGGCGACGATATATCCCGCGTGGTACGTATACGCACGAATACATATAAACGTAAGTACGATATATATATGTGTGGCATGCACATTTGCAAAGACTGCGGACTCGTGGAATCGCCGTCGTTTGGTCGCGTGTATCGAAGTGGCCTGTCGCGAAGCGCGCTTAACAGAGAGATCCAACACTGTGGAAAAGTTGTCGGACAGCGAGAGCGATCGGCGAGAGAGGAGAGGTACCCGTTGTTCAACGATTGGCGCGTGGCGTAGACATTCGACGGTCACTTGGCACGTATGTAGTGCAATTATTCCCCGGTTATCCCGTTTCGTCCCCGCGAAGAAGGCATTATTTATGGGTGCATGGATCGGTGCATTTTCACGAGCGAAACAAAAGACGAGGAACAAGCAGTTTGCAACCAATACCAGGGCGATTTTCTTTGTTCGGTACTGCGATACCTCGATAACGATTTGTTCGAATTTTAAATCGTGCTACACGACGATTACCGGAAGGAAGTTACGTACGTGGACACCAAAGTATCCTGACGTTGAAAGTGCGTGCAAAGGGTGTGAAATGCGTCGCGCTGCAGTTCGATGTTCGATCCAGCAGCGGCGGACGACCTGACTTTGTCAGATTGCCTCTCGTGTACACCTCTCGGCTTCAGTCCAACAATGGATCAGCGCAGCTGCGGTACGCGATTCGAATTTCTCTCCCGGTAGCGAACGGGGAACGATAGAAAGTGATCATTCGTGTGCTTGATTCTGAGCCGCGTTTAATCGCTTTATTCGGTGATTAATGTTAAATGTTCACCGTACATTTCGCGCGTTCCGAATGCGCGATAGATTTTCTACATTATTGACTTTGTCGATCCGTGCAATCGATAATATTGCATCACGTTAATGAGTTTCTCCGGTTGTGTTATTATTCTTTCACCTAAGTCAGTACGTTCATAGAATTAAAAAACCAGACAATCGTGCACATAGAAACATATTGAGGTCCGTAGTTTTATTATAACGCGCACTGCTCGAACTTGTTTATATGTGTAAGAACGATTCTGCGCTTGATACGAAGCGGTGCAGACTGTTCCTACCGTAAGAATGATCGACTTTTTTATCTACCTATTGTTTCGAATGGCAATCAAAAGCTTTCGATATTTACCCAAGAATGATAAATCGAAGTACGTTTTTTAATCGCAAGGCATTCGTAAGTTAGAAGAGTAATTTCGAAAAAGGAATGAAGATTACGCGAAAGCCAACAGAGTGATAAAATAGAAGCGGATACACACGCGCAACATATAGAATTTCGCCGGGCGTTATGACATCACGCGCGAATGCATCCAGCACTGTAAAAACGTGCGGAAAATATCGTGAAAATAATTTATATTGGTTTTACGTTTATTTCAATCATCGCACAACCATAAATCCTCATATATTTTACTGTGACACAACAAGTTTTATCTACGCATAATAATGCAGCAGCATCGCGTAGAAACACAAATACTCCACGAGGAGCAAATCCTGGAGGCAATAGATCAGTTGCGTCGACGTAAGGCGCGACCTGACGCTGATCGTATCTGCAATTATCTACTACGAAAATTTTCGGTGGATGCACGAGACACCATTGCCGATCTTCATCGCTTGATCGAAGCGGAAAAAGTCATACAGGTTGACTATAAGGGTAACACCAGTTATCGAAATGCTTCGAAATGGTCACGGTTGCAGCTTTACAAAAATCGACCAGAGGGTTTTGTGAAAGAGAAGTTGAACTCCGGGATGGTGGCGGGTGCTGTGGCCGAACTTGTTGTTGAGGAGCCAGATTATCTTGATCAAGGTGTACCAGCTTATAGACTGATCGAACAACTACTCGATGGTGTATCCAATCCTACTTCCAGACGTATGGTAGAGGATTTTCTCGGGAAAGAAGTGGCCAGTGGTAATTTAACGCGTCTCTCTAACGGCAATTACTCGCTGGTGGCGACGTCTGACATGACAACCACCGCTGAACCAACGCATCGAGAATCTTTCACCCTCGAGAATGGAAACGTGCGACGTAAGGAATTACAAACCGTTTCTTCGACCACAGGTGGCTTGTATGATTTTGACGAAACAGAAAACTTGACGATTACGGACTCTAGATCGAATACTCCGAGGTCTTCGCGTCAAGCAAGTCCTAAGTCTGATTCACAGAGAAAAGAAGAATGTTACGAAATAATTGTGGAAAGGAACGAGAATTCAGAATCACCGATAGAACACGATTCTGTGAAGGATCAAGAATCACAGGAACCGTCGCAAACTTCTGTCGAAGATGTGAAAGAAGAATCGAAAAATACGGAAAATCAGACTCATAACCTCAAAAGGTCGTCGAAAGCTGAGCGTAAACAGCGCCTACTTGTTCGGACAGACGATCCTATGGATATAGAGATCAAATTTGAGGAATATCGAAAAGATAATAAAGAAGAATTAAATTTGCAAAAAGAAAAGAGAGACGAGACAGGACATCTTAGCGAAGAACGGGAGGACGAGGATGCGGGAAGAAGTTCCACTAATCCTTCTCCAACTCCATCCAACACTAACGTTGGTGGTTTTCGTAGTGCTCGCAGAAAGGTGTGTAGTTTTACATTAGTTATCATCGTATCATTAATTCAACTTTTATGTATTGAAGAAAATGAAAATTGCATTTCAGAGAGCAAAGAAAGTGTTTGATCCTTCTGATAATAATCTTGTAAAAAGAAAACGTGGAAGGCAACCGAGTTCTCAAAATAAATCTTCTATATCTCAGGAATCTCAGGAATCTTCCAAAACAGTTGTCAAAGATGGACCTTGTAGGCAATGTAGTCTTTGTGCCAAAGAAAAGCAAGAAAGTTTAGTTGCTTGTCGGGATTGTACTGTACGAGGTATTGTCTTCATTGTTATAAATATATAAAAATTCTTAACATTATAAGTTTATAAATTTTTATTTATTACTTTTTACAGCACATCCGAGTTGTATTTATAGTCCAGAAGAAATGATTCAAAAGGCAGGTAGCAATTGGCAATGTGAACGTTGCAAAAGTTGTACCATATGTTGCGAAACATCAGATGCTGTAAGCAGATCGTGAAAGATGTGTTAATCTGTTTTCTATATTGTAAAATAATGCAATTTTACAGGGACCACTTGCAACATGTTTCACCTGTGACGAAGCATATCATTATTATTGCCATACACCACGAATAACAATTCCCAAGTCAAACTCAAAGTGGCAGTGCAATGACTGTAATCAAAAGCAATACAAAACAAGTATAAACCAGAATATCAGTCTGGTTACAAGTAGACCCGATACGCCGTCAAATCCTCCTGTTTTACCACCAGTTTTAAGTCCTCAAGTTTCCCCTGCCCGGGGGTCTTCTGATCAAATGGATGATGATAGCCCAAGAGATGGAATTGATCCAAATATACCTGATGCTTCAGACTGGACATCTGAGCAAGTGTATCAATATTTTGCAAGACTCTTTCCAAAAGAGGCAGAAGTGTTCAGACAGCAGGTATCTTTTTTTTATTTTCAAGACTTTTTTTCGAACATTTGAATATTTTTATTAAATATTTCATATGTCGATATTTATATTTTAGGACATCGACGGTCATTCTTTATTACTGATGAAAAGGTCGGATGTTTTAACTGGACTTGATCTACTTCTAGGTCCAGCATTAAAAATATATAGACATGTATTAAAATTACAAGTGAGAAGAGATGACCCAAAGCTTTATTGGTTGTAAATGCTTTACGAACTTAAGAATAGGATAATATTTAAACAAAGTTAAATATTAGTTATACTTGTACAGATTAATTCCTTTTATATTTAAGGACCACCGAATATTTTTTTGATTCAAGATACTTTTTCGTACTGTACATATTGTAGTTATCTTGAATTAAAAAAATAGTTCTTTATTATAAAAAAAAACTTTAAGAATAACGGCAAATAACATAAAAGAATAATTAAAAAAAAACTGTTGTTTGGTTTTTGTACAAATACTTTTGGACTGAATAGTTTAAATGACTTACTTTTTGTGTAAGTCTCCCCTTAATAAATTAGAATATACTTTTCGTTCGATGAGTGTAATTGCGATTTCTAAAAGGTGCTACTTTTCACTTGTTACATGTTGACATTAAATTCCTATCTCATTAAAAAAAATTCTAAAAATTGTTCTATTTGAATAAACCAATTCAAATATGGAGTATAATAATAAATACTATTTGCATACCTTTGTATCGCTTTTTTTTATTTTTTACAGTGTATAGTGAAATAACAAATATTTATTAATACAGTAAATTAGCAATATCCTATGTAAGGAACATGATACTTTGGTTTGGAATATACTTTCTTATACATTAAATGTATTAATATTTACAATATACGCCATTTTATGCAATCAAAAGAAACGTTTAGCTTTACTTTCTGTTATAATTTTGGTAACTTATTATGATTTTATTTTTAATATTTCTAGCAATTCCTTTTAAAACAATGAATATCTTTCATCATTTTTTTAGTTCCATCAATATCGTCTGTTAAAAGAAATGTGCTTATTCGTTATAAGATATAATTCAAACTTAAATCGCTTCCTATAATGATATACATACATAAAATTTGCTGTTAAACTCTTTTAGCAAGAAATTGATAACAGTAACATATGCATCATTTTAACATCACGTTTGTAACATTCATATTAATACGTTAATATTTATTCCAATTGAAACCATGATATATTTTATAATTTTAACATTACAATAATATAAAAGTAAATATCATTTTACAACATAAATAGTCTAGTAATTGTATAATTATTTCATTGACTTATTATTTTAAATCACATTAAATTGTGAGAAATTGCACATTTAATACTTCACAATATCCTAATATGAGGACAAAGACAATATGACACCTTTTTTTTTAAATATTAATAATGTCTTACATTGGTTATATAGTTACACATTAATTTATATTTTGAGAGAAAATATCAAATTTATGTTTCTGTAAAATGCAGCTAAAATGTATTGTGGATTAGTTTTGAATGGTATTTTCATATATATTAATAATATAACTTATCATGTATTTGTTATGTGATATATTATACCACATTTAAAAATTTCATTAAATTGAAAAAGTATACTTCATATTACAGAGCTTTCTTCATACATTGTACTTTATTTGTTTTTATAATTGCAGTATTTCACACTTTTCTTAGTACAATAAGAATGGAAAAACTTCTTAAAATAAGTTTCTGAATATAATTTTTATAAATATATTTTCTCCACCAAATTTTATTATCGTTAAAATTTAAAAATTTGATTCTTTATTGTATTATAATATTGAATAAGAAGAATTGAAAAAATCATATGGGTATTCTGAAATGAGCAAATTATATATTTTTATAAATATATACGAAACAAAATCTTTGGATATTAAAATGTCTAACAACCAATGTAAGAATAGTAAGATCAAATATTCTAAATATGTTTAAAAAATTACAATGATTACCAGTAAATTTTCTTTGACATTCGTATCTCGCATTTAGAAAAATAATACGTTACTGTAAATACAAAAGCTTTTAATCCTTACTGAATTACTAATCAAGTACATAATTTGCAGTCTTATACATGTGCATATTCTTTCTTAATTTGCATGTTCTATTACAGTACAGATTTTAGTTTATTTATTGGAAAAAAAGCAATCATAAGAACTGTTATTTTCTATTATAAAAATCAATATTACTCTGTACAAAATAATTTCGTTATATACCAGCATATATTATATTACCATAAATTTTTCCCAGAAAATATTTTGTTGTTTACTTTATTATTTATTTTGATTTTAGTACTTGTATGTTTCAAAACCTCGATTAACTTTTTTCTTAAGGCTTTGCTTTTACATGTATATTCTTAAAAGCTTATCCTTCGTCTATGAATAATTTTGTTGACAACTGAAAGTGCAGTTACCCATTAATAATTGCGGTATTCATAAAGCTCTATTATACATAATACAAAGACAGTTTTTTTTAAAACTGTACTCTAACATTACTGAAATTTAAACATTGCTCAAAATTATTTAAGAAAATTATAAAATTCAAGCATTTAGCTAAACTTTCATATGAACTTCTGCTGGATCTACACTTTCGAAATACTTAGGAGGAGGTTGCTTATGCAATGGTGCTTCTGGCACATACAATGCAACTGATGGAGAAATATCAGACTTTTCAATAAGTATTTCCTTATAAGGATCATTAGGTTTCTCTGGATATAAGCATAACCAAAATGCAGACAATGCTGCTGCTACAATAGCAGAGGCAAGAAGCCAATGTGGTAATCCAATATGTTTTGAAGCGCATTGAAGCCAATCAGATCCAGGTACTGAAGCTGATTGATCATTTTCTCCAGAGTAGTCTGATGGTACACCATAATCCACTATCTACATTTTTACCATATTGCAAACAATCAGATTTACATTATTTATTATTACTTGATTTAATAAACAAATACTGTACTCTACATAAAACAGAATTGCTAAGTAGGTAAAATATTTCATAATTAGACTGCGGATTTTTATAAATAAAATTGAAAAAGTTGAACCTAAATAGAGGATTCCTTTATCCTCTAAATATTATAATTTCTATTGTACTTTAAAGATCTTGAATATTTTTGCATATTATGTGCATTCTGTGCCTTTTTACAAATTTAAATTTCCCATAAATGCATAAAAAACCCACGGTCTATTAGTAATTAAAAGGAAATAAAATACATTTAAAAAACAGAAGTATCAAATTAACAATAAGATATTATTTTCTTTCACCTAAATTTCTTGAATAACCAAAACTGAGTATTTGTATTTTTATCTCAACACGTATTGTGAAAAACTTACTTCAGCATCAATTGGAACAGTCTTGATGTATGTTTGTGGTAATTTAAATCCATTAAAATCCCACCATCCTGGAAAAAGTTCCTTTCGCAAACTTGGATCACTTAAAATATCATTTTCAGGCATATCAGGTGACATTAGAAGTATATTAGAGTCTACACCTTCCTCTACATAGATAGCAACAGAAAAGAGCGATAATAAATCTGAAACACGTTGCTTGGCCATAAAATCACAACCAGTACTGCACGCATAGCGATCTTGAGGTGCTATGTATGCTTCTGTACAAGCTATAACAAAATAAAAAAATATTAACATCAGTTTGGAATTCTATTGTTTAGAACAACAATTCTAAGTAATTCTTCAAAATATTACAAGAAACATCATTAAATTCAATATTTCAATTAGTGATATAAAAAATATAATTAATTATAAAAATTGCCATATTACTTGATATGGTATATTAATCTGTAGTTTAAAGTAAAAAATATATCAATATTTATACGATTTACATACAAGCTTCACAGGCATCCCGAGTACCATTTAAACTGTTTGGTTCCAATCCATAATGTAAATCCACTAAATTGAAAAATCTACACCCTCGTTGACAACATGATTTAACATATTTACTCTAGAATCAATAAAAGTCATTATCATTATTACTATATTCCTTTACATTATGTACTTTGTTAAGACGTATTTGCAAAGATAACGCATTACATTCGAAAAAGATAACGGTGTTTTTTCGCATAAATTAATGCAAGGATCTTCTCGATTCACAAGACTATAAAACATATCACTACGCACAAGATTTACAAGGAATAGCAATAGTAACGAAATAGTTTCCTTTTCCCTTCTCATTTCAAAGAACTATCTTTTTCAGAGATGATGTTTAGTCTGTCAATTGCGGTAATTCGTTACACGAAGAAACTTCACTCACGGACGATGATAGCTCCCCGAATAATCGAGTAAATATCGATTTAATTATGGTGGGAACACATCGCATTGGTCGTCCTGTTCAAGAACAGACCAATGCTATCTTTTGAATTTACGAATGCATGTCGTCTGCTAGACCTTAAATTTCTAATATTTTAATCCAACTAGAAATAATAAATTCGACAAAATAAAACATTTCGTCGTATCTAATCAATTTTTCATTCAGCGTAAATTGTTTGTGCAAATTTCAAATTGACACATCTTTTATTAGAAAAAGAACATAATTCTTCTTATGAGCTTTACCTTTAAACTCTGAAAACTATCATTAATCTTTTTAAAAGAAGCGTTAATATCAGGAAATGTAATTTTATGAAGTAATGTAAATTATACTAATAAATGAATAGAGAAAAGTGACGTTAATAAATGGTAGCAATTATTTCGGTATTTAGGAAAGTTAATTTCAAATTGTTACAATTATCATTTATAATATTAATTAATTATTCTGTATAATTCCTGTAAATTTAGCAGAAATATCATTATTAAAACTCTCAACTAAGATATAATCAATAGATATTTAAAACTGTTACTATGCTTTATCATATCTAAATTGCGATAGCAATATTCGATGATGCAACAGAACTCGATATCACAAAATGATAACGTAAAGAAGATTTTCATGTAAAAACTAACGAGGGGAATTCCCTAAGTGTCCCACTCACATATACTCACGAAGCTTTGTCAACTCATAGAGCTCATCAAACTGAAGCATTTGTACTCCATTTTGAGAGCAGACGGCTAATTGTTTAAAAGTTATTAACAATTAAAGTAAAATAATGTTTAGATATAGAAGTTACGAACATTTACACATACAAACCATTAATCGTTTGACAAAACACATGATTGCAAATCTAAAGTGTTTGCAGTTCAAAACCCATTACACATTAAATTTTTCATTCTATTTTCTTTTTTTGTTATTTTTTATGAAATTCTATAATAGTTTTTATTTTATTCTTACCAGTAATTTATGATAATCGCAATAAATTTTTTACAAAATTACCCAGCAAATAATTGGGTACCAAATCGACACCAAATTGGCACCAAATGTCCCTAAAATTCTACAAGGTTTGGAACCAAGGCCCGATCCATCTGTGTCCGTATGACAGCCAATTAGCACCAAATACATGCCAATGTTACGTTTTGCGATTGTGTTATTTAGGGATTTTGGGTTCGATGCCCATAGAGTGCTAAAGCACTTGCTCGTGGAGCGCGAAAAATAAATAAACACTTGATGCTATGTAAAACTAGAGTTTTATTTTCCTTGTAAAACTTGTAATTCAAAAGAGGAGCTATCAATCGGTTGTAGACCGTTATAATAACAAATGTCGAATGAATGAATGTCGATCGAAAACTTCTTCGAGCTGCTGGATTCTCCCTTCTCTTCGGGATTTTTGAAATTCCCTCTCCAGGATCTTCCATCCAGTCCTGGGTCTTCTTGTGGGCCGATTTCCATCCCGATTGGTTAGCGCTTTCTTCTCCCACACTTACTCTACCCCCGATCCTTCGTTAGTAGATGGTGGCGGTAGCGCTGAGCCACGGTGGAAGGGATCACGTTTGACGTCAGCGAAAATAATCAAATTTAGCGGCGAAGGAGGTACGCAATCATTTACGAATTTTCGTTTTGGCTTTGTCTGCGGGAGATAAGAAGCAGACGGTTTTCTGAGAATGCTTATGCGAACTATAACGCGATCAATACTTTCCAAGGATATAACGGAACCTTTGAGAATTTCCTGTTCCTCATACGAATCGCGTTTTCAATTTGGCGTCCGTGCAATAACTATTTGTATTTAAAGCCGTGTTTACATGATAAAAGGGCGGGGGGGGGGGGGGTGACGTAACACCAACTTTGGTGGCACGTTCTGGCGCCAAATTAGGGCCAAAATCGCACCAAGTTAAAGCCAAATTGGCACCAAAATTACTGAAAATTTGGCTCTCTGGATGATTTAAAAATGCGACATTAAGTGAGCTTTTTAAATTTAAAAATATTTTTGAAAGAAATAGGGTATACAAGTTATTAATTTACAGTTTTTTATTTTTCTATTACTACATGAACAATATAATTACTATGATAAACATATTACTATATCAACAATATATATAAACACGAATACTTATATTAGTTTGATTATTACCGCAGCTCTGTCTCAATTTTGTTTCATTATAGTCCTTCTATGGAAGTTAAACCATGTGCGTTTGCATTTCAAATGATGATCTGCTTCACATCTCCTTCTCCATCATGACCCAATGAACCATTAACATAAAAAAGAAAATCAGACAAAATTTATTAGTATTACTGAGATATAAAGTAACAGATACATTAATTATAAAAAAGAAAAAAATAATTTATGCATACCATAAATAAGAAAAGTGAAAATAATTACTGTATGAAGTCTCTCATAGTCTTATATCTTCTGGTTGGATATACTAACAGTATATGTTAGTTCATCTGACACTGCTCCATCGTAGTAACAGTCTTCCGATGCACTTCCTTCGGGGAATTGCATTCTACAACATTTAATGAAAACTTCATGCAAAAACACATCTGTAAACCTTAAATATATTTAACTCATGGAAACTTTGAAACCAGTATTCGTATAGAAAAAAAGAGGAAATGCTTGTACACGTTCTGAAATTCTGTTACCTTGTACCTTGAATATTACTGATATTTTAAAACTTCCGCCAGGCAATAATTCTGAAGATTATTTGGTCTTGGAAAAATAGGTGTAAATTGACTAGAGCACAATTTAGGAGAACGTAAATATTTACTATCTATTTTTCTACATGTACGGTAATGTTAAACGGAATTCTTGTGACCATTCGTTTTACGAAAGACGATCGTCACAACAGCGTTTGCACGGGTAATGCTACTACTAGATGCGCTTCTTGGTCGAAGTTCTTGGTACTGTGGTGTCCAGCCGTACTACAAGACTTGGTGTAGTTTTGTAGCCCATTTGGTATCAAGCCGTGCTACAAGGTTTGGTGCGGTTTTGTAGCCAATTTGGTGTCAAGCCGTGCTATAGGGCTTGATACATTTTGGTATAAGCCTTGGTACAAGCCTTGGTGTATTTTTGGCACCAATTTGGTGACGACACTTATACCAAACGTTGGCAAAATCTTGTAATGCCAGACTTGGCTAACAGGGTCAATTTACTTCTTTCCGTTTGAAGTAACTTCAACGACTATTATAAATGCTGCCTTAATAATGCAACAATTTTGCACTTTATTTCGAAAGATACATTTTGATCTTCATCAGCGTTTCCTAGGATGAACTTGAAAAGGTACATGTGTTCTTCTTCAACAGTGGTCATTTCTCCTTCATCATAAATTACTGGTAAGGATAAGATAAAAAATATTATAGAATTTCATAAAAAAAAACAACAAAAGGGGAAAGTAAAATGAAAAACTTAAATGCATGTAATGGGATTTGAACTAGAGACTTTTAGCTTTGTAGTCACGTGCTTTGTCACGTGGATAATGGTTTATATGTTACGTAATCGTAACTTCTGCATTTACATTTCATTTTGCTTTAATTGTTAATAACTTTTAAATAATTAGCCGTCTGCTGCCAAAAAAGGATACAGATGTCTTCAATTTGACAAGTTTTATAGACTGACAAAGTTTTGCAAATATGTGAGTGAGACACCTGGGGAATTCTCCATAAGTTCAGATAAGCTTTTGCCGACGGCACGTGCCGGTCATCGACATATGTACTATATATGTAACTAGATAATAAATAGGGCCTATCGTACCGTCATAAGTGAAATCATCATTCTAACAGCGAACGCCAGAAGAGACACGTGTTACCAAAATTGTTAGAACTTACATAAATTTTAAATTAATCGACGATTATTTATTTCTACAATCTTTTGTATTATTTTTAAAGATTTGTAATTTAAGTAAGTAACACCCTTTAATTTTAAAAATTTAAAAATTAATTTTAATTATGACATATGTAAATTAAAAACTTCCTATTCAATTCTTCGTAACATATGTAAAATAGTTTAATATATCGATCGAATTAATTATTAACAAAGGAAAAAGAGAAGACAGCATTTTTTATTATGATGTAATGTACAGTAAATTGTGTATCATATTATTATAAATATATGTAGTCTCATTGTCACTAATACTTTATCATTTAAAATTTATCTTATTAAACAAAATGTGATTATCTTTTAATGTAAATTGCTTTAAGTTAAATGGTACAATAGATATTTATACTAAATGCTTTTATTAGGATGGAAAAAGGGTTCTCTACAAAAGCTATTCATGCTGGACAAGATCCATTACAATGGAATCATTGTGCATTAATACCTCCTATTGTAATGTCCACTACTTTCCGTCAGGATGGTCCTGGGCAACATAGAGTAAGCTTTCCTCTTATTTTAAAAGTACTCAAGTTTTTTTGACACTTGATAAATTATTTATAAATTTTATAATATTATGATACTATAAAAATTCTATAAGACTATCACTGACTTAATAAGAAAATTAGATAGGAAATTGCTTAATAAAATAAATTGATATTATTTTTTATTTATTAGCATTATCATTCTAGGGCTATGATTATGGGAGAAGTGGCAATCCTACAAGAGATGTTTTAGAAAAATGTTTAGCTGCATTAGAAAATGGAAAATATGGATTTACTTTTGCATCAGGTTTAGGTGTTACAACAGTAGTGACTTCATTATTGAAGGCAGGAGATCATATTATATCTGGAGATGATATTTATGGTGGAACCAATAGATTTTTTCAGAAATGTTTAACCACAAATGATATTTCAATAACATTTGTGGATATGACCGATCCGAATAATGTTACAGCTCATATAAAACCAAATACAAAGGTACAATCAAATTTTGAGATTTAATTTTACATATCAATAAAAATAAATGTTAAAATTATTTAAGGAATACAAAACATTTGTCTATATTTTGTTTTAGATGGTTTGGATAGAAACTCCAACTAATCCTTTGCTTAAATTAACTGATATTCAGGCAGTTACTGAAATAGTTAAGCAAAAAAATCCTGAGATCATTGTAGTTGTAGATAATACTTTCTTAACATGTTACTATCAGGTAGGTAATATTTTTCATTTGCCACTATAATCAAATGATTTATATCATGTGTTGTAGCAACCATTAAAAGTAGGTGCAGATCTGGTAGTATATTCCCTAACAAAATATATGAATGGACATGCAGATGTTATTATGGGTGCAGCAATTACAAATAGGGATGATCTTAAAGAAAGACTAGGATTTTTACAAAATGGTAATCTTGGATAACTTCAATGTGAAATGTTTATGTATGTGATACTAATCTTTAATTATTTTAGCTATGGGCATTGTTCCATCTCCCTTTGATTGTTACCTGGTTAATCGCAGTTTAAAAACTCTAGAACTTAGGATGAACCAACATATGAAAAGTGGGTTAGCAGTTGCAAAGTTTTTAGAATCTCATCCTTTTGTAGAAAAAGTAATTCATCCATGTATGTGTTTCTATGAAATATTATATATTAATTTTGTAACTTTCCCACCAGTATATTTTCAAACATTTTCCGTTATTGTATAAAATTCTGTAAATATTCTATATAATAATTCGTTTAATTTTAGATCTTCCATCGCATCCACAACACAAACTTGCTCTTAGACAATCGTCGGGTCATAGCGGCATGGTTTCGTTTTATTTAAAGGGCGATTCTAGCAAATTTTTAAAAACATTAAAAGTATTTACATTAGCAGAGTCACTTGGTGGTTACGAATCTCTCGCCGAATTACCGTAAGTAAATGGCAATTTCTTACAATGTATGCAAGCATATATGTTTCTTTAATTATTTCAATTTTTTGCACAGGTCTATTATGACTCATGCTTCAGTTCCTGAAGAAACTAGAGCAGTATTAGGTATCAATGATCAGTTAATTCGTCTGTCCGTTGGTCTTGAAACAGAAGGAGACCTTTTAGCTGATCTGGACCAGGCCCTTAAAGCTAGTCAATGAACGCATTAACATATATATATTTATAATATATTATATATATATATAATATCATTATAGTATATAATGCCTTGCCACTATTTTTCTGAAAATCAATCTATTTTTTAAAAAGAGATTTATTACCATTTATATTTTTACATTCCGCATCTTATCTACAATATTGTGAAAAGAATCAAATGGTAATATTTTACAAGGTACATAATTTATTCTTCTAGTGCGCTATATCTTACATATCTTTGTACTAATTATTCTTTTTGCGAAAAAATTGTACAATTTTGTACACATTGTTAACTAAACTGAAAAAAGTTTAAACTATTTTATATAATATATATATCATAAAGAAAAATAAATACCTAAATCCATTTTATAAGACAAATAAAACAAAAGACAAACAAAACGAAATAAAACATTTCTAATAAACTACGTGTAGTTCCTTAAATTCTTTAATACAATACGTATATTAATTCACTAAAAGATTTTTTTATATTATATTTGACATACAGTAGAATCTTTATGAACATGTAAATTTGTACCGTCGTTGTATTAAATTAAAGCTACTTTATTATAAAATGCACCTAAAATGTAAAATACATTTTCACTTTCATATTGAGATTGTGAATATTTCATCATTGCAATGAATAAAATACTGTATTACAAAAATTAATATTAAGTTTAATTGTCCTTGACATAATATGTTCAATGGAAACGCCTATTTTTGTTAAATATAAAATCGTAATAACTTTAATAAATAGCGTTACTGTAAATTAACTTTAGGATTGTATCGTAATTTTGCTTTGTTTAGTTTATCGTATTCTTGTGCTCGATTATATAGTAATACTCCTATTATTACTAAAGATGTTCCCATTGCTGATAAACCAGTTACTGGATTATCAAATAGTAAAACAGAAAACCAAATTAAGGAAGCTCTTTTTGCTGTATTAACGACACTGCAACAAAATGAAATAACGTTTATCAAATAAATTTTACAATACATTGTTCATCTAATTATCTTGCAATAAAATAAGATTGTATAAAAACGCACCTATGTGTCACAGGACTAATGTAATCCATAAGTACGTATGCAGTAATACTTTGAAAATGGAAGAATATTCCATTCAGAAGAAATGCTATGAATAATTTAAAAGTTAAAGAATGTTCAAGTGTTGGTAAATCCACAAATAAAATTAACACTGGTATTTGTATGACAATTGATGCTAAACTAGTATAGAATTGCAATTCTGCTGGTCTGTAATTTTGTATCAATAATTAATGTAAGAAATTATTTTGTAGTAGCTTAAAATGTTTATATAGAACATTTTATACCAATATATACAATACTTACGTATATCTAAAATTATCACCACTGATTAACATTTTGGAATAAACATTTTGTAAACATTCCGTTACATTTGTAGCCATAGCAGCAATAAACCCTCTAAGGTCAAAACTAATTTCATTCACTGAACATAGTGCTAGCCCACCCATTACAGGAATTAAAGATAGATTTACGTACAACCCTGTATGTTCCCCTGTAAACAACACATTGGAATTTTCACATAGTTGTTAAACATAACTTTCCTTGATGTATAAACAGTTTTAAAAATAATATTATACTTGAGTGTTTCAAATAAAAACAAACTTCAAAGTGTTTACACATAATGACATTTATAATAAAAGTTGTATTACTAATACAAAACAAAATATAGTTGTAAATTACATTAAACATTGATCCTTACCTAATAAATATCTGCTAATAAGGACGGTAAAAAGTGGTGCACTACTTTTAATAGTTTCTGTGAAACTCACTGCTACATAATTAAGTGATACTAGTCCTAGTACTACTGTTGTAAATCTTGTACATCCTACCAATATCATATGTTTATAAAAACCTGCCGGTCTCACTAATCTGGAACGTGCTTTGTACATTCCACATGGAACATACATTTGTATGAATCCACAAACTGTGGTTATTAACATTTGACAAGCTCCTATACATAAAATTTTAGAAGTAAAAATATATATTTTAAAACTGATAAACTTAAGCTAAACAAACAACTGTATATTAGTTTGGATATAACTTAATAATATATTTACCCAAAATTGTAGGATTACCCTCCATATAAGATAATATGTATTTGTTCAAAAATAAAGTACAACCACTAATGAGGTACCATAATACTAGAAATAACATAGCTCTAGGATAAAATAATCCACCCATTGCCTCACTCGATAGGCCTGTTTCCTCGTGTTTTTTATTATCCTCTTCATTTGGCTTAGTTTGATTATCATGAATTAATGGTTGTTCCGTGTCGCGAGGTATTAGCGTGTAATTTATACGAACGGAATGATTTTCCATTACATATAGTTTCGTTTTAAATAAATCGTTTATAACATTACGCACAACTTGACAAATGCTATCTCGCCGATGAGATCACATCTTCGGTACACCTCATTAGCGTGATGTTGACATTCATATGTTTTCCTTAGAGGTTAAGTTGGTTATGTTTTCAAACTTAGATTCGCAATAATTTTAGTTTCGGTGTATCGAGTAGCATGAGAAATTTAACTGCCTTATGAAATTGATATTTAGATACGCCTTTCTATTTGAGCAATCATAGTAATTTTACAATCATTGTATCATTATAAAATAATATATAAACTCGGCTACACCTAACTTATATGTTTACTATCTAACTCGGATCATCGACTCAACTGTTCGAACATATAATTAAAGTGGAAGTATAGAATTTTGTTTCTATAATATATTATGTATACTGCACAGTAGTATAAGGTTAACTGATAAAAATTAAAAGGAACTCATATTAATCCTAACATCATTGAGAAAGAAATTATTTGAAATTAAAGAAGAAATTATTTGTAATAAGAAAAATAATATGGTAATTTAGGTGTATTTTTTATTATAAAAACTAATTTTTGTACAGTTTCTTTATAAAACTAAAATTGACCATTTTATAACATGTTATAACAATATTATTTGATGTTACAATTCATTAGGTGGTGTATTTGCAAATGGCATTGTTTGCATACTTTCTCTAAAACAGGAGTTGCTAACAAAATCTTTATGGGCTAACAATGCAGCATTTCTTCCACTTATGGCGCTCATTTCCATTGCACTGGCAACCCATTCCATAGCATTAACATGGTACAATGCATCGTGTAATTTAAATTTTGCTTCATGAATTCTTGTTGAATATTCAGGATAAGCTTTCCAAATAATTTGTTTTGTTTCCTGGACCTTAAATGTGTTAAACTAGTTTTAAATTACATGAAACAAGTATCACGATTTATATGAATATCATAAAGTGGTCTTACATTTGAAAACATATCATTTATAATTGATGATTTTAATGGTGCATTACTAAATATCTTCCAGACTTTACTACTTTTCATTGTACCTTCCACTGAATTTAATCTTCCCAAAGAACTCACTATTGTTTTGTTAGGATCACAACTTAAAACAGCATCTAATTCTTCTTGCAAACCAAAGTAGTGTGGCTTTAAATCTGCTTTAATAAACGTAGCTATAGTTTCATGGTATTTTTCTAGACTGTAAAAATCATCTTTTGGAAATCCTTCAAAAGTTATGGGAAATTTTTGATCGTGTGTAAGTGGAATTGCCAGAATTACAATGTCATATGTTGCATTCATTACAATTTTACTATCTGAAACAGCAATTGTTAACCCATTAATTATAATAAAAATATAATTTATTGTTATTAAAATATATATATTATACCTTCATTGCGGTAATGTACTTCATATAAATTTTTAGAACTATTTATTGGTGTATTAACAATTTTCATTACATAAGAAGGCACAACATTTACATGTTTATTCCTATATATCAAATGCTCAGGTACCTAAAATATTAATATTGGTTATTAAAGAAATTGGTGATTAGTTGTGGGATAAAAATATATTTGCTACAAAGGTAACAGAAAAACAACCTTTTTATTTCCTCCTTTAATAGCCCACAAATTAGCACCTGCACCAGCTAGAGACACAAAGCCAACAAAACTTTGAACATTCGTATCTTGTCCATAATTTACTACTAATGTTGTTTTAACAAATTCATCAATTATTCTTTCCGAATATCCCAGATTTAAAAGCTCAGTTTTAATAGGTTTTTCTAATAATTTTGAATATTCAGGATTCATAGCTGATAAAAAGCTACTGATATTTACAAAGGATTTTCCAGCATCCTGTAGACGGTATATATTCTTAAAGTTATTTATTATAGAAGTTACATATCTGTTTGAAATGAATGAAACAAACTGTTATTGTAATATCAAACAAATATGACAAATTTTTTTAGATAATTTCCTAAACAATATATGGAATACCTGTTGAGGCTGAATGGTTGCATACCATATCTGTAAATTAATTTAGCCACTGATATTACTTCCCATTTGCTTTCTTCAAATACAATTTCATCACCATTCCAAATGCTTGTTCTTTGGTCATTGGATGGTCTGTGTTCTAAGCCTGAGGTAACAGGTAAAGACAGTGAATTTAAAAGTTGAAATGCATTGGATATTTATAAAAATATAATAATTAGATTGGATTTTTATGCATTTACTGGAAATTTAAACATGCAAAATATGCAGAATGTTGAAAATAATTTGCACAACTACACTAAATATCCAAAGTACAGTAGAAATTATATTTGGATAATAAAACAATCCCCAATTTAGGGCCTACTTCTTCAAATTTATTAATAAAAATATGAATTTGCATAAAAATCCGCAATCTAGTAATACAAATAACAAAGTACCAAGTAATTTGACAAAGTCTTGCATATATTTATTTTGAGGATGTATAATTGTTCCCCCAGCTTCGAATTCATTGCCGTCAATTTTTACTGTGGCTAAGCGTCCGCCGACAGTTTTCGCTTCGTATAAATCGATATTAATATTATTTTTAAACAATTCGGTGAGAAAATGAGAACTTGCTGCACCGCCAATACCACCTCCGATAATCGCTAAAAATGTAGATTTGTAAATTAGAAAGGAAGTAATTTATTCGCAACTTTTTACGGAATTTAAAATCAATGAGGTTCTTATCATATTTGAAATACAGTTTTTACATCTTCGTTACGTTTTAAACGCAGCATTAAATTGTTTCACATTAACGAAATATTTTTCAATTAAGATCTTTTACTTACCTACGTTTGGCTGATAATTGTTCAAACAAATTCCTTTCTTAATAACTAACATAAATAAGAAAATAATACGCCAATCCATAGTTTCGATCTACCTTATGCAGTTTTCGTAAGTAAATATTATCTATATATGCATACATATATATATATATATGTAACGCTGTCGCTTGAACTTGATTCAAGTAGTAGGGTGATAGAATCGCGTGAATATTGTTACGTAGGAATCGCGCCCGTCTGATACTATAATTATAAATTAAGAGCGAAAGGGTATAACCGATTAAGGGGGTCAAATGTGCTCTTCAGCCGATTTTGATCATGCGTGGATCATTCGATCGGTTATCAAATATAAACAGCTTACCTAAATTTTCAAACCCAAATCACACTCAGGAGGGTAGTTACGGGGAAAATTCGATTTTTCAGTTTTTGACCCGTTTTTCCCATATACTAACAGAAAAAATTCTGAAAAAAATCTGATGCATTGCTAATAATATGGTACATGTTATAGAATTTTTTCATATTTTTTCCTTTTAAATCAGAGACGTGAAAATTACAAAACGCAAAAAAAATGACAAAAAGTGCAGATTTCGCATTAATGCAAAGACCGAATACTTTTATAAAATTACGGTAACAACATACTATCATAACTATTATCCTCAATTTTGTTCAGATTTTTTGCTCAGCTGCGCCATAGTTAAAAAAATCAATAACCGTGTTTCGCAGGGATTATCGTGCGAAATAACCACTTATAATTGATATTTTAATATTTCTTGTATACAGTGAGCAGATTAAGTGTTCTTTAGTATTTCCTCATTCATAAGAATGGTACATAAATAAAAATAAGTAAGCTATTCAGATAAATTAAAAAAATGTCACGTCTATATACCATAAAATTGAGCAGGACACCATGAGTAATGGTGGCGAAGGTGGTAAGTGGCGGGGTCAGGCGGGGTTGTGGAACCGCTATGAATACTCTTTTGTCGCAGGGTCAAATCCCGCTCGACCCCACTTTTCCTTTACAATTTTTTTCCTCCTTTTTTCAATTATAACTACATACGAATCAAGAATATTTATACAAAAAATGTTTAAATCATTTTAATACTTCGCCGCCAAGAATCAGAAAAAACCCTCGTACTTACCCACGCTGGTGAAATCCGCCAAAAATCCCTATCCCCTCACGGCGCATACGCAACATATATAAAATGATAAAATCTGTACTTTGTTTGCGATTAACGATTGATAAATAATTTGATATACAGTTACAGAATATAGCATATCAAAATTACTTTTTACTTTTTTATATTCGATATATTTAATAGTTCTGTAAAATATCAAATTTATACATTATGTAAATATAATTATCGTATTTTCTTCTGTATAAGTAAAAATATAATATGAATTTAGAGAATAATTAGCAAGGAAATTTTATATTATATTAATTCAAATTTTATAATTTTCATAAGGTACAAATTGTACCTTACGGTAACCAATACGGTAACCGTACAATATATTACGTGTAAGTTTATGCATTGACGAAGTATAGAATAAACTATCCCCCGATATATTTGTTTATAACAAACGAACTGCGAGAGCTAGTTACAAAAGACTGTAGGATAATATTCTCGGGACTTTCTCCTTTAATTTAAGTCAAGGAGCATCGAAATCGGCCCCCTAAAAGCTGAGAAATTTTTATATAGGAGATGTTCCAAAACAAACGAGGTACAGGATCAACTATCCTGCAACAAGTGCAACATGGGTAATTAAATAATCCTATAGTTTGTTTATAATAACCTATCCTATATTTCTCTTGCGATTTCATGGCTAAATTTAGTTTCAATTCTAACCCCTACTAATGTTAAAATCGTATTCCGTGTTAAATCGGTAACGTCAAGAGAGACGCGAGAATGATAGCAGGGCACGCGAGCACACAGTAACTACTCTGTGATGTTACCGATTTTAACTTACTGAGGTCGCTGGTATCAGTAGCATGCGACTTTGATTAGACGACCTGTCAGAAAAGTCATTATGACAGCTGTAATAACTAGTAAAAATCGTAATTTTAAACAACTATAACTATGGTTAATCTTTCGCATAAGGACGCCAAAAAGGGGGTGGGGGTTATTGTGGACTTAGAAAATATCACGTAAAAAACGCGAAAATAGCATTTATAATGACAGCTGTGCACGGAATTAAAAGTTATACTTGTTTAAAAGTAGTCAATTTATGGGATTAAAGCAGCCGCTATGTTGGCTACAGGCACAGCTTAACCAATAGGAACAGTGCATTGCGCCTCTAGTGATGTAGTGCGCTAGTGACACCACAGCTGTTAAAATAATGTTAGGAGTGATGGAGGGGCTCCGCCCCATCAGCACACCCCCTTGCGCGGCGTAGCCCGATCTATGTCAAACTCTAACCAATCACCTTGAAGTCAGACTACACGGGTACCAACCTCGGAAAAAGCAGCATACCTATGGCGTTACTATAAGTGCAATGGGCTGATCCCATTGGTCGAGCCGTGGCAGGAGCCAACATGGCGAATGGTATAACCCCAAAAATTGAGTACTTTTAAACAGGTATAACTTTTAATTTTGTTATATCCTCCCATTAAAAATGCTTTTTTCGCGTTTTTTATGTGATATTTTCTAGGTCTAAAATAATAAAACCCCCCAGATCGGTGACCCTAGAGCGAAAGATCAGCCAAAGGTATATCAAAATTTCGTGGTCATCGAAGCGAAAGATAAACCAAAAGGTTGAATCCGAATCTCATGTTATTTATTTGCTAGTGATAAATTATTAGTTTTCAGTGACTTTTGCAATTGAAGTTGTTTACCCTGAAATATAGAAAAATTGTGGGTACATACGTAGACAAGTATACTATATAAATAAATATAGTCCAATGTGCTTGTCAAGTTTAATATTAATGTTAAATTAAAAGTAGTTATCATTATTTTTGACATTTCTTCCAATGTAAAATTTGAAAAATCTAAAGATGAGTGAGCAAGAGTCAAGTAATAGAAGTATTCTAATATTTTCATTTGTTTTTTTATTGCAATAAATATAAATATGTGATGTAGAAACAAGTACTATAAGAAAGTATGTATGAAATTTTATTTTACAGATCCGAATCTTTCTATGCAAAAGGTATTATTACCTGGTCATAATCCTGGATGGAATGACCCACCAAAATGGGCATATTGTAATGCACAAACTTCTATAACTCCTACTAAAAGAGTTTTAAATAAAAGGGTGGCATATCCTTTGGCAGCTGCTCAAACTACAAACAAAGCATCTCCTTTAAACAAACCGTTAAATATGCCACCATTGTTACAGTCTTCTATTAATTTGACAACAACATCACATTCTCCATTGTTATATCATTCTAATATAAATATAGAAGAAACAAGTGAGATAGAAATTGATAAAGAGGAAACTTTAAATAATGTCTTGACAAATATGGAAGCTGTGATTAACAAGCATGTATTAGAGAAAAGTAAAGCTGAGGAAGTAAAGAAAAGATTAGATGTATTGAAAGTTGCATGGAATGAAGATAAACTAAATAATATGATATACAAAAATATTTTAGACTTATCTACAGGTTAGTAGACAAGTAGTTAATTTTTTGATGATAAAATAATGACAGATTTGTTTCAGCTTTACAGGAGGGGAATGTTGAAAAAGCAGATGAAATACATGTTGCGCTAATGATGCAGCATGCTAGTCTGTGTAGTGCATGGATACCTGGGATTAGGCATATTATTTTAGAATTAAAGACAAAAATGCAAAACTCAAGTGTGACGCAGTCCCAAGGTCTAGAGCAACATCTGTTATCAGTTGAAGAAACTAAATAAATGTGGAAAGCAAGAAATATACACAAAAATTGCCTTGTTATGTTAACATCAGCTTTTTGCTCATACTTTTGAATATTAATTGGATATTATATAAAAACTGAATAGTAAAGAAATTACTGATATTATGAATATGATAAATTTTATTACAATAAAACAAATGCCATCAGATTTTTATAATGTGTATATTGTACTTATTATATTTATCGATAATGCAGAAGTCGGTTGTAATATAACTTGACATGTCTTACAATACTTGACATTCAAACTGTAAATATTCCATTGCTCTATCATCCAATGTATCTTTTTGTCTCATGGCTCGGAGAATCCGCGAGTCTTATTATTTTTTTGTAACATGCAACATTGTTGATTTATAGCAATTAATCAACAAAAAAATATTGGAAGCCATATATTTATATTAAAATTTGCAATCTATACTAAATATCCAATATCCAGAAAGGACTATCGAAGAAAAGTGAATGCATCGGAGATTTCCTAATGAATCGGTAATAATTTCTTAGTATTTGAAAACTCGCGGGTGAATATAATATACTTAGGCTCGTGCGCATGCGTACTGCTAGTTTAGGTTCAAAAGTGTTCAGACATGCGCAGTAGTAAACTTATTCGAATTTGGAATCCTGCGGGATCGATGCGCGCGAATGTATGCGTATATATGAACGAACAAATAATTGCGTGTGAAAATTCTAAAATAAATACTGTAAAATTTTATTAATTTTAAAATTAAAATAAAAAATAAAAATTCGGCGAAGCGAAAAATTTTATCGGACAAAACTTTTGCAGTTTGTTTAAAATGTTAATTTCTCGGCTTCTAGACGACCAATTTAGATCATTCGTAGCAAAGCGAAAAGTACAAGAAATGTTCTTGATATACCTTTAAAGCCTTCCTAAGTGTAGTTTTTGAGTGGCTGCAAAAGATAGGAAAAGTTTGTTTATAACAAATTAACCTCAACGTGTATCGGTAAATTGGTAAGAGGATAACATTTCTGGGACCTTTCCCTTTAATTTAAGTCAAGGAGCATTAAAATCGGTCGTCTAGGAGCCGAGAAATTAATATTTTTCTTCACATACTTTCTGAGTAATCTACCATGACGCGATATATTTGTTTATAACAAATGAACTGCGAGGGCTAGTTGCAAAAGACTGTAGGATAATATTCTTGGGACTTTCCCCTTTAATTTAAGCCAAGGATCATCGAAATTGGCCCTTGAAGCCGAGAAATTTTGTTAAAGGAGATATTCCAACACACGAGGTGCAGGATCAACTATCCCTCAACAAGTGCAACATGAATATCCAAATAATCTTATAGTTTGTTTATAATAACCTATCCTATATTTCCCTTGCTATTTCATGTTTAAATTTAGTTTAAATTCTAACCGCTACTAATGTTAAAATCGTATTCCGTGTTAAATAAATTGATTACGTGACTATCATTTAGGCGGGATGTAGTCAAATTCAAAATATAAAATCACAACTCATGTAAAACAACAAAATCATCGAATAAAAATAAATAAAAATGTAAAAAAATAAAATGAGGTATATATTTCTTATGCGAACGAAGATGTACAACATTTCAATCGTTAAGCAGCTGGCTATGATGCCGTGGACTTTCGCTTTAGTATGTATCACTAGCATGCTCTTTTGATTGGAGAAACTGTTCCAGAAATCACTGTGGTGGCTGTGCATTCCTAACATTAAATTTGTGGTTTTTGAAATCTACGCATCTAAATCTACGAAACTGAAAAAGAATAGATCAAAATTTCGCCGTCCTCAGTGCGAAAGATTAACTCCAAAAAAACTTAATCTAATCAATTAAATATATATATCATATGATATATATCATAGCATTATAATAGCCTAAATTATGCATTTGATTTATAAGCTACTTATAATAACTTTAAAATGAAATACGCAGTCCATTAATCATTTACGAAGCAGGGATTGTACATTAATCGTAAATCACATGTAGCAAACTTTCTAATTAATTATTCAATATTACCTAGCATGCAACTTAAATTATTGATATTACTTATGCATATACGTAATATAAAGTGAAACATTATTTGAATCTATTTAGTTGTAACAATTACATCGGAAAAGTATAGTCATGAAATTATTTCACCCTTCTGATATTTACGAAGAATCCTGGTTATTGTTGGGCGTAACAAAACTATTAGGTAAACAGATTAATTAAAAATTAGTTTAAAAGAATTAATTTTATTTTTATTTCAGTTTTTGAATTTTTTCCTTACAGGCTTGTATCCTATAAGATTTTTTAAATATACATGTACAAATTACATATACGGGATCATGTTAATAATGCTTTATGGACTACTTCATTTATATATAGTGTATTATATGCAGCGTATGTTCGAAGCATTTATTAGTACAAATAACGCGTTTACGATTAAAAAAATTCGTTACTGCTTAAACATATTTTTGTTTCCTACAATAATAATTTCAAGCATTTATCAACATTCAAAAATAAAAGAAGTATTCGAACGGATAGATAGCGTTGATCAGAACATAAAATTTGTAAATATAGAGATTGATCATACCCTATGCATGAAAAATGATATTGTTCAAATTTTTACTACGATGTTTATAGTACTAATACCCAATTTAATGGATTATTATGGGATAATTGACAACGATTCAGCTACTCTGTACTTTTCTCATTGGATGGCGGAACGAATGCCAGACTTTTTTAACGTTATAATAATATCCTCATTCTTCGTATTTATAAATAAAATTGCATTTAGATTTAAACAAGTAAATACGATATTAAATATCATTACAGAAGGAAAATGTGTTATTTCTGTCTCTAATACGTCTGATATGAATAATGGTATGCTTTTAGTAGACATTTTTACAAAATATTTTATATAAAAACGATCTACTTATGTCGAAATTTAGTTTTCAGATACAAATTATTGAAAAGCCTTCGATTCAAATTATGCAAGACAGTAGCACTCTTAAACGAAGCATATGGATTTCGTTTTAAGATTTTGACAATGGTATATATGACATATATTTGTCTACACGTATGCGTCATTTATAGAAATGTTAACGAACAATTTTATATGGTTGATGTGTTCTTGTCTGTCGTATGGAGTATACTAGACCTAATTAAACTTGTCCATTTAATTAAATTATATCGTAGTATAACACTAGAGGTAATTATCAAAAAATAATTTGCATATAGGTTCTGGTTATATTTTTTCATTGCATTGTATTTTACAGTACATATAAATGACTATAAGCTCATCGAATAGTTAAATAAATTAAAAGTACAAGTGATAAGGGATTACACATTTGCAATCTTATTTAAATTATGCGCTTGTATAAATACCAACTGATCAACTATAAAATTGTAGTAGAGCGAACAATCTTTTCTTCAATAAATTGAGATATTTTACTAACCAATGGTCGTTAACACTCTACTTGATTATTTGAATAAGTCTATTATACGAATAAAGATATAGCGAAATATAATACATTTGTGTTTCTACTTAAATGTTCCTTTCACAATGTTCTAATTTTTTATCATGACGTGTCTCGTCAGCGTGCATCAGGCGCATGCGCAATGCCACCTTACGTGGCATCGGCAGCAGTCACTGTTGCAACGAAATACGTTTTCTTCATTTAGTGTAAACATTTGTGGAAATATTAACTTTTGTTATGGTTCAAATACGTTTAATGACACAACGTAAGTAGTCTATATTTCATAAGCGTTTAGCAGATTTCATGTCTCATTGGCTCGTTCGTAAGCATTACTGTGTGCAAAATGGCTTATTCTATTTTACTCTTCTAAAGAAAATTTAATGATGATTTATTACATAGGGCAAAGATTGTTGCATAGTTAGCGAACAAATTTCATGTAAAATCAATAACCGTAACGGTATAGAATAATCGTACATTTAATTTTGTATAGGTTATCTTTTGTCTGTCAATATGTAGCATATTTTGAACTTCTATATCTAATTTACAAGTTTGTAAGTGCGTTAGTAGGCATGTCATAAGTTTACACGACTCATGCATGAAAGGCATCTCTTCGAATTAATAAATATGCTTACTATTTTTAATAAATATAACTTTGTAATGCATATTTTGACAAACATTAAATATAACTATGTTGTTTCTTTAAAAAATACAAATTTTTGTAATCGATAGAATATGAAAAACTTATCCACAAAAATAATTTTATTTTAGATTTTTTATTTTAATAAAAGGATTTTATTTTTTATTAGAGTAAAAAATGAATCCACAATATATACAGCAGCAGCAGCAACAACAATCACAACAACAACCTGGCTATTTTCCTGGTCCTGCAACTTCATCTCCATATGGGGAAGTTAACTCTAATGTTCCACCAAATATGTTAAAAGGATCCCCTATGAGTCCTCAAACATATGCTTCTCAAAAACCAATGCAAGGTCCTCTCCTTACCAATTTACATCAGCGCCAAGCACCGTACTATGTCAATAATATACAGCCACAAGGTAATATAGTTTACTTTTACTTTTTGTCCTTAAAATTCCTTCTTATAATAATGACATTTTTTTTAGAAAATACTCAGTATGACTCATCTACAAATAATCCACACATGATACCACCTACAACAAATCAGAATAATATAGTTAATCAGATGTCAAATATGTCTTTGGGAGATCAACAAAGACCATCATCTGCAGTAACTATGTCACATATGTACATTACTTGTAAGCATAACTACAGAGTATTTGATGCATTAATTTGTATTTTATACTATAGCAGAGTTTTCCTCCACCACCTCCACCTGGAAAAAGTAGTCCAACAATGTCTACACCTTCAAATGTAAATGGCTTTAATAATCCATTAGAAACAACATCACCAGGAACTGGTAAGAATAAAAGAATTTAAGTAAAACTTATAGTAATTAATGAGATAAATGTAAACAATATTTGAATAGGTTCTAGTGGGCAAACTGATCCTGGTGGAAAATCTGGACCACCTCTTCCTGGACAAAGTGTGCAGGAGCAAAAGCCAACTTCAAAAGCTTCTACACCGCAACCTACTGGTCTTCCATTTTCAGGACATTCTGCAGGATCTACTTCTGGACATTATTATCCTGGTCAAACTTTGCCAGCTGAACAAGTATTCAGTGCAGGATTGTCTTCTCCAAGTCAACATCAACCTGGTCAAACGAATGTTACTGATACATCAGGGCAGTCAAACTTTCCCAGACCACCAATGGGACAAAGACCTGCAGGTCCACCACCATTATCTGGACAACAAAATCTTTCAAATCCAGTAGCATTAGGACAACAAAATTTATCTGGACCCCCATTGCCAAATCAACAACCCCATAATAATACACTTATGCCAGGAGTACATGGACAGCAGAATTTAATTGGATCATCGCTATCGAAACAAAACTTGTCGAGCACACCATTCCAAGCTCCACAAAATCTATCTGGTGCTCCACTTTCTGGACCACCTTTACCAGGGCAGCACTATTCTCCTATGCAAGGTCAACAAAAAGCCAGTCATACTTATCCACCATCAAATGTAGCTATGTCTAATTTATCCGGTCCTCCGTTAATGAATCAACAAAATATTCATCCACCTCCAATATCAGGTCAACAAAATGTTGCTCCACCTCCATTAACGAATCAACCGGGCTTTAACAGGCCATCATTGTTAGGACAGCAAAATTTATCCAGCTCACAAATGCCACCTCCATTATCTGGACAAGCAGTAGGGCAGATGATAAGTTCTGGTTCAAATTTACCACCATCTGGTCAAAGACTATACACTTCTGGACCCCCTATACAAGGGCAAAATATACAAAGTCCTTTAGGGATTAGAAATCCACCCAGTGCAATGCCAAGCTACCAACATACAGGATATCAAGGCTATAATAATGTATGTTTATTCTGAATACTTTAAATGAAACATAAAGTTACCGCATTTACAAGTTATTTATTGCCAATTTCTTTTGATTTTTAGGATATATACAGTGCTCAAAGAGGTTCATATCAAGGTGGTGTACCAGGTGTAACAGATGGATATGAGCCGACAGTGCAACCGCAACAAAATAAACGATTAAATCCTGAACAAATGCCAAGCCCAGTAAGAAATTATATTAAAAGTTATAGTAACTGTTGTAATTTGTTATAATTGAGTTTTTTAGGTTAATATTAAACGCGATTATTCTTAAAGATTCAGGCAATGCAAGATGACCAATGTATCAGAGGTGGTGTATTCACAACAAATCAAAAGGGCTTGGTTCCGCCGTTAGTCACAACTAAATTCGTGACGCAGGATCAAGGAAATGCATCTCCTAGATACATTAGATCTACTATGTATACCGTTCCTACCACAGCAGATATTATAAAACAAGTAAATCGAAGTTTGTATACATTGATGCTATCAGTTTCAATAAAACTCTACAATAATTTTTGTTTTTAGACAAATGTTCCATTTGGTTTAATAGTGAGTCCAATGGCTCGCACAGCAAAAGGAGAATATAAACCACCTATTGTAGACATGGGTGAAATTGGCCCAGTTCGTTGTGTACGATGCAAAGCATACATGAGTCCATTTATGCAGTTTATTGATGCTGGCAGAAGATTCCAATGCATGTTCTGTAAAGCAACAACTGAGGGTAAATATTTATTTTCTTAACTTGCGTTGTTGTTCTTTCGAATGTGAATGTTATTATTATTTTTTTGTATGGTTTCGAATTTAGTTCCAGGAGAATATTTCCAACATTTGGACCACACTGGGCAACGTATGGATCGTTATGAAAGACCGGAATTAATGTTGGGGACATATGAATACATTGCTACTAAGGATTACTGCAGGGTAAGATATGGATAAAAGGTATCTAGTTATAACAGTTTCGATTAATTTCATTGTGGAATATTATATATTTTAGAACAACACTTTTCCAAAACCACCAGCTATTGTGTTCGTGATCGATGTGTCATATAACACAGTTAAGTCTGGTTTAGTTAATCTAATATGTATGCAAATGAAGTCAATCTTGCGGCATTTACCTGTTGACGCTGGTCGATTAAAAACAAACATGAAAGTAGGATTTATAACGTACAGTAATACAGTGCACTTTTACAACATTAACTCCTGCCTTGCTCAACCACAAATGATGGTTGTGGGAGATATAGAAGACGTTTTCATGCCACTGCTTGAAGGATTTTTATGCGATGTTGAAGAGAGCGATTCTGTTATTGATGGTTTGATGGCACAAATACCATCAATATTTGCAGATACTCGCGAGACAGAAACAATTCTCGCACCAGCCATACAAGCTGGGTTAGAAGCATTAAAGGTACTTTTATAGCACGTAATATAAAAATAAAATTATAACACATGTTAACTAGTCAAAATTATAATCACTAATATTTAAGGCCTCAGGTTGTTCTGGAAAATTAATAGTTTTCCATTCTTCTCTGCCTATTGCCGATGCCCCTGGCAAATTGAAAAACCGTGATGATCGTAAAGTTCTTGGAACAGAGAAAGAAAAAACTGTATTAGGTAAATTGTTCATATGGCACTATCTATAAATAAGTATTTCGAATAATTCGTAATTTAAAATCAATTTTTCTTTTCAGCGCCACAAAATAACGTTTACAACAATTTAGGCCAAGACTGCGTAGCTGCAGGATGTTCTGTAGATTTGTTCATTTTCAATAACTCGTACGTGGACCTTGCAACGATAGGACAAATCGCCAGATTGACTGGTGGAGAAGTTCACAAATACACTTATTTCCAGGTGATGGACATAATATGAATTCAATAGATACAAATAAGAAACATATAACAATTGAGATTCATTTTTTTTTAGGCTGATATCGATGGCGACCGTTTAATTTCGGATGTGATCAACAATATCAGTAGACCAATTGCATTTGATGCGATTATGCGCATACGTACGTCAACTGGTGTTCGAGCAACTGACTTTTATGGGCATTTCTTTATGTCAAATACAACGGATATGGAATTAGCTAGTATAGATTGTAATAAGGTAAAGTTTCATTATACTTTAATTTTTTGTTTTGTTATACATTTTAGATATAATAATAAACTTTTGCATTTGATATTTTAGGCTATTGCCGTAGAAGTGAAACATGATGATAAATTAACAGATGATGAGGGTGTATATATCCAAGCAGCTTTGTTATACACTTCCTGCAGTGGAATTAGAAGATTGCGTATAATTAACCTTAGTTTAAATACTTCGTCTCAAATGACCGAACTGTACCGAGCATGTGACTTAGATGCTATTATAAATTTCTTCTCCAAACAAAGTAAGATAAATCATTATTATGCCATCAAGAATTTGAACATGTTGAATACTAGTTAGCTAAAAGTAATGGTTGTTTAAGGTGTTTTCAAACTAATTGAATCAACTCCAAAAATTGTAAAGGATAGTTTAATTGCAAGATGTGCAAATATGTTGGCTGCATATCGAAAACATTGTGCTTCTCCATCCAATGTTGGTCAATTAATATTACCAGAGTGTATAAAATTGCTCCCACTTTACATCAACTCGTTACTAAAAAGTGACGCCTTATCAGGAGGTAAACTATTTTTTTTTGTTTCATTTTATTTACTACAAGCATATTATTATTACAATAAAGATAATACATTAAATTTATTTTGTTTAGGTGCTGATATGACTATTGATGATAGATCTTTCGTTATGCAAGCAGTGGCAACGATGCCAATTTCAATATCAGTTGCGTATATCTATCCGAGATTACTCCCCTTACACGATGTTGATCCGCAAGATACAGAGTTACCACAAATGTTACGCTGCTCTATTGATAAATTCACAGATGACGGCGCATACTTACTTGGTATAATTTTACTTATAATTTTGTCACAAAGTTCGTCTTTAGTTGTACTCATCGTTATTCTGCATTTTCTTCTTTAGAAAATAGTATCCACATGTTCCTGTGGTTAGGCTTGGCACTTTCTCCGCAATGGATACAAGCGGTTTTCGGAGTCCCCTCAGTAGTTCAAGTTGACACGGATTGTACTGCACTGCCAGTATTAGATACACCACTAAATAAAAAAATTACTCATATCATTAATCGTGTACGTTTGGAAAGGCACCGTTGCATGAGGGTAAGTAAATTGGGAAATACAGAATGTGTTAAAAATTATTTTCGTAAAACTCATATTGTATTAAATGTTTTCAGTTAACAATAGTAAGACAACGTGAGAAACTTGAAATGGTATTACGTCATTTCTTGGTTGAGGATAGAGGAAACGATGGAAGTCCGAGTTACGTTGATTTCCTTTGCCATATGTACAAAGAAATAAGGACACTCCTTAGCCAATAAAATGAACGTTAAAGCAATCAGTTACCCTATGTTGAAATCTTAGCTTGCTACATGTTTGTAGCTGTTGTCATGTTATGTCAACAATCAGTTAGATTATTAAAATGAAATTCATTGGAAGCTCAATGGGAATCATAAGTTGTGCATGCATTCGCAAGCAGCGTAAAAATGGAATGTGAACTAAAACTAACATACATTTATAAGATGGTATCTATCGAAGGGCAATGAACTTTATGAAATAACTAATCATTCCGCGGGAAAGAACGACGCAAGTGACAGGAAACATCCGGTTGCACTCATACAGTGATTTATACACGAATTGTAAAAGTAAAATTGTATTATTACATTTTATTTTAACTAGCTCATTAATGTTATTATGCTAAATTAAATAATAAAAATGTATTAAATCATTATAAATTTATATATTAAAATAATATCTTGTGTTAATTGAATAGTACTTCCACAATGTAAGCTATGTATATGTCAATGTTATTTTAGTATATTATATTTTATAAACTCAAAGCTGTTTTATATTTGAATGAACATGAAACAGTTGTATAACATGATTTTTATTATATTTTAATTTTTACTTTTAAATATAGCGCTGTTGTGGTTTATGACTAATAAATTTCATATCTGCATTAGCAATGCATTTGGTTTGCAACTACCCTAATTAATTTTGCGCTTTTATTGTAAGTTTATATAATAAATATAAAATAAATAAATATTTAATAAATTATTTAAATATAATAAATATTTTATAGTATTAATTTTCGATGTACAACTATTTTGATTACCTTTTTAAATTTGAAAGAAAGAGAAAAGAGTTTATATATCTTTTGAATGTATAATAATTTATTATGAACTTTTAATTACATTTATCGCTTTTTATAAGTATATAAAGTATCTTTGATTTTTAAAAAAAATCTGTTCTGAAGTTATTCAAGTTTTTTGCAATTTTATTATTCATTTTTCTTGTATGTAGATATAGATATACAACTTGAATGGTTGGCATTGTTGCATGCTGCAAGTTGCGCTGTACACGTGCTGAAACTAATGTAACCCTAATGCCTCAGTAAAACGTCGAAAACTTTATTCATTATTACTTTTATATAATTCTGTTATATATAATTTAGTTCCATGTGTTGTATGGAGTTTTAAACAAATTTTAAACGGTACGTATTCATTAAAATAGCAAATTCGATATACAGTTACTCATAGGTTATGTTATTGAGTTAATAAATTTCGGTAACATGTTGTATAAATGCCATGAAAAATAATAAATTAAACAATCGTTTTCTTTCCACTTATTTTGTTTTTGTATCTGTCATTGTTTTTCAGAAATTTATAAAATGGCAAAACGAAAACTGAAATCTAATACTAATTCAGAATCGAAGGAAAATAAAATGGGAATAACTGAACACGATACAACTGAAGTTAAAAAAGAGAAAACAGGAGAGTATGAAAAGACTTTGGCAAACGATGTTAAAGAGAATTATATTATTAAGAAAACAAAAAATAAGTCCGAGACAGTGAATACAAACTCTTTTGAAAAACCAGATTGGATTGAATTTAAGAAGAAGAAGAAAGAACTTAAGGAAAAATATAAAGCAAAACGTTTCAGTAATATTTATGAAATATCAATTACAGTAAAACAAATTGGTGAAAAGTTGCGAAGGTCTGATTGTTCAAAACTAGAACGTACTAGACTAATTTTAAAGGCAAATGATTTACTGAAAACTAATTACAATAAAGTAATACATACACATGATATGTCCCGTATTATTCAGTGGATACTTAAGTATTGTAATGCAGAAATTCGTCTGGCTATTTTTCAAGAATTAAAACCCTCACTTTTGCTTATGATTGGCTCAAAATATGCAAAGAATTGTATTAGAACTATATTAAAATATGGATCTTCAGAAATGAGACGTGAAATTATTTCTAGTTGTTATGGTAATGTAGTAAAATTTATGAGCCATTCTGTAACTGCACCATTGATGGAACTTATGTATTCAACATGGGCAGCAAAAGTAGAGAAAAGATATTTTAAACAGGAGTTTTATGGTGATATGTATAAACAAGCTAAAGATAAGAAAATTATGACTTTATCTGATGTATATAAAACTGCAGAAGATATGAAAGCAGCAACACTGTCTGCAGTAAAGGGGAATTTAATGAGGATATTGAATAAGAAGTTTTTAAATTCTACCTTAGTGAATTGTGTCATTTTAGAATTTTTAAATAATTGTTCTGTTGAAGATAGAGCTGAAATAATAGTTATGTTAAGAAGTTCAATAGTAGAATTATCTCAAACAAAATCTGGTTCAAAAATTGCTGCAATATGTATATGGCATGGTACAAACAAGGATAGGAAAATCATTATGAAATCTCTTAAAGAAAACATTAAATCTATGTCAATGTCCGAGCATGGATACTTAACATTACTAACATTATTTGATTCAGTAGATGATACCGTTTTAATAAAAAAAATTGTACTCTCAGAAATACAAGATAATCTAACAGATATAGTACTAAATGATTATGGAAAGCATGTCATTTTGTATTTGATAGCTAGAAGAAATTCTCATTATTTTGCCCCCAGTATTGTGAAATACTTGGAGCAAGGAGACAACAATGCAACAAGTAAAAAGTCAACAGATATCAGAGAAAAAGAACTTCGTGATTCACTTTCTGATTCACTTCTTGAAGCTATAACATTGAACACACCAACTTGGATGTCCAATAGCTCTATTGCCATGGTAACACTAGCAATATTGAAAACGGGTACAGGAGAAAAATTGAAAAATGCTTTTAATGCTGTTGCTATATATATCACAGATATAAAATCAAAAATTAAAGAAGGAGACAATGAATATAAACCAATTGAACATGCAGGTTTGCACATGATGTTGAAAAAACTTATACAAAATGACAAAGAGTTACAGGAAAAGAGTGAAAATACATTTGGAGAAGTATTTGTTAATCATTTAGAAACAAATGTTATAGAAGAGTGGATAAAATGTAACAGAGGGTGCTTCCTATTAGTACTATTGCTGGAAAATGAAACAACATCGATTGTAAATACTATAATTTCTAAATTAAAACCAATAACGAACAGTTTACAATCACAGTCGCATTCAGGTGCTAAAATTTTGTTAAAAAAGATACAATAAATAAATTACCTATATAAATAATGATTGTATTAATTTATGAAAACCAAAATTGTAATTGCTAAATGATATTTTAACAAAAATTATAAGAATGTTTAGAATGTTTCATTGTAAGTGACGGAAAGTATTTAGTTGCTGAACTTTATTTATAACATAAATACTTACAATTTACGTTAGTCAGTCAAATTTTAAGGATTTTTTCAATTTTTTTAATTTGTTAAGATTTATAAATAACGACTTATGTAAAAATGATACACAATATAATGTATAGTTATTACTTACGTATTGCGTATTATTTTACTATACTTACCTATATTATGTATATACGAAAATATGCATAATCGTGTTTCAAATATGTCTTACCAGTTTAGAAAGTTGTTAAACAAATTCAATTTTTCTAACATTGTTAAAGTATTTCTAAATTTACGTATTATAGATAAACATACTTTTCCTATCTCTTTGTAACAAAGAAAAACTAGAAACAATACAAAATACAGATTATATTATGTATTACTACACAATTCTTGTTCTTAGCTACATTTATAATGAAATATTATTAAATAAACACGTATTAGCAGACACTATACATTTCCAGTATCATAATTTTGAAGTGTCTGAACAGGAAGTTACTAATTTAAGTTTATGCAACATCGATTAGAAAATACTAAAATTAATCATTATCCTCATATCTTAAGCATTTCTTTAATATCGATGATCCTGGTTCGAATTTCTGGTTCGTTATCCTTTGTTAATTCCGGTAATGCCTCTTGAATTATTGAAATCATTTTATCAAATTGTTCGCTATTGTTAGTAAGTCGTAATTTTCTGCCAAGTGATAGAGCTATATTTAAAGATTCCTTTTTTATCCTGGTATATGAAATGCCTACAAAGGTATACATATAAAACATTAAATTTTTAATATCTAACAAATAATCAATTGTATTTATTTTTAGTACACTTACCTATACTATGTCTTAATATTTTGTTAAATGTGTCGCAAATTGTATTCAACATTACTTTGTCCTCAGCCAATAATTCTGAACTATTTATCTTGAGCAAGGCAAGCTTATCCAAAAATAAATTAAAAGTTGACAGCATTGATATTTGTATAGGCGTAGATTGAATAGGAAACATTGCACCACAATGGTTTATAATTTCTACACAATATTTATCTACACAAAAAAGGTTCAATAGTAAAAGACCACATTTTTATATTTAATAATTTTTGAAAAAATAATAATTCACCTTGAGTTTCTTTACAAGATGGCCAAGCTTTTCCAAGTGTTCCATAAACAGTTTCATGTAATTTCAGAATCGCATCATCCCTTTTCATTCTTTCTTCAGCAGGTAAAGATTCACTGTCATCTTTCCTTAGTAACTAGATTATATAATGCTTATATACCAAAGTGTAAAATTGGTCATATTACTTTTATTGATAGTACATACCGTTGACCAAATTTGTTGAGCAATTTCGTATACCTCTTTAAATTTATCAATGTCTAATTCATGTAAGACCATACCAAATGCGTGTAAAGCGTGACGACGGTACTCTAATGATTCTTTTTTACTTTCTCTATGCAATATTTGTATTATTTCCGCAGACATTTCGGTATTCTCTTTGAGAGCTTCTCTATAATCAGAATACAAAGTTCATCGAAAAACACAATGTTCTTTTTCATATTCTTATCGAAGTATAAAAAAAAATATTAATATCTTTACATGCATACTTGCTATTGCATGCTAACGTAGCGAGAGCATTTAACAAACGATCTTTTCCATCCCAGGTTCTTCCACGTAAACCGTCCGTTAAAACTTTTAATAAAGTATTCCTCACAGTTGCGTCAATATCGCTACCTAATTTTTGTGCCAATGTATGAACTGCGTTAGCCGCTTGCGCTTTCGTAGTCCACGACGGCGATTCCAAAGACGTGCGTAAAATGTTTGTTATTGGTTCCACGTGTTGTTTAATTCCAGTTTCGGTTCCTGGAGTTATCTCATTCCATAATTCAGTCCATAAATCAACTATGCTTTCATTCTCTACAAAATTATGAATAAGCATCATAATCCCACATATTAAATTTCAAAACTAAATACGAACCTCGGGTTTTTGGTGTATGCATCGCAAAAAAAGTAAGCGGTATAACGATGTTCGAATAATTCTTTAGTACTTCCTGATTATAATTATTTATAGCTTGTAGTGTTTGTCCAATTATCAACTTGATTGAATCATCTGAAATTCAATTAATAAATAAAATAAATGAATAAATCATTACATAATATTTAATAGAAATTACTACATAGTACACACCTCGCTCCATGTACCATGTATTAAGCGTATTAAATAATTTTTCAAGACTCGATTCTTTCGCTGATCCAACTATATGTCCAATTGCGTTTGCATTATTTCTCCTGACCACAGAATTACGATCCGATAATCCATTCATTAACGCGTGTAAAATTTTACCTGCATAAGCATTTAACTGGAATAATTCATAGGCATTCCTTTTTAAACGAAATACATTAGCACCGTAATTTCTTTACTAACCGCTGTATGGATGTAATTCTTGTTTAAAGTGAGCACTTAAAAGAATAATGAAATGCGAACACGTTATTTTTGTTCCAAAGCCAACACTAGATTTTATTAATTCTATCACCTTTGGCATTAATTCTCTTAAAATGTCTGAATCAATATATTGTATGCACTGCATTAAAAAAATACCAATAATTAATATTGTTTCTCACTAAGTATCTTTTTGTAATAAATGACTCACTTTTGTCATTGTTTCGGTAGCAAAATGCTCCTTGGCAGCGCTAGCTCTAATATTGTCAATAGCATCTCGTGCCTCTGACGTTGTTCCGCATACGTTACTCAAATATGACAAATTAGGATTCTCCGATTCGCCAATTGTACTTAAGAGAGCAGGAATTAATGTGACTAAAGATGGCTTAAGCAAATTACCTGCTCTGGAAACCAACTGAGATACCGTTTGCAAAGATAACGCTCTTACGTTACTCACAACGTTAACAATTCCAATATCCAATAACACAGGTAAAATTGCTTGTAGAATTTCTTCTCCTTCTTTACCATAAGAAGAATCACAGCATCGAATACAGACCTATATTAATAAAATGACGTCATGATAAATAATACAAATGCTAGAGATTTTGCACGCACAATAAGTAAACAGCTTTGATACAAAACTTACTCTGCTTAATGTTTTAGTTGTATTTGTCGCAGCTAATCGAGTACCTTCATGAATATCATCCATTACTCGGAACAATTTCTTGAATAATTCCGAAGCACACTTCGCCAGATTTAAACGAACGTTTATTCTTAGCAAATCTGCAAGCGCATTACAACAACTAATTCGCACTCGCCACTCATGGTTCGTTAAATTATTAGTTATATCGTTCAAAATTTCTTTATGATATTGTTCAATCTATTAAAATACGAAACATAATTGTAAATAACCATTATAAAGAGGAAATTAAAAATGTGTTCTAAGTAATGTTACTTACTGCTTTAGTGGTTGAAGGAACGATCGCACGCCAAATGCTAGACATGCTATGCTGAATTTTGGGAGTAGGATCGAATTGATATCTGTATAAACGTGGAATTATGTTAGGTAAATATTTATTCAACTCTTCATTTGCTATTTTTGCAATCGCTGCGAATCCAAATGCAGCACCTTTTTTTGATGTCCACACTGCGTTATGATTTGCCAAGTGCATGAAATAATACACCAAATCTGGCTTTTGTAATTCTGTGGCTAAGGAACAAATTTCTCTGTATGTCGATATGTTACCACTGCAAATATAATATTAATCATAAAACTAAAGTGAAACCGTAAAGGTTGAATAATATCTAAATTTATAAATTCATTTTACTTTGTTGGAGATTTTCCTAATTGACCTTCGTCAAATAATTTTGTGTCAGGTGTAACTTGTTGTACACTTTTACGACCCTGTGTAAATTGATCTAATATGTTAGAAACCAACAATTCTTTTTCTTCTTTGCTACTATTAATATGTATCAAACTAAGTCCTTTTGCTGCCATATCTTGCACTATATCTATAATTAAAATAATACCCTTGGATAGTAAATAATTTAATTCTTTTCTTTTTTTTTAAATATATAACGCAACTTACCACTATCGTCTGAAAGAAAATCCATGAATGCATGATGCAATGAAGAAAATTTTTCTCTCATACATTCCCTTTGAGTATTACGCTTTAAAAGTGCTAATAACCACACACAGACGGCCTTATAACAGACATTTATAGTAAAGAAAGTGAAAAAACTGTCGTTTCAGGGATATTACTAAATAATTACCTGTCTCAAATTAGGATGTGGATCTTTATACAGCCGAAGTAGTTCGTTTAATGTATGCATTAATAGTTCAGTACTGGCATTATTGTAAGGTACTGTATGCTCACTTGGTAATGTTGTCCAAGCATCTCGTTTCTCTGGAGATGCTTCGCCTTGGACACAACAAACCAATGCTTCTCCCATGATCAAATGGATTTCGATATCTTTTGTCTAACGAGTATGAATATAAATTTAAAATCTATTTTTTCAAAATTCTTAATTACAATTTTGATTATGTATTTACCTCTTTAACAGTTGCAATTATTTTATTCACAATGTAAGATGTGTGAGGAAAATTTTCTCCTACACACAAATATCCCAACGAGAGCGCGGCTTTTTCTTTAATCTATGAATTTTAAAATAAAATTGGTTTTATATTTCATAAATACAACAAATCTAGTTGTTATTAGAAAAAAGGCCAACCTTAGTATTCAATTTAACATTATTCAATACTGAAAATAACGTTTCTACAATCGCCTTCTTATTTGTTTCTCCTTCGCCCTCGTCAGGTAATGGTAATCCACACGTTTTTCCTAAAATACCAATACTTTGGATTGCAGCATCCATCAACAAAATCGCATTATTGCGCAAGAAACTACCTGTAATAATATTTTCGGAACAAAATTAGAAAATGTATAATCATTAATGCATACACCTAAATTGTGCACATACATATCATTTTCACGACATTAATGTAAAGATCCCAGTTAAAGGAATCATTGCTCATGTCATTCCTTTTAAAAATTAATCTCCTTTCCATCATGCACGTTAAAGTTAATAATGCTCCATGTTGGGTTTCCAAATTCTTTTTATCCATAATGCCCATAATTTCAGACACTTGTGTTTCAAAATCATTATTGGAAAGTTGACAGGTTATTATACCATAAATTTTAGCCACCAGTTGCCTTACATCTGGTTTGGTGGATGTGAGTAAAGTACGAAGCCATACCAACTCGTTTTCATAAATTTTTGTTGCAAATTGTGGAACAGAGCCAACCATTTCCAGTAAAGCTTGTAATGGTGTCTGATCTACAATTATTTATGCATTACTATGTTTTTTAATACCTTTCAAGAAACATTAGATGTAACTTTACCTGCGGAAGTATGACCAAAAATTAAAATCATATCAAGATAATTATTTAACGTTTCTAGTTGTTGTTTATATAGATTTTTTAAATAACGCGCAATTAATGGTGTACTCTCATAGGGGTGCTGTAATGGTTCATTGTATACACTAATATTTGCACTTTTTGCTAAACAAATACGAAGATAAGTAATTATCTGTAAAAAAAAGTAATTTATTATCTCTCATATTCATTGAAGAAAAACAAAATTTGTAATAAAACGAAATTATTTCCTTTTTTAATTGATTACCTCTGTAAATACAGTAATGTTGTAAGGAAGTACTTTATTTTCCACATTCATTTTTTCGTTACCAGTAGCTGGTAGCCTTGCTTGCATTTTTAAATATATATAAGTAACAAGCTTTTGGAAATCTGGTAACAAAATCTGACTACAGTCCTGCTTATCATTTTCATTTTTATGCATAGCACCATATAGAACTTTGGTAGCTTCTGTTCTTATTTCATGTTTATCATCTCCAGATGCTAATAATAAAAGGTAACGGGAGGGCACATCGTCAGGAGGAAATACATTAGCAGCATAATGCATAGCCACAAATCTGTTCAAAAAAAAAAAAAAAAAAAACGAGTGGCATAAATAATAAGATTCACATTATTAAAATATTGATATTGATTTATCCACTTAATGTGTACATACCTGACACTAGATTCTGGTGATTCAATATAGGTAGATAATAACCCGTTCATCAGCGATATATTAACTTCATCATCTTTATTAAGTACAAATGCTGATGTTATTGAAATCAATGTATCCCGTATTGTTCTCCGTAAATCTCCATCCATCTTAAAAATTATGAAAAGTTCGGTTTAAAATACAAGTGTTCTAATAACACACACTCGCATTTACTATTTCCTTCTGTTACTAAATACTTACAGATACAAGTGTATCAAATAAATGACACAACAAATTTGAGTTTTTATCTATCACCGACGGAATTCGTTGTCCCAATTGTCCAATAACAGTATATGCCATCATTTTATGAATATCTTCACCTTCAAAAATTAATTTTATCATGCCATTTAAAATAATTCCGGCTATGCGTGATAACGGTGCAAGGCTACATCTTAAAACATAAAAACAATATCAGTACAAACATGTTACTAGAGTAATTGCAATTCAAATTTACTAATAATATATAATATGTTATACTCACTGTTGTACAATATTTGATGTAAATTGTAATGCTAATGATTTTAACTTTGCATTTGTAGTTTTTCCATCACCTTCTTCCAGAGAATGAAAAACTACCTGGAAGTTAATTGTAATTAATTATTACAAAGTACAAAATATAACACAGTATGACAAAATATACCTGAATACATGGTGGTATAATAAAACCAGCTTTAGTAACACGGCAAAGATAATGCAATAATTTTAAACGAATTCGTATACCGGCGGGCAATCGTTTCATTTCTGGTTTAACATCCTTTTGGATACCTAAAGCCTCGGTGCCCAAAAATAATGTATAAAGTGGTGCTGCTAATTGCATTGAAGACCAATCTAATGTGCTGAACATTTACAAAACAGTTTCTGTATTTAACATACTCTAACAGAATGCTTATAAAAATAATAGAAATATGTTTTGAAACATACATAACAACTTTTTTCAGTTCCAAATCTGCCAGATTAGCAACACTAAATCTAGTGTCTGCAGCTGCTACTATTAAATGTATCAGAATATCTGAATCAGGGAAAAAGCCTCCAGCAAGGAATTTCACAATGCCTAATTTTGTTTGTTCAAGCTGTTCTGCTGTTGGGGGATTTTCACCAATTACTCGTTTAAATGCATATTCGCTCAATCCTTGTGGTACACGAAACCGTGACCAATCAATAACTTGATCTGAATGTTCATTTTGCATTTGGCCTACAGATCTAGGACAAGTTTTTATAATCATAATAAATTAATGTAATTACTTCAAAATGAATATTTTTTCCCATTTGATTAATATATATATCACAATGTAGATTATGATAAACAATCTTACCCATAAGGTAATAGTAAAACATCAAGCATAAAATTGAGTAACTGTTTTGATACATAAGGTTTATCCTGTAAACCAAGAAATGTTGTTCGTTTATCTCGATCCATAGGAACATTAACATGACCCAATGCAGGCATAATTATAAGTAATAAGCTGAAATATTTCTTTTTACACTTATACTGTTTCCATCTTTAAATCATATAAAGTATATACAAACCTATCTTGATGAGACAATGGTTTTCCTTCAATAGCATTTAGTATACTTGGAATTAATTCTGCTTGCTTTTGTATTTCCATTCTAGGGTATCCTAATTTTATATATATAATTGTAAAATTCTGTGAACAGATAAAATGAAAATAAATTCCTGTTGTATCAAAAATATATTAAATTAATTATTTGCATTGCCAACATACAATTACAAATGAGCTGGCAGCTGGATCTTGATATTGTAGTAAAAGTGTTTCAACTGGCAGTTGGACTTGAGGTCTACTTTTTATTCTTTTATTTATATGGATTAATAATTCCATGACTTTCTTTCTAACACCTTCTTGTGCACTAGACAGCTTCAATAAAACTGGAGGTAAAAACTTGCATACTGATGCCTGTAATTGTTCATCAGTCTCTGCAGATCCCAATCGAAAAAACACTCGTTCCAGCAAAACTTTCATGAAAAAATAAATTATATGCATAATAATTAATTTAGAAACATATATATATAGATTTGGGTATAAATACTAAATAGTCTAATTTTACTATTCATTAATATCAAATAGCTCTGTTTGCTTTTAGATTACACATAAATAATAGTTGTTCATTACATATTTAGTAAATGGCACCTATTTAAAGAAATGTTAAGAAATAACATTAAAAGATACACATAATATTTATAAAACTTTGAATTTTAAAACAATAATCTACAACAGTTAAGTTTCTCAAACTAATGAAATTAGTTATATAAATAATATAATAAATGTTAAAATATTACAAAAGTTTAGTTGGTAACAGGAAAAGAATTATACGTGTTATTTAATATTATTTATATTTTTTACAAGTACAGATGTATGCTGAAAATAAAGTAAAATTATATAAAGGGACGAAAGTTCTTTTCTCTTAACGTAAATTTGAATGTGAATTACAAAAAAGGAAAGAAGAATGATATATTTGAAGTTGCCTTCTACAAGACGGCATGACAATTGACTTTCCTGTACATGCCACGATAGCTTCAAAAATACTGTTGTTGTTAGCAATACTGTTCTTATTAAATGAGGAAGGATCTAATTAATAATATAATTCATGTCATTGTTAAAATAAACTGTTTTCACGCAAAATTAATTGATTTTTTTCATGATTACTTACTCAGCTCGTCCGTAGGGGCTGCCATTTTGAAATAATGTGCAAGAGAGAAAGCGATTGACAGTCAGTGACAAGAATATTACCGGTTTCTAATTGTATTGCAAAAGTACTAATTCATTCGAGAACTTATCATAATATATTACAATTCCTTTCCTAATTCTATATACTTTTGATACTTCTAAAAATCTTTCGCTTCGAATAACTTTGTTTCAAGGTAGTTAAGTTAGATCAATTTTCGAAAAAATTATTGTATTATACATTCTTACACGTTATTGAAAATATTTTCAAGTTTATAATAAGTCGTTAAAAATTTGTTCTAGTGCCATATATAGTTATCTGCTAGTATTTTTTATCTTCGTGTTAACCTATTAGTGAAGAAAAAGGTATTACATTTTTTTTTTAAATATTTCCGTTAAACTTTTATTTTTTACGATGATATTTAACATACAAAATTGGACCTATGTTTTTATACGTGTGTTTATCAGCCATATAACATATAGATATATGTAAATGCGATAACATTCATTTACATAATAAAAATGTTATGAATATTGTATTAAGAATCTATCTGTGTGTACAACTACAAACAATCATATAAACAAAATTGAATTATATGTTAAATGAATCGAGCAAATTTTTTCTAAACAAAGATATATTAAAATTGTACATTATAAAAATTAAATTCTTGGAAGAAATATTTTTGAACTTTCAACACGAAGTTGTCGTGAATGATCATCCAATCAACGTATCCGAATTTGTCATTAATGCAACCTGTCGTCTGCTTGTCTCGTCCCTTTAACTTGAACCGTACTCCCGTTTTCGTGACCTTCAAAGTTTGTCTTTTTAAAATAGAGGTCAAATTCGAACGAGCGACGTTATTTGCAATTATTATTATCTCACTTGATAGTGAATTATACTAAATTGTCGCACTTCGTAAAGACATGTTGGATTTCATGTTGTGATTTATCTATTTATTTAATGTTGTTTCGATTAGATTTATCCTGCTATTTTTAAATGATAATATACCACTTACTTTAGTTTCGAAAAGTACGCGTTAGCAGAATAGTCAGGTATGAAAAAAAATGTCATGGTACCTTCAGGAAAACATGGTGATGTGTTTCCAGAGAAGTAAATTTTTACACTGCATGCATATCAGTCATATGAAGTGAATTATTAATCGTGATTATATTTGTCTTTATTAACCCATTATATACATAAATTTATATTGTATTGTTACAGGATAATTTTGTGTCGATACGTATTTCAATCTGTAGCAATTATAACTGTATTGTAATAGTTTCTGATGTATTTATATCTATCATTTAATTAGTTCTGTAGACAAACTGTATTATTTCATTGTTTGTAATTTTCTGCTGATACAATATTATATTAAATGCAAGGATCATTCAATCTGAATCTTCTTTTTAATAACAATATGGTTTAATGTTCTTCAAAGAATCTGTAACCAGCGTTAATGAATGATATTTATAAGCAATATCTTAAATGCAAAATACTTTGTATCTTTAATTATATGTATTATGTACTTTTGAGTAATTAAATAAAACAATTCTTTATAATTATCTTGTTTTGGTACAATACATAAAATAATAAATGTTATAACTAATGCAATTAGTTGATCTTTATTTATTTTTAATATGCATAATATTGATCTTAATCTTAATTATATTAAAAGCAGCTAATAACCATTTTTTTATATTTAAAGTGTTTTCTTTGTATTTGTTGTAGGTAATACGAAAAGTGGCCTTTATTTAAATAAAAAGCAAGATATGTAATATAGATGCTATGATAACATAGAACTAATTTAAAAGATATAGCCTTTAATAACAAGTAATTTCAGCTGTATGATTTATTTTGAGAATGGGCTCTATGCTTGCAATAGGCTATTTTTTTCAAGATGCAACAAGGATATTAATAAGAAAACTTGTAGCCATACTGCAACACCTTTGCAAATGCCGCTATTTAAACTGTCTATTCTATTATGTAAGTTTAGATATGATAAAAATATATCTTAATAACTTTTGGAATTAGTATCTTTAGAAAGATAAAGATACCATAATAAATTTAATTACCATTGAGAATACATCATTGTAATGTTTCTATAACATTTGGTTAATATAACTATGTAACAATCTAATCAAAGAAAATCTCGAATGCATTTGTACCATAAAGGTATGTGTAAATTATAGAATTTATAATATAAAATCTGATTTACATTCCAGGCTAATATTTCAATGTTAGAATAGTGCTGAGTTATTGGAGATAATAACATCTATTTTAAATTTGTTAGAAATGTAGTTGTAATAGATAGAACATAATAGTATAAATACACAATTGATGTTATATGGTACAAAGTCTGTTCTATGTTTATATTATTACAAAGAGGTAATCCAAGCATGTAAAAGTAAGAGAGTATCTCTGGGCTTTATGCATGTTCATGCAGCATAACTCTGTAATCTAATATCATGCTTCTTGCATGCTTGCTAACTGCTTTGTGCTGTTAACTTATATTAAGGGACTTGTGGACTAAGACTTTATCCATTTACCACATTTCATGTGTAAGTACTAGTCTCTTGAAGAAGGATTTATCTCCAAAGTATTACAGTTGCATATAATTTGTAAACTTGTTAACTTAAAATCCTTGAATTTTCTTAATAATTGTTTTTCTTCTTATATATTTATAAACATTTGTTTTTTAATATATTTTTTAATATGTATTTTAATTATTTAATTGTATACTATTTGTACAATAATAAGAGTTGTGAATGTTAGATGTAATTAAGGGATACTATAAAAATTTGTGATAACGTTTTATAAAATGAGTGTTTGTGCTTCTAGGCAGTGGTTGAAAATATGGCAGAACATATGTCATCAACTGAAAGCCACGAGTCTGAACAGATAAGAGTTTTGACTTTAAATAATGGAGAACATCTTGATGGAATACTATATAGATTGAAGAAGGGTATGTCAGTTTTATATTATTTATGATTTATACATAAATAAATTTAAGCAACTTCTAAGATTAAAATAATTGTTAACAGGATGGAGAGTAGAATTTCGTTTAGGTGCTTCTCTACTTGGGAAGACACTTAATCTGTTCATAAATTATCCTTTAGGGGACAATCAAAAATTCGAAAGACATACATATTATCCATTAGAGTGGATGAATGAAACAGCTAATATATGTTTATCTTTAGCTGGTTCATTTCATTATTATGTTATAGATCCTAAGTAAGTATAAAATATAAAAAATAATTTATGTCCATAATTTTAATAATGACAAATTTTTTAGTTCTAGTAGTCTGAAGCCTGTTGCTTCTGGTTACCTATTGGTGGATCCAGAACTTAAAGTAGGAAAAGATGGAGAGGAATTACCATTAGACTGTGTCCAGTGTCAAACTGTTTTGGCAAAATGTTTAGGACCTTTTTCCACCTGGGAAGAGAAGCTATTAGTAGCTAAAAATTCTGGATATAATATGATTCATTGTACACCAATTCAGGTGTATATATAAATTGATATAAATAATGAATAATATTTTTAGTTAAAATATTGAACTTTGGTAAAATACACATTGCGTATCTTAATATTTATATAATTTATATTTTAGGAGTTGGGATTTTCTAAATCATCTTATAGCCTTAGTGATCAACTGAAATTAAATCCTTCTTTCAATGAAGATGACAAAACAATTACATATGATGATGTTGAAGGGCTGCTTAATAAAATGCGTAATGAATGGAATGTAAGTGGCTTAATTTGATATACTTTGCAGTTTAATTTATTACAATATGTTATTCTTTGTATGTATTATGTATTTCAGGTGTTGAGTTTATGTGATATTGTTTTAAATCATACAGCAAATGAAAGTTCTTTTTTGGTGTCTCATCCAGAATGTACATACAATTGTTTGAATAGTCCTCATTTACGTCCTGCATATATTTTGGATGCTGCATTATTCGAATTGACAGTACAAGTTGCAGCTGGAGAGTGGGAATTTAAAGGTATCCCTGTGGTAGTCGAAACTGAGGAACATTTAAATGTAAGATAAATGCGTATTTAATAAAAATTACAATACATTATGTATGCTTATTAATTTTTTTATTTTTAGTCAATTCGCCATGCACTTCATACGTATTTTTTGCCGCTCGTAAAAATACATGAATTATATATTTTGGACATCAATGAAATCATCGCTGAGTTTTTGAATTTAGCACGAAATCAAATGCCTCAAGATACCAATGAACCAGTATCGGAAGATATTAAAATAATACAAGATCCGAAATTTCGTAGATTAAAGGCAACTATAAATATGCAGCTTGCTTTACAAAAATATAATATATATAGGTAAATTATATAGAGATTAAAGTACAAGCAGTATTACTTTAGGATGTCGTTTGTTTAATATATCATTTAATATCATTTTATTTTCTTATAGAGTTGACTGTTTTGATGAAGAGACTCGTTTAAAACGTTGTGCCGAAGATTTAAGAAAAAACTTGCAGGAACTTAATAATGTAATTATTAATGAAGTACAAAATCACTTGAATGCTGCGATTGAAAATACAGTGGCTGGTATAAGATACTTTAGAGTGCAAGCTGATGGTCCAAGAATTAAAGAGATAAGCGAAAGAAATCCACTTGTTCCTAGGTAAGTAGTATTTACTTTCATGCAAGTTATGTTATGATATATTACACTACAATTGTAATAATGTTTGTTCCCAGATATTTCACTGATTATGGAGCTCCTCAAACATTACCTGAACGAGAAGCAACAATGTACTCAGATACAGGCTGTTACCTTATGGCTCATAATGGATGGGTAATGAATGGTGATCCTCTAAAAAATTTTGCTGATTCTGATTCTAATGTTTACATAAGAAGAGAACTTATTGCTTGGGGTGATAGTGTGAAGTTAAGGTAATGCCATTATCCTTAAAATATTGGCACATTACATCATAAGATAATTAAAAGTTAATAGTATACCACATTTAATGCAGATACGGAGATAAACCAGAAGATTGCCCTTTCCTGTGGCAACATATGACTACGTATGTTGAACAAACGGCAAAAATGTTTGACGGTATTCGCTTAGACAATTGCCATTCTACTCCTATTCCAGTTGCAGAGGTATATTTGACTCCGTGAAATGTTAAAATATGTAAATTTACAGTATTATAAATCATCTATATACAATTTTTCAGTATATGCTTGATGTAGCACGTCGAATCCGTCCAGATTTGTACGTCGTTGCTGAATTATTTACAAACTCTGACCAGAAAGACAATATATTTGTTAATAGACTTGGAATCACTTCATTAATTAGAGGTACGTAATTATAGATTTAAAAAATATGTAAATTTTTATCAAGTTTTATTAATTCCTTTTTTCTTCAAACAGAAGCTATGTCTGCATGGGATAGTCACGAAGAAGGGCGATTGGTGTATCGATATGGAGGTGAACCAGTCGGTGCATTTTTGCAACCACGTAAACGGCCTTTGGTACCGAGCATAGCGCATGCACTTTTCTTAGACTTAACTCATGATAATCCTAGCCCTGTAGAAAAACGCAGCGCGTTCGATTTACTTCCAAGTGCTGCTCTTGTATCAATGGCAGCTTGTGCTAGCGGCAGTAATCGTGGATACGATGAATTAGTTCCTCATCATGTGAGTTTGATTATCTTGTAATACATATTTTTATTTAATGATTTGCAATCAATCAGTTAATTATATAAAAAGAGATATTTGCTAATTTGTAATATTTCTTACAGATACATGTTGTAGATGAAACAAGACAATATTCATGTTGGACAGATGATGAATGTTTGCTAGATGGTGTCAAATTTGTAGGGTTTAAGACTGGTATAATTGCGGCAAAGAAAGCATTAAATGATTTGCATTATAGTCTCGGGCAACAGAAGTTTTCCCAAGTTAGTATCATAGTATGTAATATATAAAATATATTAACTTTATATAAATCTTTTAAATGTTATTTACTAAAATTGCAGGTATTTGTCGACCAAATGGACAGCGATATAGTAGCTGTAACGAGACATTCTCCGACTACACACGATAGTGTGATTTTAGTTGCTTTCACAGCTTTCAAACATCCTGATCCTAATGCCAATGATTTGAGACGACACGTAAAACCATTACGAGTAGAAGGCGTGATGGAAGAAATTATTTTGGAGGCATCTTTATCTCATGTAGAAGCACAGTAAGTAGTCAATCTATAAATTTTATATTTCTGTCTTTGTTGTTATGTCTTGGTATTTTATGAAAATACTTCTTTTAGAAATGGTACATCACCTTTCCATTATGCTGAAAAATACGCACAAGATGAAACGTGCATAAATGGTCTCTCAGAATACGTTATAAATCTTAAAGAACATATACAGATTTGCGACTCAGAAATCTTGGAAAAAGTTGATTCTGGTGATCCTAAAATAACACAGCTTAATTTTGTAAACTTTCAACCAGGCTCTGTTGTTGCTATCCGGTAATATTTACATACGCTGCTTTATACAAAATATATTAATAAATTTTACATCATGTATAAATATTGATATCTTTAATTTCAGAGTGTCTCTTCATGCTAACATAAAACCTGCCCTTGCAAAACTTCATAACACTATTTCAGTACTTACATCGCAGAAAAGTTCTGATATACGCGTAATTGCATCTCGAATGGACTTAGTAGATTTAAATAAGGCGTTGTATCGATGCGATCAGGAAGAACGCGATGAAACTTCAAATAGATTTGGTGTGTACGACATCCCTGGTTATGGACCTTTTGTCTATGCAGGGTTGCAAGGTAAATTAGTGATTTTTACTATTTTATAGACATAGCTTCTGTATTTATTTATAGTGTATTATACTATAACTTATACAGTATATTTTTATTTGTAGGTATCATTTCTGTGTTAGCGGATATTCGTCCCAACAACGACTTGGGTCACCCAGTATGTATTAATCTTAGACAGGGTAATTGGTTAATAGGTGAGTGTTAGAATACCTAATCCATTGTTTATTATTAACAATACAATAATTTTAAACAATTGTATAGATTTTACCTGGCAACGATTAAAAGAGGATGATGGAACCAGAGCCCTTGGGGAATGGCTTGAAGAAGCTGTTGAACCATTTAAATTAATACCTCGCTATTTGGTACCCAGTTATTTCGATGTTATAATTGTAAATGTTTATATGATTCTTCTTGAACAATGTTATAGTCTAATGACAAGGTACTTGATATTAAATATGTATTTATATTTTTTTATATCTACATTTATTAATATATTCTTAATTGATCAGCTTCATAAAAGATGGTACCACCTTCATCAAGATTCTATCTTTGGCTTCAATACAAATGGGAGGAACAGTAAGATCTGCCCCCTTACCAGATTTGTCTCCTGACATAGATCCCCCTAAACCAAAAATCAAACAATATAATGGTGAAAGTGAACAAATGTGTATGACGCTGTCTGCTGGTCTACCACACTTTACAACAGGATACATGAGAAACTGGGGAAGAGACACGTTCATTGCTTTGAGAGGGCTACTAATATTAACAGGCAGATACACAGAAGCACGATTTATTATTCTCGGCTATGCTGGAACCATACGACATGGCCTTATACCAAATTTACTTGATAAAGGAAAGAATGCTAGGTAACAAATAAATTTTTAAATACTTTAATTTGTAACGTTGAATTTCTTTAGATAATTTAATAAATATCTTTTTTAGATATAACTGTCGGGATGCTTTATGGTGGTGGTTGTATACAATTCAATGTTATATACAAGAAGTGCCAAACGGTTTAAAAATTTTAACAGATAAGGTTTCAAGGCTGTTCCCAACTGATGATTCACCTCCATTACCCGCGGGGGAAGTAGTACGTAGACAAAATTCACTGGGAATTGTGTATATTAACATTTGCATTATATGTGATATATTTTCAACAAAAAATTCCAGGATCAACCACTGCACGATGTTATTCAAGAAGCTCTGTTGGTACATTTTCAAGGTCTTTGCTTTAGAGAACGAAATGCTGGAAGGCAGATTGATGAGCATATGACAGATCGTGGTTTTAATAACCAGATTGGAGTACATCCAGAGACAGGATTTATATTTGGTGGAAATGACGCTAATTGTGGCACATGGATGGACAAAATGGGATCTTCTGAAAAAGCTGGTAATAAAGGAAAACCGGCTACTCCAAGGGATGGTTCAGCCGTCGAGATAGTGGGGCTCAGCAAAAGTATTCTTAGCTTTTTGGCTGAATTGTATAAGCAAAATCTTTTCTCTCATGGCAGCGTGCAAAGAAAAAATCGTGATGGTAAGAAATAAATCTCACGATTTATATTTTTCCAATTATGTTTATTTTGTTTTTACTATGCTTACTGTATTTATTGCAGGCTCTGTTGTGACTTGGAGTTATAAACAGTGGGCAGATAAGATTTCAGTAAATTTTGAAAAATATTTCTATATCAACGAAACGCCAACAGAAGGAGAATTAAAGCCGGAACTTATACATCGCCGTGGGATTTTCAAAGATAGCCATGGGGCAACACAAGCATGGGCTGATTATCAATTACGACCTAACTTCCCAATTGCGATGGTTGTTGTAAGTATTCTATTTTTATAATTTATTTTTTAAGAAAGTCTAATATTATAGCATCATTATTTTGAAAGGCCCCAGAATTATTTAATCCCGAACATGCGTGGGCAGCATTAAAGAAAGCAGAAGAAGTTTTATTAGGACCACTTGGAATGAAAACATTAGATCCAGCTGATTGGGCATACAATGGATACTATGATAATTCGAATGACAGTGGAGATACTAAATTAGCTCACGGTTGGAATTACCATCAAGGGCCTGTGAGTAATATTTGTTAATATATTATTTTAGTATACAACTTTGGAAATATGAATGATATAATTTCATAATATCTAACAGGAATGGGTTTGGCCTATGGGATATTTTCTTCGCGCTCGGTTGTATTTCGCTCCATTAGTCGGAGGAAAGGAAGAATTACATCGCACGATCGAATCAACTGAAACTATTATTTCTCGACACTTCATAGAAGCATCTACGAATCATTGGAGAGGACTTCCCGAACTTACTAATAAAGATGGAGATTATTGCAAGGATAGCTGCAGAACGCAGGCTTGGAGCGCTGCTTCCATACTAGAAGTTTGGATCCATACTTTTAATATTCGCTAAAAAAATGATTAAGTTACAGGACTGAATATGTATAATGTTGTACTTTTTGTTTTAGGTACTTTACGATTTACACAAAATTAAACGAGAATTACGATCCGAGGAAACCGAACGAACGAATTGATATAATTTTGCGTGTGTTCACCACCGCCAGTTACACTTAGAACATTTGCGATTAGAAAAAGAACGTAGCGTTAGAAATAAAGATCACGATGACAAATGGCACATATTTAACACGGCTATAGAAACACCGAGCACGGAGACACACGCATTTGGTATTTCGCACATAGACAAAACCAGCATGCCACCGTGCAAAGTTGTAAATGCTGATACGATATCTACGGGTGATGGTTTTTTCTCGATGCAAGAACTCAAAGAAGAAGGAAATGAGAAAGATATTAAACATGATTATGTATCTCCTATTCTTATTAGCAATTTAGACGCAATTGAGAATGTATCAAGTACTATAGAATTATCGATTATATCGGAAAACGAACTTCATAAGTCAGGACAATTTACGTACAGGAATGAACCTTTAAAATATTTAAGCAGACCTTCAACTAAATTTAAACATGGTGTAACTGACCAAACTGATACACTAACAAATACAGGGGAAATCAATGCAATTACAAAATACTCATCAAAAGTGGATCACGTTTATGAAGAAGTCAATGCTCTTGAATGTGATATCATGGATTACTATGAAAAGTATAGTCCTACAACGGCCAAGACATTAATAAATACACTTTTCCTTCCTCGACATAAAATTTGTAAACAATGTGCCAATTTACAAGGCAGTCCAGTATATTCTGATCATTTGATATATGCAAAGAAACCACTATGTGCGAAGGAAGTTCATTTTGTTCAACAAAATGATATTATACAGTTTAGATATTGTTCAGAAGATGGTGAACACGATGATCCATTATTTTTACAGTACGATAATGTTCAGCATTGCTTGTTAGTATATAATTACTCAAAACCTAATGCCTGTAGTATATTCTATCATTATGGGCCACAGCGAGATGTGTTTGATTTAAAAACAACATTAAAACCAAATATTCTTCTCATACGTAACAATGTGACGGGAGCAGCAAATACAGAATTATATCATCGTTGTGTAAGTAATTTTTACACAAGAATATCAAATAATGGCATTGCACCTAAAGCGTTTCATTTAAATCATAATAAAATCTTAAGCTCTATAAAACATGTTGGATATGATACCGATTTGCAAAACTGGATGAATTACCGTAACGATGTGCTTCGATCACACAGTCTTAAACAAGATGATGCGATCGATCACCGTGCAAACAGATCTAGTTTGTTGATGTTGGAACCTTTATTGCTAATGCCAGAATTAGGAAACTCTCGGTATAGGCATGGAAAAAATCGGGTATCACAATCAGAACACGTGAAAATAATTAAGATAATAATTGCCTATACTCTTTCTTTCTTTATTCTTGCAACAATCACATTTTATATAGTTTATTTCACTTAATAAAATTCACTACATAAAATATTGAAACACAATACTCGTTTGTGGCGACTGAAATTAAAAATCATGCCGATTTTACTCACTTAGATTTTATGTGAAACATATATTCTGAATCAAGTTTTACTTACCGTAGAAATGTATGCAAGTTGGAACAAGTTTAAAAGGCATGTTGTATCTTCATGCATTTTTTGCATGAAATTTTCGAATAACAAGTTTAATATTATTATAATCGTTATGTTACTTATTATAATTATTTTACTAATTTATTGGGGTTTATTAATGTAACTTAAAATTTATTGTTTCTTGCTGTCGTATGACGATGTAGAGTATGTTTACATTGTATTAAAAAATTATGTTTGTGCAATTTTACTAAAATCATAACAATACGAAAATGTATAAAAAATGTTAGAATTTAACGTAAAAAAATTCCAAACTGTTAAAAATATGCCTGTATAAGTCTTTAAAATCGTAAAAAAAATGAAATTAAGCAAATGCTGAAACAAAGCTATTCAGATCTGTTATTTCTTATTAATACATTAAATATTTATTAGTTGATACTACTATTATTGCACGTATATTTTAAACATATAATATTTTCTTATCTGTTTTCATACCTGTATGAAATATTTGCAATAAAATTGATATACATATTTCATTTTGCATAACAAAGAAAACGTTAATATTCTTTTTCCTTCTTCAACTTTCACATTACCTTCTTTTGTCCATTTTATACAACACAAAATAAATTGTTCTATTTATCAATACATATATAACTTACAACAATAAATAAACTTCACTGTAAGTTACTGAATCAAGTAATATACAAATCTGCTATTTACAAACTTAGCCGTTTGCAAACATAATTAAAATCCAATTTCAATCTGAAACAATTAAAACTTTATAGAACTGATTCTGTATAATGTTTGTTGAAACTTCTGATGAAGTTTCATTTTAAAAAAATAGTCATCATTGTTGTACAACATAAATAGAATCACATAGTCTAATTCTCTTTCCAATGCTATATTTTAATATTATAATAAGAATTCTAAGTGCTAGTTTATATATATGTAGGATTATATAATAATGTAATTAATAGTTCTAAATATAATGAATCAGTAACGTACTTGCATTTTAGTAATGTGCAATACAAGAGCAGACATGAATATTTAAAATCATCTTCGCACTTCTACTTTGGTTTTATTATATTTTAAACATGTTTCATCCTATCTACGTTATTTTTCTGAGTTAAAATACTCAGTAAACAAAATCGAAAGAAGAAACGACCAAAATGTATTAACTTGTTTAGAGTTCTGTTAATTGTTCGAACTTTTATGATCTACGTGCATTAGTCCTATTTTAATCGCTACATTGTTATTATAGGTTTACTTAAATATGCTATACATACATTGTTAAAAATATATCAAATACTGTATGAAATTCAACATTTTACATTATATCAATAAAACTACAATATCCCTATTATTCTATCAATATTATATCAATCGCAAAATTTTGCTAAAATTAAAATGAAGTAAATCAAATCCCCCTAAAATTAGAAAATTGGTACATACGCGACGTGTTTTTTCGTTTAAAATTTAATAATAAGCAATAAAGGCACGTAATATTATTTAATTCATACTTTAACTAACACGGTGTTATTTGCAGTGTAATTTTATTATGGTTGTTGTCTGTCAAAATTAAGTTTTAATTATGTCAACAACTAGAAACTGCAATACTTAAAAAATTCTATTATTAAGAGTAGATAGTACGAGTATTTTTTAAATATAAATATACCTGTTTCACAATTTGTTACTGAATAAAACCCAATCACTATAAGGTTTTATTCAAATATCGTCGAATAATCCTCTAGGTGGAGGTCCGACGCGGTTAGTATTCGTAATAAATGCTCTTGCATTGTCCACACGTTCTTCATAAAAATCATCCGCTTGATAGCCTCTATCATAACTATTATTTGCACCATAACTATCAACTCCGGATGCCATGCCAATATAATATTCTGCAGGATCAAAGTCACGCAATAGTCCAGCTCTTGCAGATTCTACTGATTCATCTCGTTTCAAGGGTCGCACTATGATCCGCCAAACAAAAATTGTAATATTATAAGTTTGTTTATCATTAATAAATATCATTATTTTTCTAAAATCAACTGCATAAAAATACCTGTATCAGTGCTTTGCCGTGATGTTCTGTATCGAGATGAACTGGCGGTACCACTAAATCTTTCTTGAAATTCGCGTCTTCTACACATCGAATCTTCCGCTCTTTGTCGTTTGCGTCTCTCTAAAAGTGACAATAGTAATATAGTTTTATAGGAATTATATATCATTTGTACTTTATAATATTTGATTAGATTACTCGAATAAAATAATTTTACCTCGTTTTATTAACTCCTGACCTTCTTCAACAAGGTCTGTGGTAAACTCATCATCGTCGAGAAATTGTTGGAAACCTAACATAGAAAGCAATCTACTCCCTAAACTAAAATATGTTGACAGACAAAATGCTAGAATAGCCATTGGAAAGTACACATTGAATCCATCAGATGTAATGGAAATAACATCCATATGTCCCATTACCTAAATAAATTAATTAAAAAATAGAAAATTTACTATGAAAACCTAGCAATTATTTATTATTTGCACATTTACCTGAGTGTAATGAGTTTCCAAAATATGAGTTTTTATAATATGTGAATCCATGTGTATGAGACCCAGAAAGTTTAAACACATAGGTGGTGTAAGACGACATAACATCATGCCACTGAATATTAGACTGTACTCATTAGTTTGATGATGTGGTGCCAAATAGTATAAATTCAATACACGAATTTTTAAAACGGTTGAATATGCACAGTAACAAAGATACGCAATTATTAGCATTGACAGCACCTAAAAAAAGATATTTTAATCGCTACAGCAGGAATTTCATTTACTTATATTAGATCTAACTAAGCAATTTTACCTCGATCGTAAAATAATCGTAATTTTCCTTAGCTAGATTCAAGAATTGGGCAAATAACGATAATACAGGAGATTTATTAAAAAATGTTACTTCCGACCATACTACAGCGACTGAAAGACAACCAGCACATATAGCTGCAATCTTTTGCACATAACTCTTTACAATGCATTTCCAGTACCATTCTGAAAATTTTAGGGCATTTATAAAAAAAATAAATAGAAATTACTATACTCGTACATTCATTAATATTTAAGACTTACCAACAACCGAATTATAAACAAAGCGAAGTGGAAACGATCGTCGTGTAGGGAAAGTTGGCTTGAATCTTCTATCATCGCATATTTGATTTTTTGCTATGTCTTCCAAATCAATTATTTTATCAACCAAAATTCCCCACTGAGTTTCTATACGTTGTAAAGTTTGCAGTGCTTTTATAGTCTAATGAAGAAACAAACGAATTATTATTGCATACATATTTACATATTAGATGTACATAATATATTTAATCAATGACTAACTTGTCTATGCAGACGAATTAAAGCTTTCTCAGATGGTGTATCTGTTGGTGTATCATCTGGTAGCTGCCTTCTATTCATCCTGTCTTTTAATTCTGCAGGAATCTTTTGAAAAATTGTTTCTAAGTTACAATGAAATGGATGTCCTGGTCCAATAGATACTGTAGCAGCTTGCAAAGACTAAACAATAAGACAGATACAAGATCATGATAAAAATGATTAAATATGATTTAGGTAAAACATTAATTTACCTCAAGTATATCATCTACTGTTTCTTCTGCCTCACATTTATCCAAACTTAATTTAGCAACTTTAAAATAGCTATAATTTAAAGTATAACCAGGTTTGCTAGCATTCCACAATCCACGAGGAACTTCTACAAGTGCATACCCAAGGAGTAACACCAGCAAAAACAAGCCCCATGTATTTGATGCAGAAGATGCTATAGCTTTTAATTTTTGACTAAAAAAATATAAACACGTACACATATATATAAACATACATACACATAAACATGCAATATATATCTTTATAAAATCTATTATATAAATGCATAATGCTTACCCATCAAGATCAAAACCAGGCTTTAATGCTATATATATTAAAAGGATACCACATATGAACAAATAACTTCCATAATATATAGCATTATCTATCAAAGCAGATTTTAGTTTTCCTTGAACAGTGAAGTCTCCTGCTTTTATATAGGATTGCATAAGAGGTAAAATCAACCATGTCAAACACTGTGAAGTCCAATATACTATTCTCCATAAATTTGGGAATATATGTTCTGGTACATTAGGCCATGGTTCTTTGCAAGTATGAAATGGAATTGTCGTTGTACTGTCTGAATTTATCTTGCTATTGTTATGAATGTTTTGCTCAACACACTGTCTGTAAACAGTCTGTAAGAAAATAATATTAAGATGGAATTAATTTATGACATAATATAAATTGTTTTGATATTGTTACTATTAATAAATATTTACTTACAGATGAAACATCTAAGGGTAATATAAATATTATCAGTAATGAAAAATACCATGCTATTAGCACAGAGATTGTAACAATAATATGGTGTCGAAAAATATTCCCATATTTATATAATAAAGTGGCAGCTAGACAAAATGCTGCCACAATCTCTGTCAAGAATACTCCAAGAACCATGTTGGTAATTTCTAATTTTATTTCACCATAACTTCACAGCTATTTCTATGCTTTTCACCTTTAGTTTTTATGGTCTATTCATTATCATTTGTTTGAATATTTTCTGCAGCTTCTCGAATCTTTAACTCAGCATCCTTCTGCATTTTTTCTAACTTTTCTAAGGTAACTGACTTTAATGGAATTAATTTGGGCTTACAAAGTATATAGTCCAAATTTTCTTCCTGATATAGCAAACTTTGCCTGGGGAGGATTACATCAATCTTTTCTGCAGAATTATCCATCAACTCTGACATCTTTGCTGGAATTAAAAAAGTCTGTGAATAAGTTATATTTTTAATTAAATATTTAAGAATTAATCTCTAGTACGAATCTATCATAATGTGCGTGTATTTTATACTTTGTGACTCAATTTACATAATAGTATAAGAAAAAACGAAAAGATACAAATGGACTATAGAAATATATCCTTCTAAAAACTAATCGCTTTAGTATTTAATAATAAATAAAAGATGCAGTAATTTTGGATAGCTTTTAGATAAAATATTCAATAACGTCTGATAGAAATAAAAATATCGAATGAACATTAACAAAAGGCTATTTGTAATCACACTTCGTATATCTGTTTTAACGAGTTTCAATGCCATTTACAATTTACACTATTTAGGTGTACACTAAAACATACTTTTATTATTAAAAAATGCAATGTATCCATTTCTTTTCTAAGGTAATAATCGTTAGACATACATCGTACGATACAGTAAAAGGTATCGACGTCACATGCACACCGTCAAACTGTCATTTCCTAATAGTATAGTACAGTCCATTATTCGACACTGTATGCATAAACTCATCCAACAGTATACTTAACCAGAGTGTATAATATGTATCCAGTAAGTCAGTGTTACCACAGAGTAGTTGCAGAGGCGAAGCTTACTGTCGGTACCTTTGATGTTCGTCTTCGGGTTTCCGCACATCATACAGCCAGCGTTGCCACATTTCTGGCTGGATGTATCTTTATCTCTTTCACTTAGTTATTGGTAGAAAAGGATAGAAATGCATTGAAGAAACAGCGGAAAGCGCGGCAATATTTGAACATAATATTTCCGGAGGCTTCCGGTTGCCTATTACATTTTAATCTTTTAATAATACTGAACTATATAATCCATACAATTTACATTCAATTCTCTATATTTACATTTTATAAACTTAATTCTAAGCTTACGTTCCTACTAGGACTTTCTGTTATCTCTATTACACCCTTCTCTGGCCTCCTTTTCATTTTATTTTATTTTATTTCATTTTATTTCATTTTATTTCATTGAGGTGAACTGCTTTTTTCTCTTTTTCTTCCGTTTTCCGTTTCCTCCTTCCACATTCTCTCCCTCTCTAAGTCGCTCCTTCTCCTCCTTTCCACTATCCTCTTCAGTCCTGCGAGTCCTTCTCCACCCTCGAGTATCTATAATATACATATATAATTATACTAATATAAATAATATATTACATATACACACATTTTTAAAAAAGGAAATATTTTCCATTTATTAATACTCCATATTTTTCAAAGGCAACGTTAAATTTTCTTTAAAAGTAGTTTTTACGTAACGTACTTTATATATGTTTTAAGTTACGTCATATTGAATTACATTACTGGAATAATCTACCAATCTCTTTAAATGCATACATTTCTTCAATCCACATAAGAGGAACAGAAAACTGCTCCGTCGTTGAAGAATTAAATAATTTCGAAACCAGCAAAATGATTACTTACCCCCTCCTACCTTTTTCGCATATACTATAACATATTTCGCAGAGATCGCAGAGATCGAGTACAAGAATGATCGATTTAGCGTGGAAAGACTCGTATGCAGTATTTTGAATTCCTGATGCACACAATACTCAAACGCATGCGCAGTATTTCGCGGTTTTCTTCATAGTGCACACCATAGTTTTTACAGCTCCCTTCATGATGCGCACCATAGTTTTGCAGCTCCCTTCATGGCGTACACTATAAGTGACGCATGCGCAGAAAAAAACGGAGAAGCGGAGCTTTGCCTCTGTAGTTACTCTGTGCTCTGTGCTATAAGTATATTCTATACTTCGTCAATGCCTAAACCACAGAGTTCAGTTACTCTGTGCCTAAACTTTTACCTACTAAAAAACGGATTTCCCCGTTTTGTGTACGTTGCAAAGAAAGCGCAGGCGCTAATTGAATGTGTGCGAATTTCATATTTCATATGTACAAAATTCAAAATATATTTAGTTGTTTTTAACAATTCAGATACGAAAACGTTATAAATGATATAAAACAGCGTACGATAGAACAATTGAAAATGAATATATGTGTTTGCATTATTAAAATGATATCTAATAAAAAATATTATAATCTGCTTTATCTATTAACGTAATATCTTGTATAAGTATGTATTGTAAACGTTATCACGTGACAATAATAATCTTTCATATCAAAGCTTTTTTATGTCAATAATACAGCTATCGTAGGGTGGACATACTGAATATTACTCACTAACTGGGAAGCCCCAACCTCGACGTATGCTTTCCGACTTTGAAGATAAGAGAACAAAAGAACTGTGTAGAGTCTGGATATTGGGAATTAGTTCGACGTCAACTACATCCTAAAAGACTGTAATTTTATGTAAGTAAAAACAACATTATTCACATTTTACTTCACGGTATTTAATTCCTGTATAAAAGTATCTAAAACCTGTATTACATTAAAGTTTTATATAAATTTTGTTTTGTATGTTCAAGATAGCATAAGAAATGCTATTCACACCATATTTTCAACATGGCAAATTATAAAAATAGACGTAATAGATCCCAGATTGGGCAAAGCTCGTAAGCATTTTATATTGTACAACAAACAACGTACTTTATAAAATTAATAAAACCAAATACCTTTGTTTTTATCTTAGACATTGTACCAGTTTTGGAGTATCTGGACTGTTACCACTACCAGATTTTGAACCACCTGTTAATTTAAACATAGCTTTAAGAAATTATCAAAATAGTAATTTTAGAGGCAGTGCATTGAGCAATGAATATATAAAGCTCATTAACAACCTTGAAAATATAACAAAAATAAAAGCTTTGCATTATTTAATATTGTTTAAAATTTTATTATATTTAGAAGAGTATGAAATTCAATTACTTACTTCAAACCATAATTTGAAAAATCAAGTTTTGGTAAAGGTTTCTAACTCGTTTTTAATCAATGTACCTACCTTAAATGAAGATGATCAATTTATTACTATTGGTGATAGAGTGAAGCTTTATCACAAGCAGTTAGACCGTTATTATTATTGTAAAATAATAGATATTGTAGAAAAGAAAGTATATGTAGCTCCTTATTCAAAGTAAGTATATTTGAACTGATTTTTAAGAATTAAAAATCAAATACAAATTAATATTATACATGAAAAATTATCATTCGTAAACATTTTCAGAGCTGTTGAAGGCAAAATTATTGATACAACAGTTGATGTTTATTTCATAGCTCGTAATTGGCCGATAAAATGTTGTCATTATGTTTTACATATTATGTTTAAATACAAGTTAATTGATTATATATATCCTAAAATAGATACAAATCTTTATACTTTGCCAGAGGGGTGAGTCTCTTTCAATAAGAATTGCTCTCATTATTTATATCATATTTTCATTAATTTTTGTTATGCTACAGTGACTTGGATTGGGTTCATAAAGATGTGTCTGAAAACCTAGAACAAAAGACAGCAGTAAAAAACATTCTAAATAATTCAGCACATCCTGCACCTTACATTATATTTGGTCCTCCTGGCACTGGAAAAACAACAACATTAGTTGAAACCATTTGTCAGGTATGATTTAAATCTAGCTTAAAAATTTATTTTCTTTCATTCTAACGTTTTAATTATTTTACAGATTAGAAAACACTACAGGTCTAAAAATATTTTAGTATGTGCATCTTCAAATGCAGCAGCAGATGAAATAGCGAAGAGATTGTTACTTGTGCTTCCTCCTAAAGATATATTTAGGATGTATGCACCATCTAAACATTGGTAAGTAACTATTCTTATGGGTAATTGTTAATTTGTTATTATTACTTCTTGTAATTTTTAGGAGCAATTTGGACAAAAAAATTAATTCCAGTTCAAATTTTATTGATCAGGAAATTCTTTACTTACCGAAAGAAATATTTATTTTGAAGAAAATCGTTATCAGTACATTAGTAACAAGTGTAAGGTATGTCTACTCCTATTATTTTTATGCTTTTTGCAATAATAGTTACATTCTTAGTGATATTTACAATTTATTAATTGCAGATTAACAAGTCTTAAATTACGAAATGACCATTTTTCATATATATTTATTGACGAAGCCAGCCAAAGTACAGAATTGGAATCATTGATTCCACTTACAGTCATACATACAAATGAGAAAGCTAAAGAAATAATGTATGCTCAAATTATTGTTGCTGGTGATCCTTATCAACTTGGTCCTATAATTAAATCTAAAATCGTTGAACACTTGCTTGGTAAATACAATTTCAAATTACTAAGGTTCAACTTAAATGTTTTACTGGCTCATGTATATTCAATTACATTTTTAGGAAAGTCTTTATTGGAAAGATTAATGGAATGTAAACCATACAAAAAAGTAAATGATAAATATAATTCACGCTACATAACAAAATTAGTGCGTAACTACCGCAGTGTAGAGCCTATTATACATACTTCTAATAAGTTATTTTATGATAAAGACTTGATATGTTATAAGAAATCATCTACACATAATGTAACTTCAAATTGGACAGTATTATCAGAGAGAAGATTCCCCATTATATTTTTTGTAGTTAAAGGTGAAGAAATAAGATTAGAAAATATGAGGTAATATTTTTGTATTATATACTACATTTTTTTCTAGCATGATATAGATTAAACACATAATTTTTTCAGTGTTTGTAATGAGGAAGAAGCCACTATTATAACAGAGTGTACGAAGAAACTGATAGCAGCCAAACTTGACAACCGTAATGTTAAACAAGAAGATATTGGCATTGTAACACCATTCAGGGCACAAAAAGCTGCAATTGAAAGAAAATTGAACGCGGAAAAATTAGGTCATATAACTGTAGGAACAGTAGAAACATTTCAAGGACAAGAAAAAGAAATTATACTTCTAACTACAGTACGTTCAAAAGTGTTTGAACATAATGGAAAAAAACACATTGGTTTCTTATCTAATCCAAAGGTACAACTCCATAATATACGAGAAAACAATTCTATTACTTATATTAAATATTTCAAGTATAACAAAAATTAAAAACTTATATACTTTTTCAGAGATTTAATGTTGCTTTGACAAGAGCAAAAAGTTTGTTAATAATAGTAGGAAATCCATCTGTTCTTTGTAAAGACAGTCATTGGAATACTTTGTGGCAGTATTGTAAAGAAAATAATGCATGTGTACCTATTTGTAAAAATAATATCTAAAAATTATTATTGAAAGAAACAGACTATCTTTCTACGACAAGAATAGTCTTCTACTACTTGTAATATAAAGACATTATTTTCTTTTATATTTTAACATTTGATAATGATATTTGAATAAATATTTTATATGTTAACTTTGGTATCAGTAGTCAAACAATAAAAATAAAATAAAAACATGAACAAATTTTCATTTTCCTTTAATTCCACATTAATTTATTTTAAAAAATTTATTATCCGACGATTATGAAACAATATGTTATTATGATTTATGGTTAACAAATATGAAGTTTTCGCTTGAAATTGGACAGTTCATGGACACTTAGAATGATTTCTCTTCACTTTGAATCTTTAGTTAATAGTTTTAATGCTAAACATTGTAAAATACAATTTTATGCTAAAAGGAGCTTTGCTGTACTTCCACTGACATCCTTATTAATACCATGGCGTACAGCAAACTCATGTTTTACACTCGCAAGAAGAATATCTGTTAGTAAAAAAATTTGTGCTATAGCAAATGCTAATGTTACCCCAAAGTAAAAGTTTGCATTAGCTGATCTGGAATAAATCCATTGATACCAAACAGTAGGTGCAAAAACTGTACAAAAGAGCATAAAGCAGCCTACTATAAATCCTTGCTGTGTATCTGTAAAAGAGTGCAAAATATTTATAACATCATATTTTATATTCAATAAATAAATAATGACATTAAAATAAAAACTTACATTGGAATAAATGCTTCCAGAGTGGTAAAAGAGACATATAAAATCCAACATCTCCTATGCAAGGATAAGATTTAAATATAGCAGCAATTGCTAAGTACGAAAATGCTAATAGCATTGGGTCATGTCGTAACCTCAATGCTAATGGTACTATATACAATAAACTGACATTTATTTGAAAGGAAGCAATGAAAAGCCATCTAAAATTATCAAAGACTTCCGTAAAAAAGTACCAGTAAAGTCCAACATTTGGATGTAAATCAGGAACTGTTAAAATAAAGCCAAGTGTGCTCCAAATGAATGACCAACTTCTCATAATGTAATAGCAAATGCAAAATAGAATTGTTAACATGCTTGCAAATACTATGATAAAAATCTGAATATTTCTTGTTTGTTTTGTATTGTTAGAACGAGCAATATAGATAATGGCTGGTACTAAGAGTGAGATAGGATAAAGGCCTTGTAATGTTAACAATGAGATTGATAAACAGCTCCAAATTATAGAAGACCTTGTCATTGAAACCAATGCTATACTATATAACAAATTTGTAAATACTGTTGTTGTAAGTCCAACACAATTAAGTATTATGTATGGATTAAATAAATATCCTGCAGACACATACATCATGGAAGTGTTTATCATAGAAGAATCATCACAACTTTTTGCCTTTTCATTATTAATTTTCTCCTTTTCTTCTTCTTTTTTAGAAACCTACAATTAAAATTCCTATAGTATAATTGAATTGCATAATGTTGTTAATAAATGTAAATATTAACTAACCAATTCAGTTGTATACTGTTTTGCTGTAAGTCCAAGAAATAATGCTGTTAACAAATCAGTGAAAATAAATAGGCAGAACAATAGCCATTGCGGTAAATATAGTTGTATAAAATTGAAAACATATAATCCAATGGGTGTTTCGTGAAATAAATCCCCCGTATAAGGATCAATGCCATAGTTGTATAAATATACCCCTTCAGTCACTAAAAATGAATTAAAGACATCATAATACTTTTTTAGTAATTATAATGGTATTATTATTCATGATATAAATACGCATATCGTTTAAGTCATTTATAATTATATACATTTCATTCATGTTATTGTTACATTATGACATTTATTCTAACCTCTTTTCCATGAATTTAATGCTGTAGAAACTTCCACACGATTACTAATAACTTTTTGGTACCCAGAATTCATTAATAAAAATCTAATAGTACCGGCTAATAGAAAATTTGATAGCCATTGTTTCTTCATTTTTTAACTAAACTATAAATCATTCATCTATTCGTTGTACAGTCTACTAGTGATATATAATCGGTATTTAAACTGATTACTAGTATATGCGTGTTTGGTTTTCTTAAGTACTAATTTCTATCTTTACAATTTATCACGATATAATCTTTAGCAGTAGTATCTTTTTCCTTTTGATACTGTTACACATAGTAAAACTGATTAGACATTTCATTGTCAACAATTCAAACCCTATGCAAGCGACTTTTTATCAATAGTATATGTTGAACTTTTTGTTCAAGTCAGAAATGTAAACAAATCATTTTTATACAAAAATCAAACACATTAACATAGAAAATTAATTTTTCGTTCTTATATTTTAGACTCAAATGTTATTTTTTCGGTCCCTAATTTCATTTCCAAAAACTTGTAAATAATTTAAGGATACTAAATATTAGGTATACTTTAATACTTGTTTATTTTTAAATAAATTAAATCAATAAATGGAAAAAAAACATCATTAGATATTATGTATGATATTTTAATGCAAGTGCTGATTTTAATTAGGGGTGACAAAAAATGTGGAACGCTTCACGATTTTGCGTGTCATCCTTGCGCAGGGGCCATGCTAATCTTCTCTGTATCGTTCCAATTTTAGTATATGTACTGCCGAAGCAAGTACGGAAGGACTTTCCTTATTCTAGTATATAAAGAACTAGAAAGTTAATACGATAACTTGTGAGAAGAGAATGTTCATTCAAGCCATCTAGTGACATATTAACGTACTACGAAATATATTCAATAGAAAGGATACATCAGGATACATCAGAATTAATTGCGGTTCATTTTCTTGTAAGAATTTTAAATTAAATGTCTTCATTTTGCTTCCTATATCAAAAAATATTCAAATGTAACTTCATAAATAAAGTATTATTATATTAAAAATCATAATTTGATAATATTGCGAATATATTTTAGGTTACTTTTCATATGTTTAATTTCTGTGAAATTAAGGTAAAGAAAATAAAATCCGTATATTAATTTAATATCACATTTGTAAATATGATACCAATTTGTATCTGTCATTGTTGGAAAATTTATTTCATATAATATTATCAGTTTGTATTAGTTATAATTTCGCTAATGTAAAGAGAATAAATTTTATAAATATTAATCTTTGATGTTTTGTGTTTTAGCAAAAATGCGATTAACGGGTTGGCGATATGGGGTATTTATAGGATCAATTGTAGGATTTATAGGAGTATTTTCTTATTTTACAATAATAAGCCCTTTAATTAATCCAGAACCATACAGTATGTACATTCTAATTATGAACTACTCGTAGAACGGTTTCTTTATTTTGTATTTAACATAATAATTTCAGAATTGATTCGAGAGCAAGTAGCAGAGGCCCAAAATAAAAAGTATAAGCGATGAAGTTGTATAAATAAAAATATATCTAAGGAATTATAATTTTAATGTAAAGGTCAAAGTAGGCATTTATTATATAAAATTACTTTTTATTATGTATTATAATTGGGCATATGTTACTAAGAGGTTGGTGTATATAAAATAGACTGAAGAACATTTAGTGTATTGTGTTAAAAAATCAATAAATGTAGTGACTTGTACTCTTTTTACAATAATAATAATATCATTACGTTATTGTACAGACATCTGCTGCAAGAAGTTTCTTATTTAAGGTGACTAGAAACTCTCCTACAGACATAGTATCTTATCAACATAATATACAATTCTTGTTAAAAATCATCATGATCACAAACATCTAGGAAGACATCAAATGCCTCACGGTTGCAATTTCCATCAGCAGTAAAAACATATTTATGAAATGTTCCATCCATACAGATAGCTGAAAGTAATAGAAAATGCAAAATCAAAATAAATAAAATATTGATAAACACTTTAAATGAACATGATATTAGATGTTTGTTATACATTACATACCAATGACAGAGCTTCTTGTACCAAATGCACATATACAAGCACACTCTGGTGGTACTGTGAAAGTAGCCAGTGCCCATTGGCTTTCAACATAATTTCCCAAAAATCCCATTTTCGAGAAACTACAAACAAATGAATCATTAATTTTAATCAATGGAATTTGTCAATTAGAATTTGAAATATATTCACGTACGTCGATCTGCGATTTAATTGTGTATCCTTCAATGCAAATATGTGTACTGTTCCTTTATCACTGGAAGCACATAAAAATTCCGAATCTCTACTAAATGTAATACTGAAACATAGTATGTCTTGTTACATAAAAATCTATAAAAGTAAAATGATCCTTTATAGAACTGATGATTTGTAATATGTAAAAATTATATTTACCAATAAAGTGTTGCAGAATCAGCACCTCTTCGCAATTCCACTAACAAATGTCTACGTATACTGTCCCATACTCTAACTAAAGTACCTTGAGTGGAAGCAGTTGCTATCATAGTTCCACTACTGTTGACTGCCAGACAAGCCAATGCACCCTAACAATATTATTTATAAATATATAGAAATACTAAGAAAAGGTATGGTAGTATAGAAATGCTACTTTTATTAAAGCTTTTCATTATTAAAGCCTTTACCTGTGTATTATAAAATACACATACCTGGTGTGCTGCAAGAGTTGCAGGTGCACTAGAGCTCCCAGCTTCTGTAGCACCAAGATCAATTAATTGTACACTACCTTGTTTATGACCAGGGAAAGCAAGAAGCTGCTTTTGTGCAGTGGCCAAAGTAGCAACTTCAATTAATCCTTTTGGATTATCTCTGGTTTCTAAAGTCAATAATCTTCGTGTTGGCATAGGAAATGAGAAGACATGTATTTCACGCTGAAGTGCCACTATCATTCTGTTTTGTAAAATTAGTCCTAAGTAAATGGAATATTTATATTGACTAAAAGTAAATGTTAATTTTATTAATAAACTTACTTGTCCCTACGTAATCTTACAGCCTTAATAGGACTGGTAAATGTGACCTCCATTACAAATTTTTTAGATAAATCATCATAAATAAGTACTGTGTTTTCTGCAAACTTTGGTCTTGTACCACCACCTACTATGGCAATAATATTTGTTCTCCAAAGCATTTCTGCAATAGCTATACTTCCCATTACATCATTTTCCAAATGTGCTTTTTCAACTAATGGTTCTACATTGTATACTCTAAGACCAGATTCCATACAACATGTAAAACATCCTAAAAAAATGTAAATTAAGGTAAAAAATACCAAATAATGACTAATTTGATACATGTCAGAATATTATTATTTTATTAGTAACTATAAATTTCAATATTTAAATTCGATATTAATATATCATATTTAAACAGATTTGTGTTTTATACTATTTTATTTCTTACACTATTGTAACACTACATTTGTTTCTTGTAAAGTTAAGTATACATTTTTAACCTTTCTAATGTCAGAATAATGTAGCAAGAATATTATGTTTCATAATATTGCAAATTAATTTATGATAATTATTAAAGGTTTAGACGATCAACACTGTATGCGATTGTTACCTTGATCCTGATTAAATCGTAAACTAAGAATATTTCTTTCTCCAGCCATTTGGTGTTACATTAAATCGACCAAATGTGTATTTCTTCTCTTGATATATAAGTTTATTTCTTAATAACTATACTACGTGTTTTTGTTTACATTCTTCTTTCACAATCAGCTGTGACACAATGTTTGGTACAGTATTTCATCCTTTATAAGATACATATGATAACAAAGGTAAGGCTGATTTTCACTTTGTAGATGATTTAGTCCGATTTATAACGATTAATGAAAGCAAAAATCTTTCATGTATACATGATCAAAAATTCAATTATTCCTATCGTTGAGTCATATTTAACAAATCAAAAATACGAAGTAAAAACACTTTAATCAATTTGATCGTTTTTCCAATACTTATAATTGTTAATGGTCGTACTTTATATTAAATGCTTATTAAATGGTTATTTTAACGTACAATATTCTTCGTAATATTTTTATATTTAAGGAAAATTATAGTGATGATAAAGAAAAATGATTTCAAAGTTATTCAAAGAGAAAATGATTATTTCCCTAAATAAACAAAATCTTTAGCTCAAACCTATCCAGTTTTATACTTCGTCGATTGGCTACATTGACTTAGTACTGTGGTACTAATATCCTGCATTGCAGGTTCCATACTGTGTAGGGGCCTGTGTCCGTGAAGTTCTGTCAAAAAGATGTCAGCAATGGTAAGTTCTAATTAAAAGAAAATCTCTTAATATTTTAATTTTTCCATCTCATTATGTCTCCTATATAATAAGTATGTGAAACATTTATAAAAGTTTATGTACAAATAATGTATATCATCCCCTCCTTGTTTCAAGTTTCATCAATACTTTAGCAAAGTGATATACTATCAATAAGTATCATTTAACATTTGGGTATAAAATTATTTTTTTCACAGAGGATGAAAGCAGTGAGGTGTCCTACTGATGAACTCAGTATCACAAATTGTGCTATAATCAACCCAGATGACTTTCCAGATGATGTCAGGTAGAGATATCATCTTATGATTAATTCATTGATTTGGTACCTATAATAAGATTTAAAGCTTAAGTGACCTATATATACCTTTTGTAGAGAATTTGATTTAACTTTAAACTAATTGGATTGAAATATAATATGATTTTTGTTTTTATTTGCAAGTGTTCTTGATTATATTGATTTTCACTATATAACATTAAATATATAATTTTATAAATATTCATTTTTAAGATATTAATTTTTTCTGATTTAACTTAAAATGATAATCCATATTATTACCACAATAATGGAATAAAAATCCTCCTTTTAATTTATCATATTAGTAATTATATTCTTTTTTCCAGGCATATTGAAGTTACCACTGTACCAAATCATCATTTTGTATTTACTGTAAAAAGGCATCATGAAGTATTTAGAGGTACTGTGGGATTTAGTTTACTTCAGAGAAAATGGGCTACTCTTTCCCTTAATCAAGAAATTGAAGTACGACCTTATCATTTTAATCCTACTTCAAGTACAGAGTGTTTATGCACTATTGTATTGGAAATTGACTTTTTACCAAAGAAATCGTATGTACATCATGTAAAAAGTTAGAAAGAAATAATATTTTTAATGAAATTTATAATATGATTATTGATATATATTGTAGAACTTCCTCAGAGCTATATAACACTGATGAAATGGCCAAGGACTTCCTATTGCAGTTTTCAGGACAGGCATTCACCGTGGGTCAGCAGCTGGTGTTTCAGTTTAAGGACAAAAAAATGTTTGGCCTTGTAGTTAAAAGTTTGGAAGCTGCTGACCTTTCTGCTATAAGTTCCGGACAAAATACTGCACCTAAAAAAACTCAAATGGGTCGTTGTTTGGGTGATACTGTGATACAGTTTGAGAAAGCAGATAATTCAAGCTTAAATCTTGTTGGTAAAGCAAAAGGAAAAGCTTTTCGCCAGTCCATTATCAATCCAGACTGGGATTTTCAAAAAATGGGAATTGGTGGACTGGACAAAGAATTTAGTGCTATTTTTCGAAGAGCGTTTGCGTCGCGAGTCTTTCCGCCTGAGATTGTTACTCAATTGGGTTGTAAGCATGTGAAAGGAATTTTACTTTATGGTCCACCAGGTACAGGTAAAACGTTAATGGCACGGCAGATAGGAACTATGTTAAATGCTAGAGAACCTAAAATCGTCAATGGCCCTCAGATTTTGGATAAGTATGTTGGAGAAAGTGAAGCTAATATTAGGAGATTATTTGCTGATGCTGAAGATGAAGAGAAAAGGGTACAAAGATATCCTTAATCTCCATTACTAAATTGCTATTATTGCAGTACTAAATAAACTTTAATTTTCAGCTTGGGCCAAACAGTGGGTTACATATAATTATCTTTGATGAGATTGATGCTATTTGTAAGTCTCGTGGTAGTGTTGCTGGAAATACAGGAGTTCATGATACTGTTGTTAATCAATTGCTTGCAAAAATTGATGGTGTGGAACAGTTAAATAATATTCTTGTTATTGGTATGACTAATAGAAGAGATATGATTGATGAAGCTTTATTACGACCTGGCAGATTAGAGGTACATTTTTATAATATTAAATATTGTTTAACAAGAATGTTTGAAAGATCATTATTCAAATAAAACTTTCGTGTATTTATAGGTGCAAATGGAAATTAGTTTACCAGATGAGCATGGCAGATTCCAAATTCTTAATATTCATACATCCAGAATGAGAGATTATAAAAAGATATCCCCTGATGTTGATTTAAAAGAATTAGCCACGTTAACTAAAAATTTTAGTGGTGCAGAATTAGAAGGTTTAGTTAGAGCTGCACAAAGTACTGCTATGAATAGATTGATCAAAGCTTCTAGTAAAGTAGAAGTAGATCCTGCGGCAATGGAGAAACTTATGGTTTCCAGATCTGATTTTCTTCATGCTTTAGAAAATGATGTTAAACCTGTAAGTAATTTTAAAAAGCATAAAAAATATTAACTAGCTGCCATAATATGTGAACTGTTGTTTAATATACTTTATATGTTACAGGCATTTGGTACAAGTGCAGAAGCATTAGACCATCTTCTTATTCGTGGAATTATTAACTGGGGCAAACCTGTGGTTGAGATCCTATCTGATGGTGACTTATACATTCAAGAAGCTCGTTCTACCGAAGGTTCTGGTCTTGTTTCAGTTTTGTTAGAAGGACCACCGAATAGTGGAAAGACAGCTCTTGCTGCTCAGATAGCTAAGAATTCCGATTTCCCATTCGTAAAAGTATGTACACCAGAAGATATGGTTGGTTTTACAGAATCTGCGAAATGTCTTTCAATCCGAAAGGTAGGTTTAAAACTAATATACCTTCTAATTAAATTAACTTTAACATATTTAATATATTTTTCTTCTTTAGATATTTGACGATGCATATCGTTCGCAACTTAGTTGCATTCTAGTTGATAATATCGAGCGTTTGTTAGATTATGGTCCTATTGGTCCGCGATATTCTAACTTGACCTTGCAAGCGCTATTAGTTTTGCTAAAGAAACAACCACCACGTGGTCGTAAATTGTTAATACTTTGTACTACAAGCCGCAGGTAAAATGACTAATATTAATTAATGGTATTTTAAGGACATGGTAAGACGTCTATTAATATGATTAATGTATTTTGTATAGACAAGTTTTAGATGACATGGAAATGTTGTCTGCATTTAGTACAACTCTTCATGTACCTAACTTATCAACTCCTGATCACCTTCTGAGTGTTCTAGAGGAAGTAGATCTGTTTACTAAAGAAGAAATTGCATCTTTGCATGCCAAACTTAAAGGAAAACGGTATGTTATTAAACATGTTAATATTATATACACAACTTATACATATTTCCTTTTACAGAGTGTTTATTGGTATAAAGAAATTGCTGTGTTTAATCGATATGGCACGGCAAGTGGAACAAAATTATAGAGTACCGAAATTCCTTTCCAAATTAGAAGAGGAGGGTGGATTGGAGTAATAAGTCTTTAAAGTTGTAATTATTTATGTAGAAATGAATTAGATGTCGTTTACGGAACAATAATATATAAAATGTACGTAATAAACAGATTTGCATTTACATGCATATTAAATTTAAATCGATTAAAAAAATCAGATACAATTGTTATAACAAGGTACACATGTGTCATAGAGATATTTAAGTAAAGCATTTGAATTATTTACAAATCTCATATACGTGTATATTTCATTTAATAATTGCATTTCTTATTTTGTGTTTTTTTAATGACTCTGCCAAATATACAGTATTCATATCTTTTTAATTACATCTGTTCCGTATAGTTGTTTGGTAATAATTTATGTTCCAAAATTTTATGGTAATTATAATAATTTAAAAATAATTATCTTACAAATGTACAGTCAAAATGTAAAAAAGAGAAGATATAGTAATGAAAAAGAGATAAGTTTCGTTAGATGATAATAAAATGAAATATTCCTAATAAATAATTACATAAATTTTAAATTATTGTTTTGTTACGAAAACTTCGAAAGTTTAACTTATATTCAATATAATAATTTTAAATCAAGTAGATATCTATACATTGTTATGTTTGTATAGGAATGAAATTTATTTCTGTAAAGTGCAGGGAAATGCTTCCTTTAGTTATAACTTACTATTTTTTTTTTTTACAATAAGATAAGTTTATTCCACATTAGTGGTACATCCTTTTAAAGGTTGCTATAGTAATAAAAATTATTATTTATTTATTAGTAAAATTTATTACATGTATTGTAAACATGTACTTTTATGACTCCATTTGTATGTAATGTATATCTATATAGTAATCTATAGCTGTGTTTATTATTACTTTAAAGTTTACTGTAATTGTAATTGTAAATGTTTACACCTATTCTGTTATTGATGTTCATTAGTAATGTTCACAGAACAATAGTTTATAGAGGTGAAACCATTCCGAAACACATAATATGTGCAAATATTTAAATTACTATTGATATTGTGATAAGAATTATGTAAAGAAATAGAATATTTTATGCACCTTTTATTAATTGAAGATAAATGAACACTATTTTGATTTTGCATAAGTCAGTATATAAATCTGTAATTATTCAGTGTATTACAAGACAAATAGTTTGTTCTATGTAAATTATTTCATGGCAATGTATACTATGTATGTACTATTAACTATTTCTGTCTGATTTCGCATATGTATATAGAGTTAAATTATCTATAAAAAAATCTGTAATATGAATCATATCTCTATGTTTATGAAGACCATGTATGTGTTAATATACTGCAATAATAAACTAATGGTTATATGTAATATGTGTATAAAAGTTAAATAAAATCAACTCGGATATAAAATGACAAGAAGAAATTATGTTTTGCAATTTACCCAAACTAATAATGTACATATTAAAAAAGAAGCATAATAACAATGTAACTCATTTGACAATACTATTATTTTTTCATAATTTTTATACAAACGCGACTATATTACAATTTAAAATTACAATCTAATTACATTAATATGTATAATCCTGTGTATTATACAGATAAGTTTTTGAATATACTTTTATAATGTACAATATTTTATAATGATACAGTTTAAACTTTTTATACAATCTTTCATTGCAGTGTGCGTGTACCATGTGTTTTTCGCAATGTAAATTAGAAAATTTTATTTAATTTGAATTAACAATTATAATCATGATAATATCTATTGTTTAGTTCAAATTATACATTGCTATAGAAATATTACAGATAGTGTTAAATGATCAATAAAAAAATTATATTTGTTCTAAAGATTTTTTGACATGTTACTTTTAAGAGATCATTGTATTATTTTTAATATTTTCCTTATTTTGTCAGCCAGAATTTTATATTGATATCTAAACAATAGATTTACAATTGGAGTAGTATAATATAGTAATATTTAAAGATATATGCGCGAAAGAAATATTAGGGAACATAATACATTACTGGTATATAAAAATAGAACGCATATATTTTTATGTATATGTTCTTTTTAAATGTAATACCGATTTTATTAATTCTATTTTGCATACTTTTATGTTTGAAAAATTAATTAACAAAGCATTCAATTAAAATTAATTAACAGAGTACAAATTTGCTTTTGTCATCAACAAACATAACGCCCTATTTCATCATAAAATCAGTATAATACATTTCTTATTTAATACCCTATGTGCTTTTTTTCGAAGTAGCATATAAAATAGATTTTAGAGTAAAAACATTTTTAAACGAAAAAACAAGATTTAGATTATCACATAAATTTGATATAAACTTCTATTCTGTAATTTTCATTTTTGTCCATTCTTCATGTAACTAAATACAATTATAATTCCCTGTTGTTTATAATATGTACAATCAGAAAGTGTATAACTATTTTTCATGTGCTTTCAGTACTTGGCAGTATTTAGGCACCTTAGTTCCATTAAGGAAAGAACAATTTATATTCATATGTATTCTCTATAACTTGGATTTCACGTGATACGTAATGTTATAACATTTCATTATGATTTTGTTTCTGTATAAATTACTTAGACGAAATAAGCATTATTAGTTTTTGCTTATATTAAAAGTAATTTTTGTTATTCTTGTAATAAAATTTCTATTAATATTTCTTTCGTGAAATAAATAATTCTGTGTGGAAGCGTATTATATAATACATCTTTGCCTCAAACTGGTCGCATATCTTTTAACTGGCAAATTTACAATTCGTACTTGAAATATATATATATATATGTGTGTTATGTATGTATGCACGTGTGTACATAATGTGTCCCTGTACAAAGATATAACACACATCATGTTTATCACACTCCACTGGCAATACCTCACATAATATTAACGCACGAATCTGAAAATACTTAATACGAAATTTAAAAGCGGACATATCAATTAACAATATTGTAATTATCCTTAATGATACTCAAGTACGCTTTGATAATATCTATTGTAAGTATATGTGAAACAATCCTCATGTTCTTGTCGTGTTCAAGAATTGATATCTGTTTTGTATTAAGTCATGTTACAAGCATTGCGTTAAGTGTTTACAAGTCATCTTATGATGATAATACTATAATATACACGCAGTCTACACAGATCATATTGTTTTTAAATAACAATTATATATAAAATATTTTTTAACACGTACATCTATTGGAGGAAAGTTTCAGTATCAATTTAAAACAATGTTTGTGACACGTGTTTGATATTAATCAGCACCAAGCATTCTTTTTAATGCTCGTATAATCTGTGTTTTATCCTCCATTATAACATCGACCATAGAGTTTTTATATTACAAAATAGTTTGTTAAGGCATTACATAAAAAATCTGTTTAATGAACAAACATTTTTGCTTTCTACTGAAAGGATAAAACGAATACAAACGCTTTCATCTAATAACGTCAAAGCTAATAAAAAAAACTCGCACACATCTCATTTAAGATAATATGTTTTAAGTTTTCTAATAGTACGAATTTCCATTTATTCGATAAAACGATTGCGAAAATAATGCTGAAAACAATTTTTAAGTTTCTTGTGCTGCTTTATCTTTTTATCGCCTATGTTTAAAAAAAAAGGAAAGAAAAATGTTATGCAAATAAATGTTTAACAACAAATATCCTTAATAACTGTAACTTCATTATGGCACATGAAAGAAAATCACTTTATTTGGATGTCGAGTCATTAACCTCATAATTAATAGATCATGATGAATTATCTACTATGACTATTTAATATTAATATCACAAATGTTTACATTTAATGTTTTTGAATTAGTTCAAATTTCATGCTCAATTCGAGCTGTAGCTAAGTAGTCATCCTAACACATTTCAGCATTTATTAAACTTTCAGTCATCTCCATTGAAGAGAAACTTTGCATCTGACATTGTCAGGATAATATTTGTATAATAAAAAATAAATGTGACAATGTGTCAAATCACGATGGCTTACAGGATGGAAATTTTTTGACGTTAATGCATGAAATTGGTTTGCGCCATCTCCGTTTACTTTGATGCGTATTTGGTTTGCTATTGTGACTATTCCAAGTAGTTTTTTGGTCATCACTGATTCTGTCCATTTCTTGAAGCCGTTTTTCTTCTAGACAAATGAGAAACAAATTTATTTAATACCCACTTATACGCTTATCCTATGAGGGTTAATTCTATTTTAATTTTCATATAAATAATATCTACAGTCGATCGTGCAGTATACAAAATAAAAGATTTTTTTGCAGTAATTATAATATTACTACACACAGTTTAAAATGCATGACACACTGCAAAAGCTAATACAGAGGGCTATTTAAAAACATTCTTAAATTAAAGATTTCAGTCCCATAATTAATTTATATATGTATATAACTTTAGATGTTACAAAAGGCATAAGGGCAAAACAGGGTATACACTATATAGAGAGTACCCGTTTTTGTCAGCTCGCAACATCATACGTAGATATAAGCGTGTCATTGTTACAGAATGGTGCATGTCTTTGATAAGAATACTAGTAGTCGATTTGAAAAAGATTGTTCAGTATTCCGTTTAGAATCTGAAAAGCAAAAGCTGTATTTTATTGAAGTGTTTATGTACTCTTTCTTTTTATAATTATAATTTTTACAAATGTGTTTTTTCTTCAATGATATTTCTCTTTCATACCGTCTATGAAAAACGTAGACAAAAGGTAAAATTTGAATTACAACTTCTACTATTTTCATTTTCAAAAAAATCTATAAACGTTTATACAACACACATATTTTAATCTACAAATTAATACATGCAAACATTAATAATAATTTTACTAAAATACAATTATAAAACATTTTCATTGGGTAGAATTATTAATTTGGTTGCAAAACAATGTAATTAACGAATCATTGCATAAATGCCATTTTTAAGATACAATATATTAAGCCATAAATATATAAATATATGGTTTTTATATTTGTTTAATTGATGTTCTCATGCATATAGCTTCTCACATGTTCATTTTATTTTTGTGTTAGTTGTAAATATATAAATATTAAATATTATAGCAACAAAAATTTAAGCTTTAATACATAAATATGGTGACACATAGCATAATGCAAAAGGAGCAAATATAAAGAAATGCATACCATTTAGTTGATGTTCTGTATAATACGTAGGATTGTCATCACCTCCATAATGATGTTCCATCAGGTACGGTAATACGGTCATGCTGTGCCATTTGTGTCCTTTAAGAGGAGGTATAGGCACTTCTTCTAGCGTTCTAGGATGCCTACATATAGTCCATGGATGTTTTTTAACTTGTTGTAAAGTAAACCTTTGATCTGCATCTTTTTGCAGCATTCCTTGTATAAGAGATTTTAAAGGCTCTTCTACTTCTTCAGGTATTGTATATTCACCTTTTCCTATATTTTCATATAATTTATAAATATTATCTCCTTGAAAGGGATATTGACCAGTGATTATATTGTACCTATAAATTATTTACAATTTTATTAAAAAACCAATAATGATCTTTTTCATTGTGTTTTCAAATTATAAAAATTAATATAGCTTCTAAAAGAGAAGAAAAAAATATATACTTACAATGTAACTCCACTACTCCATATATCTACTTTAAAACCAGAAAATGTTTCACAGCCATTTGCAATTTCAGGAGGCTGAAATGCTGGTGAACCTTGTCCCATCTTACATGTATCATCTACAGAAAACATGTCTAATGCCTAGTAAGAACATCAAAGAATATAAAATCTTATAGTTTATTTTATAATCTATTTTACTGATAATGATACATCTAAATTTCATTATTCACAAGATAGATTTGAAAAATACCTCTGCAACTCCAAAATCGCTAATCTTCAAGGTACCATCTAAAGCTAATAACAAATTTCCTGGTTTTATATCTTTGTGTACTATTCCTTTACTGTAGAGGTATTCCAAACCATCCAATAACTGACAGAAATAGTCATGTGCTTGCCAGATTGGAAGCTTCTTGAGAGGTGTGCTTCCTAACATATCCTGCAAAAGATCTAATAAATAGAAATCTAATTGTTGATAATTCCATGCAGGCTTTTATTATTTATTTGGTACGAAACAATAGATTTTTTTAAGATGCATAAAATTATTATGCTAATTTATCAAAGTCATATTATATAAAATTTGTTAGATGACAATATTTACATTTCTATACTTTTTATTCTTACTTATTAGATTAGAAAATAATTTTTAAAATTGTTTTTATTTTTAATCTATTATTGAATGTATAAGGTGATACAATTTTAAATATTTTTATAATACATGGCAAAAGATGATTACAAATTTTTATAAAAGCATTATAAATGTTTAAAAACGTTGAATTAATCACATAGATTTCATCTGAAACTTTAAACATGATCAAAAATCAATTTATAAAGATACATGTTTAGAACACATTCTATAGTAGGCTTTTAAACTTTACCTGTAATCCACATACACAAAATTCCATAACTAGGTACATCTTCTCCTTTTCATCATTATATAAAACATCTACAAGGTTAATTACATTCTTATGTTTTAATATCCTTAATAGTCTTATCTCCCTGTTAACGAATGTGAACAAATAGTATTTAGAATTCTAGAAAGTAATTGTACATATGACTTAAAAAGAAAACAATATATGTATACATTGGCATAGCTTTTTTGTAGAAAAAAACATTGTTAGTTACAAGGACCTATAATAATGTTTGATGTAAAAGCAAATTTCACACTCATATATTTATAATTCTTATCATTATGCTTGTTTTGCATTAAGAATAGTTACATTATACGCAATGTATGTGTTTCTTATATATTTTAAAGCTACTGTCATAAGTTTTATGACAAAACATTAGTCAACTGCAATTATGTAGATGTTTACATTATATTCATCATTTCAGTTTCAACATTCATTTTTCATGTATGAATATGAACATCATAAAAGGGTTTGTTTCTCTCTCTCATTTTTAAATAATAAAAAGTACAGTATAATATAATGCAAATCATGCGATTTCATATCTACGTAACTGAGCAGATTATGTACAGACAGTCAGTAACCGAAAGTGTTTTTAGTGGATTTCAATCAACGAATAGGTAAAATATAAAAGAAATATTAAAATTTGTTTTTCGTACCGTTGAACATTAACTTCTCCATTTGGGATTCTACGAAGTTTCTTCCTTTTTAAGATTTTCACGGCTCTTCGACAAAGTGTCTCTGAGTCCAACACTTCTTTCACCTTTCCGTAACTACCTTCACCAAGAACATCACCCATAACATATTTACCGATAAATTTACATTTCTTCTTTTTTTCTTCGTATATAATCTGATCTGAATCCACCCTATGGAAGAACATGTTGATCTCATCCAAATCATAGTTCGGATCATCGTTGATCCATGTGACTGGCTCGATATCCCGAAATATTTCATTGTTGATTTCTTCTTCATCCGGGTCACATATTGTGATCCTATTGTCCATTTTTCACAACGCTAATTGGACTAAAGTTACTGAAAACCATGCAACTTTAACCTAAAACACGACCGGCACCACCATTGTTGTGAAGTACAGCTGTATATGCCACCATGGCTTGTGATAATAAAGGACACGATCGTCACCCCAGTTCCGGAACACATGTACCGGCTATACTAGCGCTCAAATTTGAAAGTATCCCGCTTCTGCATCTGAAAATTGCATTTCGTGTTCTTACAAATTCCCTTTTCATTTTTTAATAAACGTTCTATTCTTTTACGATCAGACATAATAATGCAAGTTTTATACAAAAACTTTATTTTAACGTTAATTACTTCGAGTAGTTAAAAAAAATGCCTCATAGAAGAAAGTCTGTATTATAGATACCATATTTATTAAAGTTCTTTCTATACTCTTATAAATAATAGTATATGTACAACATAAATAATGAAATGACCTTTTTAATTATTCAGATTTACATTCGTAAAACAACAAGCAGCTATTATAAAAGTCTCTTATGACTCTTTTTTATTACTAAATTAACTATTCTTAATAATTACTTTTATTTTATATCAATTAAATATATTTATTATATTACTGTTTAAAAATAATTGAAGGTTGAAAACTCATTTTGATGGTTAAAATAAATTGATTAAATTGAATGTCAATAAATGCACATGTTTATATTATTGATCAGGTACTGCTAAGTTACAACGTCAAATTTATTTCTTAAAACATACTTTTTACCGTATGTTTTGAAAAATATTTTGTAATACGTATAACGTAAAGCGATACGAAACGCGAGTCGTTTAATTCATTTTTTGTATCAAAAGTTTCATTTACCAGATTTCATTAAAAAATGTAAAATTATTTAGAATTTTTTTACGATATTTTACACAACTTTGTATCTTATACTTTTATCATCAAATTTATACAAATGCATAATGCTTATGATATGCCCTTTCTACAATTATGTACAGTACATAATAGTATATCTCTTGATTATTTGTGAAACAGATGTCTGAACTGATAAACTTCAGTTATCACTTCATGATTTTTACATAAAAACCATGGAGTGTTTTAAAAAAATTATATTCTTTAATGAGAGTGACATTTTATATTACACAGAGTAAAAAAAACAGGTGTATTTTTTGTATGATATTTTGTCAATGATGATGGCCAGTTGTAATTAATGCTGGTAAAAAGGAGCCCAATACTAAAACTAATATCTCTTTAATTTTCAGTCCAGAGGAAGATACTGTAGCATTTTCAGCAGTCGGTAGATGCACATAATTGCTGTTATTTCTTGTCATTAATTCTGGTAGAACATGTACAGTTGCAACATATAGGAATGTACCTGCACTAAATAACATTGCCACACCAGTTGCATTGACATTGCTAAGCGTTTCCTTTCCTTCCTAGAAAGATATATTAAATTTACATTAATCTTTAAAAAGTATTAATACAACTGTTTAAATTTAAAATAATTTACCTTTCCAATACCAAAATATGTTACAAGAGCAAGACAAGGTGCTGCTAAGGAAAATACTAAAAGATGTCTACCGATTTTTTTTCTATCTACTCCCTCATGTAGCAAAAAAGATACCAAACCAAATGCAGCAGGTGCCTATGGAAAATATCTAGTTTATTTATTCAATATTTACTATAAACCTTTGTAATATTCTTATTCTTAGATGCAACAAAATGCTATCTAAGTTATTTTTATCACCTTATGCAGCATTATTGCTAAAAAAACAATTAATTCTACATCAGCCTGTGATGTAGTTGCAGCAGCTCCTAATGCTACTCCATCAGCTGCTGCATGAACTACAAGACCCAAGGTAGCCGTAACGCTTCTTTCTCTCACTCCACTTCTTCTAGCTGAACACTGATCAACCAAAAGCATAAATACAAAACCAAGTATTAAACTAATGCCTATTAAGGAATGAGGGTCACCTAAAAAATAAAAATCAAGACCAATCAGTTATACTTAAATTAAACCAAATTAAACTTAAAGATTTTAAACACTTTCATTAAAGAAACTACCATGAAGTACAAACCATAAACTCCTTGATCACTACTGATTCCACCAGTAAACAATGCTCTTATACCTTCTGGTATAATCACAGCTAGTGCAGTGCCTACAAGAAGTCCAGCACCAAGTATCGAAACCAGTTGTAATTTATCCTAGAAAGATTAAAGGTTCATGATGTTCATGATCATGGAGTTGTTTGTAGAATCTGTAATCAGTAGTTTAAGTATATGACAATCACAGAAAATGATAGATAAAAAAAAGTTGTCTTTTCATCTATCGTCAAATGAAAAGAATGTTACCTCTGACAAATTCATAACTAATGGCAAAGATCCAGCTATGCAGGAACCGACTAACATTACCAGTGAAAGCATCCATAAAACTGAACTTTCTTCCATTTTTTAAGATATATTATTTTTAATTAACAAAACGTGTTTACTTCATCAAATTAATATTTTCACATTGCCGTTCAACATTAAATAGATCAGTTATGTTGTGTTTGTCAAAATAATTCAATTTCTTTATTATCGCATTTTAATTGAAATATAATTCCTGACAGTGTTTAACAATCTGTTTTCGTCTACGTAGCAGTTTCGCGGTGATTACTGTGAGTATAGTAACGATACGAAAGCAACCCACTTTTACGACCATAGAAGAAATGATATTAGATGTAATAAAATATAATATAATGGAAGGTTTTCACCGATTTATTTCAATGAAGATAAAATTGATATTCAATACATTTCTATTATATTTGAGGAATTAATTTAATATATAAAATGAATCCTTTAACAAAAAACACCATTAATTTAATTGGAGACTATCTTACTGGTTTTATATGGTAAATATGCGAAGATACATATGAATGCATCTTAAAGATGGCACATTCAATGTTTGTGAACTTAAAAAAAAGGATCAATGAACTTAAATCTGTATAAATTTATTTTTGCTGATAAAATTTGTTTGCATAGATACGTATAAAGATTTAATTTCTCGCAACTATGTAAAAAAAAAATAAACAAATATTGCTTAATCAATTGCTGGAGAAATTTTATAAGCGTTTCTCATGAGTTTTATTTGTTCAACGTTATAAATTGTTCTATATGAAATATCATTTTAGGATCTCTATCGCAATTGATAATAACGCAGTTGATTTTTTCTGATTTTTTAATTTGAATTATGTTTCTAGATGGCAGAGGTGTCGATAGACTGTGGTGCCTCTAGTGGAAATATTAATGTACTAAGCAGTAAGTGATTGGTAACGAGTTGAGCGAAACAAGTGATTAAAAAATGGCATCCGCGACGACGTCGCACAATGAGGTTTCGCAGGAATTTTCTGTCAACAAACTTATACGTGTCGGTTATTACGAATTGGAAAAAACTATTGGCAAGGGAAATTTTGCCGTTGTTAAAATGGCTACCCATGTTGTAACTAAATCGAAGGTAAGCTCATTGTTAAGGCATTTTTCTCACAAACACGGAACCCGTCATTTTGTCGTAATATCTTTGGATAACGGCGTGGACATCTCAATTATATTATATTTTACTCATTATAAAAGCTTCCTACATAACACCCGTATGTCAGTACACAAAGAGAACTAATAACTTCAAAGAATGTTTCGCGTACCGATATTACCAACAGGCACTATTACATCGATTAAAATATGGTCATTAAATGTTTTTAAAATCATTATTAATAATAATAGATCAAATATCATTGCAAAATAAAAACACACATGACAGTATTTTGCATTAATCTTCGTTACAAAATTTTATTGATTTAATGTACACTTGTACATGTTTTTTTTAACTTAGATTCATCTTGTCTCATTTTTTCCTCTTTGCATATTTTTCTGTTTTCATGTAGCAGTTCAATCAAACATTATGTAGTACAATTTTGGTTATTAGTTCTGTAATAACATAATGTGATTAGTTTTCAAAATGAAATACAAATATTTGAAAAGATGAATCTTTTCTTTAATGAACTTATACATGATTTAAAAGATTTGTAAGTAATATTTGTTTCTAGATAATGTATATGTTATTAGTGATTGCATTGCTTTTCATGCTTTTTCAAGGTTATAAAATGCTTTGTTGAATTAAATACATATTAAGTTAAATATGTTTGTAATTCAATATTCACTTAATCATACATACCTACTAAGTATTATGAATTTTTCATCAACGTGATTTTGTTACAGGTTGCTATTAAAATAATAGATAAAACAAAATTAAATGAAGAAAATCTAGCTAAAATTTTTCGTGAAGTACATATAATGAAACGATTAAGGCATCCGCATATTATAAGATTATACCAAGTAATGGAAACAGAAAAGATGATATATTTAGTTACTGAATATGCTCCTGGAGGGGAAATATTTGACCACCTTGTGCGGAATGGAAGAATGCCAGAACTAGAAGCAAGAAGAATTTTTCGTCAAATTGTTCTTGCTGTTCGTTATCTTCATCAACAAAGAGTTGTTCACCGAGATCTTAAGGTTTACAAACATAGGAAAAATTCAGAAAAATAAAATATTTAATATCTATATATTAAACGATGATATATTTTATTATTATTTTAGGCTGAGAATTTACTACTTGATGCAGACAATAATATAAAACTTGCAGACTTTGGATTTAGCAATGAATATACTCCAGGTGTTCCACTTAGCACTTGGTGTGGGTCACCACCATATGCTGCTCCAGAAATTTTTGAAGGAAAACACTATGATGGTCCAAGGGCTGATGTATGGGTATGTTGTATTTTGTTATCAAAGTATCAACACATTTATAATCAACAAACTATAATTGAAGGGTCTTATTTATAATTTTAGAGCCTTGGTGTTGTTTTGTATGTGTTGGTTTGTGGTGCATTGCCATTTGATGGACCAACAATGCAATTACTACGCTCTGTAGTAATCTCAGGGAAATTCAGAATACCATTTTTTATGTCTGCAGGTATAAAATGTACAAATATTCATTATTCAGACTTATTGTATTAAGATTTTTTGTATGTTTTGCTAATATATTCCTTTCTTTATAGAATGTGAAAAACTGATTAGACACATGTTGGTAGTTGAACCAGAACGACGTTTAAGTATTTCACAAATTTTAGCACACTCTTGGATGGGTGGAGATGGTACAACAGAACCTGAACCAGGAGGGTAATAAACAAATCCCAATAATACGCATTATAATTGCAATAAATTAATTTAAAGTTCACTATCTATGTAATATTGTATGTATTATTAGGTGTAGTCCTGAAAATGTGCCACCACAGTTAAACCAGGTAGTGATAGAAAATATGTTAAGATTGCCTGGGCTTAGTGCAGAAACGTTATTAAAGGCAGTTCAAGGAAATGCTTTTGATCACGTGTCAGCAATATATAATCTTCTTGTTGACCGATTAGAACCAACTATGCCTAGTTTACCTAGTATTCAAACTATACCAGGAGATTATGCACCTGATGGAGCACATCAGTTAGAAAAGGTAAATATTAAATTATATTTTATTATATATATAGTGAAGTATACCTTAAAATTACATTCATCTTATTGCTTGTTGGAAAGTTTGGTGATACAGAAGCAGAAACTGAAGAAAGAAGTGGAATGCAACTTACACCTGGTACACCTTACCATACAACAAGAAGGCATACAGTTGGGCCGGGTGATACAGCACATCAGCCACCAACATCATATCCCTATAATTATAATCACACATCAGGCGACCCGACATTACGGCTCCTTCCCATATTACAGTGTAATAATACTGATCCTCAAGTGTTACCTCATACAAATCTGCCATTGAACCTTCCTTTGGTTCAACATCAACCTCCTCAAAACTTTCAAATCAAAGATCAACATTTATTAAAACCTCCTCCTGTTATGGGAGCAAGTAAGTAACACGACAAATTATTTTGGTGCTTATAATTGACTACTGCCTTTTTTTTAAATAAATAATTAATTATAGCGGGTGGTTTTGGAAGAAGAGCTTCGGATGGTGGAGCAAATCTTCATGTCTTCTATCAACAACATGGTAGCAATTCTGGCACAGAAGATGGAGGATGGAGTCAACCTGGCAGCAGAGAACATTTACAACCTGTAAGAGAAATACAATTATGAAATATTTCTTGGAAAATTAATGTATAATGTTAGTAATATGTTAATGGTGTATTTAGATACAAAGTGGAAGTCCAACACTGGTATCATGTGCTCAGTCATTAAATGTGGGGGTTAATAGTGGAAATGGAGATGCAAGTGGCAATAGTAGTGGAAGTGGAAGTGGAGGTAGCGATAGAAGAAGGCGAAGTGGTGTTAACGCCGTCATGCAAAGACCAGGTACTGTGGATTATGCTTTTCAGGTATTCGTGTGCACATCGTCAACGCACTTCAGTACAACATTTTTTTACATCACCTCAACGAGAGTTGACTATTATGATTTGCTATATCAATTAGTTTAAAGCTTGCTATATTTCTTCATTTTTAAAGCTGTAAGTATGACAATTATGCCTTGTTTATATTTTTGCTTTTGCAGTATTTGCATATTGGTACATTTTTGTAACCATGGTACATTGCATGATAAATGTTCTGATCAAACAAATTTTATAGCAATATGAACGTATTTATAATTCATTTTACAGTGATGTACTTGTGTATCTATAAGTACTGTAATTATTATACTATATATTATTTACTACTATTAATATATAATATCAATTTATCATATTCTATATGTAAATATACTTAAATCTTTTATAAGTTTATATATAATTTTATATGAATAATACACGTGTGCACTTCACCTGCCATGTTCTTTTTTAATATCTTTTGGTTTTTTAGCATTCATTATAGTGTTTCATTTGATTTTGTTTTTGATTTTGCATGGTTTTTTGTGTCCACTGCACTGCCATGCCTCGTTGGTTGGTAATATGCATGTAGTTATAAATCCGGAAATGGTAATGGAGGTGGAAGCTAGGATGAATAGAGCTTACCTCCCATCACGGCTGTTACCAACACACCTTAGGGGATCTACACTTCCACACCATAGGAAGACTTCTTTGTATCATACTGGCACTGGTAATTTTTGTGTGGTTTTCTTGTATTTTGTATAAATAAAAGATACATATTACAAGTATTGTATACACGTTATTAACGCATTTACATGCTTTCGTATATGTATTATATGTATAGACGTAATTTACAGAATTATAATAATTAAGTAATACAATATTTTGTTTTATTATTTTTAGTAGGTAACAGAGATTCATACAAGGAACCAAGTACACACGTTTCCACAGAAAGATATTCACCTGTTCGAAGAGCATCTGAAGGTTCAGGTCCACCTGGACCTGGAATTCAGGCACTCCAGCAAGAATATCAACAGTTGCAGAGGCTAGCATCTCCATCACATAGTCCTGCAAGTATTCCCGGATCTCCTGTACACGAAAGAGGGGTAGCAGCAATCACTCAAGGTATTCTTTACTGCAGCATATAAATTTCATATATCGAAGTTTCTTTAACTACAGTACAATCTGTTTTATCCACAGGTTTAAGTGGATTAACCACAGCAGCAGTACAGGGCAGTATAGTTCATGGTACTCCAACACAACCACCAGCAACACCATTAGATTTAAGTCCTCTAAGGCATCATAGATCACCAGCTACCACACCAGTTAGTTATTCACCTAGTAATAGTCCAGCACTAGATATGATTCAGGAAGAACATCCCGTGGAACTACCAAGAGTAAATTACCTTCAAATATCAATTCTATATTTAAAACATTCCTGTTAAAATAATTATCATTTTATAATTATTCATTCCAGGTACCACCTCAAATATCTGTAACAGATCTTGGAGGACAAGTAACACTTATTAGTTGTTCACCATCGCCATCACCATCGCCTGATTCACTCGAAGATGCGTTACCTCATTACAGTCCTCTTCCCAGCTTCATCATCTCTGAACCGTGTGACCCGTCGAGGCCCAGTATTACACGTGGTATCGGTAGGCCATTGAATACATCAATACCTACGGAAGTTGAAGTTACATTATCGGATGAATCGAGTAGGTTGAATTCCGAAGCTATATTAGGCCGTGTAAAACAAATTATAGATTTAAGAGCCCCTCCAAAGGGATTTGTCTTCTCTAGAGAAGAAGTGAAAGGTGGCGGGCTTAGTTTAGAATACCCAGGTGGTGTTCAAATTGAACTTAGGGTATGTGAATCCGAAGAAAAGGAAGTAAAAGGCATTAAGATGCGAAGAATTAGTGGGGACCAATTGCAGTACAGTCAACTTTGTCAGCAGCTGATCTCGTGTATTACCGTTTGACGACAACCAGCACATAATATAATGTTTTTCTTATATATTACGTTACATTCCTGGTGCCACACACACCACTCATTACAGTATTGCACATGCATGCTGCATACGTACGAGCGGTACTTTAAGCATACCATTCTTTATATTGATACATTCATATATGTAACATACAGTGTGCTTCGTTTTTCAATGTTCTTTTCTTCTTTTTTATTTTAAGTTGTAAAACTGAGAAAAGAAGGATTTACGTTAACTTGTGCATAATATGAAGTTAGAACAAAAATGTTACAATAATCTTTTAAAATCTTGCCACTAAGATTTTAAAAGATATTCAGATATAGGTACATGCTTTTATCCAAGCAAGACAACGTTTTGCTACTTTTAAACGATCTAAGTATTAACAAACCAGGACGACTTTCATAAAAGTTTAATCGTTAATGTACATCACACACCATTCCTTTTTGTAGGATATTTGTCTTCATGTTAGAAGTTTATAGGTAGTAAATTCATATTTTATTGTTCGAATCATCGTCAGGTGCCCCCTTTAACTTACGTGAAGAGAAAAAGCGTCTTTTGTACCGGATTAGATGGCAAAGTGTAAGCATTTTCATGATATATATGTCTTTCTAATATAATAGAGATGTTTTATATGAAATTTACTATATTTAATCGATTGCCATTGTAAACAGTTTTAATTTCATAATATGTATTCCATGTGTGTAAATATTTATTTTACAGATACTGTAATTTCCTTTTATCTTTTCTGTTATTGGGATTAGAAGAATTGCCTTCTTGTTTCTGGTACAAATACCACTTTGTTGGATAATTTAATTTTAATAGTTAGAAACATATACATAATCTTTTGTATAGTGCAAATACGATTATTATGGTTTGTAGTTCAAAAACTGCACAGACTGAGTTACGATTGTATATCTTTCTTTTTTAAAATTGTATATTACTTTTGTTGCAATTGTTAAGTGAATGGTATTTCATTAATAAGGATTTTAATCATTTTTGAGAAACCATAAAGCATTGGTATGGGGGAAGTGTACTTTCCATTGATTGCGCTTATGAAGCATTTAATTATTGCCATTTAAAAAGGAAAGTATGCAACCTAGCTCTCCTTGTGTAACCAAAGAGTTGAGTTGCTTTTATATTATCAAATACAAAACGTATATCTTTTACTACTCGTATTCTAAAAACAAAAAGAAGATACGAGCATCTATAATAATCCCTAGTTAATGTTAAATGAAAGTGTAACTAGGCTGGCACATGTTTTTATTATTATGTTGCAATGATTAGATAAAAGACATTATATTAGTGTCGTGTATGAAAGAAATAGTAGATTTAATTCATTTATTATAAGCAAAATATTTTTCTAAATTTACTTGTTTATGAACTAAAATGAAAAAGAAATAGTATGTAGAGAAATATTATTTGTCTGCGGTACAAGTTACAATCAGTTTTTTTTTACGGAATATAACTTGTATACGCTTATTTTCATTTCTTGTATTATATTTTAAATTTGGGTTTATTCTCTTGTTGGTAGAGAAAACAATACTTTGATAATGTTTCATTGTAGAATCTTTCAAATTTATAAAGATTATTTTGTAATAAATGCAAAATTCAAACTTTATCAAATAGTATGTGCATTATGTACCAGCTGTATTTTGCAAGTAAAATCATGAAGCATTATACTTCATGTACTAATACATTTTTTATTTGAGTATTCCATTTAAATCATCAGTTAACTTACGTTTATTGGAAGTAATAATACTTCTGCGTTTTTGTAAATAACGAAATTTAATGTAAATATATGATACGTATTATTTAGAGATTTCTAAAGTGTACATTATACAGGCTATTCTATTTGAGCTAACTATTTTTATTACTCTAATCTACTGGAAGCTTTGTTAACATATATCTATTATAAAGTATCCTTTACTGTAATATCTTCAATAGAAATGTGTAAATATTGACTGTATACTTCATTAATATCACAATGGTTTGAGGAAAGGTCAAAATATGTTTTTGTATTAATTTAACTTAAATCGTAATTGGATTTACATATTTCAGATTATATAAATATATTATTGCAGTAGTTAGCCAAGTAAGAGTAGCCTTTCAAAACTATGTAATGCCCAATTTCCATCGAATAATTAATCGTTCATTAATTTTTACGCATTTTAAGATTTTTGTTTTAGATATTATAATCAAAGTGGAAATTTTATACTTGTGCACTTACATTAGATTCATAATGAATATATACCATCAAATATTGTGATATATTCCAATACTTCTTTGACGATTAATCGACTTGCAATACGCCAATTTTGTATTCGTAAATGGTATATTTCATTATTATCGAAAAAATCTTTTTAGATTATTGCTAATACATTAAGTAATAGATATCTAAGCATATCTACTACTATATAAATTAAACATATCGTTGGTATATGAAATAAGAGTGATTACACTCTCAATATATATTTGCAAGAATATTCTAAAGCAATAATTTTTTTCTATGAGAATTGTTTTTCTCTTTCTTCATTTTGTAGACAATTTTATGAATAATAGTACTGTCTTTTGAGTCTTCCTTATAAATTATGATTTTTTTTATAAACGTTGAAATGCGTATTTTATCCTTGTACATTATATATGTTGCATATATTTTGTAAAATTCAAAATAATTATTATTATTTCATTTTTTAAACGTGCGTAACAAATGTTAAAAAATACCAACAAATCTAATAATTAGGTATATCATTTCTCAATATCGTAATCAAAAATGCACTTATTTAAAATAAATAAAAAAAAAAAACTTTTATTGGTGGAAAATGGGCAAATAATACTACCAATTACGCACAACAGTGAAAGTGTAGGTCAACATAATCCAACTTATTGTACATAATACACTATACATAATTATCCATTTAGGATACATACAGTGTGTATGTGTGCAGAAGCAAACTATGTACATTGTAAACATTTACTATATGAATAGGATACAGATAGTATTTTCTGCTGTCAATTCTTCAACTAAGACTGTGATTTTTAAATATACTAATGGCTAGGTAGATACAATACATATTGATTGAATATGATAAAATAAAAATAAAAGAAATATTCAAGACACGTGCATTTTTAATATTTGTGTTCATTCTGTACTAGTTTAAATGTAACAGTAAATTGATTATTAGTTGCTCTATTTAATGTTCCCTAAAATAATTAAATATTCAGTTAGATAATGTATGAGTCAATTTAATTCTAATTATGTAATGAATTTTGAAGGTAGTAAAATATAAAAGGCCACTTCCTTTTCCTTATCTTTTTTTAAATCTCAAATTTCTTTCCCGCTAGATATAGTGGTTCCGGTTCCGATAGGAGGCGCTAATTTATCCGGCTTTCTGCCTTCTCAATATAAACACCAGAGGCGAAGCTCCGCCCACTTTGTGTCTCCGTTTTTTTTCTGCGCATGCGTCACTTATGGTGTGTGTCATGAAGGAAGCTGCAAAATTATGGTATGCGTTATGAAGGGAGCTACAAAAGCTATGATGTGCAATGTGCACTATGAAGAAAACCGCAAAATTCTGCGCATACGTATGAGTATTGTGTATTATGAATTCAAAATATTGCATATGGGTCTTTTCACGTTAAATCGATCATTCTTGTACTTGATCTCTGCGAAATTATTTAATTCTTCAACAACGGAACAGTTTTCTATTCTTCTTATGCATATTGAAGAGATTTATGCATTTAAAGAAATTGGTAGATTATTCCAGTAATATAATTCAATATGACATAACTTAAAACATAGAGATTGACATCGCATCAACAGACTCGCGAACGAATAGTTCTTCTATCTTAAATAATTATTCAATTATTCCCATACAAACAAAATTAGGATCCATACGGTGCATCGACTTTACTCCTTGAAGCTACAATCGCTATCAACTACTATGTCTAGTTTAATATAAAATATAAAATATTGTAACTACTGTAATGCTGTTATGCTTTAAATAAATATAAGATAATATTATAATTATATATTGTTTTACCTTAATATTTATAAAAGTACAAGCATAACTATTCTTTTCAGTTTTTAAGATTTAATTATATATACAATACAATGAAAGTTGGTCTCAACAAAAATAAAGTACATGAAATTATATGTAGTAGCTGTCTCCTAATTTTTATCGAATTATTATTTATAATGTTGTTTAGCAAAAAAGTACTAGAAAGAAATTACTTGTTCAAATATTATGTTCAAATATTGCCGCGCTTTTCGCTGTTTCTCCAATGTATTTCTATCCTTTTCTACCTTATAACCAATAGAAAGAGATAAAGACACATCCAGCCAGAAATGTGGCAACGCTGGCTGTATGGTGTGCGGAAACCCGAAGACGAACATCAAAGGTACCGACAGTAAGCTTCGCCTCTGTAGTTACTCTGTGGTGTAAACACAGATTGACATTATATTTATTATTATTGCTAGTTACTTTGTGTTATTGAAATTTATTGGTTATCTATGCCACAATTAAACGTAACAAATTAATTGTATAGAATTATTAAGATAAGAGATGTTTAAACATTTTTGTGTAAATTAATTTAAAATTATTTAAAAGCAGTTGCTAGGTAAGAACATATTTGATTACAAAATTTATTAAATAATATGTCAAAGAAATTACTTTAATTTGTTTTTAATATAAAATCACTTGTCATGATAAACTGTACTGTATTGTATTATATTTAAAATATATAAATATTATTGTGGATTGTTTACTTAACCTATATGCGTTGTTTGTATACATTTTTAGTTATTAATAAATAAATGAAACATTTTTCTGTTTTTATGCTATCAGTGAATTGTAACATTACTATTGTACATAATGGAAATTATTGAACTTGTTTCGGATGACGAAGCATTAGAAGCTAACACAAAAGAAAGTAGGGGTTCTAAACTTTGTAACAGTAATTGTATAAATTTTCAATGTTCCTCTGGAGTGGATATGAAAATAGCACCTTCCTTTGCATGTGCTTTTTATGGTTTAAACTCAGAAAAGAAAAAGAAACGTATGATATGTAAAAAGTGTTTTAATGCTGCATTAGAACACCAAAAGGTTTGAACTTTAAAACACTTAATCATAGCAGAATATTATGAAAGCAAGAAACATTATTTAAATATTTATGTCATAATATTAATTTTCATAGCAACTAGTCACAGCACTTGTGGATCAGAAACCATTATTAATGTGCGAATTTCCTGATCACACAATGGAGGTAGAAATTTCTGATAGTGATGATTCAGATGATGAGAAAAAAAAGGATACATATGATGAAGGTATGATTGAAATTTTATTACAATGCATTATTATATACATGTATGATGTTGCTAAATGTCATGTTTTGTGATATAGAAAAGTATCTACCTGAAGAAATGCTCATGGATATAGAGGAAATGTTGGATAGCACTTTATATAATATTTTTAAAAAGTATGATGTGGATTACCAAATTAAACAAGCCCATAATATGTTAAAAGACCAATGGGATAAAATAGATTGTATATCATTATTTTGGTTACCTACAAAGTATGTCTTACCTATACTTGTTACTTGTTCATAATATCGTATAATCTTTTTTTAACAGATCAAAATGAAGATCTAAATAGAACAGTTAGAGATTTGATGCATACCATGGACACATTACGTAATAGTTTATATGATGAATTTAGGCCACAAATTGAAATGCTCCAGGAGGTTCAGATAGATGATGGATATGTAGATAATACTTTCTATCCATTAGTGGCAACAAAAAAGGTTACACAAGTTAGGATTCCTCCTTCTTCAATGATACAGGATAGTCAACCAGAAATTTTGCCAATTGAACAAGATAATAGACAAGTTGTAGTTTTGGATTTGCCTCCAGTTGGCCCACTAGTGAAAGCTCCAATTGAAGTGGATACTATTGTATATATTATGAAACATCCACTTATGCCATGGATTAAAGGAAGGGTTGTTATATTTATTTTTATTTGAATTTTTCACAAATTCTTTTATATTTGATATATACTTAGATTTTGTTTTCTATTTTCTAGGTACAAAGTATACTTTTAAACAATCCTTTACATTGTCGTGTAAAATTATTACAAAAGAAGTCGAATTCTGTTATCAAACCTGTTACTGGCAGACAAATTGCAGCTGCTGTAACTAGTCAAGTAATAATTCCAGTTGGTACACGGGTAGTTGCAATATTTAAGGATGTTTCATCCAGTAATTTTTACAGTGGAGTTATAGCTGAACAGCCAAAAGCTACAAATAAATATAGGTATAATTCTTGCATACAATTTTAAAGGTATGAATAATATATGGCAGATAAATGTAGTAATACTAGATTTGTGATTTTAGATATTTGATATTTTTTGATGATGGATATGCTCAGTATGTGGAGCACAAATTTATTTATTTAGTCGCCGAGTCTTCGCCAAAAGTTTGGGAAGATATACCTAATGAACCTCGTGAATTTGTAAAGAAATACATTGAAACTTATCCTGAGAGACCAATGGTGAAATTACAAAGGGGACAAGTGGTAAAAACAGAATGGAATGGCAAATGGTGGGTTGCAAGGGTGGTTCAAGTTGATGCAAGTTTAGTACAAATGCATTTTGATGCTGATGGAAGAACAGAATGGATTTATAGAGGCTCTGCTAGATTAGGACCTTTGTATCTTGAACTCTTGAAAGCCAATGCTAGACAACAAGGGCACCATGCATCTGTTAACACACCAAGTCGACATCGGTTGCCTGTTATATCTAACGTATGCAAAAAATTTGATTAGTTCTGATTTTGTGAAAGATAATCGATTAATGTAAATTTTATTAATATTTTAGAAAAGCAATTTACCTTATGTGGAATATACATGTAATATAGAGTCTGAAGAAGAAAGGCTTTCTCAGTTGGAAAAAGAGCAGACTGTATCAAATGAAACTACAGGCACCTTTGCATCAAGTACACCACAGCAATCGCGTGCTGTTGCCAGAAAAAGTACTACTAAGAAACAAAACACCGTGGATGCAAGTTTCTATAATCCTACTACTGAAACAAAACCTTCTCATAGCATAGTTGTAAGTATTTTGAGTAAATCGAATTCAATATCTACAAAAAAATTAAATTGATTCATTTATACATTACTGTTTCATTTCAGTATTATCAAACGCAAAACAAAATTCAAACAAAAAAATTTGTTCCGCATAAATGTGGACCACAATGCGTTCAGGGAATATCCTTTACACCTGATGATTTAAGAGGATATTCGCCTCTTTCGATACCTTTACTTTGTGGATGGAACAGGCAACTTTGTAAATACCCGAAAGGCAAGAAAATCACATTATATCAAGCTCCATGTGGTGTCAGATTACGAAACATGGAAGAATTGCATCAATATCTTCGTAAGACAGGAAGTCCAATGTCAGTTGATCTATTTGACTTTGATTACTGGGTACATTGTTTAGCAGAATTTGTCTTAGATAAATGTTTTATCAATATCAAGGTAAATAAAATATTAGTTATTAAGCTTAATTGATAGTTCATAATTTGCAATTCAATATACTTTTTTCCATTTCAAGGATCTTAGTTATGGTGTAGAAAATGTACCAATACCGTGTGTCAATGAATTGGATCACACTCAACCAGATACTATTAGATACAGTACTAAAAGAGAGCCAACAGAAGGAGTTAATCTTAATTTAGATCCAAATTTCTTGTGCAGCTGCGATTGCGAAGATGATTGCCAAGTATGTTTTCTTTATGATAATATACCTTAGAGGTGTAGAATGTTCGAACATTCAAACAGTTCGCGAGCCGAAAATTTCATCTCTGAACTGAACCTAACTCGAAAAATACGAACGGTTCGATAAAAACCAAAGAGCTCGGAAAAAATCAATTTCCATATTCGTACCTAGATAAGACAACAAAACGTTCAGTTATTACAAGTCATAACATTATAAGTTGCTCCAAATACTGTTGAAGTGTTAAAGCGTGTTCTCAGGTTCTTTGAATTCGATAGATTTATTTCGAACCATTCGGACTTTTCGATTTCTTGGTTCAGTTTGGCCATTCCAACAACGATTCAAATAAAGATCGGTTCAGTTTTTATGAACTTTTTGTCACTTCGAATATACATTATAAAATAATGAATTAAATGATTCTGCAGGACAAAACAAAATGTCAGTGCTGGCAGTTAACAATCCAAGGTGCTACTCTGGGAGGAAAAGTACCAAACGAGTCTGTTGGTTATGTCTTTAAACGTTTACCAGAACCAGTCACCACTGGAATTTACGAATGTAATTCCGGATGTAAATGTGCCGTGAAAACTTGTTTGAACAGGGTAGTACAACATCCATTAACATTGAAATTACAAGTGTTTAAAACAGCTCCTCGGGGTTGGGGTATACGATGTCTAAACGATATTCCTCTTGGCTCTTTTATTTGTATATATGCTGGTAGATTGCTTACAGAACAGGTAAAAAATGATGATAGGATTTATTATGAACCATACACGTTCAATTAAAAGTTACTCTTTATTTTCAGGGAGCTAATGAAGGTGGTAAAAATTACGGAGATGAGTATCTTGCAGAGTTAGATTACGTGGAAGTAGTGGAAGGTATTAAAGAAGGCTATGAAAGTGATGTTCTTGAACCAGAAATGCCATTATCTACTGCAGAAGGTAAAAGAAAATCTGTGATGAGTGATGATGAAGACAATTCAAGAATAAATGCAAATGATTCCGACGAAGATTTCAATATCAGTAAATATGTAAACGTTAACGTAGATTCTACAGAGCCTTCTTCTATAAGGTACGTGAACAATAATTAATTACTGATAAATGATTCTATACATATTAACAAAACTATAATGAGATAGAAAAAGACTAAGAAAACGGAAACGAGATGATGCCAATCAAGACGGCTCTGAAGAAAACAGTGAAGATGGAAGTGGTACTAAAATGTCTGAAAATATTACAAAACCTTCTACTAATGAGAATCGTCCAAACGATCAAGATGCAATCACAATAAGTGATGAAGAAGAAAATAGAAGCGGTAGACGTGAACCAAGTAGATTTGAACCAACAGTGGAACCAACGCAAATTGAAAGACCTAAATTTAAATCAGTAAGGGATTTCTTTGGAGAAGATGAGGCTGTTTATATAATGGATGCTAAAACAACTGGAAATATTGGACGCTATCTAAATGTAAGATATAATTGAATGCAAATCTTCTGTAGGATGTGATTGAAAAATACCAGTTTAAAATAGTGTTGGTAATTTTTCAGCATTCATGTGATCCAAATGTTTTTGTGCAAAATGTATTTGTTGATACGCATGACGTAAGATTTCCATGGGTGGCATTTTTTGCCTTAAATTATATTAGAGCAGGCCAGGAATTAACATGGAATTATAGTTACGATGTTGGAAGTATACCGGGTAAAGTGATCATATGTAAATGTGGTGCGTCTAACTGCAGAGGTCGACTTTTATAATGTATAAAATGCATTATATAGGACTAATAATATTTAATTAAGAAACGTGATTTTTTTCTTAATATATACTCTGTGGTATCAAATTGTATGGAATATGTAATAAAACGTAATTTGTTCGTCAGTAAAAAATTTCATTTTTAATGGTTTTAATGATTTTTTTTATTTCGTATTTATTATTCAGTATAAGCTAGATTACAAATTAAATAGACCTAGTAAACATAGGAATGGAGAAAACTGCACTGTATGTTACAAACGTAATGCTTCTTCCTGAGACATTCAGTATGTTACAATACATTTCATATAGTTATGAAGAACGTAAGATTTTAGAAAAGATATATATTTTATGATTATTAGAAAGACAGTCTTAATATTTTTAATAATTGACATTTGACAAATGAATTTTGGCATATAAGTTTTCCATAGTATATATATAAACTTTGTTAATGCATTGTAATCAATAGTGAGTAATAAATAAATGATAAATATGGGTTTAATAAAATACAACGATGTACATAACAATGATGCATTGGCTTATTATTTTTGATTATTGTACACCTTTAAAACTTCTTAAGACATGTTAGGCAATTAGTACCATGAAGATAGCTCTTTAGTTTTCTTTTCTATAATTTATACATGTCTTTCTTGAAACTCAGTTAAATTATGTAGTATACCTTGGATCAAGCGTTTAGTACTCTCAATATATACTATAATTCTTTGTCATAAAAATATGAAATTAAAGCAGAATCATGATATTGGTAGGTAGGTTTTAAAATATGTATAAAAGAAATTTATAACATTTATAAATTAATAACAAATATTTAAAACACGATGCTGCTTCTTACAAATGTATCAAAATATCTTTTACTATATAATGTTACATGCTTTAAAAATAAATTTGTTTGTGTTATTAGTTTTGCAAAACAACCTGTATGATATACTATATTAAAGCTGAAAACTATATTTACTTTAAATCTCTAAGAGTAACCATATAAGAATATGAGTTCATGATTATATGCTCCAGATGTGCAATATATTGTTATAAAACTACATTTGTGTACTTATACTTTTTTTTTGCTTTTTAATTTAAAGTGCATAAATATGATAGTCTAGTCATATGCAAGAAATTAAGACAAAGCAATGGTGATACTCCTATGAGGAACATTAAAATACTAAAATAACAAAATTATCATTTTATGATTCGTTTGACTTTATGCTAGTGAAGTTTAAGCAATTGTTTGATCTCATCTTTTTCAGCAGCATTCAAGTAACTGGTTCCATCTGGTGTTAATCCATCTGGTTTAGCTCCCTTTTCTAATAGTAATTTTACACAATTTGTATGCCCTTCCCAAATAGCTGCCAATAATGTTGTTATTCCATGTTTATCTGTAGCCTGTAAGTAAACCACCAACTTCAGTCATGATAGATCCATATATGTATATCTATATACACATAATTCATATATCAATTTTTCTTATAATATCTATAAAGACTATCTATGGTATGTTTAAAATAAAATTAATAAAACATTATAATTATAAGGCTTAATGAAAGAAATATTGTTAAAAGTCTTAAAAATGTCACATATACTACTTTAATAATTATGATGTATTTACATTTGCATTTGCACCCTTATCCAAAAGATATCTGACCACTTCACTTTGGCCATAATCAGCTGCATAATGTAGTGGTGTCCTTCCATCGATCATTTGATTAACATCTATGTTCTATCAACAGAAATATATTTAAACAATTTAATAGACATTCACTCTTATCAGAAACATATAATGAAAAAGATAAACGATTTTTATAATCATCAGTCGAACCGGTTAATAAGAATTTTTTCGTGCGCATAAAATAATGTTAAACTGGAAGAATGCAATATCGAATTCCGAAAAGATAATCTTTATGAGGTTTCCGATTAGCGGCAGTCAAAAAGGCATCTGAAGAAAAGGATGATTTAAGATATCATATATTTGCCTTGTTCTCGACAATATCCCGCACTTGCTCCAAATCACCATTCTTTATTCCCCACACGAGTTCACTCATTTTCGTTGTAAGTTATTGATAGAATTTTAAATGCAATACACAGTCCGTCAAAATTCCACGTTTATTCGAATCTTTTTACGCTCCTGCTCACGTCCATTAAATTTGGTTAAATAGCGAATTTTGCTGGAACAATTTTTCCGGGCTGCCAACATATGTAATAGTAAAACGAAATCCATTCGTCCTCGTACAGTACCAACATTAAGAAGAGCATTACAAAACGATCGGTTCTCGATAATAATTTCATTTAAATTAAATAATAAACACTTACTTTAATAATATATATTGAGATGTTAAAAATTAACAATTATTGCTTAATTTAATTTGCATTTATTTAGCTTTTCACAAACTATGTAATGACACCTTAGTCAAAGGTTGAGAAAATGGCGGCGCGAAATTTTTGAATTTCTATATATTGCAAAATGCCGCCCTTTCTTGAGAGTTAACGTTTTAATTTAGTCTACATAATATTATTATTTCCAAATATCATCTTTAATGATTTTTCAAATAAAATTCTAATGTCGATTATTTGTGTTTTCTTTACGTTGATAAATTGTAATTACATTCACGATAAATTATATTAATGGATGTTCTAAATGATGAATAAAAGGTTCACAATGTTATAATGTTGAATTAAGTAGATATTAATTTAATGACATATAATTACAATCACACATATTTTTATATTACATACGCAGAATTTCCTACTGTAACCAAAAGAGAGAAAAGGATAGAATTAGTTTTCTACGAGGCAATTATAGTTTCAACTGGAATTATAAAATAGGTAGGAGCATCTAAGTCTCGATTTCCGGGACTAGGAGACTGAGGAAACTCAATATTTTAGATTGAATGCCGAACCACTTTTTTACATTATCTCTGTTAACGATAATGCTGCTATTGCGCTTACATTTATCAACGTGGTATGTATGCTTTGCAGTTTCGTATCATATACGATATCGTAGGAATGGAAGTAGCACGTGAATTATATACAGTGCGTAATTTTAGTTTCGCGTGAAGTCGAATTGCGCTGAAGGGTAACAGGAAGTTGCAGCATGTGGCTTTTCCGTGATGAAATAGTACGCATCGATGCGTGACGTCGAAAGTAATATTTCCTCAATTTTAAGTTAAAGACATTACTGTACTTTTTCGACCAATACTCAACTAAAATTACATTCTTCTTTCGGTTAACAAAATCACCACTTTCTGTTTACGGAGTACAGCTTATTGCCTCAGGATACAATTAAAAGCTACTCAATTTTTGATATTTGATTGGCTATTCAATTTGGTTTGCAAGGGCCACGATTTGCGCGTTATCGTTCATATTTAAGCTTTTGCTGGAAGCACTTGCGGGGTTTTCTCGGTCTCTACGACTTCCGTTGGTGGTGGCAAAGTTGGAATTTCTGGGTATTCGAGTTTTGCTCCCTCTTCGCACTCGAAGATGGGACAACAGTCCGGGAACGGAGCGGTTTTGTTGGTTTTTTCGGAAAGTTTGCATTTGGGATTGGCTTTTGGAGGTGGTCCACAATCTTCGACGAGTTCGAAAAGACGTCCAGAGTTATCGTCTTCCGGCACGCAAGTGGAACGGCCGCAGAAAGGTTGTAGATCCCAAGATTTTGTTGGCTCGATGGTGCTACATTTTGTCGAGGCAAAGCACATGCCGGGGAAATCTGCAAACAGAGTTAAATAAAATTATACAATAAATATACACTTAATATATGAAGTAATTTATATATACTGCCTTATATATAAATTATTATTGTTATCAATATATTCCAAAATTTAATAAATGAAAATTGCAGATTATTTTTTATATTAAATTATCTTCAATCTATTGCCATAATTGTATTATAGTAATTCAAAATTATGAGTGCTATAAACGGTTACGATCAATTGGAGATATTGTTACAGATTGAAGCTTTATATGATAAGATTCTCGCGAAATATAAGTTTCTGAATTACATAAAATGTATTACATAATGAAGGTATCGAATTGATATGTTGTACTAACTAGAACACTTGATTTGATTACGTAACGGGACAGTGCTTTATGCAATAAAATATAGCATTTCGTAGTCTTTCTTTCGGGAGAAAGGTGTTCATGTCGATTAGCACGATCGTTGGAAATAACAAGTACATATCTTTTACCCGGAAGATTTCGAGAATTTATGATTAGAATCGGATTTTTCAATAAATAAAAAACACGAGACGATCAATTTTTTGTGTAATTTAAAATTCTTGTATAATTTGAAATTATACGCTTATGGATTAATTGTAATTCGAATCGATAGTATTCGAAATTTTAAATTCATTTCATATTTCAAAACCGTTTCCAAAAAAAAAGAAAAAAATATTAACTGCATGCATGAAATACATCTATTATATTCGATAAATTTCTCCTAAAATGATTCGCATTCTAGATGAATCACCAATAGATTTTCACCAGGCGGCGATGTAAAAGTAAAATTTCATCCTGTATGAGCAACTGCTCGTACAGATTGCGATTCCTCAACAAAATCTATCACTCCTGTGCATGATGCATGAACAGGTTGCATTATCTGATTACCTACACACCCGTGAAAAGTGTTGTTACTTTCTAATGTGCAGCTGTTTTTAACGAACGTCTCGTCGCGCCTTCTAATCTCATACAATCACGCTTACGTATGGTATTCCATTGTAACGCGTCTCGACGGATCGCAGATAGACGACAGAGGAGTTTCGTTGGCGGCAATTGCGCTAGAAACTTCAAGGAGAAACACTTTCACTGTCACACCATGTTACTACTTGTGTAATTATTGCGAACTCTGACTAAGCTTGACCGTTATACTTCACCTTCTTTTTTCTTTACATTAGTTTCCAGAGACTAATTAAGGAAATGAGCTGCTTAACCGGTTAAGGATCATCGTTGCGTTAACGCAACATTTTATTTGTAGCTCCTTCAAACTTTGTAAATGTGTACAACCTATATGCAAGAAAACCTATATGCAAGTAACAACAAAATTATTATAGGAATTTCTGAAATTCCGCTTGGTAAACCCATCGCGAAAAAACAAAATTCAGAGACGTGAATTAGCTGGAAAAATTCAAATTAAATGCTGCGTCGAAACACGTTGGTCCTTAATGGGTTATATTAATTGGTGCATAGCTTGGAAGAATATTGCAAGCTGTGATATATTACATAAGTTAACTGATAAGAAAGATAAATAGGGGAGAACGTCGAGTGCTTAAGTACAAGGTGTTCTTTACCTTCTGGGAACGTGACTTATTTAAACAATGACGTGTCTGTTACCGTTTTCTCAATGCCAGCTTCGTTACGCCGAAGGTTGAACGAGATGGGCGTTCACGCCGATGCTAAAAGCGATGTGGTTTATGGCACCAGTTTTTGTGGGACACTTGGATCAGAAGAAAGTGATCCGCAATCCCGGTTTCAGCTGGTAGGGTGTCTAATCGAACTTTCGAGAACGATGGAAGAACCACAGACACCTTCCATTTTTTTTCCCGATATTTATAAGCATTTTAACTTATTTTTTATCAATAGTCCCATTGAAGTGCTTAATATAATAACGATCAAGACCCATGATTAAATTTTTTAAAAGAATTAATATTTTGCTATTAGTTTTCAACGGTATTTGATAAAAATTTAGTCCTTAACGCTACAACTACCAACGACTAAAGTATACTTATTTGTCCCAAAAAATACAAATTTATTGCAATTTGCAAAAAGCATGTGATAGAAATACAATAAATCTTCATTTATATCTTGTACAGAAAATCATGGAAGATTCTAAAAATTGCACCATTGTAAATATATATAATTTTTTGACTGGCTTGGTAGTTCTGGGGTTAAACGGATAATGGCTAATTTAGAATTGCCAATAGAACCTAAGTATTTCAATTGAATCTGATTAAACTCAATTAATAAAAGAATAACGGATGCAAGGGGAAGAGGACCGTACTCTCTAGACGCGAAGTGAGAAAGATCTCGAAAGGAGAAAGGGTCGTTGCAGTCGACTGTACGGTTCACCATTCAATTTTGCTAATAGCATCGTAAAATTATCAACTACAAGAAAACTTAACACGGCGCACTTTACATGGTAAAAGGCAAGAATTTCGATCGCTAAATTTGTTAAAATCTCTTACTGAACTTTTTGTCGGTATTGCAAGTTGCGTGCAGCGATCCGCATGAAAGACGTCATAACGCAAAAATGTAGCGCAAATTAATTTGTAATTCTAATAATAAAAAGCTTCTTTGCCGAAGAGAATCGAGTAAGGAAGCGGCAAATCATGATTTATAGTGGACGTTCCTAGACTTTCACCGACATTAAGATTCATCTACCTGTAAGAGTCAGCTTTCATGTTAGTGGGTGTAATGTTTCATCCACTCTCTTTGTTTTTTTTTGTCACGACTGGCTTTTATTGTGGATCGTAGATGGAGTAATGTAACAAAGAATATCTGTGCATGTCTAACGAAAATTTTAAATTTTACTTTAATCAGCGTGACTTAAAGTATTATGTTACGTTACGCGATAATAATCGATCAGTTAATTATTTTTCATCCGAAAGAGTACAAGCTTCCCAATTATATTTAGTATCTAATTACCTGAAGCTAAACAGCTTTCATCGTATACATCGTGAATTCTCGCGTGTCTATTGAGCCTGCCTTGATAACATTAATTAAGTAAGAGTTGGGTATAAAGACTAGATGCAACTTGCATCGTTTATTTGTCGGATTAACAAATCTACAGCCTGTTGTTTCGACAAACGCGCGATATTTCCGCGTTGTGTAATAACACATTATTTGTCGCGTGGTTAGTCGGTGATGTGTCTCATTTAGAAAATTAGTCGATGCTGGTAGGCTGCAATTATGAATTGTACGGTAGAAAAGAATAATCGAAAGGTATCTCTTATTGGAAAGTTACGAAGCCAAAGGGAACAACACGATGCAACCAGCCTCTTTCGGCGAATTTTCATTCAGAGTCTGCTTTCGTTGCTGGCGACCCAACCCAGTTCCTACTTTCTGTAATCATCCTGTTTCGAAACGGGTACACTCGAGGTTCGTGACTGTGAAACTTCGATCGTAAGTTAAATGTAATTGTATTTAAATCAACATTATTTTTTTGTTCTTATTACCATATATCACCGTAAATTTAATGAAACATTTGCGCATAAGGGAAGATTGTACTTAAATAAATTTTGTGAAATAAAAAATTCAAGCCACAAATTTTAAGGTAGCACAATCCCAGCAACTAAAATTTTATGAAAAAGAGTCTCCCTTATTTTCGTATATCTTCATTTAACCCTTTTAATCCTTCTTACGAATTAATTTTTTGGAGTAATTTTAAATGTTGTTGGATAAGTCTAGGTGAGCTGAGTCACATTTGTGAAATTCCTGGCTTCAAATGGTAATTTACATTCAGATACACTCTCTTGATAACGTTTGGAAACAGTTGTTGCACATTTACAAAATTTAATGTACGATATAGTGATAGTACAGCAATGTTTCACTCATTGCCTAGTAATTTCAATATTACAAGTTTCACTTGAGGTATGTTAACATAGAGTGGCATGAATTAAATTCCAACTGGGTTATTATGTGTCTACAAAATATTATTATGTGTATAAATTGTAATTTTTCATTTGTACAGTTTTCGTGTCACTCTATATTTCACCTTGTCTATTGTACCAGTGCACGTTCTATAGTCGATTATGAAGTGAATCGCGGACTCGTTCTTCTGTCGAAATTTTTGGTAAAAGCCTTTTTGCATTTTCCGGATTTCACCGTCCGATTTTCATTTTCAAAAACAAATGAAATATTATATACTTGCTTTCGTTGTTTTTAACTAAAAGAACAAGGATCGTAATATTCGTTTTCAATCGGCTGACGAAAACTGGACAATGTGAAAAGGCTCTAACAGAATCTAATCTCATTATCGACATTATTCTTATGTCAGCAGCGAATAAATAGAATGTCCTTAATGTTTGAGTGCTCGAGACACTGTATATAACCATACGGGAACTCCGTGTTCGGTGTTCGCCGACAGCGACTCGTCGGCGCGGCGATGCGATTATTCATCGGAATCTAGGTCTGGAGCGAAAAATACCGAGTATCCAGGCCACGGTAGCGTGAATCAATCGAAGAACGATCTCTGATTGTAAATTATTGGAACGATCAAGGCGGAGAAATCAATGCGTCATTGATAATTATAATAGATAAGTGGAGTCTCGTGACTTTTGTAAAGATTTCCGTGTGATAAAAGCCGCTAAGTTACTTCCTATTTGATTTGTATGCAAGCTGAGTACTTTGAAAGTTGTCATCGCGTTTATGTATGTCTTACGTATACCTGATTACACGCTCGTAATGTTTTTTCTTCGTAAGATCGCAATTTGCACCTATTCGACGCGATAACTTAGAAAACTGATATTACTCTATTTATTGAAGCTTTTTAAAAGGGAAATTGACCTTGATACAGTAGCAAATCATTGTACGTATTTTGTGAGTATTTGTGATATACTGATAGCAATTTTTATGTAGTAAAGCAGGTTAGAGAGAAAATTTCACAGAAGATGTTCCACCTTGAAATCGAAGCTCAATCAAATTGCTCAATCGAATCAATCAGATTGCAGGATCACTCTGCAGAGGAAACGAGGTTCACACCACCAAGGCTTTCACGCGATAGCGGTGGTCTTGCTATTATCTTTCCTATTCTTCTGCTCGTATATTGTTAGCCTGAACTGTCAGGTAACGGTGAATCAAGATCTAACGTCTAGTGGACACGCCTACGAATAAGCCATTCATTTTTTAAACTTAAAAAACAAAACATTATCTGTTTGTCCTTTGTACTGTAACATGTCGTGGTGTGATAAATAACGTTGGAGGACAAGAACGACCGTGGTAGAATAAACGAATATTGGATCTGAAGAATCGACTTCTTCGATCGCGAATGGAAAGTAGAAGAAACAGGACTCGTCAGATGAGACCACGATTTATGCCCATTTTCGCGAATCCGTCGAAGCGGTCGCTTCATTTGCAATTCTGAGAGTGGATTTCAGGTCGAATGTAAGGCGATCTGAAGCTGAAGATGGCAAAGAAAATGTTGTCAAAAGATTAACAAACAGTTACATATGTTTACGTGACTTTTGATCGTTCTTCCTGTTACTTTTTAGTCTTCTATGATAATACTGAATTACGGAAAAGTTTTTTAGCCCCTTATGAGCGGCTTTACTTTGAACTGTGTATTTTTGAAGGAGGAACCCGGAGTAATAAAAATCATCCTATTTGTGGGTCACTTATGCACTGGGTCACGTTTGTGGTTTCGAAAAAAAGAACGCGTCATCCTGGCGTGCGTTTTTTTTTTTTCGACAAAAGTGATATTCAGTGGTATGGTTAGAGTAAGAGTGCCTGCCCGAATAAAAGTATAACTGATTAATTTAATAAAATAATATGACCACGTGTATCTTTTTTACACTTTTTATTAAGATTTTGGAGGTAAAATATAATTTGATCTAATTTATATTCTAAACTATTCTGCAATTGCAACGTACTAAATGTACGTTGAAAAGACTCACCGCGAAGAACGTCAGCAGGGATGAGTCTCCTAAATGTTTTGGGACGTTCTTCCTCCTTCTTCTCTTCGGCGGCGAAGACGACCGCTGCGACGAGCAACAAGATCGAGAAAAGCTTCATGATTTCGAAAATGATGCGGACAGAGAGGGAGAGAGGAAGGAGAGAACAGACCGAGTGTACCTCTGAAGAGGGAAGACAAAAGGATCTTCTTGTATACCGATTAAGACTGGTTGGGTCCGATTCTCGTGCCGGCATTTTATAGCAGTTCATGGGGCGGGGTCCTGTGGCCCCCACCAAACATGTATGGTCTCTCACCTCTTGAACCACCAGTCACCAAAGAATCGTTCACGTCTCCCGATGTTCGATCGTGTGAGCTCCTTGTTCCCTAACATCAAACGCGCATGTACTACACCTGTGATCGGTACATAGGCTGTGCGACAAACTACATACTTCACTCTCACACTATCAAAAGATGTAAATCGAATCAAATCCACAACCATTGACTAAGGTACAGCCACAACCAATGCATTCCATTTACCAGCGATACATATAACGCAAAGTGGGTTACCATTTGGTTTACGGATCTTTCTTTTATTTTCTTTCACTTTTGGACCATTACTTTCTTTCACTTATTATCGGAGATCATCATATCCATCTTCATTAATTATTAAACTGTGGATCTTTATGAAAATTTACATTTTTTTCAATGGAATTTCAAAAAATTAAACTTTAATAGAAATTTTGTTACATACCTTGAGTATTATGTTTCACTTTGGATATTTTACATATTTCTGCGCATTATATGAATTCTGCACTGTTTTGCAGACTTAAATTTCCGGTGAATGCCTAAACATTTATGTTATTATGATTTTTATTATTATTAATGATTATTAGTTGTTATTATTAATTACAGAGAGCCAAAAATGTATACCTTATAATATTACAGAGAAACATTTTAAAGAATCGTATGATAGAATTGCGAATTTAATACTTTTGTATTCTATTATGATTGATTAATGGTGAAGGTGTTAACTTCCAGAAGACTGCGCTTATGTTAATTATTATTTTGGTAGAAGGTTTTCTGTTCGAATCGAAGAAATATTCGTGACCAACTGTATGGTGCATTATCCATATGAATCAATTTCACAATATCGAACAAAAGCAACTGATGATTCGTGTTCGTGATCGCGTCACGTGTCACGAAATTGGCATTGTATTCGATGAAAAGAGGCTGGGCTAGCTTGTTCTCCTTTCGTTTGGTTTCGTCGTCATGGACGATGCGCTCTCCCGGAGACTGAAATGACCGAATCTTTCACAAAAAATCCGCTTACCACATCATGACGGTGCCGTGTCATAAAAACTTGTAAAAGCGTATCACGAGCCGATGGTAATTGCTCGGCGATTAGGATGTAAGCACATATGTCCGTTCCATAGGGTTAATGTAGAAATTTCGACCGTGATGGTCCGTGTTCCTAAACAACTTTCGCTGTTTCATTAAAATATCTTGCAGCCAATTAAGCTGTTTTCGCGAGAATACCCCTGTCGCGCAAGAAAAATGTAATAACTGACCGTAGAGGATTTCTTCCGGGCCATTTGAGGCAACTAGTAGGAAGGAATTGAAACGAAATATCTTATAGTTAATACTTCTTACATAACAGCTTCGTGCAATGCAGAAGTTACGATCGAATTAGCAAGAAAAATAGTCGATAGTGCTACTTTATTAACATTCATCATTGTTGCGAAGCTGGCCTTTGTCGAGTAAATTTATTAGCGGTAGAATGCGTTTTATCGCTTCGTGCTGGATAATTAACGAGATGAAATTGTGCAGAGGCAGCGTAAAATCGCGCGATATCACGGGAGGAAAGTAAAGAAGAAAGGGAAAGTTGCCCATTGGCATCGTTCTTCCGAGTGAAGAGACTGTAACCTTCTGAATCACCAGCCTCGGAGCAAGTTCGTGATATTTCAAGCGTTAGAGTGTATATGGTAGATCTCGTTTTGCGTATAAGTACATGTTCAACGCTCATATGAAAAACATTTTTCCAGGAAAGTATTTTTGATGATGTTATTTATAAATAATATCATCAAGTTTCCTCGAACCACGTCCAACTGGTTATTTTAACGTACCCATATAAATTAATTCGATATCCTTTTAAATAAAATTCAAATTTTATTTATGGTTTACATGGTGTAAGCTTAATTTATTAAATATGTAGTTTTCATTATTTGTTAGTAACTGTGAAAGGTATCATATCTATCTTTTTAAAGACAAAAAAATATTTGAATTGAAATTAGGGAGCAAATCTAACAGCACCGAATTAACTTACGCATGTAATATATATACGTTTGGCATTTATTTCCAAATACTATTACAAAGCTTTAACAAATGGAAGGGTGAAGAGAAAGGTGTATGAGAAGAAGAACAGCGAGCTTACGTTCATTTGCTACACAACAATTTAATAATGTCATCCGTACAATTTCAACTCGCGTTTACTTGAATTGTGTCTCTAATCATCTTCTGCCTCCTTTATTCTACAATATGATTGAAGATGTTTAAAATCACTCCTGTGGAACTATTCCAGTGTTGTTGTCCAGCTAGATCCCTCCCAGCACTCGCTGCTCTTTTAGATCAAGGACTTATCGCGTTTCATCGGAGCCCAGTCGTCCTTTTTCAACGGCTCCCAGTCGTTCTTCTTCAACGGCTCCCAGTCGTTCTTCTTCAACGGCTCCCAGTCGTTCTTTTTTATCGGCTTCCACTCGTTCTTTTTCACCGGCTTCCACTCGGTCTTTTTCAATGGTTCCCAGTCGTTCTTTTTCATCGGCTCCCATTCGTTCTTTTTCATCGGCTCCCATTCGTCCTTTCTTATCGGCTCCCAGTCGCTCTTTTTCATCGGCTCCCACTCGTTCTTTTTCATCGGCTCCCAGTCGTCCTTTCTTATCGGCTCCCAGTCGTCCTTTCTTATCGGCTCCCAGTCGCTCTTTTTCATCGGTTCCCACTCGTTCTTTTTCATCGGCTCCCACTCGTTCTTTTTCATCGGCTCCCACTCGTTCTTTTTCATCGGCTCCCACTCGTTCTTTTTCATCGGCTCCCACTCGTTCTTTTTCATCGGCTCCCAGTCGTTCTTTTTCATCGGTTCCCAGTCGTCCTTTTTCATCGGCTCCCAGTCGTCCTTTTTCATCGGCTCCCAGTCGTCCTTTTTCACCGACTCCCATTCATCCTTTTGCGATGGCTCCCAGTCGTCCTTTTTCATCGGCTCCCAGTCGTCCTTTTTTACTGGCTCCCAGTCGTCCTTTTGCGGTGGCTCCCAGTCGTCCTTTTTCAACGGCTCCCAGTCAACCTTTTTCGGTGGCTCCCAGTCATCGTTTTCCAGTGGCTCCCAATCAATCTTTTTCGATGGGACCAAGTCTGCCGTATCTGCCACGACCCATTGTAACGGCTGCGCCTTAAATACTTTATGCTCTATTTGAGGTACCTTGACCTGTCCTTTCCATGCACCAGCTTCAGCAATCACTTCTGATGTCGCTGATGCGGAGGCTGCAATGGCTTGAGCTTCCGCTGCGCTAGAGGCGGCAGCTGCAGCTACTCCGGCAGCGTTCTCTACCGTCGCAGAGGCGACTTCTTCCTCTTGAGCAACAGCACTCACTGCAGCTGCATTTGCAGCGGCTCTTTCCGCTAGTGATCTGGCTTTTGCGGACACGATGGCAGCTTGTTGCGCTTCTTCTTCTGCAGCTACTGCCACCAGAGCCAACTTCAGGGTTACTTCCGCCGCCATGGCCGCGGCGGCAGTCTTAGCTTGCGCTTCAGCCGCGGCAGCGTCCTCAGCTTGTATTAATTCATTTGCTCTCTCTGATTGGATAGCTGCGCGTGAATTTGCGGACGCTGCAATCTTTGCGAGAACTTCCGACCTTTCTGCAGCCGCCTTCGCATTTCGTATCGCAATCTCAGCAATCTCGGCTGCTTTTGCAGTTTCTAACGACAGTTGCAATCCTTCTGCTGCAGCAGCAGCTGCTTTTGCTTGCGCGGCAGTTGCAATGCTGACCGCTTTTACAGCGTTTTGGACGACGCTATTCGTCACTGCCGCAATTTCAGACGCTGTGTTAGATTGTACTAAGGCTGTGTTCTGCGCATCTGCCGTTACACGACCAGCAGCCATGCTAACGCTGATGGCTTCACCGGAAGAACTCGCTACTTCCGCTGCCCCGGATCCTTGTTTCTTCCCATAAATGGCCTCGGCCTTTCCTATCACTTCTTTCTTCTCTACACTCCTGGATGGATGCGCTGGCCTGGGTTTTCGCAACAGTTCTGACTCGCTTGCGCTAGCCAGACCCCAGACTAGCAGGAACACCGCAAGTATCGATGGAATCTTCATCTTCGAGGCTGCTTCGCAAGATTGATGCCGGTTGAGACGGGATTTGCTGGTTTTATACGGGTCCCCGCAACTGTGAAAATACTACCGTATTATTGCTTGAAATGTTGTCCCGTGGAATGATAAATATTGTTTTACCTTTTGTCATTGATTTCATTATTGGCAGAAACGGGGTTTATTTAGGTGCATTTAAGTCTGGAATATACCGTTTGTTGTTTTTTAGACGTGATAGTATTATTTGAATAATTGCAGGATTTGGATGGAAATCTTTTATTGTTTCAACTGTTCTAAAGAAGACTCCAGCTGTTCTTGAAGACTCTCTTTTTCTTGGCAACTCTTTGAGGTATAATAAGAATCAAAAGTGAATATACACCATACAAAAATGAAATTCTACTATGATTTATTTATTATAAATTATACTATAGTTATACTGTAATCCCATTTTTGTGAATTGTACGCTTAATTTTGAGTCTCATTGTATGTATATTAGTAGATATTGCAATCGCTGTTCTAGATATTTAGCACTTTATTGAAATTGTGAAAAGCACTATACAACGTTGATTTTTCTAGTAAAAAATATTGAATACGTTTAACGTTGAACATATTACATCTGTGCTCTCTCTTAATTAAAAATGGCTTTCGATTATTCATTACGACCACTTACAATTAGTACGCTTGCTACTCTTTTTATTACAAGTAAGAAAAGTTTTTCTTTCTTTACCATTTCTAGAAGAATATTCCGTGAAGTTCTACATTTGAATTATTTGAAATATTTGTATCATTTGATTGGACAACCTTCCTGCTATATTACCAATATTTTGAATAAATTTAGAAATGGAGTAGAAGACTATTGAACAATAAAAGACTTACAAATTCAGGAAAAAGGAAGTTCAAGTGAATTTAATTATCGTATAAATAATCTATAAATGTGGTCAAACATTTAAAAAACATGTATAATTCAGATAAAACACTTTTTATCTTCTTTTCTCCTCTTGAAACTTGAGCTAGAGTTGAGAAAACTCAAATTTAAAATACGTAATTTAGCCGATAAAATAAGGAAGATTGATTTCCTGAAATTTAGTAATAAGCATTGATAATTTGCAGAAATAAAAATGTAATCTGTAGCCGATGAAAAGATAGTGGAAGGAACGATGGATGAATATGTGACAGAATGAGTGAGAAAGGTAAGTGTCGAACTGGCAGAGAAAACAACCAGTTGATAAAACTACTGTAAAGTCAATCCATGAAGGGTAAAAGTAAATTTAGAATAAAATTAGTTTAAAGGTAGAATAAGAAAGGAATATCTCGTAAGATAAGGAAACAAGAATTGCAACGTAAGTTTCTCGTAAAAGACAGAGGAATGGGTATATGTGGTAGGTTAGAAAATCATTGTAAAGCCATTAAAAGATATTTTCATTTATTATTCGCGTTACAATTCGTCTGTCAAATATTGTTTCATCATGCAGAATAAACTTCGGAACCCGATTGCGAAAAATAATAATGAACTCTTTGTCGATCAAATCAAGCGTGCGTAATTAAATAATCAGGAACAGGTTTCAGAATACATTGATATAATGAAACTAATTAGAACATCTATAATTTAATAATGAAATTATTTGCAAATTTAATCTAGAGAAAACTGTATTCAGCGCATATTTATTTGCTGTCTAATTATCGTATATACTTTACTCATACTCCTACGTACGAGAAATATTAATTATACATAAATTGAACTACTTTTTATACTAATAAAATTGTTAGAAAATATATTATATAAAATATTAATAGAATGCAAAGTTTAAATTTTCAACTGCTATTATTTTACCTTTTCCAAAATTCAACATCTTAAAGTTAGGCCAGTCAGATACCAATTTATCGGCATAAAAATGAAAAAGAATTCAGGGGAAAAGGAGAACACAACAAAATTTATATTTGCTAAAACAGCGGACCTTTATTTCACGTAGGTAAGCTCACTTCGACAATGTTACTTAATTTTAATCAACCTCGTGCGCAGGTCGTCCTAATCATATCCAAATAACCGACAACTATCCTCTTTTTCAAATCTGCAATCGTCTAAGAAAAACTTCCTCTCGTCCTCATCAGATGCCCTTTCATAATTTTCCTTTGTGTCCTCCGTGCGCTTCAAGCTTCGCTGCAGCAGCAGCCAGTGCATTCCCTTGTGCGTTCGCCTGAGCTGCAGCACCTGCATCCAGTCCAAGCCCCAGAATCACACCATCCCCGATGGCTGCGGCTGCGGTATTTTTCGCTGCGGCTGAAGCCTCCAACTGTGCGGTTAGCGTGTCCTCAGAGGCTGCGTTTGCGGTTGCCTCGAATGCTGCTCTGTTTGCAATTCTAGCAGCAGCTTGAGCGTCTGATGCAGCGGCGGCTTGCGCTATGTCTGCATCGGAAGCTTTTGTAGCTGCCCTACTGGCCGCAGCAGCAGTAGCCTGCGAGAATGCTGTTGTCTTTGATTGCGAAGCGGCTGCGACACCGGAAGCAGACGCAGCAATGGCTGCGACGGCCGCGGATTGTTCTGCAGCTTCTGCAGCTCTCATGGTAGCTGCCGCTTCACCGGCTGCCAGCGTGCTGACTCGTTTCGACGTATCAGCGGATATGCCCTGAGCGGTTGTAGCTATCCTCGAAGATTCCACAGCGCGATCTATCGCCGATACCGCTGCAGAGGCTGCAACTTCCGCCTGTGCGGACGCTATCTCTTCTGCATTCTGAGCTTTCAAAGCAGCTATAGCCTTCGATTCAGCGTTCAATTTTGCCCCTAAAGCTACCTTTACTGCTTCAGCCGCCTTCTTTGACGCGGAGGCTGAAAGCGCCGCTGCTCGTAACCAGGCTTCAGCGAGGGCCAGTGCGGATGCCTTCACCGTGGCGGATGCTTTAACCTGAGCTGCGGCGGTCGCTTTGGTCTTTGCCAGCGAGGCGCTTATGTCTTTGCCAAGTATCGGGGCACCGTTTTGCTTTCGGATCGCACTTATGTCCACCTTCTTCATCAGATTCTCCTCTAGATGGGACATCTCCTTCGTCAGGGACGGGAGCTCCTCGACGTTTGCGTGCACCAGGCCCCAGGTGAGCAGGCACGTGGCTAAAATCGCTGTGATCTGCATGGTCGACGGAACTTTGCCGATTGGTGCCGATTCTTCCGGCACATGCGTGTTATATACCGACGGGTTGCAGTTGTGTAAATAGTTAGCGTTTATTCATCGTAGGGAAATATTGTAACGGGCAGCAGATTTTAACATTGAAATATATCTTTTCAAGTGATATGTTTTTCAGCAACGAAACAATGGGTTGTCAGTTGTACAATTAATTTTTCTTTAGCTGCGCAGATTTACTTTACAATTGACTAGTTAAATGTTTGGATTATCGCAAAAAGGTGGGGATAAGAAGATTAATCGAAATTATAAAAAGAATTGTCCTTTTAGTTTGAAAGTATTTTTTATTATTTATATATCTGTAAATATATGTTATGTCTTCTTTGTTTTAATAGAATATATCATTGTATTCGATCGTAAACAAAATTGTTCAAAAAGACGTATTATCTTCCTCGTACCATACTCTCCATTAGGAGTTCCGTTTTGCTATATTATCTTTTCTATTATTTTTGTATATTTTTAACATGAAGCAAACTTATTTGTTTGTTATACTGTGCATTTCACAGTTTCAATATTTAATGTTTACTATACTAATAAATACATTTCCAGCTTACAAAGAGCAAACAAATAAATAATTCTTACACACTTGTCAAACTCTTGAAATTGTATCGTTTTCGATATACATGGGTTGAAAATGATACTTCTTTAAAAACAGTTTGAATTAGGAAACGTGTTAATAGTGTTATTCTTCACTTGATTAAGTCGTGTCATAATATTTGTAATTGATAGCAGTATTTGCAGGTGCGCTTTGTTTTTGTGGGGTGGAAAGGAATGATATATTTTTGGTTCTGTTACTCTAACAGATTTCTGTTTGAAAGTAAATGTTTGGTGAAATAACAAGGATGCATGATTATCAGTTCTTAGAGATGTTCTTCAATATTTGGACAGAAATTTTTTATCTTGATTTTTTTCATTCTTGACAACATTATTCATAATATTCATATTATTGGTGATGTCATACATTGTTGAAGATCTTGAAACGTACTGTAGAAGGTAATCTTAACTTTTTGTTTTGTTTAGTTCAGTAGATTACGAATAAAATACGTTTTCAATTCCGATAAAGGTGTATCTCTCCAACAGTAATTTGATAATCTTAAGTTGTCGTGTTTCAATAAAATTTTGCACTGTTCTAGGGTTGTTTAATCTAATTTGTATCCTGATATGTGTAATAATAAATATTCTTGTAGATAGTATACGATTTAGCAAAAACAACAGTAAAAGATTTTATATCAAACATATAGTTTTTATTTTAAAAAATTTGTTGGTTTATTATTTATCTTTTAGATGCTTTATTATCTTATGTATTCTATTGATCGTGAGTAATAATACAGAGCGGATAGGAATATGAATTAAGGTAGAAATATGGATACACCATGATTTTGATCTACACAGAATCCTGGCATTTTTAATAATGATTGACACTTATAATGTAATATATTTGATCATAATTGTTTATTTTTTGAAATGTCTCGGATTTCCTCAAGTCATGAAGAAGGCAACAAAATTACATACACTTATTGACAAAAATTAAGAAACATGGTACGTATTTGCGAAGCTTTATGTCGCCGCTATCTTTTGAGATACATGGATTTGAATTAAAAGTAAAAGAACTTATTGTTTATTAATGTATGTAATACTATATTTTTATGTTATTGTAAATTCTAACCTGTGAATCTTAGAAGCGAAAGGATACACAAAAATTCGTAAGTGACTACTTTGTTTCTTAACTTTTGTCAGTAAGTGTATAAGGCTGCCCGACCATAATGATTATCGAAGTCTACAGAGTAAAGTTTATGTGTGAGATTATAATAACACTAGCTAAATTGTAATAAATGGTATACTATTAGAACTTTTTTGATACTTCAATGTAGTTTCATGACTTATTTTTCTCAAAGAATAATACTGTCTCATATTCCTACCCTTTTCTCTATCATTTACAAATAGAGTCTTTGATTCAATACAAAGAACTCCTTCACCTAACTCAGCTTTATGGGACAATAAACAAATTCGGTATATTTAAATTGAATCTTGTATAGAACCATAAAAGTATAAGAGTAAAAAAGTAAAAAGGTTCCCCTAATATAGTGAAAATTAGACATTCATATTTTAATCAACCTTAATTAGAATTACTTTTAAGTGTCAGTTTAATTTAGTTCTATTTGTTACATATAATATGAAATTACATTGAGTTTTTGTATCGCACCTATTAACTTTCCTTGAACACACTTTTATATCGCAAATATTAAATTTCCATAATGAAAAAGGTCATCTTTAAAAAAGGTATCTTAAATAATTTCTCTTATATATTTCTCTCGGTATGGAATAAATAAAAAGGAAGTAAAAGCATAGGAGGAATACATCGTCAAGAAAAAAGAAAAGAAAAGCGTTCGCTACAGTTCGGGTTGCTACGACAATTTATTTCCACTAAAACAATACACGGACGAATCTCAGCTGTGTTAATCATTATCCTTCATATAATTTCCGCGTCAGTAATCATCGTGTTTAATCAAGATATCAAAGTAGTTGTCTGTGTTCCTTTGACAATCGTTTGCCTCTCGACCCGCCAATGCTCTGGCCCCACTTTATTTTCCTTCTAAAAAGACTTCTTATGTCCGTAATTTCCTTTTTCGCTTACGATCTTCTTCGCCACCTCGGCAGCCCTGGATGCTTCCCGATCTTCTGCAGCGGAGACTGCTTCCGCTGTGGCCATCAGAGTTTCCGTCTGCGCCATAGAGGCGGATTGTGCGTTCGCAGCTAGCGATAGTTCTTTTACAGCTAACGCAGCATTAGCAGTGGTAACCCTTTGTGCTTCCTGGGCTTTTCGCACGGCATCTTTAGCTCGTGCTAATGAAACTTCCGCTTCTGCAGCCAATCTAGTAGCTAAGGCTTCCGCAGTGGCAGCAGACTCTGCCTTAACCATTAAGTTACCAGCTAACTTTTTGGCGATTATTGCCGTGGTCTCAGCCTCCTGTGCGGCTTGTGCTTCAGCAACCGCAGCTTTCTTAGCAATGATGGAATCTGCGTTTGCCTTTACCTGAGCCTCTGTAGCAACCTCTGCCGCGCGCGCAGCAGCAGCGGTGGAAGCCTTTGCTGCGGCTGTCAGCTCCAATGTCCTCTTTGCCGACGATACTACAGCTTCACTTGCCTTTGCAGCGGCAGTCGCCAACTCACGAGCTATGTTAGTCGCTTTAATCGCTGCTTGTCGTTTGGCGATGGCAACGAGAATCGCTTCCTTTGCCTTAACTTCCGCATTCGTTGTATCCCCAGCTTGCTCAGCCGCAGCTCGACTTGCGGCTCGGCTGGCTGCTTGCAGCTGCAAATCCAGGCCCACGTTCGCTGACGCTCTGGCAACTTTTAGCGAATTTTCTACGGAGGCACCTAGTATGTCCGATCCATCGCCCAGCACCTTTGGTACCGAGTAAGAATTTTTCGGTGAAGGCTTGCCCGCGGCCAGCCCCCAGACCAGCAGAGACGTGACAAGTATTGCTGGAATCTTCATGTTCGACGCAGCTTCGCTGATTGATGCCGATTCGGTGGAGCATTTGCTGTTATATACGCGGCGATGGAACAGTTGTAAAAATAGCAGGTGTTTTTGTGTATGTTATGTTTTCTTTGATAGCCTAAAAATATTATTCTAAGGAGAACTTGGAGGGAAACGGTTTCGCGAATGGATTTTGTTATTGCAAAGAGTTTGTTTAAGTGTCGAGATTGTTTGTGATTAAATATTTTACAATTGATACGGTGCCTTAGGTTGATTATTTTTGGAAAAAGACTAGGTTGAATGTCAGGAAAATCTTATGATTTGGAATAAGGTCAAATTGAATTAGCAGAATTGGGGTAGTCGGTGTAAATACCTTGAGGTAGTTTCATATAAATATTTATTGTTGTTCTTTAACATATGCTTGCTTTGTTACAATTAAAATAAGGCTTTTTATTATTAAGATGCTTCCGCTAAGAATAGGTGGGAAAAGATAGGAGATTTTGTGAAGAACATATCGTGATCCATCGTTGAAGTCTCCAATCATTTTAGATGAATCTCTGAACGTTTTTTTCTCGACTACTTCGTATTTATATTCGTATTAGTTAAACTACTTCCATTATTCAAATTATAGCACGTAACACAATCGCCGATGATTGCATGTGTTTTGCTTGAACAGCGAACTCGATTAATCAATGTGGACAGAGTTCGCATTAGCGCAACGTGATTTCTTAAACATTGCGAACAGATGTGTAAATACTATAAAGAATGTCTTTATTTTCACTGTGATATTATTTTAACAATTTCCTATAGACTAAGCTACTTATTATTTCTCAATATTGAAACAGTTGTATCATTCAATATAATAGGCTTTGAAGTGTTAGAAAAATTATAGCGATCTCCAAAAGGGATATGCTTAAAATTAAAGCATACAGGGTTTCTGCAAAGATATTTTAAATTAGGTGTTGACTAAGAAACATGTAAAGTTTTATTATACTACATATTTTTATTTTGCAATATTTCACAGTAATACTTATTTAAATAAGAAACAGTAAACAGTTATGATCAATATTATGTAATATTACATCCTTTGTTATAAAATTTATATTTATGGAATTTAATGTAACATTATATTACCAATACACTAGTATTCCGACAATTCGGTAGCCAATAATCCGACACGACCGATAGAGCTTCCATCACGACTGTGTTCTACAAATGTGCTGGTAATTATGAAATTCGTGTAAGTCAAAGAAATAAAAAAATTGAGCTTTTTTCATATTCTGTGTTACATTGATTTATATCACAAATATATGGAAGCCTTTTTTCTTGTGGCTTACACCGCTTTCATAATCACCAGCACAAATGTGATTCGGCAACTATCGCAAACCATATTTTGCATGGATGAAGAAATCGCCACCACATGCATCAAACAGCATCATTCATCATGCATCATGAACTGCATCAACACCAAATACGAACATATAAGCTTATACTGAAATGATAGTTCTTCATTAGACGCGGAAATTTTACAAATAATTTTTAAGACGACTTTGAAAAGATATTTTATCCCTATATAAATAATTTAGATGATCGATTTAAATGAGACACTATACACATATTTTATTTTTTGTAGTAAATTGCATTATTATATTACTATCAGAGTTTTAGTGTAGTAACAATTATACTGTAACAAGATGCCATAAAGACACAAAATTTTAAACAGTGTTTTCTAATATTTCTCATTTTTCAACTTTCACATTGCTCTTCTTATATTGATTAGTAACATATTTATATCGTATAAAATGTATTCAAAACAAATGATTACATTGATAATTATATGTATTAAGGCCGCAATTTTATCTTTCCCTTCAACGTGACAAATTATTGTAATTTTACTCTAACGAATAAGGAAGAAACCTTAAAACAAGTATAAAGTAGAAACCAGGTTTTTTTATTATTGCCAGTAGTTTCTTTATTTAAATGTATCAAACAGGATTGCAAACAGAACAATCAATATACATACATATTATTTTTTAATTAAAAAGAAGGGAACGGAAAGGGAACAAATCTCTCAATCGTAAAGATCCCATTCTATTGAAAGAGTAAAAAGGCAACGTAAGGAACAACACCGCAGGGCTACGTGTATATGCTAAACGAATTTATTTTCATCATTACAATCTCTGTCTGTCTATAGGCATCATTGACACGTGCATTTCCTCCAGAAACATCAAATACATCCTACAACTCTCAACATTGAACGAATCGCGTTCCTCGTTATTTCCAGTCAGTCCTTACTAATCATCTTTCCATTCATCGGATTTCTTCGGTATCTTAAGATGCTCTTCGTACGTGATCTTCAAAGGCTTCATTGGCGGCATTGTTGGCTTAGGTAATTTCAATGGAATCTTCACAATCTTTTTCGCCACATCGATATTAGCTCCAATTTCAGCAAGTTCTTCCTCCCTAGAGTGAGAAGCAGCTTGTACTTTAGCCGATAGTGCAGCGTCAATCTCCCTGCTCTTCTCATCGATTGCAGCAATCAGTGAAGCAATTTCACTCCTGGCTTCAGCTTCTACTGCACTCCTTGCACCCGCAGAAGCCGCGGTTTTCGCGGCGTTCAATGCAGCTTCAGCAGCTCTGGCAGCAGCCTTTGCACCGGCTGCCTTTGCAATGGCGATTTCTGCTTGTTTCTGTGCGTTCAATGCTATTTCTGATGCTAAGGTAGCCGCAGCCGCTTCCCTAGCAGCAACTGCTGCTTTGGCTTTAGCCTCTGCAGAGGCGGCAGCCAGAATCTTCATCGCCTTCTCTACGACCTGCGATTGTATGGTGGTCGCCGATAGAGCAGAAGCCGAAGATTTTGCAGCAGCTGCAGCCTCTCTGGCCGCAGAACTCGTCGATGCAGCAACAGATTCTGCTTCTAGTTCAGCTCTGGATACGACTACCGCTGCTTCTTCGGCGGCCTTTGATTTAGCGGCTGCTTGTGATTGCAACATTGCTGATGCTTCGCTAAGTTTCGCCGTTTGCTCAGCAGAAACACGTGCCTCTGCTGCGGCGTTTGCTGCTGACTCCACGTAAGCAGTCGCCTCCTTTTGCGCCCCCACAGTTGCCTTGCCAGCGCGAAAAGCTGCTGAAGCAGAAATGGCAGAGGACGTCGTGGCCGCTGCACTAGCTTTCACGTCAAGCAGCGGGATTTTCTTGCCCTCATCGTGTGGTGACGGATTGGCGGACGCAAGCCCCCAGAAGAAAAGGCACGTTGCGAGCAGTGCTGGAATCTTCATGTTCGACGACGCTTCGCGGATTGATACCGGGTATGAGACTTTGGGCGGATTTATAGCGCCGTGAACAGTTGTGAAAATAATAGATAAGGTACGGTTAAGCGTGATGGATAATATTGTTTCAGGCCTTTGTTTCGAATTGATTTTAATGGTATTTAGCTTGCGATTGCAGCTGTTGGGTAAGTATGATTGGAGAATTGGAAGTGGAGAGTGGAAGATATAAGGTGGTTGATAAATTCGGACAGCATCTGAGTATTCTTTTCATGTTTTTGTATTTTTCTCCCTTCTTTTTATAAAATAGACAAAAATTTAAAAATTAAGCAGGTGTATGAGAACGAATAAGGATGCAACGTTGTTATCTAGAAGTAGAATACAGCATTTATGATTGGTTCGCTTTTTTAGAATGCTTTACGAATATTCCATTTTTATATTTCGTATATAAATGGATAAAGCTTATCGACGCGTCAAAAAACCATAGGTATAAAAAATACATAGTATGACTGTATCAAAAATAATCCAATATAGAGACAAAATAAAATATGCGTAATAAATAGGCAACATATAATATACGATTAAAATGCGTACAAGTATTCAAATGATGTTAGTTTTTCCACATTTTTATCTGATGCTTTTACATAGTATTCGCTTCTGAATATTAAGTTATTATATTTGCATTAAAACTAAATACTTGCATTTAATTACCAGCATCGCGAATGTACGCAGATATGTGTAAAAATTCGACCGACTCTAATTGAAAACTATTATTTTAATAAAAATAACTATACTATTTTGTCAACTTTCGGTTTTAAAGAACTTACATTAAAAAGCGAAAAATATATGCCGTTTGCGACGTATTTTCTTATTCCATATGACTAATCTATTTTTGGAAGGTGATATCATAATTTTTATTTTTCACACAAGAAGGCACGCAGGCAAGTAAAAAAATGAAATAAACAATTTCATCTTAGCGGTTTTTATTCATTTATTTCAACATTAAAAATTGAATCATAAAATATACATTCAATATATACAATAATTTCCATTTTTATATTCTTATTTAGAGTACCTAATATCTAGAGGCCTTATTATTCTACAAAAGGACGTATGAAGCAAAAGGGACGCAAGGGGGTGAAAAATAATAAAAGACAATCATCTCTATTGTTGCAATATTGTATTTATAATTTCTCATATTTCACATCTAAACAAATCAACACCAAAAAATTTTATTTCATTTTATTCCATTCTTACATCTACCTTGATTACCAATATTTCTCTTGATAGCTTCCAACTTTCCCTCCACCTTCCGTTTCATCTTCTGTAACCTTTTTCAATACTTCCGCCTGTTTTTCATTAAGCTCTGTATCAGTTAAACTTAGTCCAATAACAATCCCATTTCGTACACCTTGAACAGGATTCGCATGAGCCGCTGCCGCTGCCTTCACAGCGGCATTTTCTACATCAATCGTTGCCATAGCAGCCATTTCCTCTCTGACCAGCGCATTAAGTTCCGCACTTGCAGCTTCCGCTTTGGAAACTACAGCATCCTGAGCTGCAGCCCCACTAGTGGCAATATTGCGACTACTAATCACCAACTTTTGTAATTTATAAGTAGCAACAGTCGTAGTAGCAACCGCGCTGGCAGCCCTTTCCGCAGAAACCATCGCCATCCTAATCAGCTTCACCATATTCGCGGCTTTGAACTTCACATAATCGTAAGCAGCCACTTCTTCAGCGGCTGATCTCACTGTCTCACGAGCAGCGGCGAAAGATTCCTTCTGAGAAACGGTTGCGATCTTCCAAGAAGTTGCCGCTTGCTCTATCGCGACAGTTAGGGCAACAGCTGCAGTCTTAGCTAGATTGGAAGCCTCTGTTTGCTCCACAGCAGCTCTCTGTGCTGATAAAGCCTTAAATACAGCCTGTGCACGGGCTTTAGCTGCAACTTTGATCACTTTTACGGCTTCTTTTGCAGCCTTGCTCGCGGCCAAAGAAGTTTCCGCTAAGATCTTTGCCTTTTCCCTTACTTCTTCCGTAATAATAGCTTCCTCCCTGATTTTGCGAGATTTAAGAATGGACATGATTTTTAATTGTAGTTGAGAACGAGCTTTTTTCTCCAGCTTTGCCTTCAATTCCGCATATGCAGCTTTCTCCGAACTGACTTTCACCGCTATTTGTGAAGCAATTAAGTTTTCGGATTCGGATTTTATCAAAGCTTCAGCTTCGGCCCGAGCTTCTGCTTCCTCACGAGTTCTCGCTACAGCTTCTTTGAGAGCGCTTAATTGATGTTTCAGTTGTCGCCGGGTCTCATTTACTTCCGCTTCCGCTTTCATTCGCGCTTGTCTTTCTATTTTAATCTTTTCCTCCGCCTTCGACTTTTCTTCCTTGAGGATCTCTATATCTTCGCTGGAACATTTCTTCGATTCATCGTATACTTTGTTGACCCATCTCGTTTCAGTGACCGGACCTTCTTTCACATAGCTTTTAGTAAAAATCTCTCTCTTCCCTTTACTCTCTGATTCCTTCTCCTCTTCGTGTTTCTTCGAAATGCTGCTACTTGATTTCTTCTTGGTTATAACTGAAGCTTCATTGAGAGCTTTCTCTTCCGCCCGTGACTTTCCTCCGATGTCGAGTTTCTCGCTGATAACCCATGACGACGCATCTTCCGACGTTGCTTGCTCCGAAGATGATTCTGAACTCGACGTCTCGAAATGTTTCTCTTTGCTATCTTGCTTCTGGTAATCATCAATTAAAATATTCTTTAAGGTGACAGCTTGTAAGTTGTCATCTTGATTCGATGACGAAGCGAGTACGATTCCTCGGTTTATCAGCGACCAGGTGACGAAACAGGCGATGAATATCTTCATCGTCGATGGAGCGACCTGCATTGATCGCAGTTTTCACGATTCCTCAATTATATACCGCAGTGAACAGTTGTGAAAACAACGTTGGTAGGTGACGTATTAAAGCTATCTCATTGGTTGGAAAAATAGGACCTTCGATCATGAAGATTCACTTTTGTGAATTTTTCATTAAAGTGAAATCGAGATTTTTCTCCGGGATTGGGATTTTCTGGAGGTTTGTTGAAAACTTCGGATTAAATCATTGCTAACAGTGCTGGAAAAAGAGCAAAACTGTAATAGAAATTTACAATGTTTTTGAGGATTCTTTGAAATTTATAATTGTGAGACTTTTTATGAATTGTTGAGTTCATCTTTTAAAAATTGTTTCGATGTTTCTTCTTAATTGTTGGAATTCATTATTGATCCATAGGATCCCTGTACGAAGATTGTCGAAGAATGATGGAAGTAGAGTGGTTTATTGAAGCGTCAGCAAGGCTGAGCAGCAGTTCGTAGCTTGAAGTGTTCTGGAGCGAAAACCTGTACGTGTTTTATCATATACTGTATCTCGACATCTCACACTTCCTTAAATAAAGCTCCGTGTAATAACAACGCCTGCAGACGTCTTCGCCCCACTACAACGAATTTTTAGTATCCTCCTTTTTTCACATTCATGCGTTGTATTTCCTTTCTTTCGCGTCGTATAAATTTTTACACGATAGAATATACTATGATTTTCAGAGAAAAATGACGGAGGCAATTTTTTATTAAGGTCGTTAAGAAACTTAAAAATTGGAAGACTTATTAGAAAAATCTCATATACAATATATAAAAAAAATCATTTACTAATATCATGATATCCATTTTTATCAGAATTAATGTAAACCAGGAAAAGCCGAAACCTTTCCATTCGCATCTTTTATATACGTTTACATCGTTTACTTTTAGTTAGGAGTGGGAGATCCCCTTTTCGATGTATCAATTTATACGTATTAAAATACTTTGGCAAATCTAAAAAGGTAATTAATGAATCTTTTCTTTAGGAAAGTATTTCTACTTTGACGAAATCATATATCGTTCTATTTATACAAAAATCATAAATGTACAAATTTTCAGATCTTGAGTAAAAGTTTGAAATAAAGCAGAGGTGTTATATAAAAAATAATTATAAACATTTCGAATTTAATTGTAAAGTTCCATTTGTGCCATTTTGGAGATTAAGTAATAATATATATTTTTCTTTTTTAAAAAAGACAGTAATAAGTTGAGTCACGACAGCGATCAACGTGGTGCGAAACATCGTCGCAAATCCGGAATGTCAGGTTCAACTACTTAGTGTTGCAACCGGTTATCTGTTACCAGGTTTACTAACATCTACAAATGACTCTCAAGTATTCCAAAGGAGGTGGCTGGCGTCGAAGCATGAGCTGAAAGATCGATCCAGATCACATTGCCAATTGGGATTTATTAAGTGGACTCTGATCATGCCTGTTGTTTCGCCATTGTTAGATTATATCGCGTGGAAAACAACACGACTTGCTTCACATCTCAGAATTGTTTCGAAAGTGCACTAATTTGAATATCATATAAGTTATTGGAGTGGTAAAAGTAATAAAAAAACATATAATAGAATATTTCACTAAATATTGTAATAACATAATACTTCTTCTATGCTGGTATCGCGATGTTTTTGCTACTTTTTCTTTTTTATATATACACGTTGTAAAAATGCCCCCGGGTAAATCATTTTCAGACAAAATTAGATTATTAAATATCACTAACTACGTTCTTTGCTTCATATTTCAATTCTATAAAATTCGATTCCCTTATAAATCTTCGTAGATTGAAATTAATAATAAAAGAGTAATAAGGTAATAAATGAGATAAAAAAAAGCTCTATAAAATTTCCTTAATAGTTAATAGTTAATAAAACAAACAAGTAGAAATTCTTCATAAAAAGATGCAGCTGTATTTATAATCGAATTAACACGGAACTCAATAGAGCCACGTTTTTTAACTTTTTGTCGCTATTAAACAAAAAAATATTGTGGAGTAATAAGAATGACCTAAATCAAGTTGCGATCAAAATAATGTGCTTTCGTGTCGGATATGCGGACGATGCAATTTTTTAAGAGTCCCGTAACCGGATATCGTTGCATTGCGACATATAGGTGCGTAACATTCCGATCTAGTTGAATTATATCAGTACATATGTGCACACAGGTGTACAAATTCCTGCAAAATCTTTCATCTCGACAATATTATGCTTGCACATGCATAAGGTATGGGCTATAAGTATATGATAATATACTACACTACCCGTGCTGAGTATGGATACATAGTTAAATGTCTCGTCGGTGAAAGGGAACTTCAGTCCAAAGGATTTATAGCGCACAAAATTTGTGAATTTATGCGAATTTTTTGTGTCAACGATTCACTTAACTCAGTGTTTTTCATACACGATGAACAGCTTGTTTTTCTACAGTTATTTTTAACATTAAAAAAAAACAGGATAAGTTTTAGTTGAAAGATTAAAGACATTTTTTATACTTGAATAGAGTCTCCAAAACGTGTTACAGACTTTAATATCAAAGATTAACAACTTCTAAATAAACGCTTTGAGTATTACAAAAGTAACTAACAATAACATTTATTGAAGTTTCCATTCAAACCGAAACGGTACATTATCTGCATTTTTATCCTTAATTTGAGTCTTAATTTTAAAATATAAGTCTGTGATTGTATCTCTAATTATAAGTTTTTTATTCTATCTTATCTATTTCTAATCTAATCCTAATTCTCTAATAATTAATTAGATTTCCTTTTCATTTACATCATTAATTGTTGATATCAATGATGGCTCAGAATGTTTATCAGAGTTCGATGTATACTACACTACCGTTTCATTTCATTTTTTCGCTTAAAACAAGTTGAGATAATGAAATCGTTCGAAGTCGCGATCCTCTGTTTCGAGAACTATACGTAGTACAGATTATCAGACAATCGTCTGTATACTACTAAATGGTCATACATATCTTGTTACAGAACACGAAGATCTTATCGATAGCTCAGGAAACTGGGACAACCGCTATGTATATTATCTAGCCGGACGAGGTGCCTTCTAAAATTTTCTCGCGCTGCTCAGAATTTTACGTGTGCGACATACACGCTGTCTGCCTTCATTACCGTCGATCGTGAAAAGGTGAAAGCAGATCGCATGGAATAATCCTCGAATACATAATCACGATTTTTTTCTCTCGACCAGCAGACGCAAAGGCGTCGCTGTAAAATGGTGAATAGATAGAATCGGGTTTTGCAACAAACGTTAGAACGTGTGATATTCTTTAATAGCTGCATATTCTGAAGAAAAGAAAACCGTCATTGTTGGGACGAGGTAAAGACGACATTCGTTGTTCGATGAGTCATCGTGATGAATAGAATTTGGGATCTTTGGCATTATTCTGTTTAGTCACACACCGGTATGTGTAATATCCGGTCAGAGAAATAGATTAAGGAAAGTTAAAATATATTTTAAAAAGTACTGAGGGAAGAGATAAATTATACAGCAAAGTTATATGACATATAATTATTTTTATTTTAATACATTATAGAACAACTACTTTCGCACTTGGTTCGATATTTATCTTATTTAATTTTGTACCTTAGTATTCGTTAGTCAATTGACTAGCACATTTACTTTTTGGTAAAATACCTTTCGTTAACTAATAACTAATATTTTTTACAGTAATTTACAATCTTTTTCTTCCATAAGTTCACATCCTCATTATATTTAAAATATCATCACTCGCATAATATACGCAATTGAAAGGTATTTTTATTAATAATATTGCAACAGCTGGAAGAACACACTTTTGCAATAAAAATTCTCTGTACAATCGATAAACATACAATCTACAAACCTCGACTAAAAAAAATAAGAAAAATTCTATTACTGAAAATACCAAAATGGCTGTCAAGTGCACTCAAGCAATAAATTTCGTCTTCATTACTCATTAGCAACGCTAATTGCATTAGCGCTGGTAATCAGTCGCAATTACGATAATTTTGTAGCAGAATGCCAAGGAACAATCAGTGGACAGTTTCGTATTTTTGCAACCGAGCCGTTCATTATTCGACGAAGGGACACCGGTTTGTCAACGTTGTGTCAACAACACAATGCATCGAGAAATATGATGTTGCAATGGTCTATGTTGTAGCCGTCTCTATTGCGCCAGCCATCCAGTTAAAATCGTGCCCATCCTCTTCCGGTTCACCTTCTCCTCGGTGCTCTTTTCACCGCAGATGTTCCACGCGCTTCCTGGACAATGACGAATATACTGTTGCAATTCGTTGCACATCTATCATTACTTTGCTTGATCTTGTAAATTACTACAAATTTATCGAAATTCCAGTCAGCTATTGAACTTTTTTTCATTTATTTGAGTACCTTTTTTCTAAACATTTTTTATAAAAGCATAACTACAATCGTAAAATATAAATTGCATTTTCGATCCAAAGAAAATTAAAGCCACGTAACTTGTGTTTTACTTGATGTTTTATATTTCTATGAAAAAGTTATACCAATTAAATATCATCTAAAACTCTGACTGTATACCGTTATCTGATACTTTCATTCATTTTTCTAGCACAAAATTCTTTAATTACTTTGAGCAACATGTTATGTTTCTACTACCACGCATTTCCTCGTTACATCACATACATTATACTTTGTGAACGAATCGAAGAAAGCGCGGCAAGAATCAAAATTTCAAATGCTGCAATTGCAATTCCGATGTATGGAATTACGACTCATCAAACGGTTCATGAAACGGAACCTCCATAAATAAAGCCTCATTCAAGAATCTAATTATGCTAAGACTAATATACGTAGACTAATTAGCTATAATTCGATACATTTCAAGCATATCCTTTAATTCACCCGCGAGAAATCTATCGCATATAGACACGCGCAAATTACAATAGGTCTTTTTTTATGGGATAAAATAAGTGGCGAGGAATTTTCTCACGAGTTGTTTTTCCATACTTTAATGTCACAGACGCATAGTAGTTAAAAACTGAAACTGTCTCATTCTATTGTTTTTTCTTCAGTCAAGGCTATACGAGGTAATTTATGCATAACAAAATATTTTATGTGGGGTTTTGTAGAACTTTGTTAACATCTTTGTTTTAATAAAAATTTCACTCTTGATAGTTATTAGTATTGTTAGAAGCATCCATCGTGTCGCAACTGAAACGGTACAGTGTCGAAAGGATCTTGTTCTTCAAAATGATCTATAGATGGACAATTAAGGAGCAGGGTCCGTAACTGCAATGTTAGTTTTCTGACTGTCAATCAACCACTCATAGTCATGTAACTTGCCCTTGGCATAATTCGAATTGTATTATTACATTCATTGTTAGACTCTGAGAAACTTCTCAAGTTACTCATGACAGGCAAATTAATAGTATGTCTAAAACACTGTGAGTCTTTGATTCTTCTTTCATCGATGCATGCAATTAATAACATTTTCATAATAATGTCATATTAATAGCAATAAGATGTCCGTTCAAACGCAAGCTAAATGACGTACTTGCTATACATTCAGAAATTCATTCTCTGTTCAAACCTTATATACAAATGCTTGTGACTTTTCTGTGTATGTTAGATTTTATTCTGTTAAAGCCTACTTTACTTTTGATCATTTTCAATAGCAATTATGTTAATTGGAACCGTGAAATGTTAGTTGATGACTTACTTCTGTTAATGGACACCATGTTTTCAGAGAAGATTACTTTTATTAAATAGGTATTGAAAATTTCTTTGGGCAGAGAGTTTTATAAGCCATTGTAAAAGAGATTAATTGTGTTTATTCAATTGAATATGTACATATATTTATATACGAGATACATACATGATGTTACTCTATAATTTTCAAAGTGAAAATGCTATTCTACTAGTTTGCCTTAGAAAAAATTTAACGTATGTGACTATATAAGTGAAGATTAAGGTTTCCTTTCTCGTGTTATATATATTAAAAATTAGAATAATCTTTAGGCTATGAATGGAAAGACACTATTAAATAAGTGCAAATAAAGCACACTATAATTTAATTATCATACAGTGTCACATATATCACTGACAATTTTATATACATATAGTATAATTGCTAATTGATTAAATACATATTATACAGGGCAAATTTGGCGAGAAGCCAGATTCCATGCAACATGTGTGTTTCATGAAATTCATAAATCTTAAATATTTATACAAACCAATAATACTAACAAAAAATATTAGTTTAAATGGTAACTAAAACATATATTATTAATACAATATTATAATATATTTATACACTAAAAGTTCTCCTCGATGCCTTTTCTACATATATTCATTGTTAATTAAATTATCAGTAGAATTTTCAATCATACCAATATGAGACATCTCCACATTTAATTATACATGATACTTGGTATCTTTTACTCTGATAATAAATCTTGAACTGAGTTCAAATCTCTAACCTATTGGAATTAGTATATATTGTTTCTAAAACCGTCTTCACTTTTTTATAAGAAAATTTGTATGATACTACAGTAACAAGTATGTACTGCAAGTATCCAAATTCTTTAATCAATTTTAATAATGCAAAATAAAACTTAAATACTTCCATTAACATAAATACAGATTTCATATTAAGGTCATGTTGCAGAATATATTCATATTTTTATAGAAAATTCTATTATACAATTTTAATCGCTAATTGTAGCTTTCATTGCAGATAACGATTTATTACATAAAGCACGTTAATAAATAAATGTTATGCAATTGTGCATCAGATACATACGTGGAAAGTAACGTAGGTGGACATTCTTTGTTTGTTAATTTTAATACATAAGTAATTTGTACTTTGTTAAAAATGAAGTAGATATATTTTTTTAAGTCAAGTACTAATGACCACCAATACAATTTATATCTTTCATTATTTAATAAAAGAATATTTATGGGTATCATTCAAAATTAAATATCTGTCATATACAGTACAATTGTTGCAAATAATTTCAAGTGTTTCACATAAATTCGTGTATTTAAAAAATGCACATACGTAATAATTTTATTATTGCAAATGTAATAAAAAGGTCTCGACTTTATTACAAAATATATGTATAGAAAAAGAGATGATGTGTATTGAAAAAAAAGAAACATGAATAACTAATAGCTTCCGAAAAATTCTTTTTTCATATAACGAAAATGATTGATAATTTATACATTTAATGACTAGTGTATGATCCAGATAACTTGTCTATATTTCATAGCTTAGGTAAGTAAGATGACATAAATTAACTAAACAATATATATGTATTATTTACATATTCATATTTATATGTGTTTTATCCTATGCTATTTACTTATAGTTTTTGCCAAGAGAATATTATGAGAAATATTAATAGAAAAATGTTTTTCTGCTGATGTAATTTAAGTTTTCATTCTGCTTTAACATCTTCATATTTACAATAGTACTTCACATGTGACTCAAATTAGGTGATACAATATGATATTTCCATTTTTAAAACAATGTAATCAAATTTTATTATTTAACAATATAATTGTATTTGTTACGATTTTTAAAAAATACTTCGATATTTTAAAAGCATACTTGTCACTTAATGCAACCCATAATAGTACAAAAGACTTAACACTTGTTGGCAAGCTTACACATAACAATCTAGTCAAAGTAAAGAATCTATAATTTATAGATTTATAATGAAAACTTACAACGTATACCAATCGAAATTACTATGTAAAACGCAAATAATTTATTTGCATCACTAATGGGCATACCGTATTTTAATATAGACATCCTACACTATTCATTCACAGCCTATTTTGTCATTCTGGAAGACCTATTATACATATTCTCTTTCACAATAATACATCATCTCTTGTTCTATTCCATATAACATTAATTTTCAATGATACAATTACCTTAAAAGGACGGCAGATACGAATTTTATTCACTGAATGCAAATCGTTCTTGCCAAATATGAGTTCTGTGTTGAACAGTTAATATTGGATTAAGAACACGTTCTATACAATTTATACGGCCTCTAAATCGTTCTCTATCTCTACCCATTTGCTCCCATGGACCCTTTCGAGCCGCGCGGTATGCAAAATCCCATTGCACCATTATGTGAACCACTGGTTTCAAATTAAATTTTACCTACAATAAGAAAATCTCGTTGCTTATTATCACAGAATTGTAATAAGCACGTTTAAATTGTAAGTGATTAATTACTTTTTGATCCGAAGATACAGATCCTTCGTCTTTACATGATTCTTCGTCTTCGCTCGTTTGATCTATATCGCTCTCCTCGCTATCTTCAAGGTCACTTTTTGAAGCTACTTCAGAACCAGTTTCAAATACTATACAGTAACTGTCTTCTGAATCAATAGAACTTTCCGATATTAGGCGTGGTCGAAATGTATTCTTTTGTAAATTATATCTGTTTTCAACAAAATCTAGATCAAGAAAGATATTTGTTTCTTCTGTACATTCAGGTATACTTCTCATTTTCATAGGAAATTTAGACATTCCTTTATCAACATTTTTGCGTGTTTTCGATTTCTGAATTTTCGGCTTTATATCGGCGAATGTACATGTTACAGGATTCATCGTCTCTTCTATAATATATTGTACAGCATCTACTGTATCTTCATCTAAGATAAAACAGTCTTCTGATTCTTTGCTTTCTATAGTATCATACAAGTTAAACTCTTCCCAACTTTTAAGGTCATTCTCTATGTCTACAGTAATGTCATGCTTAGTGCGTTCTTTCCTATGTCTCGTCTGACTAACTCCGGAACGTCTAAGCTGCGACTTTCCTCGACCTCGACCTCTGCTTTTCGCCACGGCGTTACACCGTCTTCGTTGCTTTGGCGAGAATGATCGTTTCATCGTCATATCCGAATCAACTGTATCATCAGTTTTACAAAATCGATCCGTTACGCCGCCGAAAACTCTGTGCAACATGTTTGTGAACAGATTTGAAACTGTAGCTTGCTGAACTGTCTGTATACTTAGTGTTTTTGTAGTGGGCGTTGAAAAAGTGGTTTCTATATTCATAATCATTTTATCATCCATACTGTTAATGCAATTAGAAAGTTCTTCATTATTAGAAGTACTCTTACTATAGATATTTTCAATGTTATAAGAATTTTTCCCAGTAGACCTTTTCTGTGTGTTTATATCAGGACAAATGTATTTAAATATTCTTTCTTCATTTACTTTATGTGAGTTTCCCATTGGTACTAAATAATTACAATTACTTGTAATACATTTAAAATTTTCCTGATCAACTGATTCCTTTTCATCAGATCTCTTTATATCCTTGTTCTTGTTATCGATGTATTCATAATTAAAATTTAAATTGTCTTTCATATCTTCATTACAAAATCTACTTATGTATTGATTATGAATACTTTGGACAATATTCAAAGACTCCTTCAATTGGGCATCATGAGTGTACACATTATCAATATCTAATGACTCTCTTTTAGTTGTCAAATTTTTAAAAAAGTCTTGTGAAATTATACCTCCATTGTTTACAATTGTTACGGACAATGGATAATTAATGCTTGCTATGAATGAAGCAGGAACTTTAGAAAATTGCTCCCAAAGTATGTTCAGAGCATTAAAGACACTATGAAACATAGTTCCTTTCTTTGGGCTTGACATGTTTCTTTCTTTATTCAATCCACTGTTCGCTGAATACATTTTCTCCATTGTTATTTCTGCAGGTGAAGTCTGCATAAGGTACATGTCTAAAAGAAAGCAAGATACTGCAAAACAAAAAACATTCAACTTAAGAAACAAATTTAAATTTTGAAAGGTCAAAAGATTTAAATTGAATTACATACATTATTCAACACACTGGTACTCCTCTACAATTACAACCTCTTTTAGTTCTCATAAGTCTTCTTTGTTTAGCTGTAAAATAAAATTTAATACATAAATATAAAAAATTGTTTTTTTTTTAAATTTCTAATAATTAGACTGTGGAATTTTATGCAAATTCAACAAAGTTAAAGACGTAAATCCTAAATAATGGACTGTTTCTCTACTCTACTAAATTTATACTTTATATATTTTATACATTTTTTAGCATGTTGCATATTTAAATTTTTCATAAATACATAAGAATCCGCAGTCTAATAGTAATTATGATTCATTCTTTTTTTTTTCGTATAAAGTAATATATATATTTTAATTTGCAATATAGCAACGCCAAAATTTAATAGTTGTATAATTCTTGTGCTAAAAATCTACAAACGATTAACAAATTATGTTGAAATCCATTTTGCATTTTCGAAAATATCCATGAATCAATATAACATTTATATTCACGAAGCAGTCATGTCCGCAGATTTATCGCGCACGTCCAGACAATTTGTTAACATCGAAATTCTTAAATCATAGCATATCGAAATTCAAGGCAGTACTTAAATTTGGCATAATCATGACCGCATCGTCTTAATTTCATATTAAACGTTGCAATGTAATTGTACATGAACTCAACGTGATATTGTCTCTTTTTTTATATATATACATACAACAAAGATAGCCTCCACACCGTGACAACCGTAATCACGTAGAATATTTTGTTCGCAATACGACAATTGATTCTTCGCTGTTCCACACTTGCTACGTTTCAACAATGGGTTTCTCACAAATCTTTTCACTTCGGGCACAATATTTCGCTGCGATTCTTCAATAATTCCAAACGATTCCATTGTAAAATGATACATTATCGCAATACACATTTTGACGATAACTTTTAAGCGGCCATTTTCAACTATACTCGATGCACGGATCACTTATTTCACTCTCATATAGTGTAGGGGCGCTGGTGTCACAGCAATTCACATTTGGGCTATCAGCCTTGAAGAGATAAAGGATTAATGACTCTTTTAAACGCATTGTTAATAATATTGAAATTGAAAAATAACAATCCTTTTCGAAATACTTTGTACACGGTATTTATTATTCATTGTATACAAATTAACGCAAAGTAACTTAAGTATTTAAATATATATATGAAATGCATTATGCAATTTTTTTAAAAACAAGTATACAATATAGTAATGAACGTTGATTCATACGTTGATTAATGAAATGTCTTTGCTTTTCTAGGAAAATTTGTATCATTCACTGAATCTGATGCAACGTATAAGCTAAATTGTGCTAATGCTATAATCTTTGCTGCAGTTAAACGTAAAACTTCAGAAACATAATTTATATCAGCTTTTATTGAAAACGCTTTTTCTGATATTTATTTTTAATAACATAAGTATATACGTCCATAAGAATAATAAATTTATAATTGTGATGTATTTTACATTAAATGCGTACGACTTACATAAAAATAATGTTAGATATATAATTTACTACCCGAAATAGGAATTATTTATAAATATTGCAACCCGATACCGAATTGAAACTGTTGCAATACGTCGCTCCTCAGGAATAACAAAGGCATAACTAAGTTTAATTCTACTCTCGCTATGTTTCCAAGTTTCATCGCGATACCACCACCAACCGCGCAACGAACATTTTCCGTAAAAATTTTCATATTTTCTTTGTAATCGTTAGCTGCAAATAGCAAAAAAATTATTTATTTCTTTTATTCTATAAAAATCATTAAAAATTAAATACTAAAAGGATATTTAAAAAATGCATAAATTCTTACCGAATTTGAAAGTAAAATTTGATACATTCCCGCCGTTGATAAAGCCATGCAACTTGAATAATTCACCAAAACCCTTACGACCGGGTCTAAATGGCAGTGGTGTGTACAAATGTAGGGCAACTGCCCAATAAGCATCGCCGCCTATGGAATTTCCATCGTGACGAGGTCCACAACCTCTCATATCGAATCCTCTAACATTCAGGGGTCCACCCAAAAAGAATTGATCAGCAATGTTTATTTTCATATCATTGCTAATTCCTCGAAGTAGTCCAGATTGAAAACCCAGCTGGAAGGTCTAATGAAATTTCTATAATCAGACAAATTGTACAGGAGATAAATTATTTAAAAATCTAATTTAATTCGAAATTGAAAGATACTTGCTAGACATTCGTACGGCGTCCAATTCGTTTGCATAGTAAGTTCGTTTTTTACGAACCCGATATCTCCACCAAGACCAGCTACTTCTGTAGAAAATTGTACGAGACTTCCCATAGTAGGAAATATAGGCGAGTCCCTTTTATCGATAGAACAAATATGTCGCAGTGCCGATTTTAAATTCGGACCGCATTGTTCTCGTACGCGAAATGATGCTTGTTTGGAACAAATAATTTCTCTGTAGGCTGCTTCATATTGTAAATTGTGTTTCAGTATACCTGCTCCATCTGGATTGAAAGCCATGTCTAATATCAGGCCTTTATCACACTGATTAAAACCAGACCATGGAAATCTATTGGATGTGTTAAACACGCTTCCAGTTAATCTATAAAAAGAAACATAAATTGTAAGCAATAAAATGTTTTGGTAATTATTTAGAAAAGGGAGGGAGGTTGCCAATTTCTATAATTTTTAGTATGTTGTAGAAATCAACATTTTGAACAACTTTTTCCCATACATATAACTACCGCTCAGCTTTAGTTTTCGAGATATTTCTCAAAAAAGATCGGTACTACTACATTGAATTCTGTCTGTAATTAGATGCAGAACGTGTGGCCGACCGCCGTGGAGCGGCCGAAATAAGAATATCGACCCGAACCTAATTTGAACCTAATTAATTAAATTACTTACTAGGCAGAACTGTTAGGTTTGAATTAGGTTTAGATCGGTGGTCGAGCGGCCACGCTATTCGAATTTTTAAGTTCTCTCGTTGTACGTGTCCATTACTGGCTGCCTCAATGTGTTTATAGAAACTGTAGACAATCGGTGGTTCTATGCTTACGTATACGCTGCCACAAACACATAGTTATAGGCAACATTCATTGTAATAATAGCAATAGTTTTTCACAAAAGTCTTGGAAACTAAGGCCAAGAGGCAGTTATATGTATACGAAAACGTTGTTCAAAATATTGGTTTCTACGATATATTAAAAAATCATCGAAATCGGTGAGATCTCCTCCTTTTCTAAATAATTACCGAACATTTAATCTTAATATTAAAATTTCTTTTATAAAATAAAACAATTTTACATACACTGTATGCAACCAGCTATCTATAAATGGTTTAACTGCAGATATACTTATGTTAGTTGAACTTTTTGACCCATAAGAATATTCCATCTGAAGACGTTCTCCTCTTCCAAATAAATTGGGTGCTTTAGCTTGAACAATAACTGAACCTTCATTATTACCAACCATGGTGCTAATGCCACCTGTCAGGCGTCTCATTTCACGTACAGTGAAGGTTACCTGAAAAAGAATAAGGTTTAAGATTTCTTGCAAAAATACAGGTTGTTATTTAAACAAATGACTTATGAGTAAACTGAAAACAATTAAATCTGAGAAATTACTTATTTTTTGATGAATTAGTGTGTAATTATATAGACCCACTTCAACGCCTTCTGGGGTGGCACGAGGACCTTGACTGGTATCAATGTAAATTCCAACATTCCCAAAACATCCTAAACTTTGTAATTTTTCCCTGACTTTATAGGCACGTAGAATAACATCATGAAAATCTTGAGCTTTAAAGAGCTCTGTTACTTGAGCTCTTATTATATCATCCTTAGTTCTTATGAGCCCATCTATGTGTATTCTATCAACCCTTGCCTAATTACAAAATATTTTAGAATTTAATATAATCATTCATATGAAAAATATGAAACTTCTTATACATATGTGATAAAAATACCTTCATTGAATGAAAATCAATGGGTTCTTCTTTCTTTCTTTCAGATAAATTCAGTTTTCTGTGCAAATGTGGAGACTAAAAATAAAAGTTATTATTATAGTTAAATTTTGAAAATATCAAAGTTCAAGTTAGAATATGTTACTTACATGATTATCCTTTTTAAAATTTGGTTTTTCACTACTCTCTTTTGAAGTTTCATTTATATTTCTAGACATGTTTGATTCCTGAAACAAACACGTGAAACATTAGCTGGGTATATAATCGGGAATAATTTGTAAAAATGTAGCAAGCGTATGATGACAACCTGTACAATGACAAGAAGAATGCGCAAACTAAATAGAATATGTAACACAACTGTTGAATTCAAAATAACAATGTTACGAATTATTATTAGAAATTACTCATGCTGAAAATTAATGATCTTAATTTTAGGTTATACCGTAATTTTCTAATAATACGCGAGTACCTTTGCATGAACGGTTCCCATCTTTTCTGAAATTAATTTTCGTGGTTTGCATAAGAAGTCACATTAAAATGTTGTACCAAATTGTATGAGGGTTCTTCTAATACTTGGTAAAAAAAAAGATATAAATTTTTTAAATCAAATATTCGGAATGGCTGAGAAGCAGTGCGGCATTCTTAACATCGGCTTCGGCCGTATGATATCGCCCTCTGCAATACAACCCAAGATAATATAACAATGACGTATGTAAAAGTCCATATTTTTAAAATATGTATTACTTTACAATTTTTTATTTCCATAAGTTATATTCTACAATGTAACAATTACATATATGATATAGAGAATTATTGATATATAACAAATTCCATAAAAATATGAGCCATAATTCATGAGATGGAGCAGCTGAATATATCAAAATATATTGTGACAGACTTTATAACAATTGCAAAATAGTTTGAGAGGTAGATTTTAATGTTATATTAATAATTCGTGTTATCACAATATTAGAAAAAAAACACTCATAATTGCTTAATAATACAATAGTTAGTCACCATATCCTGTATGTAACACAGTGTACATTCACTCTCAAGAATTAGCCTTATGTATTAGAATAATTACCCACAGGAACTTTAAAACGAACAAGACGTAATATATGAATTGCGCAACAGCAATTGAAAGAATTAATTGCATTGTAACGAGTATTTGTCATAATTAAATACTTAATTTGATTTTTGCATCAAATTTTATCTTTTTATTCGTAAGGAACAGTATTATGAGATTCATGTACATTCAAATTGTAAATATAAATATAGATGTTTATAAAGTTTCTATAACAAGAATACATCCTCTTTCTTAAATTAATTAGTCATGAAGATATATGACTATTGAAATATACTTATCACGTATATTTGTATATATATTGTTTATCTTTCTTCTTGTTATTAATATTAGTCATGTTTTATATAATTTATATGTTCTTTTTAAACAATTTGTCAGCCGCATATTTAAATTTGAAATGTATATCCGTAAAACTGACATATATAAACGTGACTAGCATCACTGTAATTATTTTCGGTTGATAGTTTAATTTATTTGGTCTGGTAATATAATTATAGAGCAGCAGGGCCAACACGTGAATGCGTATTAGCTGGTGATACGGGACTCCCATGGATTTCTAAATCAAATTCAGAATTAGATAAGCTACTTCTCATGACCCTATTCCACCGATTTGCATTTTCATTTAATGTATTAAGTTGGTGATTTGTATTTGTATTGCCATTAGACCTTTCACAAGCACGAAGAGCTTCTTGTTGAATAATTATTTCATTAGTTATATACGCTTCACGTCGAATTTTATCTCGCAATTTTGGATTCATATCAGGAATACACCATCTCACCAGTATCATCACAAGAGCAACAACATTCTAGAAAATATCGATTTTGTTAATTATTAGATTATTAGATTTAATTATCGGATTTAACACGTTCCATGCCAGACCAACTTTCGATGACTTTATGTTTACGCCGCCTTTGTCGTATGCATCCCACGATATCGAAATTAACAGTTTTGTTTCACTTTATGACGCGCACCTTACATTATTTATTAAGACTGTAAAAATTATAATTATCATGCAAGAAATGTACAATGTAAGAAACACTATAGAATAAAGTAAAAATGTTTATTTAAATAAATCATCGTTCTAATGCAGGCTTTTTATTTAATAGTAAATAATTAAAATGGCTTGAACAAAATGTTCAGAGTGCGGCACACAGCATGGAATGTGTTAATAGTATACTAACGATGCAACAATACCTCAAATACAACAATAAAAGCTAGTCTGGCTGCAAGTACGTGCCAAAACATAATACTATATTTGTATTTGTTCGGCGAATCGGGCGGTTCCCTGTAGTCTGGATACCTACATATTTCAACTTGTTCGTGGCTAGGCAATAAGAACGGTTCAGTACCATTTTTCAAATCATTTGTATTAAACTTGGAAAGAGAATGATCTAGAAATCCTTCTAGAGAGTAATTATCAGAGATAACTATTCGATAAACTAGTCTTGGTATAAAATTTGAAGTAAAAGCTATAATAAATCCCTGGAAATTTTAAGTTACAAATATACTAAAAATTATGATATTTATATAGAATATTTTTCAGAGACACACAAACTTACATTAGTTATAACGGATAATTTGGAAATGGAATCAAGAATACGATACCATACGCCTATATCTATAACGCGTTGTCCAACTGGCCTTCTATACATCGTCAACAATTTTTTTGCATCCAATCGCATTTCAAAAACATTATTTAATAATGCAAAAAAAGGTGCTAACGGAAATGCAGCAACAAAGATAGTAACAAATCCATATTGTAACACTACAGCAAATAAGATGTTAAGAGTTAAATGTAATACAAACACAAATTATACAAAACCAAATTTGATATGGTTACCCATTTCTAAATATTCGGGAAATAGACTTCTTGGTCCCCATTCCACTAATTTATAGTCTTTGATCCATTGGAGATACTTTCTAGTAGTTACTTTATTTTGTCCATTCTTTGTCTTCATTCCAACATGTACTTTCAAAGTATTTAACCATTTGTAAAATAGTGGGAACAACATTTCTAATATGGTATTCATAGCCTGTTTGCCAACCATGATAATGCTTAACTGTATGCATAACTCCATAAGGCAACCACCAGGACCACATTCTTCTTGTCGATATGCAAAGAAACGATTATATTCACCTGGGTAGCCAACGAATTTACCCTTAAAAAATGCTATATAAAATATGGAAGCATAATAATTAACAAATTCGAGTAAGTATATTTTTAATGTTAAACTATCGTCAAATTCGGTTTGAGTTCGAAGAAGTTCAATCTGTAAAAACAAAAATGTCTATTACCATGAAATAAAAAGATTATTAAAAAATGTATTATAATTAAGATACCTCTGTTAGATATTCTGCTAGCCAAACGTAGACCCAGTTAAATATTATAATACAGCACAAATTGATACTAGCTGCAGTAGCTGTTGTAAATAATATTGCATAACTGGTTACCATGGGATGTCCATAAACACTTAAAGCAGTTAAAACAGACATTCTATATAAAACAACACCTAACACTGCAGCCATTGCTACTACAATCTGCAATATAAAATATGAATAAAAAATAGCTTCTTCTAATTATAAATATAATTGGTAAATCCACTTTTTTATGTTTAATATTAACGAACCAATAATAAAACGACAGAAAAGCTGAGAATCGTAGCGGGAACCCTCATTTTCCAAAATGGAACTTTCGGTTCTTCCGTGTTTGTAATAATGTTGAGCGACTTTTTTTTTATATGTGCTAAACGCGCTAAGTACTGAGGACGAGGGTGTTCCTCTTGAGCATCTAAACCAGTCAAATCCCATCTGTGAGTTATTTCCGCTGAATATCTTTTCCACAATTCCAAAAACAATGTAGCTAAAAAAATAATACAAAATAATAAAATGCTAATTGTATGCATAGTTAGTAATATTACTATTACATACCCCATAAGGACATAAATATAGAAAAAAATACGGTAGATGGATTATCAAATAAATATGTAATTCTTGCATGTAAGCAGGTTTCTTTCAAATCCCAATATCCACAAAAATGATCACATAAGGGACACATTTCAATGGTACCGTCTCCATTGCAAACATCTTCGCTTGGCTCGTTAGAGTATAAAGTTGCACAGCTATATATGAAACATAAAAGACCGACGATGCTAGCGGGTATTAGCATATGCGTGTAAAATCCAAGCCAAGCAAAATAAAGTCCGATCTTTACACCGAAATATTCTTTGATATAATCTACTGGTTGATAGTGCAGACATTTCTTCAGACTTGCCCATTCTTTGTATAAGAGATATCTCATAGAATCTGGTGCTTGCAAATCACCCTGCAACAATACAGAATATTTTCTGAACTTTTATTTAAGTACATGACGAGCGATGTGAAGTACCGTTTCTTTAAGAACATACTTTGATCACTATCTTATAATCGGGATAAGCACAATTGTCTTAAAAGACGATTACTATGAGGGTACTTAACGGTACGTGCGGTAGTTGAACAGGTATATCAGGCACGTTAAGTATTACAACGATATGGGTACAATGAAGTGCCCAACCCTCGAAGGCGCGAGTTTATTGCAGTTCTTAATTCATTAGGGAAAGGTAGTTGCGGTACCTTTTATTGGTTTTCGTTTCCCTCGCATATAATAAAACAATTCTTTTATGGGGAATGGCTTTAAAGCTTAGGCTCAACGCAGACGAGCGGTTTTTCGCCGCACGATCGTATGTCGGTCATCATCGTTTTTAATTTAAAAATACAGGAAAATTATATCATCGCGCGGCGAAAAACCACTCGTTTGCACTGAGCCTTAATAGGATTCCACAAGAAAATTGCAGAAAATAATATCACAATGACCTGTTCCGATTCGAATCTGTATCTGTAATTTGAATAGATTTATTTTATTGCATTATTACGTTAGTTATGATTTAAACATTCACAAAATACTAATAAAAATGATATTATATAAAGTCTCTGGAGCGCCAAAAAATATCATAGACTGCCAACAGACGCCATAAAATAATAGAAAATAAAGTGAATACTATGTATAACATAACATTTATGGATAAGATAGTTTAGGGTAAATTTAAATGCCCAATGGCAATTTTACTGTCCCTCGTATCCGCACTATAAACCGAACGACAACGAAATAATAAAAGACCAGGTGGCCGTATTGAATACTCCTACCTGAGTACCCTTTCTGATAACTGTACCCTGTCTATCAGAATAAGTACACAAAAGGGCGGTAGGGCAAGATACGGAAATTCTATAAGCCGTTTTGTATTCAATACAAAGTCAAGCAGGGTGGTCACATTCTAAGACGGAAAGGTAGTTGTTACCGAGTTATTAGGGTTCCTCCTACGAAAATCTTACAATAGATAATCGATTGTTTTGGAGGTGCGAGCAAAGGTAGGTAGCAAACAAGTGTAAAACAATAAGGTTTGCCGATATTGCGGTACTTCGGTATTTCTTAACAACTGCCATAATGTTTCCAGAGGGTATACGAATTTACGTATAAATTTAATACAAATGAAAATCAATGTATTAGAGGTAAAGTTTAAAATTCATGGCTTACATCATGAAGAGGATAAGCGGCTACATATGCTCTATCCGAGATTAGTCTGTCTATTCCAAATGCAAAATCGTCATCCTTGGTTTCAGTAAATCTAGTTCTATCTAAAATGAACTGTACAATTCTGGCACGTGTTGCGGCAGTAAAAAAATTTGGCGAATCTAAATCAAATAAATATTCCTTATCACGGCTATAAACAGCCGTAAAATTATGTTTCAGAGTCGGAAATATCGTTTCGTCTACATAATATTTTTTCATCACCCTCTTGAATAATGAATTGACCTCATTAATTAACGTATTACTACGATTTTCAGGAATTACCATGTCAGGTAATTCCTTCATTGGCAACCGAAGTTTCAATATTTCAGAATATCTTCTTAATACTTCTCGAGGAGCATGTATTTTTATGAAATGTAGACCATTTGGTTCTGCTTGTTCATATTCCAACTGTAAACCTTCTTTCTCTAAATTTTTTTCAAATACCTGCACGTTAAAGACAAATGTTAGATTAAAGAAAATTATTTATTTATACATTTACTTACACGTCTACTTTCAGTGGATCGATATGTTTGAGCCTCTGCACTGTACTCATCCCAAACAAGTACAAAGTCAATTGTACGGATTTCATCGCGAAAGTATAAACTAAAGGCTGTTCCACATTTTGAAACCTGTGAAAAAAAGAGAATTACTATTTCATAATTAGTAGTTTCATTTTCATAGCATAATTTTTAAAGTGTTCATGTAATCATAAATTTTGATTTACCGATCTTGAACCTCTTCTACTATTTCTTAAATCTGTGCAACTACCATCAATGATTGTTTCAGTATCATTGTTAAGAGCTGATAAATCATCATTACGTGATTGCTGAATGTCTTCCATGGAGATTGTACTATACATACTATTTAAACTGGTCGAGCTTCCCACATCGTTTAGTGACATATTACAAATGCTTTGATACAAAGTTTGCACAGATCCTGTTGCATTTAAATTACTTTGTACGGATCGGTAAAGACTTACATCTGAAGTGCTACTGTTAATGTTTTGTATCCATGGTACAGAAAACTCTTCATCCTCCTCTTCCATTTTCAATTCAATTGATCAGTATTCAAACCCTACTTATTCGAATCAAACAACGTATACTACATGCAAGCCAAATAAAGAAAAATTTGTACATTCATGAATAAATGCTACAACACACCTATCATAAATACATATCATTTAATTCTACATTATAGTTATTAATAACAAACTAAATAAGTATGCATTACAAAATAAAACAATGAAACAATATTATTAGCATAAGCAACTAAACTGGATAAAGATTATATTAGAGTTCATTTAATTTACATCTAATAGCCGCATGACGAATAAATTCCAATAAAAAATAATATGACACAGCAAAAATAATACCGTATTGTTATTTTTATGAAAACTAACCACAATACTTATTATACTTTCTATGTGAAAAACAATAATTAAAATATATAATATGCTTACAGAATTTTCATAATGTTTCCGTTGGAAATCTTTAATTCCGGATGCTGTACAGATATGGAGCAGGAAATTGTCATATAACGGAGCCGATATGTAATTTCATTGTCCGTGTACCTTTAAACCTTACTTTACAACTACACATCTGCCTTATGTATTATAATTTAAATGCATTAATTTACGTGCACATTTATGAACCTGATATACTTGGAATACATTAATTTCATCGCGTGGATAAATCCAAATAAATGCATATAGCAATGAAGATGTATCATTTCTTATGAATCATATTAGAATATAGTGATATATACAATATGTTAAGTGATCACGCGGTTAATATAAATTAACTACTTGTTTGCCAATTATATCATTTTATTAAATAAACAAACTTTAAAATATTGTTAAAAATACCGGTAGTATTGTAAATAGTGTAGGATTGAGAAAAATGTAACAAACACAAATAGTTCAACACTTTATTTAAATTACAGATAGAAGCATTTTTTTTTTATAAAATAGGAATGGTACAAAATTAGTCTTCAACATTTTCTATATAAAAGTAAAGAATGTATATTCTTCAATCTCATATGTATATGTATATTATTTAATATTAGTTCTGCTAGTCATTTAAATTAAAGTACAGATGTTATTTTAGAGATTATATCTTACAAATATTTTTTAGTTATATATGAATTTATATAAATATGTAACAGTTTATATTATCAACATATTGTATAAAGTTTCATTTCATTATATACATCTATTATAATACAGATCATACTTCTTGCATAACTAAAGAATTGAGTTCATCTTCCCCTGGGCATAATACAGAATCAATGTTATAGAAGGCTGCATGTAGCGTTATCAGAAACCAGGAAACACCTGAAAGAAAATTTATATATGAATAATCTTGCACCATCTTTAATATAAATAAATTTGTTTTATTTACCAAGAACCCAAAAGAGGGCTGCACCAGCACCAACCATAAAGAAGACTGGTAATGAACAAATGGCAATCAAACTGTAAACTTGAGCTAGACTCAACTTATGGTTACATACTGTAAGTTCCTGCTTAGCATGAACTTGTGAAACTTTATAACATGTACCAAGTGAAGCAGCAACAGTAAGCAACAACAATGGAGATGTGACCCTAACAACATTTAATAATCATTTCTTAGTAAAATTGGCTTACATTTAAAACAAGGATTAATACTCAATGTGATAAACCTTACAAGCAATATATAACTAATCCAACAAACACGAATAAGTAATTGCTTTGGAAATACTCAATATTTCTCATAATTCTTTTACTTAATCGTAATAAGCTAGGAGGAGGCCTAATGTTATTTGAATTGAGAAACAAAGCCCATGGCCTGATATTGGCTTTCCTGAGTTCAATCCATTCATGAGCTTGTGGATATCCTAAGTTAGGGAGTGGAAGCTGTGGTAACTGTAGGAAGTCGAGTCTAAATAATAAAAAAATAGTAAAATGAATTATTAAAACTCCATTAATACAAACATTATAAAATAAACTATTTTGTAACACTAAAAAATATAATAAACTTAAGAAAATATAATTTTTAAAAATTGTCATCAAACAATATGGTAACTTCAATTAACTAAGAGTTATCAACAAGATGTCACTGTCATTATCATTATAAATTTCTTTGTAGGTTAGATAACAATAATTTAACATTCTGTTTACGATCATTGAATCTATCCATCTATCTGTTGCTCAAAGATTACCCAGTGTCAGATTTTTGCTTTTCTTGCGGTATTTGCATATCACCCGCGACCTCGATTTCCACGGCTGTAGCCATTCTTTCTTTTTTAATGTCCGAAACCTTTCAGAATTGGTCACGGTGTGACAAAGAAACAACTATCTTCTCTGTTTTACTTTTTCACGTGGAGCCACGCATCCCCACCGCGTGACGTCTGCAGCCTCGTTTTAGAAAAAACCCGTCGTAGGCAGTAAAATTCCCATCATATCGCACATCGAACTACTATGTTACCCCTCCTACCAGCACCACTACACGGACACAAGCAAACGTTCGCGCATACAAACGCTACAGGTTGCAGCTGCTCGATAAAAATTCTTTCACTGCCTCCGTAAAACTTCTTTCACGAAAAGGGCTCTTTGTCTGAGTAAGGTAAAGGACGCAAAAGATTTTCCCTTTCTTACGTGAGTTTTCGATGCTTTCACTTACCTAACGTACAAAAAATCTTTCGTATTTTATATTTTGTACTACAGTACGTTTCTGCATATTACTACTTTTTTTTCCTTTTAAATAAATTTCACTTTTAAATTGAACATTTCACTTTCTTTTCCTTGTTCAGGAAATCAGATTACACATCATCTTGCCTAGATTTCCTGAAAGTTAGGATTTAAGTCAAAGTTGGAAAAATGTAAAGATATTTTACATTTTCGGAAAACGATATGTTAAACTAATTTTACATAACAAAATTTAATTGAACCTTGTACGATAAATTATATTTCGCAAAAGTTCGTAATTCTGTGTATTTTATAATTGATTCGACATCACACGTTTATAAGTTTGTAATTCATATATTATAATTTTACATTAATAATTTAATTTCTTAATAATATTGTAGCATGTGATTATATTTGTTGTACAGAGGCACGGGATTTTTAAATGTTGAATAAGATCATTGGCGAAGTGGCGAAAGTTGTTTTCGTTCATTATTCGATAGCAGATCATCGTCCATTTTAAGCGTCCTTCGATTTTCTATGCGAAACTTTCAAAGAATAAAGTGCGAGATAAAGTTTTTGGAATTCTACCGAGAATGCTTTCACGCTCGAAAGTGTGTGCAGATGACGCTACTATGTACTACCATTGTGAGTAATCACAGCCAATAGGAGAACGCGTTACATCGAATTCAATAATCTGCTATTCTTAAGGAAGCTTCTGATTGGTCGCCCTTAATTTCCCAAGTAACATCGGGCCACCCGCCATAACGAACGTAGCGTGGTACGAGCGATTGTTTGAATGAACGTGTTCAAACGTAATTGACAAGATTTAGTAATTAGTACCTATTTCAGTTTAGCATAGCCAGTGTACACGGGACAGTCGCATGCGAAATAACTTATGGTGACAGTTTGAAGACATGGAAGTCGCACAAAAGTTGCATTTCGAGGCATGCGACATTCAGGACGAGGAGCTGAATATCAGCTGTCGTACGAACAGCTCCGGTTGTGATGTTGACGATATTTTAGATTCTTCGGGAGAAGATCTGGGATGTTCGCCTCCACTTCAACCACGAAAATTATCATTTAGTAATACGATGGATTGTAGTGACAGTGAAACTAATAATTCTGTGCCAATTAATAACAATAAGACTCCAATTAGTAACGTGACAGGTTAGTATAATTTTCAACGTTTTGCACCTTTGCGAGCTGTTTTTATATGAAATCCTGAGTGCAACATATTTTTAAAGGTATTCCTTATTGTCATATATGGTTTGTTTGTAAATGATTTTACGTGGAAGGGCATTATTTGTTTTGAAACTTCTTGCCACTGTTAGATATTTTTTAGTGCATGCAGTTGTTATACTGTAATTTTATTACATATGTTTTGCTCCACTTTTTATTATTTTATAATTTTTAGGTTTATGTATGTCATTTTTAAAAGTAGTTTATATAAACTTGTATTTTTATTTGTTTTGTTGATGTCACTAGTAGACATGGTTATTATCGTATCTTGTTAGTTTTTGATTTTTAATTATTTATTTGTAAACATGTTTTTTTTTATTTGTAGTAGAAAATTATACAAATATTTTAAATGGTGATTGTTATGCATGGTGTGGGAAAATTGATATTTTTGTTGGACAATTGTTTTACATCATGCACATACATTTATATGTAAAAAGAATGATTGAGAATTAGTCAGTAAATACAATTATGCTGTGTACTGCTATTACCTCAGTTTTTAAATTATTTATTTATAAAAAAGAATATTTAAGACCTACATACGTATAGATTCTATATGTTCAATTTTTAAATAAAATGTATAAAGAACAATATATTTCAACTGATGTAACATTGTTAACAAAATTATGTAACATAAAAATATTTGTTTGAAAAAAAATAAGTAAAATGAATGTACATATTATTTTTATGTAAAATTTAAAAAAATCATTTTATATGAAAAATGTAATTGTAACATGTATAACATGCCAAAACATTTTCAATCAGCAATTACTTTACTATAAATTTAAAAAAAAAGAAAAAAAACTAAATCTAAAAAATATTGAAAAAAAAGAAAGCAACACAAAAAGCACTTCATGTTCCTAAAAAAATATATATACTATGAAACATACAAAAAAATTTAACATTAAAAAGAAATATGCATATTAAAAAGCAGTGAACACAATATATTGTAAAAGATTTTCTGGGTATGTGGATTGGATATAAAATAGATTTATATCCTGTAAGATTTGATGCAGGTACCTAATCATATGTATTACAGGTACGTCAAGAATTAGGATTCCACCTCGTGAAAATGTATGTTCTCAAAAAATATCAATGGCATGTAGTCCACCTTACAAACGTGTTAGAGCTTTACGTCTTTTTGACTCACCTGCTACTCCAAAAACACTAATGGAGAAGAGTGCTATGCATACTCCATTCCCTTCTAAATGTACTAGACTGTTTTCATTAGACAAGCCCAGACCATGTAATTACCAGAACAAATCTGATAAACCTGCTGCCAATGTAAATCCTTTCACACCAAATGGAATGTTACTAACCGCGAGGAAACGTACTAGATCCAAACGTAGTCTCAATGGGTGAGTAGAAATAAAATAAAACTCAATATAAAAATCTGAATGTTGTTAATTTAAAAAAATAAAAATTGTATTTTTTTCTTTAATAACAGGTCTCCAGGCATTGAAATTCCAAAGTTTGATCTCGCCGATTCCGAAGACTCCGATAATGAAGTGGAACAAGCTACAAAACGGGTGGCATTACAAGATTCTAATATTCCACGGTATCACCAAGAATTCCACGAACTCGGTTTAATTGGGACAGGAGAATTTGGATCAGTTTATAAGTGCATTAACCGGCTAGATGGCTGCACTTATGCAATTAAAAAAAGTATTAAACCTGTGGCCGGAAGTATTAACGAAAAGAATGCTTTGAATGAAGTATATGCTCATGCTGTTCTTGGTAAACATCAACATGTTGTGAGATATTATTCTGCATGGGCAGAAGATAATCATATGATTATCCAAAATGAATATTGTAATGGTGGTAGTCTGGCAGACGCGATTATAAATTTAGAAAAAGAAAAGAAACATTTTACCGAAGCGGAAATACGGCAGTTATTATTACACGTAGCTGAAGGCCTAAGATATATTCACAGTATGCAATTAGTACATATGGATATTAAACCTGGAAATATTTTTATTTCCAAAGAGAAAAGGCTACTTGCAGTTAATTATGATTCAGCTGATGACGGTTTCGACGAAGAGGAAACCGTAGAAGAAGAAATTACTTATAAAATAGGAGACTTGGGTCATGTTACATCAGTCAATAATCCGCAAGTTGAAGAAGGGGATTGTAGATATCTTCCAACAGAAATTTTACGTGAAGATTTCAGTCATTTACCAAAAGCTGATATTTTTGCTTTTGGGTTAACTGTTTATGAAGCAGGTGGTGGAGGTCCATTACCTAAAAATGGACCTGAATGGCACGACATTAGGAATGGAAACTTAAAAGAATTACCACATTATAGTCGTGATCTTAACGAATTACTAAAAGTATGTTACTTTTCTAATCATAATCTGTTATTTTTTTTATTATTGAAATATTCAATTCACAGAACGTTTTAATAAATTTCATTCTTTTTACAGTTAATGATTCACCCAAACCCCGAAATGAGACCGTCAGCAGTATGTCTTATACAGCATAGAGTATTATGCCCGTTTGGAAATAAAACGAAAGCTCAATTACGGCGGGAATTGAACGCGGAAAAGTTGAAAAATGAAATTTTATCTAAACAGTTGCAAGAAGCTGCTAAATGTCTAAAAACAATTGCCCCGAATGTAGCGGCAATTAATAACACAATGAATGCTGGAGGCTATAAATTGAGACCTACGCCAACTAGAACGTCATCACGAGTAGTGGGTAAAAAAGTCAATAGAAGCAATAGCACTACAAACTTTTGAATGTTCTGTGTTATATTTGTGTCAGACTAAAGAAAGGGGGGGGGGGGGTAAAGGTGCTTAAGGAAAGAGAAATTTTTTAAGTGCCTTGACATTGTGATATGAAATAATTCTAGTTCATAAGTAAAACTATGATCAATATTTGATAGTATGAAGACACAATATTATACAGAGTGAAATTGTACGATAGTCACGGGTATACTCTTGCAGCGATGAAGGTATTAGTAAAATAATTCTAACTAGAAATTATAAACAGGTAACATCTTAACCACATTTTACATCTCACCATTAGTTAAATCTTTAGATGGATAATACAGTAATTGGATATTCACTCATATACACTATGTTTGATCGTTTGTTTTACATAAGATAAAAAGTAAATACATAAGGCTTAAAAAATTTAATAATTATTGCCATTATTCTTCATTAGTCTATGTATCTTGCAAAGTACATATATGGAATGTAACAAAATCTACTTCTTTATATAGAGCAAGAATAGGTTTATTAAATACTTCCTTATGTGCCCTTTTAACATTCTTGTTACAAGTTTTTACTTACCTACTTTGTACAATTACAATATACATTCATTTTACAACATTACTATTTTTTAATCCAATCAAGCAGTATTATGAAAAGAGTAATATTGAAGGTATGGAATGAAAATGTTTTTAATATCAGTTACTAATTCATGTTTTGACATATCATTGTGTGATACTCCTGTTTTTCCGTTTTTGTTCAAGTAAATAATTAAGAGTACTAACAGTAGACTGTGACAAATTGTTACAAATACTATGTATTTTTTTATATGTAGATATTTACTTATAGTAATACTTCGATGTTGTGTATTGTTTAGTGTTTAACTATTAACTAATCTCTGTATTATCCATCGTTTAGTACTAGCCAATTCTTGTAAAAACGTTCAAATAACTACCTTCTGTTTTTGCTTTTCTTTGCATATTTCATACTCAGATAACAGAGTGTTACTTCAATTATATCATACTAAATGTTATTTACATTTTTGCACGACAACTCAATATCTTTTAGGGGTATATACATGTACTTTTTAAATTAATAATGAACAAATTTATATTATACATTATATGGTCTTGAAGACTCAATAAGACTTCCTTTTTTTTTAATCTAACATAATAAAACTTCATCTAAGCATAATTCCTAGCCCTTAAAGCTTACAATTTCACTCTGTGTATTCTTTACATAAGAGAATAATAACTCTTAAAATCATAATTGATTAAAGAGTAAATCTTTGAACGAAAAAGTGTTTTAAGTTTAAATTATTTTTATAAAATCTTTTTAGTCCTATTGTCTTTGGCATGCTCTGAAATTCGTATTATACAATTTCCCCTTGTGTTTTTATTATATATATTGGATAAATACTGATGTATAATAATCCGCGTTTCTAGTGTAGGTGATACTACTTTTGATTAGGTGTTTCTTATTTTATTTACTAATACAAAAATTCACAAAAAGATGTATTCGTTTCATTATCAGATATGTATTCCATTGGGGTGGTGCTACAAAATTTTCTATGTTGAACAGATTGACCAATGAACGTTTCTACTTTATTTTTCCTCTTATTGTAATAATGCTGGGTTCTTCGATTACGAATGACAAAAACTAATGGTTTATTGCGATATAGTGAATCCAAAGCCCTGTATCATACAAATGCATTCAATTCGTATTCCTCAAAATAACATTAATTAGATGTCTTATGTACAATTATTTGGCTTACAGCTAATAAACAAATCAAAGCTTTTGTACCTTAATTTAATATTCTCGTGTCACACTGAGCATGCTAATATGTGATTCTTTTTCTTCTTTTTTTTTAATTTTGGGTTACTAAAGCTTTTCAAACTTTATATTTAAAAAATACAAAAGAGAGATATAGCATGTGTAATGCTTTGCATTACTGTTTATACGAAATAATTGAAATTTCCATTTTTATTATCATGAATTTTTTTGCTGTAGTTTGCGTTACAAACTACTTATCTTTTATTTGCCATATACAAACTCAGGCTTTTGAAAGCGAGGTTTATTAAAGAAAAATTTTTTGTACTCCGTCAAATTGTTGCGAAAGGTAATGCGAACATTTATTTTCCTGAGTGTGTAGCCTCGTTTACGAACCAATGTTATGTATTTAGTCATAGGCCTCGTTATGTATAAAAGTTACAAAGTTTTGTAAGAAAAAAAAATGTGAATAATCGATAAGGGAGCTGTTTAAGCTCCAAAACTTTCTGTGTGCCAGGAAGGGTGGACCCCGACTTCTGGCAGTAAGATATTGTGGCAATATGCCACGTTTACATGCACTGTGAACTGTTGTTTCTTTAATCTTATTATTATTATTATATTATTATTATTAATATTATTGTATTATTATTAATATTATTATAATAAATAATTAATGAACACGTCTCCTTTTTCTCTCATTTCTACATTTCATTAAAAATAAATAGTATTCTACAAAAATTAGACGAAAAATAATATAAATATAATATAATCATTAGTGTTAAGTATAGTGAGTGGACGTAATTTTGATAATACTATAGGGCAAAACTAATCTAAATTCTTTATCAATTTTTAGACTTTTATGTTTTATATTTTGTTGTTAAGAATATAAAATAATATGTAGTTTTTGGTGTGACTTTACAACAAAAAATTGAACTATAAAATATGTTTTTGTTATGTTTTAATTTGTATTAAACACTTATCCTAGAAACATTCATTAGGACCAATAGTGGGATGTTTTCGTTTTAATAAAAATTGAAACATAGATTGAATCAGAGATTGAATTGTAATAATAACGTTTAAATTAAATATGTTTATATTAACTACGCATGCGTGAGAAAACGAAAACTAGTTTTCTCGATACATTTTGGTCTTATAATATGTTGGTATTTTGATAAGATACAGTAAGAAGCACCGCATTAGTTGTTACTCAAACAGTTTAATGTTGAAGACAATAAACATTTAAAATAATTAAATGTTACATAAAATTGTTCATCATTAATGTTTTCGAAGTATTTCAGAAAAATGTTGACCGGCCGTAACAAGTCTAAATTTTGAATCGATTTATTGTTACGATGATACAATAATTTTTCGTTCTTTCGTGTACAATTTTTGAGTTTACATCTATCGACGTGATAACGTGTAAATACATATATAATTATATTTTTAACGCTTAGGATTAAATTTAATTAGCACAAGGCACTATTTTTTATTATATTTCATACAGCATAAAAATCATAAAAAAATAACAAGTGAATAGTACATATATTCTAAATATAATGCAAAAGTTCGATTATTGAGATATAGCATCATTGCATCATTATTATATTCTGAATTTTGCGAGTATATTGCTTCAATTTAGATGCATTTATCCTTTAATTTATCTTTACCCGTATACTAGAGTTGTTAAACAAAAAAATTTTACAGTGACTTTGATGGTAAAATATAGCACAGAATAGTTTATAAGAGAATGAATCTAGTTATTACGTTTAATAAATTTAATATGGTATTATAGACAATAATATATGCTTGCTCTATTTAATTATAATATTTCAAGCATGTTTAAATAGGATTATAGTACTATATAGTATTTTGTCCAAGTGTGCACGCACAAAATCTTTTAAAGGAGACAATGCATGAAATGTTCTCAAAGAAGATCCAGAAAAAAGTGCTACACTGGCTGAACTTGCTCATAGGCAGATGTACTCTAATTTTTACAAAAATGGTTTGGATCCCCTTTACTGTTATTCACACTTTTTCATTGTTCAAATCACTTCTCATTTGCTTTTATTATTACTGTGGTATAATTAGTTTTTCAGAATAAACATATGTTAAAATGTTTATCATCTTATTACAGGCACACAAAACATTGAAGAAAAATGCAAGAAAATTATATACACGATGGCCAGCCAAAGAAAAAGCAAAGTGATCTTTTATACAGATATGGATATTTTATATCTATGCTTTTATGTATGGTGCTTGCCTCTATTAAGCCACATTTTGGTAAAACAAATGGTATTAAATTGACTAGATAATTAATTTTGTAATTATATATTTATGTCTTACTAGTTTTATGTTGTTCCTTATAGGTGTTCTTAATGGGAATGTTATCATTCAATATTTTGCTGTTCCCTTAACATATTTAGAAGCAGGCCTACTGTGTGATCCTAAAACACTTTATTTAACATTAAGCAATGGTTCTCTTTTAGTATTTACAATGTTCTTTATATATGTTCTAATGCCCTTCTTAATGAGGCTTGGAGTATGTTTACTAACTCATGCCAATGTCAATGTGTGGCTACTGAAAGGAATGGAAGTAAATAATTAAAGATCAAAATATTTCTAATAATATAAGTGGTAATAAATATTTACTACAATTTTTTGATTTTAGGTACTTTACTGTATGCCACCTCCATTTAATACAAGTTTTGTTCTATGTCGACTGGCACAAGCAGATTTGTCAACAAGCATTGTAATTACTTTAGTGTCCCATTTTGGAGGATTATTTATATCTCCTGTATTATTGTACTTTGTGGTAAATTACGTGATATTTAGTTATTATTAAAATTTGAATTACTGTATGTTTATCTTTTCACAAAGATTTACATTTTTTTTTAGTTAGGAGCATCTACTCCTCCTTTAGTTGGTGTAAATGTGAAAGAAACGATTTATAGTACAATTATACCACTAGTTATTGGTGTTGCAATTCAATTTGTCCTTTTAAAGTATGAGTTTTGTCTTAAAATCAAGTCACCATGGTTTTCTCAGGCACTATTATTAGCTACAGCATATCATTGGTTTTGTGATGCTGTATTAGTGGATGCATCATCTTTACAAGCTACTGATGTGTTATTATGTGTATTAATTGGTAAGTCTATCATGGTGGCTTATATTGGGATATATATGTAGTGCATGAATGTACTCAATTTAAATGTATCAAAGTATTATTGATTTAAATTGAGTATACAATAATGAATGGCTTTTGATATTTCACTGTGATATTAGTATTCTTTTATGTTCAAGCTTGCGTGGGACAACTGTTTGTTAGCTACTTGTGTTGGATTTTGTGCTCTCGGTGGTTACCTCGGAATATCATGCTAGCCGCACTTTTTTCAAGTACTCACAAATCAGTTGGTCTTGGCAGTTGGGTTTTACGTGGTGCTTACCATGGCTCAGCTCATGGTCCAACAGTGAATTTACCATTATCCGTACTACCAGTTGCACAATTGTTGTTGGGTAGTTTATTGGCTGGTTGGTTATCTCCATAACGTTAAATATGTTATCTTAGTAATCTAAGTAATTGTATACCTACTTTACTTTTCATTTAAAATTGCATGCATACTTCTTTTTTTATGTTATTTAATGTATCTCCTTATCATTGTGAAAAAATGAGAAAGAAAACAATGTTATTTTTTACAGCAATTTCAGTACATATTACTGAAGTATTTAAAAACGTAGTATCGTAAATCATTTGCTTAGTGAACGCGTTTATTGTAAAACAAATGCCTTAGAAATTATTGTTCAAATCTGAATCCAAGAAAAAAAAAACTCTTAAATACATTAAGAACTTAGGATTTTAATATGTAAAAAGTTGTATGAAAATCATGTACATAATTTGATTTGAAAAATGAAATGTTTAACAAAATATTGGGTAGGATTTTACTCAAAATTGTTTTCAAAATGTATCAAATAAGTTTATTCATATGTATAACGAAATGCCAAAGGCTTTTGAAACATAGTCTGTGATTCTTTTTCTTTTTTCTCTCTTAATTTCACGCAGAGTGTATACGAGTTTTATTTATTGCGAAATTTAATACTTACCTTGTAAACTAATCTTAAGAATTTATATATAACAATTATATATTATTTTTTCAATGTATATTGAAACAACTAGCGTAAAATTATGCATGAATAAGTTTCTTTTCGATTCTAAATCAACTTAATTTCATTGACATTTGATAAAAGGAAATCATGACAATTATACATTACACTGTACATCATTACAGGAACAATTTTAAATAGTACATTAAGTAAAAGTAAAAAAGAAAAACCAATTACACTACTTCGAAACGTTGTACGCTATATCTTATGTGGTAATTATATAATAAATTGTATTTGTATCTTACAAGTTATAAATATAGTTTCCTCACTTTCAATTGTAAATTTTCTGAAAATTATAAGTATCTACCTATATCTAAAAGTCTGGCTACTTGTTTATCATAGATAATATATCTCGAAAGAAATAACAATAGACAGTTCACAATTCTACACACGAAAGAAAAAGGACTTTGAATTCAGAATAAGATGTTTCCCATACAAAACATAGCGATTTTATTCTACAAATAATGGGATAAATTTGGTTAATTTTTTGTTGTTGTTGGAAACTTGCATATCTGTTTTCTATTTTACGATACGCAATTCGACACGGTATGTTTATAATACCGTTATAATGCGCACGCGTATATATTTAATAATATTAACAAATAGTGTAACACTCATGATAACGTGTATGAGCTCGTAATCTGATTTTTTCGTGAAAATCATGGCATTTGATGCATCAAACGACAGTGCAGCAATGGCGCAGGTGCTGAGCATATATTGATTCGCCCAGATCATTACACAGTCATTGTAGCTGATACCAAGTGTTTGTCACGAATAACGCCGACGCTGCTATCGCCGCCAACTTCGCGATTCACCGTCTTCGTCCTCTTCTTCTTCGTTTTCTTCCAGAAGTAGAGCTTCAGCGTTACCCTATTATATTCATAAAATGTTAATTCAATTATATTAAAAAATGAACAAAATACTTCTTATTTCTATCATTTATTCTCAGGTCAGAGTAAGATATAAACTATCTGTTTTAGTATTTTTAGATTCAGACATTTAGAAATTACATTGTTGACTCACTTCTAAATCAATATCTTCATCAGTAGTAGGTGGTGCTTGTTCAGAACGAGAAGAAAGTTGTACCGATGCATTTGTATTACTACCACTTCCACCACGGTGTAAATGGTGCCCAGAGACCCAAGTTATGGATAATAATCTATCTTGAAATGTGCGTCCTTTTACTAAAGCTACTTCAGCTTCCTTTCTTGATTTAAAATTGATTACAATTGAAGGGGTTGCGTCATCTACTATTTGATTCACTATTTCCCCAAATTGCTAAAATATGAATAATACAGAAATTAATTTATACAGATAACAGAATAAGCACTTATAGAGACTACAAAAATTTCTCCAGAAGTGGCAGTTTATAACTATACTATTACTGGCCCTCGCCTATCCCTATTCAGTAGGCAGCATGGCAATAGCAAAAAGAGATAGTACAGTCAATTGATCTATATAGCTTTTATCGCCACTCCAAGGAACTGGAATTCTTTTGTTTACGCTTAGTTATACTTATATGTAAGTGATGCTGTGCCACTTATGGAGAGATTCCTGTACTTATAGAAAGTATGAATCGTACTTGAAAATGCGCTAAAACTTCAGCCTTTTCTTCGGTTTCGTAACCAGAGACTAGAAGACTCGTCGGTCTATGATCTACCGAAACATGGGCAAAACTCCCTCTACCACGACCCCTATATGATAATGCATGACTACCCCGTATAATTCTACTGGATCTTGTGCCTCTACCAACAGCTGGACCTGCGTTCAAACCTAACGCAGCAGCTTGGGCACGTAATTCATTTAATCTCTTTTGCAATTCCCCGGCGTCTTGTCCCTCTTGTTGCGCGGTCATTAAATCTAACTCTGCGTCTAAGATCTCTTTTTGAGTTTGTTCTCTGGATTTGATTTGCGTCTTACTTCCACCGATTTGACCATTCGCGGCTAAATCTTTGCGTAAATTATCAATCGATTGTTGCATCGTTTTGATCGTTGCCATAATTGCATCTTTTTGTTCAGGATTCTTTTCGGCTTTGTCAATTAAAGCTCGAATCTCTATCAAATGCTTGTCTAACAGTTCCTGTTTCCTCTTACGTAAATCGGCGGTTAACTTTAATGCTTCTTTACGTTTCTCTTCTTGTTTTTTCTTTAAGGTTTCCTTAGCAGCTAATATCTCTTGTGTCTTTTTTATTGCAAGAACTTTGTCTTCCCGCGTAGGAACAGTAGTAGTTTTTGGCGATGTTGGAATCAAAGTTTGTGTAACCTGTTCTTCGGTCGAACGACGAGTCGGAATATATTCGTTTTCCTCGGTTTTCGATGGTGTAGTTACAGCAGCACCTAATCGTTCTTTGACAGAGGGACGGCATCCTAAATAAAACGAAGCATATAATGAAATACTTAATGTTTTCTTTTTTTACTGATTTAGTTAACGTATAAAGAAATAAACATAAATGATTAAAAGATCGCATATCAACTTACCTGGTGGTACGTTTTCAATGGCACCACCAGCGGCATTGTTGTTAACATTATTATGCCAAAAAACTTTGATAAATCTATTATTCAACACAGCCTCTGTACTTCTGTATGCAGCCTTCGCTTCAGCTGGTAGCTGGAAGGTAACCAACGCTCCCTCAGGATCTCCGCCGAAATTAACTTGGATATTTACAATTTTACCAAATTTTGAAAAATGATTATTCAACTGGGTTATGTTGTTCAAGCTACGTGGGACTTTTTTTAATTCCAGAGAACAATTAGCGGGATTATGTACCACTCGTTGTTTTGGTCCAAGACGATTGAAATCAAATGCTTGTTTACGCTTTAATGGATTCGTTTGAGTATGCGTTATCTCAGACGAGTTTGTATGTGGAATTACTGGCACACTAATTAGTTCCCGCTGACCCCTCCCGTAAATCCCAGGTCCAGGTTGGGGATGTCTACCCCATGGCATTCGTGGCTCCATACTTGGTGCATCTGGATTGTATTCCGCAAAAGCATCTGTCGAAATTCATACAGAAATGATCACATGACATCATTAGTATTAGGTATGACAATTTTATATATGGAAGATCCTTACCCATATTAGAATGGTGTTGATTCCTTAAATGTGGAGGAGGTAAACTTGCGAGAGGAAGATGCTGTGGTGGAGCATTTCCATTAGGTCCTGGAGGTGGTTCTGGTACTGCTGTTACAGGTACTGTTCCTGGTGCTTGAGCACTATGTGGGCCGAAGGTCAGAACGCGACTTAGAGCTACATCTTCTAATACAACTGGGTCTGTACCATGATCATAGGGACAGAGATCACCCCTCATGCAGTATCCTTTTTCTGTAAATCATTAATTGTTTGTTTCACGGATATATTAAATTTTTTTCTATGATAATTTGAGAGATACAAACCATCAAAGTCTCTGCACCTCCTCTTGGCTTGGAAACCTGGTTGGCTATTTGGAACACTAGATGCAACGGCAACGACGCTTTGAATTGATTGACTAGTAGTAGACAACCTCATGTCTACATCTCCGTGATTACTATCCTGCGTTGGAGTACCGCCACCAGGGCTCCCTTCGATTCTTTCTGTTCTATCTACTTCCATCCTATCAGAACGATCTATCTTCTTACGGTCTAAAGATCTTGATCGAGATCTAGATCGAAGTGGTGTTGGAGATCGATTCCTAAATCGTGCTCTATGGTCACGATTGTCAGGACCGTCTCGTATTCTCGGTCGTATCGGTGACGTACTACGACTCCTGCTTCGTCTAAAAAATAAATTAAACATTGCAAAAATATATTGCAAATATCCGCAATTCTCGACATTTTCAGGATTCTCGATGCTTCCAAGAATTTCGAGATACCATTTCGGTATTCGTTTTATTAAATACTTTCATGATTTTTGGAGATGAGAGAGAATTCGAAAATATAAAATTGGGACGAGATGAGAATTTTTTCCCAAACTCGGAATCCCGAACATCCACAGGATTTCCGAAAATATCCGAAAATCCTGAACATTTTTCGGGATCTTGTACACCCCTAAGATTTATGAATTAGATTATTTTATTATATGAGATAAAATTTGTATAAACCTTCTATCATGCCGTCGTGTATTTGGCGGCGACTCGTTCCTCCACGGTCGACTTCTATCGCGTTCTCGATCACGACGAATGTGTTCCCTGCTCCTTGACCTACGTCGATCTCTTTCCCATGAGCGTGAACGTGATCTTGTTCGAGACCTCATTCGACCGCTTCTAAAACACGTATAAGTCCACGTTTTACAAAAATATTTAAGATTAAAATTGTTCATTCTTCTAGTTTAAGTAAAACTTACCGACTCCTGGAACGTTTTTCCTTTTCTTTGTCAACTTTCTCAGAGTCTGATTTTCTAGTTTCACGTTTACCTATTGTCATAGGTGCAGATCCATTCATTTGGAGTGGAGCAGGGGGATTTGTATTGATAGAAGTAATTGGAATTGTACTTTCAGTTACTTTTTCTGTGGCTAATGCAGGTGGTGGTGGATTTACACCTGGAGGTGTCCCACCACCATCTGGATCACTTTTTGGAGGTGGAAGTACATACTCTTGAGTTTCCAGTGTTTTAAATAGCAGTTCCACAAAATTTTTTGTTTCTGTAAACAAGATATTATGAAGTTAATAAAAAATGTTGTAATTATATAATGTGTGAATTTAAAGATGCACATGTACCTTGCTGTAAAAATACATCAAGCTGTTCAACCATTCCACCTCGCAACTCTTCCAGTGTTTTGTCCTTCTTAACGAGAGCATATACATATTTTGCTAATGCAGCTGGATCAGCATCACAACTGCAAAATTATGTTGACATTAATATTTTGAATCAATAATTATAAAATGAATATATGTTGACATGATACTTAAACAATAAATGTGTAAATAATAAACTAACAAATATTAACATTTTTTTAAGACAACATTTAACATTCAAATTTACATTTATGTAATCATGTAATTAATAAATAGTTAGCAAACATAACTCTGATTTAATAAGCTAATAAGTTTTTACTCCATTATTAACAATGTACTGCAATAAAATCATATTATGTTTACAGGTTATAGGATGTAAAACAAAAGGTTAAACTTTACTAAATCAATAAATTACAAATGAATATATGAAATTAGTTAGATGTTTCAAATTAATCTATTACACATCAATAATGAAATTGTTTCCCAGAATATAAAAAATGTAATCTAACATATATCTGTAATTAATATAAATTTAATGTTTTCACAAACTTCTCTCTAATCAAATTACCCGGGTCTTTAAATACTTTTAATGCCTTTGAAGATGTTTATACTAAAAATCATACATAACAAAAACGAGTAATTGGAATATTCACCCCTGTCCAGGGGGTAAACCATGTTTTAATTAAGCATTGCTGTCAACGAATCATTATAATATAAGTTTCTCTTTTAAGTTGTTTATATAGAAGCATTAGCAAACTCCGAACTAATTTTTCTCGTGATATTCAAAGGAAATGAGTTTGAAATTCATAATTCCACGCTAAAATGCAATTGAATTAAATATCTTGGGATCAATTGTTCAAAATGTGTTCGCTGCAAAATACATATGAAATACATCGTAATTTGGGCACATCGTTATTCAGCTGGTTGTTAAATGCATGATAAATCCAGCCGAGAAACGCTGCCCGAAACGATTTATCGATGATCATTCAGGAGCAGGCAGGGTAATACATGTAAATATAATTCTGCATGGGGTGTAAAGCATAGCACATGTACGGCCATTTACAACATCAAATGCATACACATACACCTAAAACTGTACTCGGACAAGCTGGCCTACTTACAGTGGCTCCAAGACGGCAGTGAGCCACGCCTTGAATTGATCCGGATTCTCTATTATCATTTTCAGTGAATACGCGACGAAAAACACATGGAACTGTTCAAAGACACACGTTAATTACACAATTTCTGGGCGGGAATAAGTACTCTCCTAAGTAAAGACAGTCGCCATTCTGAAATCTCTCCTATACATGCAGTGTTCACATAGATAGACATTTCATTTCTACAAAATGTCACGGGAGTCGCTGCAGCAGCGCATCAGATAGGTTAGGTTTGCTCGCTAGTTTATTAACATAGACAATGTCATACGTAGATGCACTTGCACGATCCCAAAAAATTTTCATTTCTGTGGTTATGTTAGTGCATTTAGGAACACCTACAATAACTTTAGAGTGTGGTTTTCAATGATTAAGTATCATTTTCTTTTTTAGTTTAAAATTAATCTTGCATACGAAAAATGACAAAAGCTTTTACGTATTCGATATATACATTTTTAAGACCGTGTCAAATAGTTATGTTACTTTTTGAATTACTAGGTTGTTTACTTTCTTTAGATTGAATTACTGCTTGCAAAATTTGATTTTCTCCTATGAAAATTCCGCGCCATTTGAGTAATACGTTATAAGTTAAAATAATTTTAATGGTGAGTAAAAGGGGGTGAATATTTTTGTAGTATTTGAAGAAAATCATAAATGTGTATTCGAAATTTACATTTAGAAAGAAACACATCATTCTGTTTATAAACGAATATATTGTCAATTAGATTTAACAATTATTTTTTATATTTTAAGTATTTCAATATTTTTCAATTTACTAGATATCGGACGTATTATAATTTGAATTTGTTACATTGAAGTATATAATTCCATTTCTTCCGGCATGGAAGTTTGCTTCTCTTTTTTATAATAATGACTTATTATTCCAGCACCTAAAGCGTCGGCGACAATATTTAACGTGGTTCTAAAACGATCCCTAAAAAGTAATATTTCGATTAATTATTTTGAATAAATACATAAAATTATATAAATGCGTGAACGAATGCTTACACAAACCAATCGATGGCAATAATTAATGAAACATCTTCCACTGGAACTCCCACAGAATTTAATACCATTATTAACATTACATAACCGCCACTAGGTAAGCCAGCAGCACCAATGCACGATATAGTGCATGTTACACTATAAATTTTTCAATGCATTTATATTACTATTTTATGTTATGATACTAAGGTAAGAACGAGAAAAATACAAACCAAATTATTATAGTTTTGAATAATGAGAATTGTAATCCATGTAATTGAATTATAAAAATTGCTCCAATACTTTCATACAATGCTATACCATCCATATTTATGGCTGCACCAATTGGTACAATGAATCTAGATATTTTAGAAGGTATTCCAATCCGTTCTAAGCATGATATTGTTACTGGAACTGTAGCTGTACTAAAGTATAATTTCTAAATGGTTATGGTTTTATTGGTTATGACGAATAAATTAGTTATCTACTTGTTGGAATAATTTACCTTGATGATGTACCGAATGCTGTAACAAAAGCTGGTCCCAGTTTGAAAATAATGTTGTATGGGGATTTACGGGTGCATATAAAATATATCAAAGGAAGTAGTATTAAACCTTGTATGAGTAAACCACTGAACACAGTTAAAATATAAATTCCCAATCGCTTTATCACGCTGTTAAAGTCTTCTACCTCAAGAATTTTTCCAGAAATAAGGAACAATGCACTTATTGGTACCAGTCTAAATAATATGGATAATTACATGTAGTAAATAAATAATTTTTTTCTGCTATACTTAGCAATCAGTAATTTTACATTATTGCCCAATTCATGATCTTCATCATTGCATCAGATAAAGATCTGAAAAAGTTGATCAAAGGCTCTCCTTTCGCATCTATATCTCCAATTGCCAGTCCTAGAACTAAACTAAAGAATACTAATCCTAATACATTTGTTCCTGCTATTTCTGTATGATTTATCCCCCATTCTTCAATAGGCACTAAAAGATACAAAATCAAAGTTTAATTTAATTTGTTTCTGCCAGTTTAAACTGTCTCTATTGTTGCTCAAACATACCTGACTCATTCTTTGGCTTTTCTAATACTGTTTGATACTGAAACAATATTTTGCATATTTTTGTTTGTTCAAATATCAATTACAATAATAGGAAATAAGAATTTATAAAATTTTATTACCTGAAACAAGCATGCATTCAATATGTTTTCTGGCATAAGGTTTCTGTAATATGAATAAAATTAAAATAATTCAAATAAGTAAAAGTATGAAATAAAAAACTTGATCAATATTATAAATGAAGTACCGAAACAAATCTAAAATTGTGTCCGATGTTATGAAGGACCTGGTTGCATTTTGTGATATAATATTTTTATTTTTAAGTAATTCACCAGGTTTTATTGTTAGAGCAAGTGTAACACTTAATACTATTCCCAATAATGTTGTTGTTATATAATAATATAATGCCATTGTTCCAATATGCCCTATATAATTAAGAATATTACATAGTGTAAGAAAAAATTAGTATTACTTGATAATGATAGTAGGATGAATCATATTTACCTGATTTTTTTAAATTGCAAGTAGCACTCACTATGCTCGATGTTACAAGTGGTAATATTAAACAATTCACCAATCTCATGAATAGTTCTCCAGGAAATTTCAAATACATTATATCTCGTTTTAACCATGGTTGAGGTGTGAGAGTTTTAAGAATAAGTCCTATTGAAATTCCAGCACATACACCAATAACTGTCCTTAATATTAGCTTCTGCTTTAGTATTTTTTTTAATATATTCATCATGTCACAGTCTACTAGTCTGTCACTAGATTATAGTGTTTCAGTCTGTTAATACGTGTTTGTATTTTATATTAAAAATCATTAAACTTTTTTTTTTACACAAATATTAATAACGCAAAATATTATTGAGTATTATATATACAAAAGATAAGACTCCTTATCTGACAGTAGGATAAAAGAAAATTTCTCTTTTGTTGTATGGCTTTTCAGAAAAAAAAGTCACTTTTTATGAAATCTACAGTCTTATCTAAAGTGTTACGCGTATGGATGGAACATTACTTAAAAATAGAGGACATCACCTTGAGAAAGATATCTTATGACAGTGGATGTATTTATGACCCTTTTACAATCATGATAGAACATATGAGGTAGTTCTACTTTTATCTGCTACAACAACTATACCCTTCTTAGATGGTTCAACCAATTTATTGTCAAATTACTTTGCCGACGAAGTAGCGCGTCATTACATAGTTAAATAAACGACTAACATTGATATTTTGCTTTTTATTTATTTTTGCATCTATTACAATATAATAAATATGATCGTGCACAATACATGAAGGATGTGTATTTACACACGTTTTTATTAATTTTCAGGCCATAATTTTACGTATTTGTAACTGAATTCACATTATCATGCTATACCTTTTTTTTTTATATTGCTTAATATAATTTATACATATCTTTACAATTCTGCGTCATTGTCTCAGTTAAATCAATAAAACATCACATTATGCATTCCCTCTGCATACAGTCTTCTGAAGAAAAAAAATCTCAATATATTTTTTCTTTTCCATTAAAATTATTATTCTGACTATTAATCCTTAAAGGTTTCAATAATTAGTTCATTTTTTCTGTTTTTATTTATATCAAGTATTAGTGAGATCAGTAAAGAATTTTATTAACGTTACATTTATACAAAGTCATGTTTCGTAAAGTTTACATATTTAGATCTACATATTTCTCTATATTGTTTAATATTTGGTTTTCTTGTATATTACGTAATCTTCGTCCTCCCTCCTGTTTTTCCCCCTTAATCGCGATTCATACAAATCATTTTTTTCTGTTTCTTTGTTTCTTTCATTTACTTTTTCATGTGAGGTAATTTGATTTTGCTCAAATAAAAAGAGAAAAACTTGTTTATTGACTTCCGCTTTTTGGTGATTACAATTCGCCAGCCACAATAACGGATTCCAGTGTCCTGTTGAGCTGTTTCTGAGAATACAACCTACATCACAGAAAAATTAAGATTCTGATTAGATTCTTATCTTTATTATACAATATTTTATCGTTAATTATTACGCAAATAATAAGTAATCTCGACACAACACGAGCACACTTAAACGTAGATTAGTGAGAGACCAGTTATTCTGAAAAGATTAGAACATTAAAACTTCTTAAAACTCATGTTTGCTAGACTTCTAAACTTATTGCAAATTCTAATGTTATATTATATATATATATATATATATATATATGTATATTATATATATAGTTATATATATATATAGTTATTTCGAGATCATGCAAAATATTCATAAGTTACGTATTTAGTAAAAAAGGAATACAAAAATCTACTGATACCACTTCCAAAATTAAACACTGTAATTACAGTGCATTAAGGATCAGCTACTTCTATTTCCTTATAATTCGAATGAATGTATATATATATATATTATTCGGATACTGTAATATTTAAAAAAGAAATGAACTTAAGAATTTATCATTCAATAATCTTAAAATTAAAGTTGAATTAAACGAAAGTTCAAGGGATGAAAAGTATTGAAATTCTAATACTAAGTGTAATACGATTGAATGAAAATTGTAGTTATGCATATTCATAAAGCATAATGAGATTATGCAGTGCATTGTAAACGAAAAATCAGTAAATACATTGCTCTAATCATTTGTACAATCTTATACGAGTTGAACGTTTCTTTGAGTTTTGTGTGATTTTATTTATACTTTACAATTATTTAAAATACATTGCTTCCTTTTATTATTACATCATAGACGTATCTTTTTGTTGTCTTCAAAAGTGAAACTGTATTAATACCTGTCCCTACAAAGGTGTTTCCTTTCGTGCCTCTGCCTTCCACTGAAATCCATTAACTCGCGTTGTAATAGGTTTATTTCTATTAGTTGCATTCTCAATTCCATTCCTAACACCTGCTACTAATCTCATGGCTGGGTTAGAAACCAAGCCATTACGCTTTGGTTTTGCATTACTTGCACTGTAACAAAAAAATTCGTCTTAAAAAGCGATTTTTGTAATATTTCCATATATGAGCCGTTCACAGGTCAAAGTTAATTAATTCTACTTTTTGAATTTTTTAAAATTGTAATGTAAAAGCATTAGACTGGTGCTTAATTATTTGTATTTAAAATAAATTTGTTTAATAGTTGGGTTTAATACCATGAAATGGGAAAAATGTCTTTGATCACGGAATAATAAACAGTTTATAAAAGTAATACCGATTATTTCAATGATATAATACTTCATGTATTTTATATGTCGTAAGATAAACGCAACGCATGCCACAATACATTCTACAGTGTTTATTTGAATTTAAATTTTAAAAGGAATTTTAAAAAAGTATGTATCTTTGCTTCATGAATTTCTCTACTTTTCATTTCGTGGAGTTAATCAATTCGGCAAATGAGCAGCTCATGTATGAGTTTTACTAAAACACAGAATCTTACCTGGCAGGTGTGTGGTCAGAGGCATGTTTCATGCATCTGCCAACACCAGCTCCACTGTTCCCCAGTATTATCCTCATATGAGTGTCCCTAGTGAAGTGAGTATCTGCCGAGTTCCTCTTCTCGTCAAGCCCATTCTTCTTATCCTTCGTCACACTTAAGCCTAGCATCTCGTTCGTCAATTCAAACGGTTTACTAATGTCATTTTTGTCAATGATTTCGGTCTTTATGTTGATTGGCTCGTAAATGGCAGACGTGTGATTGTATCCTCCAATTTGCGCTTTGTATGGTATATTCTGGTTTCCGGCCAATAAAGACACACCAAGCTGGCTCTGTATTACGTTTGCAGCTGTCTGTGCACTAGGTGGACTCGTGTTCGTTGGCGAATAAGGTATCAAGCTGTCGCTTAACGGCGAATGAGGTGGCGAAGCGTAGATCGGACTCTGCGGTTCGCTTTTCAGAGGCGACAAAAGTTTGCTGAGCGGACGACTTTTCGCTCCCCTCGAGCATTGTTGCAGTTGTTGCGTGAAAGATAATGGTGTCTAAAATTATAGCAGTCAGATAACGCATGGTTCCCATAGGAATCGGTTTCATAGCGTGTATAGATCGAGTTGGTCTCTATGTTCGAATAAAAAATCAACTGAATGCTTTAAGAATGTACACTAGTTATATATATGTTTGAGTTAGTATGTTGCATTTAAATAAAATCCTCGTATGGAGAGTGGCATTGTAAAAAAAAAAAACGATCTGTACACGGGTGCATGGAACAGAATGAACAAAACATGCAACCAGAGAAAAGGAGAAAGAGATGATGATGTAACATGAGGCACGAAAATCGATTGGAAGTGGTATCTGAGAGCTCGAACTAGCTCCTCAAAGTTACACAACAGAGTTAATCGGAAAAGCGTTAGAAAAAACTTTGTTACCTACTTTTATTACCTGATTCACCATTGAATTCTGATTAAATTTCCCTTGGTCGCTTTTTGTACTGCCTGTTAAGTTGCTGCTTGATTTGCTGTTGCTGGAATTATTGCCCAGAGACACACAGCTTCTTCTTTTAGTTGAATCCGGTGACTCTGCTGGACTGTACTGCGTTGACAGAGGATTTAGAATTGCTGACGATGGTTTTGTTTCAGCTGTTGAGTTGGATGTTACTGAGGTAGCGCTACTACTTCCACCTGCGTTGTAGTAAATGGCATAATAAGCATAGAAGTACTGGGAAACAATTTTATATTAGGTACAAGTATGAAACATAAACGAACCTCCGTTGATACCAGGTCTTAGACTTCGTTGATTAGCCGAATGTTCCTCGAGTAGTCTGACTACTGTGTCGTGACCACTTTTAGCAGCTACTTTGATAGCGTTTCGACCACAATGATCGGAGTGGCTGGGATCAGCACCGTGATTTAGGAGTGCTCGTACACAGTGTTCATGACCTTCTTGAGCGGCAATTCCTGATGGATGTTAAATAAATTAATTATATCCGAATGTGAGCATTCTAATATAGTTGAAAAAAGTTTCGGTTATCCAGTATTGTTCATCATGTCTTACCCAGAGCTGTTGCACCTTGATTACAAGTATGATCAGGGGTAGCTGCATGTTCCAGAAGTAGTCGGACAATGGCGGCATGACCCTGCCAGGCAGCGGAGTGCAGAGGGGTTCTGTTCTCGTTGTCACAAGCATTCACACCTGCAGCACCTTCAGTCAACAGTAAAGCCACCATCTCCACGTGTCCCTGCCAAGCGCTTACATGCAAAGGAGTTCGGCCCTGAAAAATTACATTAAACTCATAGATGCAGATCTAATTAAAAGTGCAGAGTACTTTGCACACTTACTTCCGAATCTCTACTTTCGACATCAGCCCGCGCGTGTTCCAACAAGAATCTTGCCATTGCTAGCCTGTTTTCTAGGGCAAGAATATAAAGAGTGCTTCTTCCATCAGCATCTTTCGCGTTCACATCCGCATTGTGAGTCAAGAGTACCCTGACAGTATCGTAATGTCCTTCCAAAGCAGCAAGTCTGCAATTAGTTCCCATTAAAATATAGATGTTCTACAAGGTAAAGCATAAATGGTTCACTTGAAGAGTGATCATTGTTAAGTTACCTAAGGGCAGTTTTCCCATCGTGAGCATGTTGATCAATGGGCGCACCATGTTGCTCTAGGAGCCTTTCAACTAGTGCAGCATGTCCTTCTTGAGCAGCTAACATCAGAGCACCTTTTCCATCATTGTCTGTTTCATCAATTTTGGCTCCAGCTTCAAGCAATGCTTCGCAAACGTCGATGTGGCCTTCAAATGCTGCATAATGCAATGGTGTCCAGCCTGAGTTGTCCCTGTGCTGCTCATCCAAGCCTAAAATGTAAAAATTACGCATTTTAAGTTATCTCTTCCTGTATTTAATAAAATAAAAATGACTAATATAATACTACGATTAATATTAAGAAATAAAGAAAAATATTGTACCTCTGTCTAACAATTGTTTCACCACATCAGTACCACCTTGGGCAGCAGCCACGCTTAGAACGGTTCTGCCCTCATTATCAATGCTATCAACGTAGCATCCCCAGAATAAGAGAAGAGCGACTACTGATCCATGACCCATGCTGGCAGCTGCCCACAAAGGTGTACGCCCTGTAGCATCACAATGATCCACATCTGCCTCGTATTCCAATAGTAACTCGCAAACATCTCTGTGCCCCTCAAATGCGGCCACCAACAACGGTGTCATGCCATCTTTGTCCTGATGATCCACTGCAGCTCCTCTCTCCAAGAGGATGGTAACCACCTGTAGCAGAAGATCATGGTCTCTCATTAAATCGATTACAAGGTTATAGAGATATTTAAAGTTTCGTAACTAGATGATACTCCTTAATTGAGTTAATGAGAAATTTATAATTTTCATGCTTTAACTAGTTATATGTAAATATTTCGGATGTTAGCTGAACTGCATAAAATTACTTGGTTATTGAAGATCACTTTCTTCACTTACAATCTTCCTAACTTGCATTAACTATTATTAAATATGTTTAAGTATACCGTAGACTTAATTATTACTACATATTGCCTTGTTTGTAGATAAAAAAGTCTTGTAAGTATCGTGTTCTAGTTCGTCCCATAAGATGTTTCATTTTTGAGGGAGCGAAACTAACTTTTGCATAGCCATGATTGGAAGGCGCACAGAGAGCAGCGACGCCGAGGGCAGTTCTTCCGTCGTTATCTGCGTGATCGATCTCCGCGCCGAAGTCTAGAAGGTGTTCGACGATTTCGCTGTGACCCATGTAGGCAGCGGCAATTAAGGCGGTTCTACCCTCGTCATCCGTTCTGTTAACGTCGGCGCCGTGCTGTAGGAGCGCTTTAACGATGTCTTCGTGGCCACCCCATGCGGCTGCCCTGAGTGCGGTTCGTTGATCCCAATCGGCACAATCCACCATTGCACCGTGCTCCAACAGCATTTCCACTACCTATGTTTTTATTTCACCTTTACTTCTGCTTCTTATCATATTCAATACTTGCAATTTTCATTAAAGCCTTCATTCAATTTTACAGTATTTAGAATGACTATTTTTAATTGTAAAGATGAATTAAGGATACATGATTAGATTAAAAGTTATATTCTTCTTGTAAGTGGACAATTACCTGAGTATGTCCACCCCATGCAGCAGATCTGAGAGCAGTCCATCCATCACAGTCAGCATGATCTGCAGACGCTCCAGCACCCAGGAGAACCCGCACGACGTCTGTATATCCGTGTCTAGCTGCTAAGTTTAAGGGTGTTTGACCATGACGATCGGTGGCTTCCAGTTTTGCCTGTATAATTAAAAAAATGTGAACTCATTGTATGAAAAAGGGAGCCAAACTAATTAACTCCATTCCTTATAAATTCCTTAATTAGATTCACTTCTTTTGCTTTTAATTAACTTCTCAATTTCAGTTTAATTCTTTAAAAATCTATTCAATTCGTTTTGTGTAGTTCACCAATTTTAAGTAATTCTATGTGATAAAGCCTATTTTTCTACCTAAGATAATCACTATATCACAAGAAAAGGGTACACATGGGTATAGTTGCTAATATTATAGGATTAGTTAGGTATAAATAGGGATAGAATACTATTTGAAACGTTGAATGAAGATCTAAGGAGGAAATCTTGAATTAATTGATGCTCTTAAAGAAACATCTATGGTGGTGAATACAAATGAAGACGTTGGGCTTTAAAAATAGGGATCCTTACCTGAGGACACGTTGCTAGAGCCAGCTCCAGCAGAGATGCATTACCGTCAGCAGCAAGCGTGTGCAGCACTGTTCGTCCGTAAGAATCAGCTTGATTGATGTCTCCGCTTTCGCCGAGCAGTTCCGTTAATGGCTCGCTAGGAGATTCATCCATAGGGCTTACATCTTGCGAGACCTGTTACAAAAACCATCGTAACCGTTATACAAATTTTGTCTTCAGGCTTTTCATAATCGCGAATGCTATTGTCTATAGATTTTACAATCACTATTATCAATCTAAAGTAAAATTCAATGGTCATTTTACACCTTATCAAACTTTGACCCTAATTTCTTTAAATTTTATAGAGAAGTGATTTATAAGTTTACTGAATTTATTAAAAAAGAATTTGTATTTTATAGATCTTTATTGTTTTGTTTTGTTTTTGATAGAATATAGATTTAATTGGCAAAATAAGTATTTAAAAGCGTAATAAGAACCCCTTTAGAAACCCTATTTCCCCGCAAACAGAAATTTCCAAAGTCAATTACTTGACTAGAAGAAACAGCATCCTTGCTGGCATCCTCTTCTACGACCTTTTCCGAGGGCTTGGCACCGGCGTCGATCAGCAGTTTCAACAATTTCACTTCTTGCCGTGGCCAAAGGATGCATTCTGAGCTGTCCAGGTAACACTCTTCAATGGGTGCCCCACTGCCAATCACCCAGAGCACCTGAAGGGTGTGTACGTCCAAATTACAATTTGTGGTAGCTACATTCGTTATGGCTCTTTGGAGGTGTTGCCCTAATACACAGATCTCGTCAGCGTTCAATTCTGTACCGCGAAGAGTATAATACGCAGCCAGCATAGCATGACCCTCTACTGCAGAACACAAATACTTCTGTGTACAGTGTTTTACGTCCAGCAACCACTCTGCGAAACTATGATGAAACAACATCAGTGCTCCAGCGCGGGAAACGGAGATGACTCTACGTAGAAGGTGTAAACGTCGATTGAAATCTTCTATGGTGAGGCTGGTGCACGCGGTCTTCACGCATTTGTAGAGAATCTCCTGGGTGATTGGTAGTTTCGCTGCCAGGATCACGTTTAACAGCGGTTGAACTTTGGCAAATTGTTTCCGGCTGAACAGTCTTTGACACAGCCATAAGTAGAGACCGTTCAAGGTGCCTGGTATTTCGCGGACCTCGCGTAGGACGATGAAGTTTTCCGCTACTCCATCGAGAACCTTCTCCAGGTACAGGAAACAGCCATTGCTTTTAATGTGCAGCTGGTTTAGCATCTCGGCCGTGTCGCGCGAGATGTGCTGCCTGTGGGAATTGAAACAGAATCAGTTTTATCGTTTATTAATCGGTAGACTTTCGATTATTGATATTTTAGGTCATCCCATAAATAATACCGTTTGTTAGATCTCTTTATTTTTTGAGGAAAAAATCCCAAAATTTCCTGAGATATCCGAGAAATCATATAAAGCAATGTATAATAAATCGACGATTAAAAGCAAATGTGTTTATTAATAATTTACACTTAATATTAAGTAAAGCAGTGACATTACTTATAGGATGATCTAATATTTCTAGGAAATTTAAATGTGCAGAATCGTTCAATACATTAATTAACTAGCATACCATTTCTTGACAATAATAATACGTAAGGAGATTATAATTGGACATTCTCAGTGTTCTTACTATTAAAACTATCTACAAGTACACACCTAAGGGCATCTTCTTGATCCAATCTTGCAAGGATATATTGTTGAATGTCCCTCACAACTAAGGACTTCCTCAGGTCATCCAAGGGGATCTTCCTAAAGCCGCTGAACATCCGTGAAATCGGTTTGCTCTGTCGTCTAGCGGTACAAACTAGCAGTAACCATTGAGGAAACAGGTGATGGTGGTTGGCCAATAATTCAGCAATCGTCCTGCTGACATTATCGTTTTCTCTTCTCGAATCCCTAGTGCCGGTTTGAGGAAGTTCCAGGGTCTGTCCTTCGTCGATGGAGTCAACCAACAGGAACAAACAACATTTCGGTGGCTCCAATTCTAGTAAAGGGAATAGCAGAGCTTTCTTTAAAGCGTCATCTGGATCTCTATCGAGGACATCCGGTTGTAGGGCGGCTTGTATTTCAGGATCTGTTCTGAGTTTCTCTGCGTAGGCTTCAGCTACCATTTCCCTGGAGGACAGTGGCACTGTTGTGGCATTCGTGGTTGTTGTGACGCTTCCTGGTATTGGGGAGCTCGAAGTGACTCTGTAGAATGTTTAAAGGGGATTAATTACAAAGTATATGGTATCTGGAATGTGCAGGATGTTTCATAACAGATAAAGGAGTCGTTTGGGTAATAGATGGGTGATACAAAAATGGGAAAATAGAGATTAGACGCGTATTTCGAGATACGTCTCAAAAATAAAAAATAAAAGAAAAGATACGTCACTGGCCAAAAGTTTGGTGCCAGAGTCCTCGGATATTCCAAGAAACGTAATAATTAAAAATGGAAAGGAATTTAGAGTTGGTGTAATTCTTATGTGAAAAATCTAGGAAAATAAAGTAAATTACAATCAATATTTGCGATATTAGTTTTGAATTAATAAAGAGAATTAGCGGGAGCTTTTTAACACTTTAGGGACGATGTTAGTTTTCGATGAATCCGAATCTATATGGCATTATACGCGGTCATTCCACGTCAAATCGATCACTTTTTCTCCTCGATGTCTAGGATTTTGTTTAAATTTAAATATGTTGTAGCCTATGCGAAATTATGGGGGGTTTAAGTCATCATTTTGACAATAATGAACGTGTCTAAAAATTGCAGGCCATTGAAGTTTGCAAATTTCAGCGCGTTTCACGAAAAGTACCCTCATAAAAGTATTTTTATCTCCAAAACTATTAAAGATACGAACTTCATTTTTTTTCGTTTTAATCGTAAAGGTTCGGTCTATTGAGATAAATTTTTCTTAAATTGAAGAAGTTTGTTTTTAATACTGCAAATTATAAACAAACTTTTATGTCGCGAATTGAGGTTCAAGGTGACGATTTTAAAAATCCGAAGAAAATACTATTGTATTCCTTGAAGTTTTCTCTATAAAATAAGGTTTCTTCTACTTGGATACGACGTGGATCGATTTGGCGTGGAATGACCCACGCGTTATTATAATCTCAATCTATTAATTTCATGAGATAAATTTTAAAACTCTTCCAAACGATAATCTAACACAAGATTCAATTGCATAAGAATCCATAAGATGGATTCGTACAATAATTTCTAACGCGAGGAATGATACCAATGCCAGTATCGTGTATTTACCTATGGATTCCGTAACTGAAGGGTTAATAGATTCAACTTGACAAGTGCTTCATATTTCAACCTTAAGCATTAACTTAGTCCTGAATAAAATGCGAACATTATCATCACTAACCTGTGAATCCCATCAGAACCAGGTTGCAAAAGCTGAGCAACCAGAGACCTCACAAACTGAGCCGGTGATAAGGAAGCCTCGCTCCTAGCTTGGCAAAAATGCCTAGCAAGTAGCCTCCTGTTCAAGGACCTCTGATGCCTAGCATTGGCACCTGCCGATGGCCAAGCTAGCTCGGCACTGAAGGCGGTTTTTCCGCTTCCTGGACCACCAACAACCAGAACACCGCAAGTCTTCGAAGCTGGCCTTTGTTCCAAGCAATGGGAGAGCTTGGTGAATGCCCATTCGCGGCAGAAGAACCGTTTCTTCTCGATCACCGGCGCAGCCATTTTACTGATCCTTTTCTCTTGTACTTAATCGATAAATTGAATGATTCGGTTTGAGATTATGTTGCTTCGTTGCTCAGAATTTAGACCTTTTCTTTAACCAGAGAGATCTGTAGCCATATTAAAGTCAGGATTCTGTAGTTTGATGCAGCTTGTGCATCCGGGTAGAAAGTATTATATCAGGCCGTGTCAGTGAAGAACATTGTCTCTTGAATTCTAATTAGGTGATCTAGGCTAATTAAGTGATTATCACCTCGTTCAGGTTTGTAGTATCGCGGGTTCTTTGAATGCTCTTCAAAGTAGACTGAATGAATTTGTAGTTTTGCGTTTCGTTGACTGATGAATATCTTTCGTGCCTTTTATTAGTGGTTTGATGAAAATTGCGGATAGTTGGTAGTCTAAAGTAGGTGCAAAATACGACTACGGTTCATCTCGCTGTATTTTGACGAGGGAATATTGGTCGGAGCCCCAGGGGGCTCTGAGGCTTCTTCGGCCTCCATTCAGCCTCCTCATCGCCTCGTCGCGGGGGAGCACCGCGCTTCGTATCTCTGCATTCTACACCTGAAATAGCAAAAATAGACATACGGTAACTCACAATAGCCAATATACATAATAAATTTCACTATGAAATAGAAAGTACTTAGTTTATAAAGGTTCGCATCAGGGAATGAAAGAAAAATGGCAAGTATTCTTTGAAAAATTATATCTTCGGTTTCAAGCGATATTTTTAGATTTTATCACGTAGATATGCGTAAGAAGATCCAAAAAATGTATGATTGAAATTTGGTTTCGATATCTCTCACGGTTTTTAGAAGAAAGATATAAGAAGTTGGCATACATATTTAACATTGTTGAGATAAACATCTCCGCTTCTCACGAGTTTAACTTCTTTTAAAATAAAATAAGTGCGTGTTTATAACCTTATGGCTTAAATGTGTGTCTATTCTAATTGTAAAATGATTGTCATACTTTGTTAAGAGTCCATGGACCCTCTTGAAGGGCATTCTGATTCCTCAAGTTTGTAGAGCACAAATTAAGAACTGCTGCTGTACGATTTGTGATTTTTACACGATTCAAGTTTGAACGTCTTCAAACTTTCTTTCGTTTTTTCAAACCGAAGTTTTATGTTTTTAACTAAAGCTATCACTGCTGGTAATTAAAGGGTATTTGGTTATTTCCCAGGATACTTGTTTGCATTGGAATTATGCCGTTTCGAGTCGACCCTCGTCTACCTTTTAGGCTCTTCCGGCGTCCGCGGAAGCGTCACTGCATCTTAATGGATGACGCCTTTTGAATAACTTACTTTTCACTTTTAGTTTCCTTTCTGTATTTCTTTGGAAGCTGGACTGTGACTTAATTGTGTTTTTAATCAAAATTCATAGCTATAACAATCAAAATTATATTTTAACCATTATTTTGTAGCTCTAGAAAATTAGCGTTAAGGGGATATTCTACATTCAGAATAATAGAATATCTGTAACTTATGTCTTACACCTATTTAATTATTACTCGAATGCCAAAATAAATACATCAGAATGTAATGCTTTTAGTAACCATGGTTTATGTATTCTAAACATAATTCTTATTTAATTTTTCCTGTTAAAATTTGCAAATAACATAAAATAGTGGTATCTTTGCTAAACCTAACAGTTCGCCGTTGGAAAGACAAAACTGACGGAGAGATTCCGTTTCGCATCTAATGAAAAGCTTCATTCTGGGGTAGCATGTTGAATTCGTAGCACGGCGAACGATCTGCAATTCGTTATAAACGGCCGTGATAATTGTCTGTGAGACAGGTGGGCTAAAATTACGAGAGAACGCTCGAGACGAGCGAAAACGCGGAGGGCCAATGACAAACTAGTTCCTCTAATGAGAAGGAGGTACGCGGATACCACGGCGTCTGACTTTTCTAATTATTACCCCCTCGGTATTTGTCCTTGTTGAGACTTTCCCCGTGAAAATCTAAACTCTTTGAATGCTTACGAACGAAACGAAAATACATTTACTTCACCATCGAGTGGTGAATATCATAATATTTCAAATTTCACTTGAGCACATTACTTTTGTTTTACTTGGAATAAAAGAGCTCTTCATTAATCTTTTTTACTATCTTATATCTCTTATTAATTTGTCTTTAACGTATATGAATGAGATTAGTTGGTATTATAATGTTTTGATAGAGTCGTCTGATAGAATCAAACATTGCATTGCATTTGGAATGAAAATAATTTTCATCTTTTTGAAGTGTTTTTAATATGTTATGAACTTTCTTTTTAACCTATATACATTTTAATAATAATGATAATGTACTCGTATATTACTATTTCGCTAACGCTACCATAGTTTTCTTATTTACTCTTTTTTAGATTTCCAACTTTAGTTCCATATTGTATCTTTTATTTATTTAACTTCACCAACGAATTTGCAGATATTAAAATTACATAGGATAAATTTTCAATCCAAAAAAGGGTTAAATTGGCATCAAATTTCCCAAGAAAATGAATAAACACTAGAAAAATTGGGACTTGGAAGAAATTATATGCAAGTCCGTTAAAAAACAATTAAAATACTATTTACGGTTCTAGAATATGTGACCTAACATTAATATTTCTTTTTCATGATTATTCATTTGGATCATCGATAGCGACTTCGGCGAATCGCGATGGATTTCACCATGGATGGTTTAATATTACCGGGCGGAGTCGTTCATAAGCGGGTTTCCGGAAAATTTAATATTAGAAGCCGGAGAATTGTAGTCGAAAGGAATTCTCATTGTTGCTGCTGCTGCGGTTCTTTGAACATTCAGCAGCGGTCTTTCAGCGACGAAATGAGGTCGTATCTTTGGTAGATTCGAGTCCCAGTGACTCGTTATTACACGCTTTTCAAAGCGTTATGTCCGATGCATCGACACGCTTATCCATTTTGCACGAACAGGATTTCATTGCTTTCTCCGACTGTTACACGCTATTTTTTCCATTGGGATAATACCTGTTTCACGTTATTAGCGATTTGTCAATCATGAGTTACTAGCCAGATAGTAACCAGCGTTTCTAGAGCTTCGCTGTTACAGGAACAACCTCAGGAACATTTTTGTCATTCTTTCGAGAGAAAACGAGATTATGAGAAAATTCGTATTTTCTTATCTTGTACATTCGAGTCGATCGAAATAATTAAAAATTCTGATAATCATATTCTTAATTAATACAACTTTAACCATTATTCGTATTCGTCAACTGTAACATTTCTCATTATGCCTAAGCATATAGTGTTCCCAGATTTCATTTTCTTCGCCCTTCTCGCCAAAGAAGCACTATCAAATTAGAACCCATCCCAATAATTGAAAATTGTAATCGTAAACCTAGTAATCACATAAAACTCTACCAATCTATCGTCTATTGATTTACCACAAATCATCCTAACTCATGATCTTATAGAACTCCTTTGAAACAATTGTTGCACACCGACATTATGCATCCAACTTGCTGTAGACATCGCCAGAAGCTTCTAACTCAGCTGCACGGTGTGTTTAAAATTCATACAAAGCGAAGTCATGGCAGACTTGACCCACTTAAAACTGGTGAACATCGCCACCCTCCGTATTTGGACAGGAACGAGTGTCTAGGCACCGATGTTCATTAAATTCACGACGGATAGACAACGAAGCCGACCTCGAGGACAATACTGTCCTATCTTGGTCTATCATCTGACACGAATAACTTCAGCATTATCCTAGATTCGATTTTTCGATACATTGAACGCTTTCCCAGAGAAATCGAAGGCTTCTTTGGAGGATGTGTGAAGAATTCTGGGACTTTGTCACGGTTTTTCTTCAGAAAATGAAGACTTTCTCGGATGGTAAAGCATGTTCAGAGGCTGATCAGTATATTCAAACAGAGATCAGTGTGATTCCTGGGCTTGGAAACCAGTTTTTGAGATTTCCTTGGAATTGAATTGCGAAGAGTATATTAAGGATTTCTTGCTTTTGAGATTAGAGATTTTGTTTCTTGAAAATTGATTCAGGAGAAATGAAACCGTAGATACTTTGAATAGTACGTATGAATAATCCACATTATTTGTCAAACACAGCATTCATCGTTGGCAAAATTAAATATTTATTCCGTTTAAGCTCAGGGCGTTCCATTTAATTGCTTGCAACAATGCAAAAAACGTTGCAAATTTAAGTTGAATGTTGCAAAGATCAAATACACTACGATTATAGTTTATAGGTGAATTTGTTGGAGTTTCTAAGATCATCGATTTCTTTTACACATATAACTGCATAATACAAAAGATTCGTAACATATTTGAAGTAGAATATCCTGCATAATTACTACTGTTCTATAATGTTTTACATCATAATATTTGTGGAATTCTCTACTTCATAAACGATAATTAAGATATAAGAATACTTAACGTTGATGTAAAGAAAACTCTACAATGACCCTTAGTAGCCAACTAATTCTAAACTAGTTACAGAGCCGTCTTATTCTCTCATATTGCGTCTCAAAGAAAGTAAATGTGAAATATCTCTGCGAAATTAAATTCTACAAACTATTCATCGTTAAGTTTCCCGTTAACTACTTACAATCGATTCTATTAACTTTCTTTCTCTAATAACAAATTCCTTTCTAAATAAATTTATATTTTTATTCCCCATAGAAGACGATGATGGTACACGAAATTCAATGATTAGTGCGTTCTATTTGTGTTTCAGAAAGTTGGAGAAAGAAGGAGTACAATTGATCGTCGTGAGAGAAGCTGAGGGAAAACGCACTTTCGCAGAGCTCTCACAGCCGACGTGGAACAGATTTACAGCAATTAAAACGTGCGAATCTATAGAGACTACCGCATGATTATCCCTATGTACAATCATCAGGGAGCTTCGTTAAAATCATCTTGGAAATCAGCAACGTATTTCGCTGAAGAGCCTTCACAGACGATTTTCAAAGGTAAATTACGAATTCAGACAACTTATCTTCCCCCTGTCTATCCATCTAATTGCGTAAATGTCCGTATGGTAGATTTTGAAATAAGTATGCTTGTTGCTCGATTGTTACGTACACGCTTTATGAAACATCCAAAAGTAAAGTTATTATAAAAGTGTGTATCATGGGTTGGTTTCAAAGTTTGGAGTCGCCTGTCAGGTATTTAGTTATCCAACGTGTGTGGCAGTAGTTTTGCCATATTACGGACTTTAGCCGTGCAAATTGGATCTGTCGTTAGTCGAGATTAGAATAATCTACTTAGGAAGAGGTGTAAATCATATTATTACCACTACTCTCGGCCTTTGGTGCGTAACTCGTTGTTAAAGAGAATTACTGCATCGAATTGTGCTACAAAAATCCTTTTCCATTCTCTTTGTCATCTTAGATTTGAATAATAATAATTTGCTATTATAATATGTATAATATTGGAAAAATATCGTATCACCAACTTACGATAATTGATACAGATTAGTCGCAACAGATTCTTATAACAAAATATGTCGATCGTGAAGGAGTTGAACAGATTTACACACATATAGGAGGCTGCAAAACTTATCCCTACAAATTTAATATCTTAGAATTGAATAATAATACTCTACTGCAATCTGTATAATAAGTAGTTAGAAATATCAGCAATCGTTAATTCGCAATTTACAATAATCGTAATAAATTCTTAAGAAGAAAATGTATCAATCGTGAGAAGGTTGAGTACATTTGCATCCCTATAAAATGCTACAAAATTCACGTCTACAAATTAAAGGGAAACTTACCCTATGTCTACATTATCTGTTTCTGCGCACAGGGATTTTAGCTAACGACGAATTCAATACGATTCAGAGTAAAACCTCCGGGAAACGTGGTTCTACCACCCAGTAGTGTAATTAACGGATGCATTATACTAACTAAGAATGCGCGAATGCGTAATATACAATAGGCTGACGCAGGATAAGCAGCAAACGAGGCGTCGAGCGTTCGAATTCATAGCAGCAGGAAGGTCGAGTAATTAGGTGACCCGACCCTCAAACGTCGATATCATTACCTGCACGAATTGCACGAATACGTTTCCTCACACGCAAGTCATAATTATCGTGGACCTGTTCTGTTCTCTTTTTTTTTCTCCCGCATTTTCTTCTTCCGCCTCTTTCGTTCATTTTTCATTCTTCTTTGGTAGCGCGGCGTGAATCGTTTCGGCGAATTAACTAGACTGTCGAGTAATTAAAGCAATTTGTCAGGTTACACCGACAAAATAAAAATTAGAGGGCGACGAAGGCTTCAAGAGGATTATCATCACTGGTAAATAAGTTTTTGTTTGTAATAAAGATTGGGGTAAGAGATGAGGCTCTCTACTTTGAATGTAAATAAAATGACTATAAAAAGTTAATAAAATTCTACCTCCTTACGAGTCAATGTTTTAGTGTAATTTTTCCAAAATAAAAAATGATTAAAAGAAATAAAATAATGCAATACTTACTAGAACGATAATCAAGTAAGATCACTATAAAAATTATTAATAGGAGTTTATCTTTTCAATATCCTATATTTTCTAAATAATTATAAAATTAATATTGTATTTAACGTAATTTTAAATGTAATAAGATTAACAATAAGATGCTATCTAATCGAAGAATGATCCATTAAAATCGATCATTTCCGCGTGGACTGATAATTTCAATAAACAATAGGGTACTTAAGCGTTGCGATTTTTCGACGTTCGTGATTCGAGGATCTCCGGAACAATGGTGAATGGTATCGATGGGACGGTGATGGGGATTAATGGTCCGTGTCTGTTGCGAGATTTTCACGGTGCGCTGGAAAGTACAGGCGTGTTCCACTTTCGTTGGAGCAATGTGCAAATGGTAACCGGAAAAGGTCGTACATTATAACAAGTATGGTACTTGTGAAGGTGAACGATGTTAGCAGTAGTTTATTGCTGGTTTGGGAATTAATTCTGTAGAATGTAATTTCAGTATTCAGTACGATATACACATATTGTGATACAGTGTATAGTGCTAGTATAACAAACACGACTGTTAATCAGATTTCCTAGAGTATACGGCATCTTTTAGTTTTCTGTATTAATTGTAAAATAAAAAGTAGTAATAACTTAACAGTACTAATACCCATTATTAAACTCAACAATTTTCATTCACTTTTGTCAGAAAATGTAATTTCTTCTCCATTTTTTCTACCGTCCAAAATTATTCGTGTCTAACAAATACAAATCGTCAAAAAGTCTAACAATAATAATACATTGTCACAAATCCCCTCCTATTTGTTATAAAATTATTAGGTGTGTAGTATTTCTAAATGGATTGATAAATTTATTTTACTAAGGAAATAAGCTTCCTCTCGAATAGGAATTTATAGCTTGTCCAAAAAATGTAGCAAATAACAACAGTTATATTTAGAATCAAGTAACTGTCCAATTTTGTTAAAAATAAATGTTGAATTGAAACAAAAAATATAGATTATTCATTGGTACACTTAATACATTACCCAATAATTACCCATCCAATAAATATTATCCATGAAAAAAACCTTTGTATACTTCTAACGTCTCTTACTCCATTCATCCTTAAACTTTGGAATTCTCAAACTTTGGAATCCCTAAGCAACGAAATTTTCAAATTTTTGAATTCTCAAGATCAGAAATTTCCAAGCTTTGAAATCGCTAAGTTTTGGAACTACTATGTTCCGAAAATATCGGGTTTTGGGATATCTAAACCTCAGAATTCTCACACTTTCGAAATGTTAAGCTTGGGATTTCTAGGATTTGGGAATTCTCAAAGTTTGAAATTCTCAAAGTTTCCTCATAGAAGACGGATTCCTTCACTTCCGGTCTCCGTAGATGTTTCACCGTGCGCGCGATTACTCGCGACAATAACGAGAGAGGTTTCAAAGGGGATGTAAAAGCGAAATGAGAAAAGAGAGGAAGATGCTTAATGGAGTAGAGCAGAGAGTCAGGTACAGAGAGGAACCATTTCGAACAATGAGGATCAAACCTCCGCTGAGAAGGAAATCGAGTCGAAGTTACTTCGTTGCCAGAATGACAATGCTCGTGTTCCACTTCGGTCGCAAATTCGATGCTTAATAAAGCGGCGCATTCACCTGGTAGAGAACAGGCAAATTGAGACGTCTCACCTGAATGGGAATTGTGGGACCAGAAGAGGCCTCGACACTATTATCACGAAGAACGAGGAAGGAGGATAGCGGTTCAATTTTAAAGTGGACTGACAGGAATTCGATTTCACAGTGCATCTTCTACCTTGGCATGCGTCAGCTATGTTTAGCAAGTATTAGAAACTGCTATCTTATTGTTAGATGCGCTTTGTAGATTTGAAGAAAGAGAGAGAGAGAGAGAGAGAGAGAGAGAGAAAAGGATTCGTGAGAATGCGAAGCAAGTTTTTGAGAAGATACTGAGCTGAAATTAGAGAATTTTCCAATATGCCTTGAAATTAATCTAATTCTCCTTTATATTAGGTTAGAAGTTTGAAAATTTGATAGTCTAACAATTCCAAAGATTGGGAATTCCAAAGCTTCTCAAACTCAAAGTTTGAGAGCTTCAGAGCTTGAAAGTCTATAAATTTGTGAATCCCAGAGTTTGAGCAAAGGATAGTTCTAAAAGTTTAAAGCTTAAGAATACCAAGGTTTGGAAATTATTCAATTTACGTATTACAAAGATAGAAAATTCTGAAGTTTGAACATTTTATTTGTAGCAAAATGTATTGAAAACTTTTGAGTGTCGGAGTATATATAGAAAATTTTGCTTTGCTGAGTTTTGCAACTAATTTGATTGCCTATACCAAGTGCTTATATATAAAACTTTAAACAGTGACGTTTATGGTACGAAATCTTGAGTATTTGACAAAAAAATTCCATTCTAAATGACTGTAATAATATTTCTTTACGTGGCTTTTGAACGTTCGAGAACCTTATCTATTGAAAATTGAAATAAAATAAACTAGATTTCATAAGCAAATATAAAAGGAAATCTACCTCAAAGTATACTGAATTTATTTAAGAGGAGAAAAATTGTGAGAGAATGCAGAGAGTTGAAACCCGTTAGCAGAAGACTTGAGTTTAGCTATCGAATCCATTCGACTTTTCTTCTCAGACGAAATAGAGGCTCGATGTAAGCCGCATCGAATTGCATCGTTTGCAGAAATTGAAGTACCCTTAACGAGAAAACTCCTCGTTCTTGACGATATCCATTAGAACGGAACGCAAATCCAACAGCGACAAAAGTGTTGTGCTACGCATTCCTGCAGGCTGCTTTGGATAAACGATGAAATGAAGGAGAAATCGTACAACACGCGACAAGTTCAGCCAATTAGAGATACAATTATACCGGTAACACCTTTCGCGGCGAACTTGTTGATCGATCGATTCAAGCTAATTAATCCTATAGAAAAAGAGGAAAATTCTCTGTATTCGCAAACTAATTGCTAAGGTATTTTAAAACTGCTAGGTTTCTAAAGAATTTGTATAAACTAAACTTGAGAATATTAAGGGTTAATAATTTTAAGGCTTGAAAGATTCAAAGCTTGGGAGTTTTAAAGCTTGCGAATTCTAAAGCTTGGAAGCTTCGAAGCTTGCGAATTTTGAAATTTACGAGTTCCATAGTTTGGAATTTCCAAAGTTTGAGAGTTTCAAAGCTTGACAATACCAAATCCTGAGAGTTCTAAAGCTTGAGAAGTTCAAAGTTTGCAAATATTCAATTCTGGCAGTTCCAATGCTTGGAACATTTCCAAATTTAAAACTTGGGAATCCCAACACGTGAGAGTTCCAAAGCTTAAGCCGTCCAATTAAAAAATTAGTAAATTTCAAAAACTGAGAGTTTTAAAACTTGGAAATTCTAAAATGTAGACTTTCGAAGTTTGAAAATTTCGAAGCTCTGAAGCTTTTAAATTACCAAATACTATTACTTTTTATATCTGCAGTATAATTGGTTTATTTTTTCACGAAGATAGCTATATTCATTGCTACATCCAACTGTACATTGATTTAGTAAGAAATTCATGAAGATCCAAATTTAATACACCTATGAATACGTTTTTCATAATTAAAGGGGTAAACAGGATCAAGAATAGGGAATAGTGTACGTACAACATCTGGTTGCATGTAACGAATATGAAAATTTCCCCAGAATGAGGAGAACCAAAGTTTCTTATCTTGTTAAATCTTGGATGTATACGAGATCGTTAATGCGTTCGTGGTTAGCCGTATTTGGTTGATTGAGCAACGGCCTCGTTCCAGACAGGTCGGCACTCTACAATCTTGTCTTGGTTCTCTACACGTGCTTCTGTTTCGATGCGCTACCTTACTCGGCCCTTGTTCGTGTGTCGTGATCGATTTAATTATGGTAGTTGAGATTGAAACGTTTTGCTGGTCACTGAACAATGCGGTAATTAAGAAGAAATGAAAATTGTGGATTTATCTTGAAGATTATTAATTAGGCAGTCTAATTATAAGTGTGGGTATCTTACGTTATTATGTAATTTTTAAACTACAAAATTAGTAGCTTTTAATCTTTAGAGACTTTGTAAATACGATTCTCCAAGTCACATTTATTTCTTTAACAAAAATTGCATATCTGTTTTGGATTTTTCTAGCCTTTGTTCATAGATTTAGTACTATCTTCTAATTATTATGTTTACCACTGAATAATCCACTTATTCAATCTTTACTTTAAAAAAATGAACCACCCACCCCATTTTTAATATAATTACTCTTATTCAGTAATGTTTTGTGAAATTTTTTAGACTAGTTATGGATTCCTTTACGAAAGAATGCTTCATCTTTCGTTAAAACAAATTTATCGATTCATTTACAAATAGTGGACTATTTGTTAGTACACCTAATATAATCAATAATATGTATAATGCTATAGTAATGCCTCCTAATATACTAGCCTTGAAAAACTCTTGAAAAGCTATTAGCTTTTGAATTTTGAGCAAACCACAGAAATACGATATGAAATCTCACTTTTCTCTTGAAAAGATCAACCGAAAGGATTGGAAGGAGGAATCGTTGGAACTTAAGACCGCGACAGGAAAGAAAGATGGCGTGATCCTGAACGGAAATGGGTTCGGCAGTCGCAGAATCCTTCGGAACGAAGTCAAAGTCGTGGCACGTTTAGGACGATCTCTATCGTTCGTAGCGTCAGACCGCTGAAAGCTGGCCCTGAAATATTTATAAGCTGTACACGCTCGTAAATTACGACGGATTTCGAGGGAAAGCTTTTCACGGATATCATGTTCGGCAGTTTAATTTTTCATGGACAAAACCATACGAAGGACAGAAGCGAGTGGCTGCTAACTAAAAGCGTGATTAGAATCTTATTGAAACGTCCGAAACTTCCTCCCTTTTTTTCGTCTTTCTTCACTTTTTCTTAGATGGTGTCTGTATATCATAACTCCGCGGGGTTGTTCAAAGTTGGAGTAAAAAAGCACTGTTTTGACCCAGTTTTAGAGTTTATAACACGGCATAAAACATCCCCTTGCTTTTAGGAGGAACATTCAAAATAGCCATTTTTTTTCTTGTTTTGGAGTACTAAAGAACTTATAAGAAGAAAATATGTGTACGTATATCAAAAGCTTCTAAACAACTGCTTAAAAAAAGAAAAAAAACTGCAGGTAGAACATGTAATCTTCGGTAATCCCTTATTATTGATATTTCTGAGAAAATTTATTTTTTATATTATTTAAGGCTTCGCTAAATTTTCAAGAAGTAACCTTTAATTTCTTATGATGGATACCAAATTGCAACTATGGAGGATCCCACACCAAGCAGTTCATATATTTTTTGCACAAGATATATTACAAAAGATATATTATTCCTCATATTATTTCCAATAAAACTCTCTTCCCTTAAACAATAATTTTGAATTAAGTTATACAATCTTTAAAGTCTTAAATCTTAGTGCTATAATTTTTCTTAATTTTCCATTACAAATGAAACATTCGTTCGTTGATTTCAGGGCACGAATGAGCTAGCTCATCCACATCGGTTCTACCGTTTAATTAAAAACACGTGACAGGGGGAAGCTGAACAAAAAATGAAAAGAAAAAAAAATAGGAGTAAAAGCATATAAATCCGGTGAATTGAGGGGTGCAGAGGAATTCATCATCCGCCATCAGGGTTGCTTATGGAAGTATACGAGAGGAGTTATTAAAAAAATTTCCATAATGTGCATCACCCGGTCTGGATTTACGTTTTGCGAGCTATTAAATCCCGCCTCGCGTCTAATCGTGGTCAAACAAACGTCTAGACTAAAGGGCGCGAGGGGAAAGAGGGGAAAAACCAGGAAGAGAGCTTAATTAACGAGTTTCGAGATATTAGACTGATTGCAGACTTTGTGGAGGCAAGAGAGATTCTGGAAATTGAATACAATGCCTTCGTTTTCGCGATTCGGTCTCGATTGGTTAGTTACTTCCATTTTTTTCTCTCCCTCTCTTTTTTCCATAGTGGGGGAATGGAAGAAGAGTCGGGAGTTATGACAGCGGAAAAATTTTTCGACCAGGCTTAATTGCAACCGGTCGATCGATCGAATTGGAAATTGAAGGAAAGTGAACTTAGGGTTGGGGGAAGTTTTTTGATGAAGTTAATTGATTGCACTTTGAACGTTTTCGGTTTCTGAAGGATTACTTTGTTTGTGTTTTTTCTTTATGGTGGAATTAATCTTAGGCAATTGTTCCGGATTAGGTGATATTAACAGAAAACATGGAGAATTGTTTTTCTTTTCAGGCTACAATTAATTTTAGCTAATTATTTTGGGGTTGGTTTAAATAATGGACGATGGATGGAGAATCTCTTTCTTCTATTTCTCTTTAGCTGTAATTAATTCTAGTCAGTTGTTTTGGGATTGCTTTCAAGAATAAATAAAAGATAGAAGACTGCTATGTATTCTTTCGGCTGTAATTAATCTTGGCGATAATTTAAAGAGTGAATAAAAAATGGAAAGTAATTTCCTCTTCCTGCAAATTATTTTGGAGTTAGTTTAAGGTGTGAATAAAGTATGGAAAATAATCTTCACTTTCGATTGCAGTCAAATTTAAGTCACTACTTTTAAAAAGTGAGAGACCAAGTATCGGAATTAGGAGGAATATGTATGTACTTTACATAATGGAATGCAGCAAGATTGTTGAGAATTCTAGAGGTAAGTAATATCCTTTTAGAAAGTGATACTGTACTGTCGCTGGGCTTCCGGTTGGGAACTGGTTGAAGTTTTAATGAGACAGTGGGATCGTTTTCTGAAAAGGCACCATTTACTCTCAGAAGTCTGGATTGTCAACTTGCTGGATGATAAATTAAACCGAGTAACATTAACAGTACTTCGAATTTCAAGTGATTCAAACTCATGGTTCAATTTTAATTAAGATAACGCATTTACAATATTAAGGATAGACTAACACTCAAACGAAAAAAGTTCGGAGAGACGGTTATCGACATTTCCATTACACTAGAGTGGCAATGTAGGTAGCGTTAATGAAAACTGATACGCGATGGACAAATTGCCATATTGGATGTTCGTGTTCATCTTGAAAAAATGATCAGGATTTATGCGAGCCGCTAAACGCGTCCACATTTGTCTCTCGGAACACGTGCAGTATTTCATCTCCCTGGCCAAGGGTCAAGCTAATGGAATGCGTGAGGCTAACTGAGACCCAGATACGTTTCACCCGTTGGGATGAATCGAGATATCTTTCAACTGTCACTGATAGACTGTCTAGAATAGATACTAACTGCAGTATACTTGTTTAATATTTTTAGGTGTTGTTGATGTTTCATGTTCAAATTAATACAGTGCAAAGTGCTGCGCAAAAGTCTTAGACCACTTACAAAAAAATGTTCTGTTTTACCGCAAACGTATTGAACACTAGGTTTACGGACATTGATAGCATAATTTCACGAGTTTCCTGAAGAATAGGTAAATATATTGCATATAGATACTCCGAGTTAGAGAATCGTAGAAGAGGCAAAATGAATGACCATATATTCATATTATTGCATCAATCAAATTCGACATATATTGAAGGTTCTGTTTCTAAAAATTGTAAAACTTTTCTGAAAAAAGAGGGGTGTGATTTAATTGAATAGAATTTTGAAACTCGCAACGGGGTTAACGATAACTAGTACTATTTTAATTGTTTCGTTATCTTTTGAGAAGTAATGTTCACTTGCTAAATGTCCCAAAATAAAGTGTATTCTTGAATGATAAAACACATATGTCCTAAAATACTTTTAATCTCCAATGATGATATGTCCCAAATACTTTTAATCTTCAATGACAATGTTTCCCAAAATAATTGTAATCTCCAATGGCATCATGTCCAAAAATAATTTTAATCTCAGGAGCAAGAATACGTCTCAAAATAATTTTTAAATGATCTTAACACGTAGTTGATATGACTTTTAATGGCTTCGAATGATTTTGAAATTTTTAGGATGGCCCAAAAATATTAATCGACAATACTATACCTTTTCAATATAAATTATTAATATTCTAATACTGTAAATTTTTATTACAAAACTTCTAGGACTTCAAATCAATGATCGCATCGAATTAGATTGTTGTAGAAACTACTTATACAGGTATTGATCTCGCCGTGTTGTGCCAATCAAAACTTCGAATATGAATCTACATTGGATGGTCTAATGCAAAATGAAGCATGGAATACTAAGAGAAGATCTCGATTCTCCAATTCATAGCAAACCTATCTCACTGGATGCGACCAGATACGATTAAAAGCTTATTAATTCTATTGAAATTGGACCAGGAAATTCTATGTTTGTGGTTTCATCCACAGCCAATCGTCGATTTGATTAGAATTCTCTCCATAATTCATCCTAGTGTAAAAAATTTCCTATTATTCGCAATTTAGACCTCTCGAGCGTGATAACTGTACAGGGTGATTCCACACAAATGTAAAATATACAAGTCGTTCAGATGTTAAATTAATCAACTCCATGAATTGAAATCAATTGATAAATAAATTGAATATAAAAATTGAATGTAAACTTGGGTAATAAAATTCAGAACTTTACAAGAAGTAGAGTTGATTTTCGATTTTTTTTTAGTAAACAATACACAATTTATTAGCGAATTTATAACAACATTTCGTAAATAGGACAATCTCTTCTCACAGATAACGAGCTCAACTTTCTTTCTCAGCATTGTTTCATACACTATAATATATACTGTAAATTTTAATAGTTACTTTTCCCACGAATATTCGCGCTCAGCAACGGGAACGTTTTATTGGCGAGGTCACGCATGAATTTGCATTGAAAGTAACTCGAGGAATTTTCATTAATTCTATTAAATTTAATCCCTTCACTATGCATTAATCGGTTATTAAAAGTTATGAAAACAAATTTCATCTTGCTGTAAATTTCAACCATAAAACTAAAAATGTAAACTAAAAGACTTACATTTATTAATGCCGCATTTCTGAAAATTTTTAATTATATTGTGATCAACAAGTTTGTTTGGTAAATTAGTTGGAGAAAAATGGTGGAATAAACCAAGGTTTGTTCCATCAATTTCCGCAAAACAAAGTTAAAAAAGGATTATATGTATACACCTGAAATTTGATCCGGAAAAGTAACTAAAAAATTATTAAAAATAGGATTATTTCCCATTTATCTAATAAAACAAAGAAATTGCGACAAAATAAAAACATAAATGGATAAAAATACAATTGAATAACTATAACAGATATTATTGAGTTCTAAAATTATTTTTTCAAGAAAATATTTATGAGACAATTAACAGTACAATGCAGCGCGATAGAAAGCAATCTGAAGATTGAAGAAGGTTAATGAAATTCGTAGAAATTGGCTGAAAAGAAGAAAGCGGAGTTTTGCGGCGGAAGTTTTAAGTTTCGTTCATTCAAGTTTTTCAATTTTCGAGCAGAGTGCAGAGCTATGTCCGGTATATCGTCTTTTAGCCTGTCGAAGTGGATACGCCTTGAAGAACTTTCACCGTTTTTTCCTCCCCTATCGCGAAACAGGGCTGAAACGTTTGTTCTTCTTGCTGCTCGTTTCGGGAGCATGTAAAGTATTACGTGGCGAAACTTTGAAGCCTTGTACCACATATATCTCGAGGTAGGCTCATTCGTGTTTTATGCTACTTCACGATAATGTATCGATGTGTGCGTGTAATCAAATTTGGTCTCGGCACCTTATCAGCTTTGGTTATTTCTATATGCTTTTGAATGCTACCGTAAAAAGCAAGCAAATCAAGATTACTGTTTTGAATATTGAATTAAAAAAGGAGTTTCGAATGAGGTTTATTCAAGATAAAGGAGGCCCCTCTATATTTCTTTTTCCGGAAAAAATACTATTAAGTTGGCGCAAACAATATTAACAGCGAACTTTGCAAAACTAATAATTCAGCAACAGGCAGCGAACCGACAAGATAGATTCATCACGTTCGTAGGTCGGATCGGATTCACGAGGTAGCAGCTTTATCATTTATTATTGGAAATTCTGTCACCTCTAACGGGCCGGTTCCTCGTCCAAAGGAACAGCCATCCCAAGATACTTTATTCAACCGACTTGACTTTCGCATTAAAGCCGGAACTCTACCTTTGCTTCTTTATTAAACCAATCCTTGCACCCCACGGCCTTCCCCACCAGCTGTGGAATTATTGAAATTTTTTCGAGGAATTTCAACTACTATTAGAGAGAGGAAATGAGAGAGGAAAAAACTAAATAAAGAATCACAATTATGACTGATCCAATGTTAAGCAACTTACATTTTTGGTAACCAAAATAATTATTAACAAAGAACAGATAACACTAATTTCAAATTATACAGTGACATTCAAAGGTAAGTACAGGGTTACAACATGGAAACATATTTAATAGCAATAAAAATTAGGTATTATTAGATTGCAGACTTTTCTGGATTGAACAATTTCTACTACAACTTTTCGTTTAAAATATACCTATCGCAAAGAGGATATTAATATTAAATAATAATTTCTCAAGATGGATTAGAATCGCTTACTGATATATTCTCGCAGAATTTGAATTACATTCAAAGAGCAAAGGGAAGATTTTTACCTCGATTTCTTCCTTTCTTCTCGCGATTTCGCGATCTCGTTACGTCAACAAGGGGACTCAAAACGTAGAGCGATTACGTCAGTTAATTATTCTACTGTCGAGCGCAAGCGTGACTTAATGAGACATCATTCGTGTAATTACCGAAGTTGCGTGATAACGACTGAATCGTGAGGAATTTAGAACAGAAGACCCTTGAATTTTTGCACACAACCACGCTGATTAATTGCCAATTATTTCTCTAATTGCATTGCCGATCTCTAGTACCCCGTACCGGGATCTGTTCTCTCCTATTTTGTACTCGTTGCAAACTACGTGCAGTTAATTGGGAAAACTGCTTTGGCGGCACAATCGTACATACATCTTTCTTAACGTTATTACGCTACGATTGAAGTTTTTACTGTATATGGGAAAATTCTTGCAGAATTGATTGGAACAGTTAATAGAAAGAAATAGGAAAATTGGTATATAATTGAAATAGATACGATTGCAAGAACATTGAAAGAATACAAGTTGCATTGGTAAAATCGACATCGAAATTTTTAATTAGGGATACAATTGTATAAAGCATAATAATCAGCATTACGCTGATGCTAGAATATGCGTATAATATTTCCATATCTATTTCGTAAGTATTTGACTATTCGCAAGAAATATCTTCACAATTACAATAAATTAATATAAAACAAATATTGTATTTGAGAAATATTAATGACCATGCATGTATAATTACTACGAAGAATTCTTCCTTTTTTTAAACTTGTTGCGTCATTGAGAGAAAATAAAAAAATGTGGCTGATCCAATATTTTTAGTCGATAATGGGAGTATTTATTTGTTCCACCTTTGAATATGCTATCTTTTTTTAACATACTTTTGACCTGCAAAATTCTTTAAAAATTCCAAACGCAATCACCCTACAATATAAAATTCTAAAAATACGATTTTTCGATGCATCGAAAATAAAAAGTTTAGCTATATTTTATCGAAAATTGCAACCAAGAGAGATCGTAGCTTTTTTTATCTGAACTCAAGTGCACCCTTATAATCATAAACTTGGAGGAGAAGTTGCGTAGTATAGGAGTAACTTTGGTACGAAATTATCCCTGTCGCAAGGTCAACGCAAATAGCTGCAGTTAATTATATTAACAGAAAATTCAAGGGTGGTTTAATCGGTATGAATCTCTTGACCTATAATCAGGCAGCCAGCTGAACAATCTTAAAGAAAAGAAAACCGAAGGTCTTCGAGGTCGAGGAAAATCTTTTACCGTTGGTATAAAAGCTTCTATAAAGTGAATATAACCCAAGCCAAGCAGAAGTAATCCCTACAGAAAAACCATCTACTACGATAATAACCCAGATTATCGGCCAATACCATTCGTCAACACCGTTCTGTAAATAATATGTTTAATACGATCGGCTTTGTGATAAAAGCAAGGGGTTGAATTACTTATTGGAATCCATATTACTAAGGAAAACAGAAGAATAAAGAATAGATTATGAAAGAGGTTTTTTATGCTCGAAATTTAAATAAGAGTGAATACTTAAGCAGAAAAAATATAATACCTAGCAATTTTATTATACGATATTCTCAAAGAGTAAAAAATAAGATACAGAAAAAATGCAAGAAGAAATTAATAAAAGCTATTTATAGAAAATTCCCTAGTGGATGAAGTACTCAATAATTAGGTTACATTAAACAATTCCCATACAAAAAGCCTACAAATAACAAGAGTTCCAGTTCCAAAAAGTTCAGTAAAAAGAGCTGAAAAATCCCAAGAACTCCAATTACAAACAAATCCTAAAAATGCCAAGGAATCCAATTAAAAGAAATTTTAAAAGTATCCTACATCTACCTAAAAGTAGAACCTTCTACCATCGTCTATCTCGTGTTCCAGTTTTTAATTCACTTTATTTTCTGCCGCTAATTTCTAACAAAAACTGTCACCGATAAAAAAAGAAGGAAGGAAAAATGGGAGTACAGGTGATCGACCATCAGAACCTATCCGTGCAACCCTCTCACTTCTCTCTGGTCTCCTTTCGGTTCTTTCTACTTGGAAACCGAGAGGAGCACCCTCGAAGCTACCACGCTATTTCCGATACAGGCTGGTCGCGCGTGTCACCGTAGATTAACGATTCAGCTGGCGACACGTGCATGACCTATCGGCTTCCTGCGACGCTGACTCTGTGTCATGAAGCGACGCGCCGCTACTCACGGACGCGTTGTTAATTAATTTCACAAGTAGTACCGGCCGCGGGAAACGAGTTGCCGCCGAGAAAGAGAATGAGAGAGTTCGAGGTTCTCGTTGGTAAATCCTCGAGGACGCGACAACCGTGTCTCTTGATCTTTGTGGTCGATGAACCGTGGCAGAAGGGTAACGAAGAGACATTTTCCGGGTTTCACGTAGTTTTTGCTTGAGTCAGGTTTTCGGTACTTGAGAGTAGAACGTTCGGGGTGTCGAAATATAAATGTGGAATTTATCAGTTTGTGGAAACGTTTGGTAAAATTTAGTGAAAAAGTGTGTTTGGAATTAACCCTTTTATATTGTATTTGAAGGGTCTATTAGACTCAACTAGTTTAGTGTTCCTTCATTTACGTAGTTTATTTTATTTTAAATTTTACAGGAATCGGATTTATTGATTTTGCCTGCTTTTATAGATATCTTGGACTACGCGAATGAATTTTTCATTATATTTATTACACAATTGAACTTTCTGTAAACACAACAGAATGGTTTAATTTGGTTTGGAGTGATTAAATGATATAATTTAGATGTGAAATTCTAATTTCTTATTTAATAGCAAAGTTTGAATATTTGATCACGTCTTTGATAAGTGTATTTATTATACTATCTAGTGTCTCTGAGGTCATTTGAATATCTTTTGAAGAAATTTAAATTTTAACTACAATCACAGAAAATTAAAGATACTTCATATCTAGTGTTGTACATCGAAGAAGAATCAAGTGTAATTTTATGAGTTTACAAGTCACGCATCAAGAAATAAATATACCTATAACAAATTCCACGCTTAAAATTCATTTTACAGAATTCATTTTTCATTCCAATAAACGCTCTGCACGTTTCAATTTCATAAAGAAGATTTCTGTACTCGCACTGGTCAACCAGTCTGACCTTACTCCCAAAGCTTTAGACCGCAGGAGCAAGGTGAAAACAAAGTAAATGAAATCGAAAATCCGTATAGGGGTTGCACGTGCATCTGCAATGCGGCCTGGAGCTTGGCAAGAATCGAACCCCATCTGACCAAACGTTACCTCCGTCTACCATTGCCCTCTTATTCCGTTTTCTACTTTACCCTCTATCCTTCGATCCTGTCTCGCGAGCAGAAAAAACGATAATTATTGGATGGGTCCCAAGATAGTAGAGAAAATTGGTCCAGTGGTATTCGTGTAACCAAGAGAAATTCATGCATTCGCGTTGGTATTTCTGATTGAATAGAGATACTAGGATAGAGAAATCTTATGAATCTTCGCAAAGGAGTCATCCTGATGTAATTTATCCTATGTTGGATATAACGTCGTTATGCGCCTACCTCTGTACTTTTGTAATTTATGCCGTCTGTGTTACATATTTTACCCGGTGCTTTTCCTTTCTCTTTTATTCTATCTTTATTTTTACAATTCGTATCTCTTGTAGTGTTATTTGTACTAGTTTTTGCTTTAGTGGCCTTAGTACCTTGTAGTACTCCCTTCTACTGAAATTCGAGAATTTGCATCCACCAATAAAATACTGCAAAACCATTAAAACTTTTGCACTCACTCAATAATTTAATTTTAATTCTGCTTTCTTGTGCTGCCCTATACCTGTATCACTTTCCCCTTTGTCTCTTTCTTCCTTTTCACTTCTTTTAAATATATATGTAGTCCTAAATAAGCTTTTCTTGAAAATAGAAAGTTTCTGAAGGCAAAGATCTTCATTTGAAAACTTTCTGCGAATGAACCACTTAATCGAAGGTTTAGCGATTTTTTCTTTCCGCGGCATTTAGTTATATGCAATGTACTCTCGCGGATTTATTCGCGGATTTACTGACAGTAGCTAGCGGTACTACTGTGACTCACTTCGGCATACAGCGTGAAATGCACGTTATTTTCGTGTAGAATAAGCATCGTAAATTACATCGGCTATGATTCACCTGACATGATTCACGTTTCCAGAAAAACAGCTTCTTTCAATCTTCGACCTACATATCTTGAGCTAATCTCCTATGCAAACTTGTAAATCCTTCATTCAAAGCTAGCCATAATTTGACGAGGAAAAATTTTGTCCTACCTTGTATATCCTGTATGAATAAGTGGAGAAATTATACTGAATAGAATTCTAGAATTTTTTTAATGAATTCTTTTTTTCCAGAGCAATTTGTTCCAAGTCGGGCTCTACATATTCCACGGACGACCTCTTAATTTGCAATTGCACAAGCCTTTCATTGACCGAGTCAAGTGAGTGACTCATCGCGGTCTTCAAGATATTAATTAATCATGCTACTTCTCGCCCGGCGTTTCTTCTTACTTTCTAGCACTTCATCCGTGTTATACGGGAAAGCACTTCCCAGTACTCATTTTGTTTAATTATAACGAGGAAAGTAAGAATGTAAGGTGCGTATAATAATTGTAGTCTAGTTGTTGCAAAATTAAATGAGGAAAAGTTGTAATTTTATTTCTGTAATTTGTTATCAAATATAGATAACAATTAGTAGCAATTCTATCTTTCTCACATAAGAAAACCAAAAATTTACTTTTAATTACTTAAGATCCCACCAAAAAGAAAAATATTTCACAATCGTTTCGTTTAAAATTTACAAGCATTATCTAACTAAAAAGGAAGAATACTCTGTGCAAATAATTTCTGTACCCAATAAGATACTCTTCAAAGGACAATACTTTTTCCCCTACGACTCCGTATGTGTATGCGCACCTTAAGGAGAACCGCGAAAGTGCGCGGTAAGAAAAGCGGTCGCGGAATCTGGGAGCGTTTACCAAAGGGAACACGATGTCATAGCACAAGATATATTGCCCGGAAGAATTCAAGGCTGCGCCCGGTTTATTGCCTTAATATTAAAGTTGGCCCTTTTATCTTCTTCCTCTTGGTCGCAGCCAAAGTCAGAAATAAGTACTAGAAGAAGCTCTACACGAACACGATGAAAGAAGAAAACTTCCTCTACTTTCTCTCCTTCTTCCTGCCAACCCCTCTACCCCACACCATTGGTTGGAAATCTTTACTCACGGCGCGAAAGCCACTTCAAAGATTTACAACTTACACACCACGGGCGCAACCTCTCCGTAAGAGTATTACCGTGCGACTTGCAGCTAGGAAAATATTCGACTTTATTTAAAAATTATGCGAAAACTTCGTCCTCGGACAAGCTTTACCCCGGCTGATATATACGCGTGCAAGTGATCTTTCGTGCGCCGGGAATCTCTGTCATCCGCTACTAATGTAATTCGCAGTATAATTCAGACCAGTATACCTCACGTGGCCGCCACGTTACAAAGCTAATGAGTTATTCCTCTCATCATCGTCAAGGCGTGCCGCACGTGCTCTCCATGCCGCTGTTTAGAATACTTCGTAAACACTCAACCATTATTACGATCAGAAGCTTTATGGCAAATATTTCACTGAAAAATATGCCAATACTTTATGTAGCCATTGCAATTTCTCGGCGGCTTTTTAACAATTTAATAGATTGCTGAGGTTCATATTATAATTTTGCTCTTTGAATATTGTAAGTTTAATAGATTAATCACAGACGAGGTACAGAATAGGCTTATCACCTTACGGAACTTCGTTTCACATGGTCTGAAATACCGACATACAAAGAGATCAAAATTTTTGTAAGAATATCTTCCTTTTTATTATCTAAGAGGAAATGTAAATACTTCCAAAAAGTATTTTAATATGCAGAATATAAACGCAAACGCAAAAGTTATAGATTTTATGCAATGAAAAATGTTAAAATAAAAATGGTTACAGGGTCTACAGTTCCAGGAGTTCGGCCCACGAAAATACATTGCATGATTGCTCTACTCCTGTACCTAGTCTGTAGTTTAATGTTGCATTTTCATACTTATCAAAGTAAAATCAAGTACGTGTTTAAACCCTGAACAAAGGAACGATGGAACGCGAGGAACGCAGGTAAAATGTATAATGCGATTGTATAGAGGGCGGTGTGCACGCCGAAATCAGCGTAAATTGTTTGCGGATATCAACGGACCAGTTGTAACCGGTTCGTGGCTCGTGATCGATGCGCGGTATTGACTATTGGCGCAACTGGTAACTAGCCAATTTGCTACGTTGGTCAGACATCTGATTACCAGCAGTAATTAGTGGTGCATTGGTATACCTGTGTGTTGACTGTCACGGAACGAACAAACTTTGTCTCCCGTGATGCATAAATACGAACTCCACGCGGTCGAACTTTAGAAATGCGACCGATTCGTTCCCTTTCCGGTTCCCGTGTAATGTCAGTCGCATTCCTTCCATTTTGATCACGGGTGTAGTGTAATTTTTGATATTTGGGTGTAATGTGATTACTGATATTTTAATCGAATATTTCATAAATACCTGTGTGCGAGTTTGCCTGCGATTGTGAAAACAGCTGGATGGAACCATGAAGACCTTCTATGTTATTCTCTTCACGCCGCTTGCGATTCAGGTATTTCACCGTTTAAAACCTGCAAATCGAAATAATTTTTCTTAATTAAATGTCAAATGACTTTGCGGCTTAGTGCTTACTGGTTGCGAATCTCTCTTGTATTTTGCTTTATGTTGCTAACCGGTACGAATTGGTTTTTTACGATCTCATCGCGTGTTTACGTTCGGTTGACTATCGGATTCGACTTGGATTTACGTTTTCGGCTTCCCGACGGCTTATCCGGACTCGGTACCGAGATTTACTCGGAAACGACTTTGACCGTACTCTTCGAGGAAAATGTCTTTCCTGTCTAATGGAAATACGTGACTTATTAAAATGGAATATCCTTTTTCTCGACAGGCGAGCATTCATTCGTATTTCGGATATCCAATTCTGCGTCGCGCGCGCGAAAGCGTCGAAGAATTGGCGCGCATGTGCGCGTAAGACGGTATGTCAGCATTAATCGGGCGCGGGAATTTTTTAACCTCTTTCCATTCTTCTTTACCGTTTCCCGTAGTCGCGTTGCACTAACTGGAATTGAGAAATAACGATCTCAGTTGTATGCAAATATCGGAAAATAAAACGCGTTTCGTGTACCTGTAACCGGTTCGAAGCATATATGGAACGGCGGAAACATTATCGTATCGTGTTTTTCCACAAAAAACGCGAAATACTTTGCAACGGTGATATTAATAATAAACGTTATTGAATATAAAATGAACGATTTAGTTTACGAGCAGGGAAAATTGTTATTGGTTAGTCAAACTACCGTGAAAGTTATGAATTTTAGCAGATTTACAACTAAGGGATACTTTCTTATCTTTACTGTTAGAGAGCGTGTATACGCAACCGCGTAAATTATTCACATATTTCAAACAATTGCAGTTTATATAATATTATTTTGTAGTCAAGAAAATCGTTCCTGAATGAAACTTTAATGTATTAATTATACGAAGCATGGTGCTTCGATGAAACCGCGTTTGCGTCGAACTCGACAACAAAGCCTTTCGTAATTACCGCGATATTAGAGCTGGATATAAATCGACGTTGCGTTAATAGGTACATATATGGCGCTCGAATCGCATCGTCGGGTACACTCATGCTAGCCAACCACCTCAATGAAATTCTATTAAAACGAAACGAGGCAGCCCAGATTTCGCGGTTAGATTAAATTCGCTGTTAGTCTTATCGTGCACGGTCTGCTCTGACTAGTTAATTCTCCGTTATCAACATTCATCTGTTGGCTCTTAATTAAGAACACCGTTGGACCAAATTGTTAATAGTGCTTGCATAATACAAGATTGGGAAAGTAACGTTAATTTTTCGAATTTTATATTCATAAATATTAAATACAATAGAAAGTATTCTTATGTTGGTTATTAGTAGACTGCAGATTTTTATGCAAATTCATATTTTTAGGAACAAGTTTGAAGAATTTCGATTTAAATTGGGGGTTGCTTCACCTTCCAAATATCATAATTGCTATTATGCTTTAGATATTTTGCACAGTTTTGGAGATCGTTTACATTCTGCATTATTTAGCATCTTTAAATATTCAATAAATGCATAAAAATCCGCAGTCTAGTTATCAGTAACAGATTTAATTAATTTCTTTAAAATTACTGTTTCGAATAAGGAAATTTAATTACTTTAATCACAATGATTTCTAAACCTTCAAGTTTTTAAATCTTCATGTTTTCAAGCCTTCGATTTGCGTCCTAATATTTTGAAACCTTCGAGTTTTAAACTATCGAATTTGGAACTTTAAGCAGGGGGGTTTCAGATTTCACAGGCAGATTATCATTCGCTTATCGCAAAAGGGAGGGGTTGCTTTACTGGAGCATGACAATCTATAAGCACGTATCGATTGAGTGTTCCCTTGGACCAGTACGCGTTAAAATAGAGTGTTGCGAACGGAACAAGCCGGCGGCGATGCTAATAGCCTATACGGAATGCAATATGCAATAGCACGGTCGTTTTCATTCGGTGTCATTATCGAAAATTAAACGCCTCATTTTCATTTGAATATTCTAATGCTTCGTCAGTTGTTTGCTGGCCAATTTGCATCCTGCTATTTCATTTAACCATTGCGTTATCACTAAATTAAACAATTCTGTCCTTAAAATTAAATAAAATACGAAATCAATTCTTCGGCATCAAATACAATAAATTATGTTTTTTAAAAGAGCCGCTTTTGCACTCAATAGTTAGATGACAATTTCGTCCATTTTTTTCATATTATAATCCAATGGGAGGTAAATTAAATGGATATACAAACTGATTTAGTATTTTTAGATTATTTTTTAACTTAGGTGACTTTGTCAACTGAAATACCCAATTCCGTTTTTAAAAGGACATTGGTTAATTGTCTAATAAATGGCCGATCGTCACAAATGAAAAAATAGTAGAGGCGACGTGGTACATTAAAATTCTGTTTGATATTGTATAACTAGACTATAGATTTTTAACACAAAATATCCAAAGTAAAGGATATATAATCCTTGAAGTTTAATCATGTTTGAAGAAATATGATTTTGCATAAAAATTCAGTAATCCATTTATAGGTGAGCATTGTATTTTGGAATTTGTAAAAAAAGAGACGCTAAGTTAATCTGTATACCTAATATGGTAACTGCAACCTCGTTACGAAGTTACAAAATCTTTCATTATCGTCTAATCGCAAACATATTTTTCGTCGTAGGCCTTAATTGATGTAATTTCAATTAGCAAAATGTTTATTCCGCATTTCAGTCCACCATAGGTTCGATACCAGTGGTGTTCCACCAAAAACGAGGAATTAATGTGTGGCGGCATTGCGCGTATTAAATAAGCCCGGACAAACTGAACATCGGCGATATATCGTCAACTTGCTGGACCAGGATCGTCAAATAATATTCCTGGCCTCTTATAATTGCTGGGACACCGCTGTTGGCCGTTTTAACGACGCTTTATTTCAATCCGTCCCTTCCCTCTCGCTCCCCTGATAAATTAATAATTAATAGATAAACACCGATGAACGCCGATTATAACCCATAACCGGTTCGACCAGTTAATGTAACAGGCTGCCAATAATTTAATTGCCTCGCTGCGAGGAATCTGCTTTATATTCTCTCTTTTATTATTATATTATGAAATTTATTATACAAATGTGACGTGAGAATACTGGGGTTGATGTGCATTTCGGTGACATTAGCGAGTAATTAAAAGAATAACGGAATCAAAAGTAAACAATATTTTCCTTTTTTATGAGAATTAGGATTTGAGATTTGAATTCATAGCTTTTGGAGAATAAGGGATGGGTTTTAGATTACGAAGTTTGGAAGATTCGTAAGGTTAGCCGGAAGTTACGTTCCATCCGCAAAAAGTTAATAGTTAATCGGCGACCCAAAGTTAGGATCCTTTACTCGTTAATTTAATTTAAATCCGACAGAAGAGATTTCATATAAATTTCTTTACTTATCACTAGACTGCTGATTTTTATGCATTCATCGGATATTTAGCTGTGAAAAAAATACAGGATGCACACAGTACATAAGAATATATGAAATATTTAAAATTAAACAACCATTATTGCATTTAGTGAGCGATCTTAATTTCTATTTAGGTTCCATCCCTCTGATGGTGTTTTTAAAAATATGAATTTGCATAAAAGTCCGCAGTTTACTTATCACAGTATCGCATTTAATTAACATGTCTTCCAGTAATAAAAAGAATATTAGAAGTATTTAAAAAATTCGGTCATTAGCAAAATTAGATCAAAAAGGGGGGAGAACAGGGGGGTTGGTGCATTGGGAATGCACCACTCGCGTGCGGTGTAGCAGCAGCGACGACAATCGTTAGGCATTCGAGCGAGCCGCACGTGACCGAATCGAGAATTCCGTGGATGGAGTTGGCCGGCGCTCGCTTACGCGATTATTTCGGAGCACGTACGGCCATTGGACTTTTAGCCACGGCTTGGAAACGTCGAAGAATGTTTTGAAGTAGAAGGGCCGCGGGAAAACACGATCGTTCAGGATTGTTCGTTATGGGCCGTACGTCTGTTAAAAAGTCGAGTTTCGCGACTTTCTGCGACGTGGCCGACCACCACTGGCGAATTCAATGGGGACTCTCCTTTTTATTGCTTTAAATTGTCAGTTACTTGGGGAATTAAATTAGCGGAAATGTAATTATTCAAAACGGTAGGAAGGTTTTCAGTTTGTAGCTGAATTTTAAAGCGGATATTGACTGAAGAAAATGTGCAGCATATATTCCGCCACCCTTTGAACTTAATTGAGTTCTAATTAACTTTTTTCAATACGCGAAAGATGAGGTTTTATAATTAGTAAAATTTCCTGTAAAACAGTTAGGATAAATAAAGTAGCTCTACAAAGTAAAGGATATCTTTATCTATGCTTCAAAAGTGAAAATGATGTGCTCCGAATATTCACAAATTCTATCAAAAATGAAAAATTGATGGATACCAATAATGTGCTCTATACAATTATTAAATAGGAGCAATAACATCAAGAAAATATTATGAATGCCTTGACTTGCAAATCGTGGGTTTGATTTTCCGTTTTAGATTCAACATTATTCTTCAGCTCTTACACATTTGTTTCAATTGGAATTCAGCATCGACTCAGAATAAATTACTATTCATTCATCTCTCCAATATACTTCCATGAGTATCCGCCTACTACGTGTAAGTATTGGCCGCTCGATTCAGTATTTTAAGAAGGGGGTGAAACTTCACGAACAAATTTCATTGGAGTATACAACATTTCTTCAGAAGCTGAAGTATGTACTTGCTAATTCAATCAACTCTAAGACTCCACCAGTTTCCACCTCAGTACTGGAAATATCAAAATTTCTGAAGAACAAAAGCCATTAAAAAATGGCAGCCATCCAAGACCACCGACTGTCCAAAACAATGGAGAACAACCAACAGTTTCCTGTCAAAGACACCCACGTATATTAATTTCCTGCAACGAAGGTACCTACCCCAATCTCTGGACAAGAATATCCGACTGATTATCTGTGCCGTCATACACAGAATACACCCGCGAAACAACCCTTAAAAGGACCACAACCCTGCCTATTGCTCGAGAAAGCTCAAATGCAATCGTCTTACATCCATCCTATCTTCCTATTCGACCTTCCACGCCAGCCAGCGAGCGGAGATCGTCGAAATGCGACGACGATGAATCGTTGTGTAATTCGGAAGGCGTGCAGCATGAACGTTTGCAATTCATGATGTTCTCCTGTCCTCTGCCTCTCTTTCTCTGTGTACAGAGAGAGGGAATATTCGGTTTGTGAAGTACACGGTGCAGCTTACAACAAGGGGTAGAAGAGGGGTAGAAGAGGAGGAGGGTATTTATTCTGTGCAACTGTGGCAGAATCGTTTCTCTTCGAGCAACGCAGAATGGGATACTAATTCGAGCGGATGGGGGATGGCGTGAAAAGGACCACGGACGCGACTTTCGTGAGATCACACCCTCGTAGGGGTGGAAAAAGTAAAAAGAGGGACAGATGACTTCCGCTGCTTCTTCGCGTCTTGCAAGGGCATTCACAGACAGTTTTTTTAGCTCGTTACAGGGGTTGAGGGGTAATTTGTTACGAAGCAGAAAAGATACAGGGTGAAAGAGTTTTGTTGTGAATTCTTGGAGCGAGAGATTTTAATGCTGAAACGAGGACATTGATATGGGAGACAAATTGGGAGTGAATTGTGTGGTTAGAAGTATATGGTTATTTATTTCTTAGAAATAAACATATACTTCCACAACTAAATGAAATACGGTACATGATTCATATAAAAGAGGGAAACTCTACAAAAGTAATAAGGAACGAATATGAGAATTACGTAAAAAATTACGGAATATACCTTGCTACAGAATCGTAAAAGAAACCAATTTTTTTGTAACTATAATCGGTGCAACCGTAAATGAAATCAGTGCGACTAGTACTTATGTGTGCAGGTACAGTTTGACCGAGCAAAAGTGACGGCTCCAATGTGCGTGCTCAGGCAGATACATAGAAAGAAAGTAAGTACGATGCATTTCTTCTCCAATTTACGGTCTCATATAGAATTTTCATTTAGCGCGTTTTCTTTTGTTTCCTACGTAGATAAATCCCACCTGATTTAATTGGCTGCAATTGCAAATGGCTTCACATTACAATTAACTGATCAACGGTTAAAAACGTCTTACAAATGCTTTTGTCTTCCACTTTTCAATTATAACTCCTGCCAGAAGTTCACTCTTGTTTGATCAAGCTATACAATGCTCCATAGGTGAAAAGCTCGTGAAATATTGTGGCAGTGGCTTGTTTCAGACGACTATCCTAAAACGGACAGCTCGAATTGCATATAGTATTGCCACCAGTTCCATATGTTCACGGGCCAATTAATTCAGGCTACCCCGGTAGCTGGTCGTCCATTCACCTGACTTAGGGGAGCAATGGAGCGAGGAAAATATATATATCTACTTCTCTATCTGAAATGTAATTCGTACGTGTAATATCCACGGAATTCACCAGGCAAGTGTATATATGCGAGCACACGGTTGGTTATCGTGGCTGAGAAATTACTATGGAAATAGACGCATACTACCGGCAATTATTACCGGCCAGACGGAAAGTTACCGGCGTTTGCTGACTAGATCGACTCGCTTGATACCGGTGAACACGTCCTACGTACAGGAACGGTTGAGACACGGTGTGTTCGAACTGTCTAAATCAATTTTAGCGATTGTTACAAGTAAATTGGAGCGCGTTGATTCGGTCCAAGACACATGTTACGTGTCCGTGATAATCACTTTAATGGTTAGTGAATAGGGTGTTAATGAGTAGGTAATGTGACGTCTACTATATTTAAGTATGTTCTATGTGCGATTAAAGCATTTTTAGATAATAAAATCTTGTTTAATGAATTCCCCACTAACGCGATTAACTTTTGTCTGCTTCTGGTGATGTTTGCGGGAGAGTTTGTTGAAGGAACATTCTAAGACAAAGGATATGGAGGAATTTTTATGCCAAATTTAAGACATGTGAGCACTTCACAGTTTTGGCGATGGTGTGTAGCTTTTTGGCTCGAATTTTACGTATAGTGGCATTTTCTATATTGTACCGTAATATATGGGAAAATTTTTGTATCACGTGCAGCGTATAGAGGAATTTTCGCATCACGTGCGGTTCATAGGGTAACATTTCCCTTAGATGCGAGATGTAACAACAGTATCCACATTGTTTTGTGGTATATAGAGAAATTTTTCCTTTGAACAAGGCACATAGTGGAATTTTCACCTGCAATGTTACGTATAGGGGAATTTTCACTTCGTATCTGATCTATAGGGGAATTTATCCACACTGTACTGCGGTCCATGGTAGAATATTCGCTTTACGTGTGGCACATAGGGGGATTCTTTACATTGTGCTTAGTATACAGACGGATTTTTACTTTAAATGGGATATCTAGAGGAAATTTCACTTCGAATGCAGCACACAAAAGTATATTTCTTTATTGGAATGCAACATGTAGCTAAATTTCTATGTAGAATTCGACACTCACCAGTCAAGAACTCCTATCTAATCTCAAATGCCAGAAATCGAATTGCAATTCTTCGTCGTCGGCACTTGTATTACCGAAGAATGCAACGGTGCAGCGCAAAGAGAAATTTTCGTCTCGAATTCAACTTACTAAAGCAGAAATACAAAACCTATACCGTTTCACTGTGTAGTTTTGCTGTGCCAACAAGAAACTTGGTGCTGATAGATGAGAGGTACCTGTGAACCAGTACCTCGGCGCAGGTTCGTTGGAATACGACAGTTTTAATCCAAGCACCCGGTGGGCGTCGAGATCTCTTCGTTATGTGGCACGTTCGTGTTCCGTGAGTCAACCCACGTGTCCGCCATTTACCATTTACCGCGCTCGCTTTCTTAGGAAAATTGGCGCCAGCTATAAAGACTCTGCCATCTCCTGCCGCCTGCATTGGTTATTGTAATTCGCCAACACCAGCTGCTGCTGCATTTCTATTTTCCCGGAGAATCAATTTTCGAAACGTGACACAAGGTTTCCCTGTACTTTGCGACCATACTGCTCTCCCTGATTGTGCATTGCTGGTGCATGACCATATAATACAAGATTTTTGTTTCTATGAGACCCGAAAACGTCGGGATTTAGATTTTGTTGTGAAGTTCTGTAAAATTTTGTGTAATCCAAGGATTCTTGTTTTAAAATTTAAAAGTATTGGCGATGACCCTATTATTCAAATTTTACTTTTAAAACAAAAGTAATGGTATTTTTTATTAGATGTTTAGTATCGTTTACTCTCAGACCTGGTTTGTGGTAGTAAAGTTATTGGCATATGTACTTATGCATCATAATTGAAGAGTTACATCACAAAAAGGCAGGACTTTTTATCTCACCGATTCGAAGACTGCGAGAAATGCAACGGAATGCATCGAAAGTGCAATGTTGAGAAGAGACAGTCAAGCAACTGGGCAGGAAGGCTGTAGGAAGGCTTCTTAAAATTAATCTAATCAGACGATGGCAGGGGGCGCCTAAGTGGATTCGTACATTAACAGCGAGGGCGTTTAGCAAAGGTGGTCGAGGCAGCTTCGAGCGCGTTCCAGCCTCTAGATTTACCTAGCCCTTCTATTACGCTCGTTCATTGACTTACCGAATAATTGGTAATTAGTCTGCGTGCGTTAGACCATCTTAACTCGCTTCCCTTCTTAGCCCTTTCCACTTCATTATACTTCAAACAATTTTTGTTTTCATTCCGTACTATCGAAGCGAATTGTAAGTACATTGGGTGTATTGATAATTCATTATACCTGTACATAATTTCTATCGGCACGGAAGATTGCGTGTATGATATTTCTAAAAATCATATGAAGATTTTACGAATAAGTTGCCTTTCGCGGTATTTAAATCGGCGAGACTTCGTGTGCATCGCTTAAAACCACCTACTTAAACCTGCCGTTTAAAGTGGACAACTGGTGTACTTTATTCCTCCTTAAACTGCAAGAATCTCGTCAATGCTGCGTCCCACGCCACTCAACTATCCTCCCAGCTCTACATCAAAACTAATAACACGTCCACTTTTGCGCAAAGAATTCCCTTAAACCATCACACTATATAAAGGACTGCAGATAGTCTGCAAAGATGAAAGCTATTTTAATGTAAAAGCTCATTTACGAACCTCTGCCACCAAGAGGCGAAGCTAATGGCACCGAATAAATTATCGTGCCGTTCAAGGGCAGCAGCAGGAATGTCAAAACAAGACAGGATTGGTCGATTCATTGGTCGAAGCCGATATATGCCGATCAATCGAGAAGGGATTGCGTGCCTTTCGTAATTAATTATGTCGAATCGTGTCCATTTAAGGGCCACGAAAAGTCCCTTGTACCGATTAAACAACGATAGCCCTGTACGGACCTCTGGTTTCTTACGATTCGACTGTCTAATTGGTCCCCGGGACTAATTGCTCGTGTTTCTTCGCCGGCGAGCAATTAAGATACCTGGGAATGTTATAAAATCGGTTTTATAAATGCGGAATGTGGAAGTATAGTGGTTTGTAATTGTCGAAGATGGTGTTAGGTAAATAATTGGAATGATTGGAGAATTCTTTTTTACGATGACTAATTGTTTTTTAAACTGTGCGCATTAAGCGAATTTATCGCGTGTTTCCTGTGGTTTTTGCTAACTGACGTTGAGAAACTTCGATTGATGTGATTAAAAAGAAATAATGGAAATGAACAGCACGGATATGGACGATTGAAAATTGTTTTTTAATCGTAAGATGGGGCACAAAGTATCTAAACGATTGCGATTAATGTACCAAGGTTGATTCCGGTGTATTAAGTTATATGTTAAGTGGTATACTAATTAGAATTTTCCACTCCTTACCACACGTGAAAATGGTGGTACTTCATACTTTTTTATTGGAAATAACTTCGTTTGAATTAATAAATTTTGTAGCAGTCATTTCCCACTTTGCTGTACAATATTGTAGAGAAATATATTTATTATATAATTAATTGAATAAGATTGAATAAGGGTTTATATTCCGCGATGGGTATGCGTTTCGTCACTGCAAACCCTCGCTTTCTCCTTTATGGCCCTCTTTCTGTTGCGAGTGACTTTCTCTTAAAAATAAGCTTAAAACTACGACTGAAACTATAGCTACACCTATATACATGGTGGCCTTACATTTCCGATACTACAATATTTTTCTTTAAATAATATGGTTGCAACAACAACGAATATTCGGCGAAAAAGAAAAGAAAAGAAATGCAAGGGATCCAACAACAGCGTTTGATGTAGCATACATATATGCCTAAATAGCAGCGAATGCGTTAAGCAATACGAAATAGCTATCCAAATTTTGGTAGCTTCTGCAGAAGCTTCCGTTTCTTTGAAAGTAGAAAAACCTAATAAAATTAGGTTTTTAACTTTAATTCCCTTATCCGTACAAGCATTAAGACCACCTGCACCCCCAAAGAACTCTCACCCCCTGCGGAGTGACGCTTCCTCTTTTCTTAATACACTCCTTCAAACGAAATCCGCCAGAGTCCGGAATAAATTAGAAATTAGTTACAAGAAGCTTCTACACCTTTACTCAGGGCTAGTAAACGGCGAAATGAAATGCAGCGTCGCGCATCTATTAATTACCAAAATTATTGTGGTGGGCGCGTTAATCCCCTCCAATACGACTTCCCATCGGATGCCCGTCGTCATCGTGGCCGCGCCAGGGCCTGGGGCCGCGTCGGAAATTGCTGTTGAAGTTGGCCAGAGAGAAGAGGAATGATTAAAGTCTCACGATGCCACCCCTTGAGTCCTCGCAAAGATTACCGGTCGACGAATCAATTAGACCGACGCGACGCGACGCGACGCGGCTGACCGGCTAATTGCTCCGGCAGAGAGCTGGAAAAATGCCGAGAAGGGCTACCAAGTCTTTTGACGTGGAAAGAACGATGCTCGGAGACGTGGAAGCTTTTTCTGACGCATTCCTGCGACCGGAGAATTTCAATATTGGTCCGGTTGAGACAAAGAAATTCGTTGTAATGGTGAGACGACGCATATCGACTACGGACACCGCCGCTTTCGTCTATAGTTTATTCATTTTTTCGTGACTCGAAACGAGTGGAATCTTGCAATTGATTTGATTAGCAATTCGAAAGGGGTTTGGATTAACTGTTAAAGTTATTGTGAAAGTATTTGGTTGTAAGATTTAGGTGATCCTGGGTATTCTTCTTCGTTAGAAGATATAACCCTGCTGCGATCTTTCAGATTTGCAGATCCAATTATTCTTCCGTTCGTGTAGAGAAAATTCCTAATTTTAGGAAAATCAGATCTTCAATATAAAATTGGAGTTATAAATTACATATGTCAGTAGCAATTTCTCTGTGTTCCTTTTGAAATTAAGGAATTTTTTGAAATAAAAGAAATACGATTGGGTAAAAAATGATCCAAAGCCCGCAGTTAACTGCTGAAGAACAAAGCTCAACAAAATCACCAATAAAGAAGAAAAAGGTTTCTGTCACTTTTTAGGATTATGCTGAGTACCTTAGACGTAAATAAATTTAATTTGCCCTATTGTACTATGATTGAAATGCTACTTTCTCTCTTCGACTTTTTCAAACTCCTTTCCATTTTAGTCTTCTAAACGAGACCTCGATATGTTTAATCAATAAACTCACACGAAAAATAGACAACGATTACTGTGAATCAAACAAATTTTCTCTATCGACGACCAATCAAGTAAGATATCCATAAATAAGCCAATAAAACTGCAATATGAAAGAAACGATGGCCATAAATGACGCTTAATATTCGACAATAAAAGAGAAATATCCAACAGTCGATAGCTTTCCAGGATGCGACACTGCAGCTATGACATGGTTGTAGAATAAGTATCCGGCTTTGAATTCCATTTGAGGCTAATCCTCTCTGAATCATGCGCGGTTATAAGCGAACATTAAAGGTAGTATCGAATATTCTTGTTATTCTTGAACACGACCTGCGCTAGTATTGATCGCTTCTTGACAGAACTATACAATTCCCATTATTCCCTTGCATTGTATACACACACATAGCATGGAAGCTAAGAACTCACGAGAAAACCACTCGAAAGTATTTACGATTAATTTATTCTATTATATCGCATATCAATTCATAGAAGACAGCAATGATCAAAAGTTTAGTATCATTTTCGGAAACGATTCTATACAGAATTTCCCACTAATTTCCTTATTATTTCAACTCACTCACATGGTGCTTTCTTTAGGAGCGTTTTATAATCCTGTGGAAAAAAGACCTTCAACATAAACATTAAAATTAAAATTTGCATATTTAATATTAACCCATTCGTTACCAAGGACAAGATATCTCGCCACAGCAATGTCGTTATGGACGAGATATTTTGTCCATTGTAAGGAACGAGTTAATAATAATCCTCCTATATTGATCTCCAAACTAGGAAATGTTGTAGAAACATAAGAATTCGATAGGATCGAAAATGATATGATGATCACAGCAGGGTTATTTCTTACGTTTTCTAAATTGCATAGTGATTTCAAATTTTGAAAATTCCAATGTCGTTTTTTCACAAGCATGCAAAAGCGACGAGGCATCATCCAATACGAAAGTGTATTTGATCTATAGGATTACCAGCTTAATGAATATGCTATACTTTTTCGTCTTTCTTTTCTATTCGAGTCTTTCTATGTCTGTTTCCTTTTTCGTATGCGTTCCTCTTTACTCATCATCATCGTCCTCTTAATTAAGTGCTATAGACGTGGAAAGGATGAACGTGAAACTCGTCCAGCTATTTTATCCCTTTGATCTACCCGTGTAATTGAATTTTTTCACCGGGGCCATTTTATTCCTTGCCTTTTTTTAACATTACTGAATATCAACCAGAAGCTTCCATACGTCTATTCCATGCAATAGTGTGCAGATCGCACCACTTTAGTCCCCGGATTTCATTCGCCAGAATATTATCCTTCCTACATTAATATTTGGTGAAAACTTTAATAGTTCTTTTACAGTTCCCATGGAATTTTTGAATTTTTGAATCATACAAGTATAAAAAAAAGACTTAGAATATTTGATATAGGAGAAAATTAGGCAAAACGAAATAGTCCGACAAAACAGAGCACTGACAATAAATGTAATAACTAATAAAGCTAAGGAAATGAAATCTAAATAAAGGGTTGTTTCAACCTTAGAATACAATAATTGGTACTTTAAAAATGAATGTTTGATATATTTTCCAAATTACGTGAATTTTGTACCTTTTTGCATATTTGCGTGTGTGTAATAACTATGGTATTTTGCTTCTTAGAAAAAATATCTTGCTGTTTTACACTATTTCCAGTATGTCTGTGTAATGTAGAAAAATATATAAGAAATATTGCTATCAACAAAATATAGCACGTGCAAAACATAGAATTGAGTATCGCGGTTCGTGCAACTTTCCCCTACTGTTACACTGTACTAGGGAATTATTTGACGAAAATTTCAATTCAATGTAAACAAAACTCTAAGTCCAATATTACAATATCTTCTATTCCACCAAATAATTAGTCATATTTCATGCCTGTGAAGTTCCCATCATCAAACACCATAAGCATCGCATTCATTATACCCAACGTACCCCATAAAGCTACTTCTGTCTTGGCTGATTTAATTCCGTTCTGGACCAAAATTACCGTGCCGCAGTATTTTAGAGTGAATAGGAAGCGCGTGTTCCATCCATCCCTGCAGGTATCCTGGGCTACTTTGTAGGCGAACACCCCAGCAAGGTTTCGCGATGAAACACGAGTCGTGGTGAATTACAACGCTATCCCAGTATAGAAGCCACCTTGTGATACATATTGGTCCATGGCCAGCACGATCCTTCTTGTACGAGGCGAGGCTGAGCGACCAAGAGTTACGAGGAACATGCAAGGGAACCCTTTACAGGAGAAACACAGGGACCAGTCCCTTTATTTATTAAGTGGACTTCAAAGAACCGGAAGTAACGAGCAACGGGTGAAACCCGAGCATCCAAGGACTTAAGGAGGATGGTATTGTCTTGGAACTTCCGGGTAATGTGCACTCTTTTACAGCAGTTTCTTCTGTTTGATGAAAAGTCAGATAATTGATAACTTGAAAAGTTGAGAATACCCCCCAAAGCTTGAGAAATGTAAAGTTTAAGAATTCAAAAGCTTAGGAATTCCAAAATTTTGGCATTCCAAAGCTAGAAAATTCTGATAGCTTAGAAATCCAGGGGTTGGAATTCTAACGTTAAAGAATTCCAAAGTTTGGAAACTCCTAAACTTGGGATTCTAACTCTTGGTGGTCTCAAAAGCTTGAAAAGTTCAAACCTTTAGGATTCCAACACTAAAGAATTCTAATGGTTGGAAATCCAAAACTTGGAAATGAAATGCTTGAAAATATAAAGCTTTAAATCTTCCCACGCCTCCCAATTCTCACATTCAATAAAAGTACTGTGCCACAATTCCCCTATCTCCCCCAAACTGAGGCAAAGCATCCCTAAGGTTCTCTAACCAAACAAACACCTAACCAGCAAACTGACAATCGACCAAAACAACACCAAGCAACACGAAGGAAGAAGAAGATACTATAGAACGAGCCTAAGGTGTGTCGTTAACCATGGGAAGAGCGGCTTAATCTGACCACAGGCTGTTTCATTAGCGGTCGCGTCGTTGTTAATCCCGACCAGGGTTGAAACAGAGCTGGTAAGGGGTGGTGGTTGTAGCAGACAGCGACGGCAGTTTGGAAACCGGCGGCAAGAAGAAAGGAAAGGTAGAGGACAGACGGTATCGTGGCTCACTGGGGAACAAAGCTTCCTCTATATTAGTTTGCGTTAGCTGAGACGAAATTGCTTCAGTTCTGGTTGTGGCTAACCGGGCACAAACTGACCTTTGCCATATATGTATAAATGGAGAAAATAAGTTCTTTGTCTTCAGCTTGGAAACTTGGCACCCCTTTCTTTTCTCGGATTCTTTGAACGAGATTGGCACGTGGACGATTAAAATAATAGCGTTAGATAGTGGTTTATGATTGACATTCGTTATCAAATAGAAGGTTCGTGGAGTAGTTTAGGAGATTTTGAGAAAGCTATGGTGATGTACAGTGAGTGATGCATGAAAAAGAAACAAATTATCGTAAAACTTTTAATACCAAACTTAATAATTGTCTTCTCTCAGATTGTTACTAACTAATTTCAAGCCTAATGTATCCATTTTTCAATAAGACAATATTCAAAGTTCCATTATTATTTTTTTCTAACAAATATACGTATATTTGTAACATTTCTTCAATTTTCGAATGCTGTTGTACCTGTTTATCTTACCTATTTTCGGTTTCTTTGTTATGTGCTTAAATGGAACGACATTTTCTTTAAATTATTTAAAGTCCTCATTACAGTTACATACTAAAACTCTTTAAAGATCGATTGTATATAAATTTATTACGTAGAAATTGTAGGGTATAATATATAACAGAGTAGTAATAGTTGAATGTTTTTTGCGAAGGTTACCAATTTAAGTTGAAAAAGAAAGTAACCTGATTAGCTTTGTATCGGACTACCACGTACTACTATTAAGTACAAATAAATCTTGACCCACGTACGCATAGGTACTGGCGCCTTCTTCGTACTTTTAAATTCCATAAAAATCCACCAAAGAACTCCTTCTTCCACTACGGTTGATCACGAATCAAATAATCTTCTCCAAGCAACCGAAAATAAATAACACAGCAACCCATTCTTTCCCTTAAAAGCAAAATGATAGTCACGTAGTACTACGTGGCAAGTGTTTCGCAGCCGGCCAATGTACGAGGCGACACAGATTGAATTGATCTTCAGGATCATATCTCCTGGTACCCCGTACACAGTTCCAAAGTTACTAAAAAGCAATTTTCTTGCCCGACGAGGGATTCAGCGTGCACACAAGAGGACACGGAGAAGAGAACGGAGAGAGTAGTATCTGACCAAGTGTGTTTCGTGTAACTTATGCAGTGACGAACGAGGCCAGAGTCTACGCGAGTCTGGGCAAAGTTTCAAATTCTTGCCACCGGTTCCTTGGCCGAAATTTCAGTCAAGGAAACGACCTGGGAGTTTGTAACAGATGTGTCGCTTACTTTGCGCTCTCTCACTTTCTACAAAGACAGAGAAACAGGGAGATCGCTTCCCTTAGGAACGCGATTTACGACAATTCTCCTGATTCTTTTTGTATTATTATTGGTTCACACGAGAGACGAAGAAACGAGCAAACGATTACGTAAAAAAATTACTGCTTTCTAAGGTTCCTCTCTTATAAGTCACAAATGATTGTCCTTTTTCACTATCAGAATATTCAAAGGTATACAGTGATTAAACAAACTGAGCACGTGGTTTACGAAAGTACAACAATTGTGGAAGTTCTTGAAAAAGAGTCCCATAAGACACGAATTGAGTAAATTGTATCGGGATTTCACGTCTTTCACGAGTCAATAACGAATACCGTCTTAAACTTAATTAGTGTAATATTGAAACGAAATTTTGCAAGAACAATGGTTATGGGCGTATGGCGATTAATTCGAGATAGTTTACAGAAAAGGGGTCTATAGATCTATGGTCCCTCTTTCCAGAAAGCTCTTCAAATATTGGGAAATCAATTTTGACAGAAAACTAAAATGTTGAAGCAGTGTTTGTAGCACGATGCGTCAATTCGAACTTTGCTTCTGGTCTATATAAGCCATAAATATTTTGGTAGAAAAGTGGGGATGCTTTCAGTCCTTAACCCTCGACGATTTAGATTATTACGTTGAGTATTTGTTTTGAAATGTTAATTTTTCGGTCCACGTTTATTAGGATTATCTTCTTCCATTTGATGAATATTATTTATCTTTGAGTTTTTCAGCCCCTTTTGCATCACTCCATATGATAACGTAATCCTTCGTGTCTCCCGCTTTTTTACATTCATTCTCATTTTCTCATTTTTTAAATGAGTTGCTTTATGCATTCGTTGTCCTTTTCCGTGTATGGCTGATGGCGAAAGCAGAAATGAAGTTATCAAGCCGGCTTATAAAGGCGGGAAGGCTTGCCAGGGTGCTATTTCACCGTTCTACGCGACTGATTGTCTCTTATACGACAGATAAACGTGAATTTATCGCACCAGTTTCACCGGAGAGTTGGATTTGCGGTGGCTCCCACCTATATTATCGGAAAGGGACGGTCGATCTTTAGTCCGCGCCCCTCGCGATCAAATTTATCGCGTCGCCTACGCGCGACACTTGGATTTGTGGCTTTCAACGAAACGGTTATCCTCCTCCCTGCTTTTCTTTGGCTCCCTTCTCCTTTACACACGATCGTCATGGGCGAGGTGATTTGGTTGTGAAAGTAGAGACAGACTGAGGGAACGCAGCATATGCTAAACTTTGGACTGCAGCGGTTCAGCTGCAATTCAAAGGGGTGGAAAGACAAAAATTTGAAGGTTTGGGAATTACAAGATATGCAATTCAGAAAATTCGAAAACTTTAGAAACTCGAAAATTTGGGAATGCAAAAACTTGAAAATTTAAAAATTTACAGGACAGAAATTAAAAAGTTTAGAAATCTTAGAAATGCGAATCATCGGAAATCTGATAGCTTAAAATTCGAAAGCTTTGAAAATTCGAAGACTTAGGAACCCAAAGTATTAGAAATTCAAACAGGTGAAAAATCGATCGTTAAGTATTCAAATGCTTGAATTATTTTAATTAACTAAGCAAGAAAATAAAGGAAAGAAAGATGAGACGTTGGGGGTAGTAAGGGTGAATTCAACACACTTTCAAAAATATGTTTTACTTTAAAAAATTGATTTATAGCACTTGACATACGTTCATGTTAGTTCCTTTGGTGAATTTCCTCCTTCTTCTCCGTACAAACACTAAATTTTATATAGAAAAAAATGATTTGTTAAGTCGTTTACGATGCTGAGAAAAGTGCGTTTTTCTCGAAACGCGTGTTTGTTGAGTTCGCCTTTGCTACCTTCAACGCTTCATACATATGTATGTATTTCCTTTGAAACTATTTTATATGCATCAACTAATACCATGTTTATTTACGAATCTCAATTCAAACCAACATTCACTCCCCTTCCTCCACAAAAGCCACAGTCTTCAACCCTTTCCCTCTGTAAACAACGGTTAAACTGGTTGCTCTGAACTAGCTACCTATAAAATACAGTCAACTGTGCACAAAGCTATACATCTACAGAAGAACATACGGCAGCGGTCTTGCTCTCTCGAGCAAAGTTAGAAACTGTGCCGATTCCTGAGAGCATTCATTCGTTTTGCCACGTGTCACGCTTCGGACAGCTCGAGGATGGGGTAGCATATTATGCAAGCGGTCGCTGCATCTCTTGCATACATACTTATACATACACGTACATATAGAGAGGAGTTCGTGTGTTCGATACATCGGTAGATGCTGGCGCGTTCGACCCATTTTCCAACAATGCTCGACCCGTTTATTATTAGATGCGGAGACTCAGATACAGCCTGTCGACCGAGCCACCGGAATAAAGACGACACGAACAGCCTGCTTCGTATCGCGCTCCAACACACCACTATAGTGTAGTATAATCACTACACTGTGCATTGATCACATACGGATGCTTGCAGATCGTGTAGTCTGGATTGTCGATTTTAATAATTCAGGAACCGCTTCCGTTACACGTTGTTCCATGCATGAACTATACGGTGCATGGGGTTGCTATTTTTTGATTCCATTAGCGATGAGGACTTGCAGGTGAAGATACATACTTTGGATTTGTAAAAGGATTTTTTGCTCTTTGTGTGAACTGATTACGAAATTCAAGAGCATAATAGTATAAATTTCCCAAATCCTCTAAGCGAATCTCTATTGAACTCTTAATACATTGAATTTAACCTTTAAACCGTTAATGAATCAAAATTATCTACCTATACTTCTAATTAATTAAGGTTAGCCTCTTAAATTCCCTATGAATTCAATCTCACCCTCTAAATCTTCAATACATTGAAAATAATCTTCCGAGTCCCCAACGAAACCCCTATTTAATTGAAGTCTATCTAAAAAAAAACAAGAATAATGTTCCTTACATTTTGTGTGAAAATATTGCAAAATTCGCGCGGAAAGTCGCGCGTTATGCAACCGGAAGAGGGTTGCAGGAAGGCGTCAGTGGATTCGCAGGGGGCGTGTTTACAGAAAACTGACGACGGTGTGAAATAAGCCGTTGGCAAACACGTACGTTCAGTGAAAAAGTATGTCATAAGCGAAATTCCGTTTGAGTTTGTTAAAGTCGTCTTTCATCGACGAACACAAGAAAGAAAGAAAGAGAGGTTTCCGCTCGGGGAATTTCTTAAAATGCACGCTACGTTGCACTACTCACCCTCCGACACGCCGCTGCACCTGTTCTCTACGTCGTCTTTTCGAATCTCCTCTTTGTCACGCCCCTCCTCCTACACCATCTCCACTTCCGGTTTCTGAAAACAAACAAGAACTCACGGTTAAACGCTGCCATTCTAAGGAAATATTACGCGTGCAACAGTTCGAAGAATTCTTCTCGTGGAAAAGTGCGAAAAGTTTTAGGTTTAAGACGATGAATGATCTTTACGGAGGTTTGATGGTTTAGAATGGGGTCGTTAGGGTAGCTCTTGTGAATTTTCCAATATTCAGAGTTTTTCTGTATGAATATCCAATGTTTTGCATTGTTATGCAATTCTAAATTAAGATTTTAAGTAGAAACTTTATTTACAATAATTCTTAATTTTTTGCGGACGGAACAAAGTAATATTTTACGGACTTTCGTTCAATTACCAATCCTTCGAGGACAGGACTTAAAGAAGTCTTGTCCAGTTCTTTATAGCAGCAACTATTGATGACATTAAACTGAATTTCTTGCTTCAAAAAATGGCATGTATCAGAAAAGTCAAGACAAATCCGCAAAGGGTTAAGGGTGACAGCTAACTATAGATAAATATATTTGCCAAAAGATCCACAAATTTATCCAATCTTGAATGTTCAATTTCTATTACTTCTCTACAACTTAAACTCTAAATCTAGATTTTCTCTGGCAAGAAAAATTCCACCATTTACTACTACCTTACTACCCTTAACTATCCTGGTTATCATCTTCTTTCCTTTTTTCTGTTTAAATCACTATAAACTTCCAAATAATATCAAGGTCTATCCATCAACCTCTCAATTATTATTAATCTAACAAATCCTGTTACGCGCAAAATCAAGCAAAAATCCGACAAGACAAAAAACAAAGCACGGTAGAAGATAGAATCAAAAGTGAAGCGCAGTCAAGGAATGAGCGAAACAATTGCCTGCAATTTCCCCATCGAATTCACGTAGTCATAGATCACTGACAGACAAACGCAATATAGAGTGTCAAGGCTCTAGAGGGTTATAGAGAAGGAGAAAGGAAGGAAAAAGACAGGTATACCGTGGATAGAATCCTCGCGGGACCTTCTACGCGACGTCGATCGCTGGTCGAGGCATGGGTTCAACGAGCTGGCTAATCGAAACCTCTTCCCAACTGCTAACCACTTAACTTTCAGAAGAAAGATAGAGCTAGTTGCGAGGAGGCCCATCATCTGCCATCGTTTTCTTCGCTCTCACCTTTTCGCGATTACCTTCTTCGCTATTATTCTTTCGTCAAGACACTAACACTGAAGATCCTTGGGGTTGCTTTTTGTTACTTTGATATCTTTTTCTTTAGATCTGCTCGATTGGAAGCATTAAATGAAGGAGAACAATTTTTGCTGCATAAATTTTATGGTTTTTGGTATTCGAAGGAAGCCGGATTGATGATTGATGTAATATGTGTATAAGATAGAGAAGATGAATTTGTTTGAAAAATTTGTAGGTTTTTCATTAGTTGAATGGAGTGAGATTGATGAGGGATGAAACATAAGATGAAGAAGTTGAATTTGTTCGAAAAATTTATAGGTTTTCAGCATTTGAGAGGGATCAATGTGAGATAGAAATTGAAACTTGAGAAAGAAAAGAGTCATTTTTTGAAGAATTTTAAGGTTTTTGATATTTAGAGGAAGCGTTGATAAGGGAGGAAGTATAAAATGAAAAAAATGAATTTCTTGTGTAAAGTATTTTAAGATTTTATAGGTTCTTAGTATTTAAAGGATATGGAATTGATTACGACAGAAACACAAAAGGAGAAAAATTAAATTATTGTTTGAACTTTTATAGAAATTGTAGGTTTTTACTATTTGAAAGACGTGGAATTACATATTCACTCTTCTATATCATTGAACTAAAAATTTCCTTTCTTAAAAAAAAAATTTTCCATTGTATTTCCTCTTCAAACTGAAACACAAAAGATAACCGATATTCCATTTCTATTCATAATATATTCACTGCATAAAACCTCGCACAATGGATGTCACACGTGCATGTATGCTTTTCTAGGTGAATTAGCGAATACAGACTACATTTTCGCGAATTATTAATTAAAGGGGTGGTAAAACCAGGGAATGTGACTGATTCGGCAGAAAAAATGGGTCACTTGCCTCTTCTTTTAGAACTGAAACTTGAAATTCAGCGGACCGTGACTGCGAATGGTTGTACGCTTCGACGAGAATTGTATCGAGGGAGACAAGACCTTTTTACGGGGACGAAGATGAATTTAATGGAGGTTTCACCCCCTCCCTCATCCTCTCCACTTCGTTCTTTCAATTTCCTACATTTTCAAGAATGCAAGAGGGTCCTAACATAATTGCACGACCCGTAACGAGGTCGAGCGACACTTGTGCCTGTTTTCCTCCTTAATGAATACGTTTCTCGATAAATCGCGCGTATCTTTTCAGCATAATTTATTATCCACATGAACGTCGTTATAGGGTGGCGCAGAATTTCTTAGGGAAGTACATATTGGGTTGATGCACACATGAAATATGTATTTTAACGTGAAATAAGTCGATTTTTCAAAACACGTGTATCACTATTTTATTCTATTAATTTTTTGTTAAATATTTTGATGACTGAAAATATTAAATATCATCCTATTAGTTTTCCTTAATTTGTTTTTCTTTAATTCATCTATGCTACTGTGTTATTTTAACGTTTATTTAATACCGAAGTTTATTGATCTCTGTTTCATATGTAATTATTCATGCGTACTGTTATCTAACATTTTCGATAAGACAAACTTGTCAATAATTGTCCTGTTTTTCATTTTTACTCCAAGATAATCTGTACGTAAAAGTTCAATAGAAATACTAATTAGAAAAGCGATAAAAAAGGTATGAACTTCATCAAAATAATCGTTCATACATATATATTGCAGCGAAATTCAATTAGAAAAAGAGTATGATTTAAGACATAAAAAATGAATCTCTCTTTAGGGTGATAAAAAAGTATATTAGCGGGGAAAAATAGATGACGATGTATATGGCTCATTCATACACATAAAAGCAGTTGCCATCAGGCTGAACACGAACAGTAACTTTAACGCGTCTACAAGTCGCGTGACATTAACACTGTCTAGCCCATTTTTTTCACCTACTTGATGAATTGTTACGTGAAGTGATGTAGTAGCTGCTATCATTTGATACATTTATTTATCGTCACGCGACAAAAGGAATGAAATATGGAAAAATAAGTGTTCGATAAATAAGTTTCCGGATTTCCGAACACTGGAATTCTAAAACGCCTGAATTATCAATGTTAGAATTGAGAAGCCACGAAATTCATAAGCTTTTGAATTCTCGTACTATCGACTTTTTAAGATTTGGAGTTTACAGGATTTGGGATTCGCAAGGTATTGATATTTGCAAACTTTGGAACTTGCAAGCGTTGTGATTTATAAGTTTTGGGATTTGTAAACTTTGGGATTCGCAAAGTTTGAGCGTTGCAAATTTTGGGATCTGCAAGGTTTGAGATATGCAAACTTTAGAAACTTGCAAGCTTTAGTATTTGCAAGCTTTTGGACTTCTAAATGTTTTAATTCGTAAGCTTTGAGATCCGCAAGCTTTGGAATTTATAAGCTCTGGAATTCGTAAGCTCTGAAGCTGAGGTATTTAGCAATTTAAATTGCCATGCTAATCTCTACGCATAATACAAGTAAATTAATAATGTTCACGATAACATACAGATCTTTCTTCAACATTTAAAAAGCCCTATAGGGGTAAGTACAGGGATAGCCGTGTGTACTTCCGTGCTTCTGCTTATCTTCGCGATCCAAGTTTTCGATCAATGCCACTCACCCGGTTTGTTGAGTTTGTAACGTGTTAATTCAAAACGTGTTCGCGTGTCACGCTTTCGTGACACACAATCTGATAGGACATCTATTTACCTGGCCGCTTATCCGGCTGGTTAAACGATCATTCCAAGTGGTGAAAGCCAAAGTGCGCTAATTTTCTCCGTGATCACGGATTATTCTACTTGTACATGCTTTATTACTACTTCTGTTCAATCGCTAATAATTTACTTTTATCACCATTACGATAACAGCATCAGATCTTTTTCTTATAGCGTGTTCGAGGCTAATGCAATATGGTTGTAATGTGGCAATATTGCAACAATATGGACGATTTTTTTTTGACAATAGAAATCTTACAGGATTAATTTCAATATTATTAAACGTTTCTCGAAGCTATTCAAGGTGAAAGGAAAGGGTGAGACTCTTCGCTTTGCATCGTCTAAGAAATATGTTACCAATTTTAAGAAGTTTCAATGTTTCCTATTTCTTCGTTTATTTGAGAAAACATACAATGAGTTGACAACTTCGTTTCAGTTGAAAACTTTGAAAGTACCAGTCCTTGAGTGCTTGTTCGCTATTTTAAGCACTCCTCTAATTTAAAAAAGTATATAAGAAAACGTATTTCTTGTTACTTTTCTTCAAACGTAAAACTTTGAACTTTTGAAATTCGGAAACTTTCGAATTTCCAAACATTGAAGTTCTCAAGTTTGGAATTCTTAAGCTTTGAAATTTACAAACTGTAGAATTTTTAAGCTTTGGAAGTCTTAAGCTTCGACATCTTCAAGTTCTTCAAATTTCCAAATTTTAGAATATTCAAACAATCTAGTAGCAATCTTTTCCAATAACCCAAAATCACCCTTCTCTCCTAATGAGTCACAGAACAGGAATACTTAATCCGCTTATAAAAGCTATTTATCCCTATTCTATTTCTAACAAATCTAACTACTATTCTTGCAAACAACAATCTTAAAAGAAACTCTCGGAATTCAAGCTTCTTTTCCTCTATTCTGCAACCAGGACATAGCTTAAATCAGGTAGCCTAAGTAGCACCTAAATCTGGTATAACACGGAACAGAAGTACGTGGATTTCTCAAATTTTATAAAAGTTGCAAGAGCTACTTCTAGCGATACACGCGAGAGTTAGTACACACACACACACACACACACACACATGTATGTACGTATTTCTTTGCTCTGCAACGATAGCCTATTAATTATTCCGAGTTACAGGAGGACGAGTTTGTCCATGTATGCGGCAAGTTGCCGTCTTGGCTCTTGCAAGCGCTTCCGGCGATTTCTGCTAACTCGGATAATTCAGCGACTTTGAGTTCCCTAGGCGACCGCGTGTGTTTTAGTGATCCCGAGCAACTTCGTCACGTTCCGTCCACCCCTAGAATTCTCTATAGGATTTACCTTCTAGGGTAAATCGTCTTCGCCCAATTTCTCGGATTATTATAGTTACCATTTTAAAGCTTCCTTTTCACGCCGTTCTCAACGTTGTTTCTTTTTAAAGCCGGAAGATTAGATGAAATTTTTGAGGAAGAATTGTACAAGTATGTAACGCATTCGAATGAAATTGGACCTGAAGAATTTTTTAGGAACTTCTAGGATATTATGTAAATAGAAATTATAGTAGAAATTCTTCAAAGTTCAAGGAATGGATGGAATTTTTAGAAAAATTGTGGAACTCTGTATGAAGAATTTCATCGAAATTGTAGTGGAAATTTTTAGAAAAATTGTGGAACTCTGTATGAAGAATTTCATCGAAATTGTAGTGGAAATTTTTATAAAAGTCTTCGTGAGATTTTGTGTAAATTTTTTAAGAATAGAAAATTGACTAGAATTTGTTAGGGAAAATTATAGGAGATTTCAGGAATTAGGGAAACAAAATTCTATCTAAATTGTAGTGAAAATTTGTACAGAAATGGAAATTTCCATAGGGTTCTAATTCTTGAAAAATCGGTTTAATTTTATTACATGTGATTCTACTGTTCAATATCAATTTCATTTAAATTCTAAAGGAAATCCGAAATTTCCACAAAATCCCAATAACCGCTGAAATGTCCACCAATATCAATTCCCCCATAGTATTATAGTTCTCTCAAAATGTACAAAAGTGTTGTAGAATCCTTTCAAATCCTTGAAAATACCATACAATTAATAATAATTAACCAAAATCTAAATCTGATTAAAAGCATCCATTTAACTTTTTTTAAAATTACTGAAACATTTTCTGGAATTACTACAATATGTAATAAAGCAATAATGATACTAGAAATGGACTCTTGTTATTTTTCGTTAGGAACAGTTCTTCTATGAAGTCGAATGTCGATTTAAGCTGGATATGAAATTTCCAAGCTTAGGGCCAAGCGTATTTAAAGGCCGACAAGGGTTGGTGGCCTCAAAGTGTCATAAATAACATTTCCCACATTCTGAACATTCAGCAAGTTAATGTAGCCTCCTGCGAGCTAACCTCCAAACTAACTAACTTAATTAGCCTGCCACCGACCGGCCACTTAACTTCATCAAGCTGCACTGTGTTGATCCGCGCATTTCTCCACCTAACCCCGGGCGAAACTGTCTCATTGTTGCCGGACTTTCGGCTTATACCACTTAATTCTAATACCAGACAGGACAGTGTTTGCAAGAGATCGGAGACTTTCCTTTGGTGGAAAATTATAATTACTTTAGAATTTTAGAACTTTGGAACTTTAGAATTTTAGATCCATAGAACATTTGAGACTTACGAAGACTGGGACTTCGAGATACTGAAATTCTGAGACCTTTGGATTTTGAAGTCTTGGAAATTTCGGACTTTAAAGTATGAAGTATGAAATTTGGGCATTTTTGAGCTTTGAAACCTGGGATTTTTTAGGCTTTCGATCATTGGGACTAGAAATGCTATATAGAAATTTTGGGATTTTGGAATCTTGGAACTTCCGGAATTCGAGACCTGGGAACTATGTATACGGTTTTAGAAATATGAGATGTTGAAACTTTGGGACTTTAGAAATATGGAGCGACGGAAATTTAAGACTCTGGAATTTTAGAACCTTGGAATCAGAAATTTCGAGACCTAGAGAGTTTGGGATTTTGGAATTCTACAAATGTAGAAATTTGTAAATTTAAGACTTTAGAACTTTGGGACTAAGGGTTTTGATGCCCAAGCATATTGAGACTTTAGAAATTTGAAACTCTGGAACTTCACAACTTCAGGATTTTATGTTTTTTCCAAATAATTAATACACTCATCGATTGTTACTCCTTAACTCTGAGTATGTAATTAGACGTGAATTATTCATCCGAATGCGAATAAATACTTGCCCACCATATCTGGACATTATTGAATAACAAGCAAAACACCAAATGTATTCAACTACTAAAAAATTCGATATACCAGAGAACTTTCATATTCAGCTGAATATTCTCCAAAATTGTCGTATGCTACATTTTTTGTGCTTCTTCTACAGTAGAAGCGATTCTCTCACGCAAAAGATAATACAGGGATGGTATTTGCAGCGAATTGTAGAGATAGCCGCGAAGGAAAGCAATGTAACAATATCATTCCCATGTAAAATAATCGTATTCCGATATAGCAGTGGAATCTTGCCGGTTCTATGCATAATGTTCGCTCGGAAATGAAAAGACATTTCCTCGCATCCTTTCCCTCATCCAAGCGTTGCTCGCCTCATGGTAAGTACTCCGAAGCTGCTCATCTTGGAAAATGGTTTTCAAGCTCTCCACGCGGAAAAACGTTATTCCTTGGCGACTTTACGCGAGCCGATTTAAAAAGGCCGCTTCTACTTCGGTTATCTCTCAGTCTTGTGAATATGTGTCGAGTGCACATATTTTTTCTCCTTTTTTTAATTCATAATTTTAACGTATCACATTAGTACTAGGGCAAATGACCCACGTACTGTCAGTGTTCCTATAACTGCCACTTTAATTCGTTTATTTAATAGGAAAGTAATGTATAAAGAATCGTAAGTAAACAAATTTTCATACTAAATTTGGACTTCGGTTTACGTAACAACACATAGACATTGTATATTCGTTTACACTTAATATTTGTAACGAAATATTAGGAGGTAAATTAGACTTTTAAAAAGGACATTGGACTTTGTTGTACATTTCCAATTACGTAGAAATGAATTTATTATATTGAACATATAAAAAAACATATTCATAAATAAAGGAGTGGTTGAAGAATATTATGCATCAAACTGGAACAATCTTTATGTTAACGACGTTCTAAAATAGTTCAATAAAGTTACGCGGTAACCTTAAAGTGGCAGTACGTGGTACATCTACTCTAGTTGAAGCAAAGTAGGAAGAAAAATAGAAGTAGTAGACAGGAAATAGTGGGACAATTTGACAGTAGACTGCGGATTTTTATCCATTTATGAAAAACTTAAATGTATATATGAAAGCTACTGAATGTATGTAAAAGCGATCAGATTAGGTAATGAAATCGTAAAAGAGACCCTCGAAGTGGGAAGAAGTGGCATTGAGCGGCCAATTGATTTTGGAGAGACTATAAACCTACTTGAGCAAGATATTACACTTGAAAACTGCAAGTGGTTTTCCTCAGAGTAGTGCTTCATCTTCAAATAAACTCCACCACCATCAAAAGTAACGAAAACGTACTGTTAGAAAAGCGACTGCATAGAATTGCAGAAAATAATTGAATTCCAATTTTAAAAAGTTTGGTATATCATTTGTTTTCTACTTTGCGCGGCTTATACTTTTTTATTTCCATCTATCTTGTATTATTTACCTAATAGGTAGCGGAAAAAGTTCTTGCAAATTTATGTTAGAAAATTTAAGTAATCGGAATTCCCTGAAGATATAATTTTATTTAACAGAGTAAAAAACAAAATCTCTTAACTCATCCAATTCATAAACTAATTTTCACCAAATTCTATGAATTTTTGCTTTCTAAAAATACGAAAAAAAAATCTCATGGGAAGGATGCTAGGGGTTACCCATCGTATATATGATACAGTGGGTTTATGCATATTCAAAAGTTACACTATGACAGTTCATTTTTATTTAAACAATCTACATCGTATATGAGGTCGAAATAGATTGATTCCATCCTCGATAAATTAGTTTTGCAAAAACCTATGTAAAATATTCGGTTTGAATTTATATCAGTGAGAAAAACGTACAAAACTTTTCAGTCTTCAATATTAATCATAAAGTCATTAATCTAACTATATTCTATTTATTTGATGTGTTTCGTATTCCTACAATTTTCCTATAATTCGATCAATCTTCAAAACTCACTCAAATGCTAGATGAATTTATTTTTGTGAGAAAAACGTACAAAACATTTTCAGCCTTTAATATATTCCATTAATCTAACTATATTCTATTTATTTGATGTGTTTCGTATTTCTACAACTTTCCTATGATTCGATCGAACTTCAAAACGCACCCAAATGCTAGATACGAAATTCTCAGAGACGAAATCGACAGCTAGAAGGGAAATTGCAGGCTGACACAGTTGTCAGATAAATCGTCCGAGATACGTTGCTCTCTTATTCGAAGAAATACGGTCGGAAGCGGCCAGATACTCTTCGTTTCCGGTGAAATTCGTGGCGAACGATAGCGCTTCGTACGTGAACTTGAATTGGCCAGTCCCCTTTTTCCGCCTCCTTCCTTTTCTATTTCTTTATTTTTCACCGTACGTCGAAACGTGACAACGATATCAGTTGATTGAATTCCACGAAACTCCTCGTCGAGACCCATAAATTTCGCATCCACGATACGTAAGGGGGTGAAGCACATGGAAATCGATCGAGCAGGAAAGGGAAAAAGGGTGACGTGGCAAAGGGAAACATGGACAACCTACCCTCGGGCGCCATCAAGTCTTCGATTTACACGATCATATTTCTCATTCATGAAACTCCTAGCATCTTCTTTCGCTGTTGCAGTAGTATTCTGGGTACCAGTGGTAGTATATGGACCGGATGAAGAAATATTTGCAAATTGATGGAAGTCTGGAAGAGGGAGAACTATATTGAAAGGAATTGTGGGGAAAGTTCTCATATATTGGTAGCAATTAATTTGTTTTTAAATCTCTTACGATTAAAAAGAAAGATATAATACACGAAATTGTCAAATTTAACAGTTTACTTATCGGAAATTTATTACTAGACTTTTTGATGCGAATGCACATCAAACGGGAGCCTATTAATCGATTTTTTTCCGCCTTATTTATAGATATTTATTATACTTTTATATTTGAAAAAAACACTATATTCTCTAACGCGAATAAAAAAGGTTTTTGTATTTCAACAAATTTACTCTACTATGCTACTAATTTAGTTCACAATTTACAAAATATGAAGACTATGTTCACGTCAATTGCCAATAAATAGTTCTTTCTGTTCTAAATAATTATTAATCGTTTTATACTAATCTAAGACTATACTGAAGAGTATACTAATAGCTAACGTTTTATAGTAATCTATACTAATTTAAAAAAGAAACCAGAGTTCGCACATCGTACGGATGTCGTCCCTGAATGGTTAGCATACTAAGCAAATATAAGATTAGAAATATTCCTAATATTATAAATGATAATAAAGTGCCGTACAGTAAGAGATATTAGAATGATATAGTGAACACTCCCGAAATTTTGATTTAAAAATTACAAAGCTTCAGAAATAACATTTCTACGTGTCAGCCAAAACTGAACCGGTTGGGAAAGCGTAGCAATTTCAGTCACGACTTGCAAAACACTTGCACAAGACTTGCAACCATAGTTGACAAAGTGTTGAAATTGCCAAAAGATAGACTTCTCTGTCTTCTTAAATATTCTAAGCTGCATTGACACCCATGAAACCTGCACGCCTAATCATATAACAAGATCTTATAGGCCTAATAGCCAGGATTAAATTTTTACTTGGAAGCTCAAAGGTTACCAAGCATCGTGGCAAGTAACATACGTTCCTATAGTGAATTCGGTGACCTCTGGAACTCGATTTCGCGCTGCATCCGCGATCGGGTACAGTTATCGAACAGACTGGTTTGCCTTACGGTTTTTCGTGGACGAAATTGTGTGTCTGCCGATTGGTTAGCTTGGTTAAATCGTTACATACTTCAACTGCTAGCCGGCTGATCGCATTGATTATTCTCCTCAGCGACATGCTTCCGTCACCAATGGAATTCAGTGACCCCGTTCGAGTGACTGACTTATCTATCACTGGATCTGTTCGTAGGGAAACAGGAAGTGATCGATTATGCAGTATATTCGGGTTTCCAGGATATTCGTGTTAGGGGGTAGTGTGTTAAGGGTGCGTGAATTAGGTGGGCGAGTTTAAGATTTAGTAGGGGTTAGAATTTGTAGGTTGGAGGCTTAGCTAACGGTGAATTGTAATGGAAATCGTGAATGGAAATTACTTTCTAATTTACACATTAATTTTTATCGTTGTTGAACAAAATACAATCGTAATTTAGAATTGTGTTGATGCATAAACGAATAATCAGATTGAAACGTAATCGTAATAAATTGAAATGTATAAAGGGCTTCTTTATTCTATATTTCATCGATGCATAATATTACAACTAAAGCTTAAAATGGCACTGCTGCGCAATATTGCAAATGAAGCTGAGAATTGCACTGGTGCGTACCAGTACAATCGCATTTCTAAACTGCACTGGTACATAAAAATGCAATTGCAGTTCCAAATTACGTCGTTCCATAAAATTGCAATCGCATCCCTAAACTATTTTCACAGACTAAAATTGTACCTAATTGCATACTTCAGCTGCATTGATAGAGCAAAATTGCAATTGAATTCTTGACCAATGCAACAAACTTAAAACTGCATACATAAACCAAAATTGCAAGAGCGTTCTTAAATTGAATTTCTATACAGGAGAAGAATTTAAAATTGGTCAAAAAATGTTTTCCACGACGCCGTCATCCCTCCTAACTTATAAAATCAACGATTCGCGTGGTAACAACATTTTTCGCGATAGACGAAGCGGTCCTCCCACGTGTCCAGGTAATCAGCCTACCCTGGTTCTACACACCGTACCGGTTCTCTAATTGGAAAACAAGGGAACCGTGGTTTCTATTCGTGTTCGAGCGCAGACATCGCCTCTCTAAGATCGATCTACCTAGTTGTTTCTCGCAGACCGCTAGGAACAAAGGTAGGCGTTGCACGAGCACGTCAGTTTAGAAACGCTCTGCTCCTCCCTATATTTGACGAACAACCCTACACACATGTTCTACACTGTAGGACAAAGGCAAGCATTAACGTCCGAATTCTTGCTAAAGTGCATATATACATTATGCGACTGTACGTGTATCTATGTCTTTATGGTGTGTTCGTGGCGATTTCATTGGGTTTAAAGGGAGAGAGCACTAGGGGAGAATGTAAGGTTTGCTCTGTTTGATTATTGCGTAGTCAGTTGGGTATTTTTTCTTGTGGTGGACCAACGGCTTGATTCTAGGCTGGTTGAGTTTGTGATTTGTTTGCTACGCCAATGAGTTCAGGAATTTGGCGTGCTTTGTGGGTTAGAGTGCTTGTAAACGAGTTCTGAGTGATTGGTGTATTCGAAGGAGCAGACCTTTAATTTTTCTAGGACTTTAGGGATTCCAAAATTAGGACGGGTGGTAGCAGCAATGTTTGTAGATGTGTTTAGAGTTTATTGAAGGTTTAAAATGTTAAAAATTATAGATTTCTGAATTAAATCATAACTGAAGGCGTAAAATTCTATATTCTGAGAATTGTAAAAAGAATTTTCGGAATCAACAGAACATACAGTAGCTGTAAAAAGTATTAGCACGCACTCTTATTGTTCGGTGAGATGTTTGTGTATCAGACCCTATATCTCATTTTTATAATACCAAATTTTTTTAATCATTTAATCATTTACTATCATTATTATCATGTACTGTTAAATAATAAGATATAAGACTTTTTGTAGCTACTATAGCAAAGAAACGTTTGATTTTTCCTGCACGTAAGCCTCAATATTCAAAATACTAGTGCAAAAATGATATCTCTTCCCATTAATAGTAACCATATTGCGTACGTTTACATTTACGGAAATGTTAAATATGCAAACAAACACCGAATGCGTACCATATGCGAAAATAAACAGTATGTGAAGCAAAACATTTACCCGGTATAAGTCTATTTTATTTACATTTCTTTAATTTTGTTTATGAAAATACGAATTTGCATAAACTTCCACAGTCCGATAATAACTGAAAGAATTGATCTGTGAAGTATTAAATTTCCGAGTTGAAATGAAAGTTAATTACATATTATATCAGTCAAATCGGAGTGATATTCCAGTTCGTCAAGGAAATTCCGTCTGCATAAATTTCCTCGACTGAAACGCGAGATTATCCGCCCACGTGATTCTTCAAGTTTCTTTCCTGTTACGCCAATGCATTTCCAATGACGAACGAGGCAGTAGTTTAATGCAACGACGAATTTATTCGCGTGAAAACGCATTTTCACCGGCGCTAATAAATCTTCCCCGTGATACAGCACAGAGGCGTGTGCTCTCGCAAACTTATGGCTCCGACAGAACCAAACGCGATGTCTGTGTGTCGTTTACGTGGGCAAAACAGACGATGGATACCCGCCGTTTTGAACCACATCAATGATATGTATTTATTTGGTTGAGCAAAGGCGTGGCAACTTCATCACATCATAACTATACTCTGTATCTAAAATTAACGTTAACATTAAAACGACTATTCGAGTCAAAATGATTTATTATCGAATCGTAAAAGAAAATAAGAATAGGGTAGATGTACCACGTACGGCCACTTTAAGGTTCGCGCGTAACTTTATTTAACTATTTTAGAACGTCGTTAACATAAAGATCGTTCCAGTTTGCAGCATAATATTGTTCAACCGCTCTTTTATGTATGAACATTTTTTTGATATGTTCAATATAATAAATTCATTACTACGTAATTGAAAATGTACAACAAAGTCCACGGTTCTTCGTACTGTCACTTGAAAACTTTTCATTTAAATAGAAACACGTTTTCCATATATTAACACGTCAGTTTGTGTAACAGATATAAGATACATATATAGCAAATGTATCGCGTTACAGAATTATGACACGTTCAATACTTTATAATTATATTGGACACGTTTCAATGTTTAACAGCACATTTACCTCCTAATGTTTCGTTATAAATATTAAATGTAAACGAATATATAATGTCTATGTGTTGTTACGTAAACCGAAGTCCAAATTTCGTATGAAAATTTGTTTACTTACGATTCTTTATACATTACTTTCCTATTAAGTAAACGAATTAAAGTGGCAGTTATAGGAACACTGACAGTAAGTGGATCATTTGCCCTAATTGCAAACGTAACTCTTGGACTTTAACCTTTTTGTACAGAGAAGTGATATTTGGGATATAAGGTCCTCAATTTTTTGGACTATTTATGAATCTTTTGTATTTACATATTTATAGAGTCATACAAGAGTTTGGACAATTTTATTACTATCTTGTTTCAATTATATTTCTTTAAATGAATATTGAGTGAAGCAAACAACGACTGATTTTTTACAGATGTGTAATAAATGGGACATATTGCATTTTGATACAGGTGCATTTCATAAATTGATTTACTGTTTGTTTATTCAGATATCAATAATCCTTTTTTTCTGTTCAATATTTACGACTTGTTATATTTACCCAAATGCCTTCATGGAAAAAATTGTATTTGCATGCAAAAGCAATATCGTACATTGTTTACTGATACTTTTATTTTGCAATACTCGTTTCACAATATTTACGTCACTGTTTAGATATCGTGTAGTTTCAACAATAATTTAATACGAGGCTATTTCTATTATTAGATACTGCTGATTCTTTTTTTATACAACTTCTTCAGTTACGAAACGAACCCTATAAATTTTCCAATATTGCTTTCTAAGAATTCTATTTTAACTTCCTTTCCCTTCCACTTGAAATTCTTCTGTTTTTCAGACATCAATATTTGCAATTTTGATATCTAACATCAATACCATTATCCGCAGTCTTTTCACTGATTAAATTTGCAATCATTCTTCAATATTAATTCTATTATCTCTGGATTTTTCAACGACCAATATTTGTAATTTTTATTACATACACATATTAATACCATTATCCACTATTTTAACCTTTTCATTAATCAACATATGCAATTTTTATTCAGTATCGATATCTATTATTATCCTTAACCTTTTCAGTAACTTTATGCGTCATTTTAATTTACTAACGGTTACTCCTACACACTGATCTTTTATGGAGGAAATGAACGTGGTAAATTAAATCACAGTCGCTTAAAAGAATAATATCAGATTATGAGAGGAAATCAGAAAAGGCGTCGTTTATATTTCATTTTCTTCTAATATTCCGAGTAAAGGCGACCGTGTTTTCTCCAGCTTGGACATTTGCTCTTTTGTTTCACGTAGAATTTTCTGAATGCAGCGGCAGCTGCGTTTATCGCCGACCAAATTGAAGTTCACCGTGCAAAGGGAGCTATATCACTTTTCGCACGATTTCCAGCGAACGTTTTGTGTAATTACTTCGTCTCCCTTCGCCTCTCTGTGCTTTGGCAACTCCGCTAATTAAACAGTGTTTCCGACAACTAGCGACATCATCACCTTTGTCGCCGATTCTGTTGACAAAAATCTCCAGCAAACTCTCATTGTTTTATACAATCCCCCTTTTCTTTCTATTTTCTATACATTATTTTTATAGATACCACTTTTGTTCCTATCTTCTATTGTAAGTAATTTAAAAACGATTCCTTCCATACGTTCGTCTTAAATCTCGTGTTCTTTTAAACGTTTATAGTTTCCAGTGATTATCTTAGTTTTCGATTCTAGCAGGGAATAGTGCTAATGATATTAACGAATTAAAATTACGAATATTTGTAGACGAAACTACACAATCTGTATCAATAAGTAATCCACTACTGTTAAACGAATTGTTGAATTTAATTTATCCAAAAAACTAAGCGTCAAAACAGTAATGACCTAATATTGCTTGTCGAAAAGAAGGTGGACAATATTACAACTCAATTGCAATGTGTTTAAAACCGAATTAGTATTTGATTTTATTAAAAATGATTGTCGAATCTAACACGAGAAGTGGATTATGCATTGGTATATACACCTAATACTTATTGTTAGTGGTGAAGTTTATAAGAATTTTTAAAATTTCTTTTTTTCGTACATTTCTTTTTCCACAATGATTATAATAATATGGTAAATCTCCCATTATTTTGTCACTATACTAAATGATCCTTAATCAATCATTACCCGAACAACAATAATTATACTACAATTGTTATTCCGACGCAAAAGCAGAGACGTGTTTAATCATCAACCGACACCGACGAATTTATTATTCCTCCGGAACAACATCAGCGAGAACAGAAGAATTGAAGGAAGGGATGGGACGAATTGTCGAGTAATTATATTCACCGCATCTCGTTTCGTTCTTCCTCCAACGTTTCAACCAAATTGTAACGTGATCCACCCCTCGAAGTAGCGAGGGGCATCCGATTTTAAATCAATTTCGCCACGTAATTGCACACAAGCCGCGGATGGTTTGATTACGGAAGGAAAAGGCGATGGAAATTATCCCGCTGGGTTCTCTCTCGTTCAGCTTTGAATATACACCAACACACACATGAAAGGACAATTTCAATTTCAACCCTTTCGCCGGCTTCTACTTGCTGGCTTCATCTGCGTTACGTTCACAACCTATGCTCTGAACACAACGGTTACCCATAGTTGCTTACCTTATCCTTTCATTAAATTGGAAAGCTCTTCCAAGGCTTTCCAATTTAGGAAAATATCTCTGGGTTTCGTGTATGTAACTTGTAATTCAACTGGCTCTGGCAAACTATTGTATTAAGATTTGACGAAGTTTCTTTAACGAAAGATTCTTTGCAACTTCGTTAGATTCTTTTATCGGCAAAGTAGTTTGTTGCTGTTGTTTGGATTTGGGTAATTCAGGTTCAAGCCGTAAAGTCTTCTATTCACATACAATTCTAGAGTACCAAAAGTAGCCAGCTATAGCTTGAAATCTGTTCGGTTAAGAAACTTGTATTAAGTTGTCTGCAAATAAAGTGCGGCTTTTACAACTTCTTTGCTTCCTAAATTTCTCTTAGGTAATTAGCGATTACTGTTTCACTTACACTTAACTTGTGTGCAAGTTGTTTCGAACTATTGTATATTAACCATCTTAAAGAAATCTTTTAATTCTGTCAAAAGATAGAATCACAGAAAGTGCTGAAATCGACATTGCACTATACTTTCAGTGATTGTAAGTGTATCTTTACTAAATGAATGAATAATTGATGGTTCCTGCAGTTTCCATTGCTTTGTGTCCCAATTCGAACACGTGTAAAGAAAAATGTATGAATTCGTTTATTTTGTTACTGTGTGAAATTTTGTACAGCAAATTAATAACAAATGGACCGCACAAAGCAAAACCATTGAATGATAATTCGACATCTACGCTTTAAAATGATATGCTGCATGATAAATATGAATTAAGTATTTGCTTCTGGACAACCTAATGTTATCCGATCATTGTCAAATTGCAATTAAGTTAAACCGAGGCAAATCGAATTGCAGGGTAAATCTGATCAAAATAAAAAATAAATACAGTTTACAAAATAATTGATAGGCTATTGGGTTAAGTGCGTGAGAGAGGGATGAGGTAATATGAGTGATTGGAATTCTGCGGTAAGGTAACAAATATGAACTGACTTCTTATTTCGATCCAATTCGCCCTGCGATCCGATTCGCCTCGGTCTACCCTACCTACTTCTTAATTCATCAAATGTCCACCCGAAATAATTCGAACCCCCACAAAGTAAAAACAAAAGGAATCAGTCAGATGGATGATGAAATTTAATTCGTTAGCCATCGATATACAAATCCTTTTCTCCGTGCGGTGAAAAATGTACCAATCGGATTCAGATTGCGGTCGTGTCTTGGATTCCCGATGCTCCGTAACGCGATCCCTAGGCGCATCATCATCTTTGCATTCACACGTACTGTGTATGTTCGTTGGATGCACCTTTGCCAAAGAAGGCGTGAAAGTGACACCTGCGCGTGTGCATTTTTCATTGGTACGTATATTTTATCGTGCCACACACTGCCCACGTTCGGGTGTCGGTGAACGAGAATCGATAATAAATTAACATTATCAATACGGACATGTAATACGCCTGGTATCGTAGACCAAAAACCAGTTGAACCTTGTTACATTTAGACGTGAACGTGAAATTATGACCAGTTGTTTGATCGAGGAAATCGATGAGGAAATTTACTAGAAATTGGAGACCCTGTCACTATTTTTTCGCTGTTCTAGACAACTTATTTTGCAGCTGCTGCAGAGGTGATTAGAATAAATTAGCGGATTTAATAACAGATATTTCGGTATATTGCGTGAAATTGTAGAAATATGTGTATACTGTTGACCGTTCAAGTTTCCCTATAAAATGTATCAGAATGTTACATTTTCATAATTAAGTCTCATTATTTGCATTTTATGAAATTGGCAACTAAATTTACAACCTTACTAGAGTATTTTACTTCGAAATCGCACGAGTTCTACTAGCGAGAAACGGAAAAGTTGCCAGAAATGTGGAAAGAAATTATTCATTCGAATCGTGCTCGCTTTTGTAGGTTTAATTTTAATAAATAATTTTATTTAAGAAGAAATGAAGGTTGTTAATCTAATAAAATCGTAAAACATTTGGCAACTGATTTATATCGCAATGCTAAAAGCCGATATCGATTCATATTTCTCTAAAAGCTCTAACTTTTATAAAATAAATTATTGGTCAAAATATCTAAAAAAAAGTTATACTTATTGAAATCTTTTATCTTGAAAATGACATTTGTTTTGGATTTGCATTGCATTATTCGTATCATGATTTCACAATGAAAACAGAATACTACATGTTCCACTGATTTTGTACTCCAAAAACGAGCCTCGCAAATAAATCCTTATTCTCTTGATCCTTCTACAAGGTTCCCTTTCCAAATATCTCCACTTATGAATGTCCCGCAACAAATTGAATTATTGCCCGCGACGCGTAACGATTTCATCAATTAATTCATTTGCAATGAACATAATACAAATTGCGACGCCAAGTAACGGCTCAACCTCTGCGAGGAAACAAATTATTTCCGCCGCAGGGAATTCCTCTGGTTTGAAACGCGACTCAAAGCCACGTGCGTATTGAGCACATGCGCAAAATACAGTGCCATGAACGGAGAACTCACGCAAGTTTCTATATACGCATATGTGAGGTGCAATCTTAAAGTTAAAATAATTTCTAGACAAACAGTTTTAAGGCATAAGTATGTTAATGCCGCTTTACGAAGGGTGAGAAAATACACCGTTTAGTGGATGCAAATGTTTGAGTTGCAATTTAAATAAAAAGGTGCTATTGTACTTTCCGGATGCACCGATATATAAAAATAGATAAAATTAATCCTTTCGTTATTAAGTCTGTACGTCGTACGACTACATTGAAAAATATAAATTGTTAAAGTAGCGACGACCAAAGCTGTTTAGATCTTAAAGAACGGGGTTCAAAGTTGTTTATACTCTCCTGAATTAATAATGCAAAAGCGCAGAATTTGTGTATTCTTCTTCTAAAGTTTATGCTATTTTATGCTATTTAGAGTTTTCATTTTAATCAACGCCAAAAGAGTCAATACGAAAATATGCTCTATTTTTTTAACAATTTTAAGTTTCTCTTATAACATTTTTTCTATTTATCATTATATCAATCCTTCGTACCACTGCGGTGTTCGGTTCATTTTCGACTCAATCATGTTTTTATTTCTCTAAAGCATATCTTAGATTTGAAACAATTATAAAAAAATTGTTGTTAATATTTTCGTAAGTTTAAGTTTCGGTTTCTATATTTAAGCTTCTTTTTCTTATCGTCATAAAACTTTTTAATTCGCTGTATAGCATTTAAATACTTGGAGATATAGTAAAGGATTTCATAAATTTTGAAATGATTGTAATAACTAGACTGCGGACTTTTACGCAAATTCATTTCTTTATAATCAAAGATAAAGAAGTGAAAGTTGAATAGAGGGTAGTTTCATTGTTTAAATATTAAAATATCTTCTCATATTTGATTAGTTCATATATTTTTATACATCGTGTATATTCCGTACTTTTTTTACCTATTTAATTTTCCCATAAGTGCATAAAAATCCGCAGTCTAGTAATAGCATATGTTAAAGTATTTTTCGTTTGGAGTTATGTGGAGCCTCTGAGGCTGCCATCACCCGAACAAGGGTTAAATATATCGCTAGTTTCATTGCGTGGGATACCATGTGTATTTACTCGCCCAATCTTTCAACTGTGTCCAGTCTTCCTACCCGAGAAACTTTGCATGAGTGCGTATTCGCAACTATGAATCTCCCCAGTGATCGTAAGAAAGTTGTGTACGTCCACGACTTCCTGGTTTGCACCTGACCGTGCCAGGACTAATTAAGGAAACCGTTTCTCCGTTGCGGAACGTCTGTTCGCTGTCGCGGCTGAATAAAGCTGAGAATTCGATCGAAAATCACCGATAGCGTGTAACGCAAGGAAATCTTGCATGTGCGCAGAATGCTTGTTTAACGGTAGAAAGTGGCAAAGCTTAATTGGTGTGGCGATTATGGGAACCGGATACACGGTTATCAAGGTGGTACATGATAATTCAATGCAGTAAAGTTTTAGAAAAAGTGTGTTTCCGTCGAAGATTAATGCGTACGGATGAATATATTGGAGTAGGCGTTATAATTCATCTTTCTGCTGGAATATTGTCGCAAGTATGGGTGAGAAAGTAAGTAACTGAAAGGAATTAATGTAGAGACTTTGTAAGAGGACGGAAAGTAAAAATCTTCTAGGCTTTCATTTTGTGCTGTGAGGAACGACATAGAAGTTATCTATACAATATTTGTACAAGTTAATGGAAATTATTTTCACTAAAGAGTTAAGAATATAAGAGATTCTGAGATTAGAAAATTTCAAGGCTTCAAATTTAGAAGCTTGAAAAGTTGAAAAATTGGATATTCGAAGGCTCAGAAATTCGAAAACTTAGAGTGAATAAAAATTGAAAATTTCAGAAATTCGGTGCTTTAATAACTTCAAAATTTGTAAATTTCTCATTCAAAACAATTTCATATGCACCAATTTAATAATATTTTAATGTATTCAAACCATTTCATAATTACCGAATACAGAGGATGCTCTTTTTCTCCCCACAAGCCTGCACTATCGTTCGAATAATCGTTCGAGGAAGGATTAACGCAATTAATGCTAGTCACCTTTGTAACAGAGCGTGTCGACAGTGAAACGTACATAAATTTAACAACAGCGCGCGTCCTAAGTCGTACATACATATGTATGTGTATACGGTTGGGAACCGGTTTTCAGTGGCATTTAGTGGCTGTGTCGAGCCCATGGCTGCATACGGTCGCGGAATCGGCTAAGTTACAACAAATTAACAGGTCGTTTAACGACTTCTTTCTTCTTGGCGCGCTCCATGTGCACCGGGGAAATAATCGAACTAAAAGCCGCAATTAATGGCCTGGTACCCTTGTAGACAATAAACTTGCCGGTCGTAAATAAATTCCCTCGCGCGAGTTGCACAAGTGCTACTCAACGATTTTTCTCTTATACTATATGTATACACGTTAGTTCATAATTCTATTGTGTGGTTCAAGAATTTTGCCTCGACAAGGTTGCTTTTGGAGTAACAATCGGAATAAAGCAAAAATAAAGTCCCGTTTTTTAAATTAGATAATGAAATAACTTAAAAATGATTTAATATTGTGCATCATATTAAGTTGAATGAACGTGAAATGAAAAATTTGTAAGTGAAGAATATATCCAAAATCCAAATCTAACTTCAGGACTCGAATGCGTATCAGACGAATGCATCTAAATACAAGTGCAGACAAATATATTATATTTACTCCTACAAAACGGCATTCATTCATCACGCACTACCACAGGATGGCATGAAATGATCCTAAGGTCGTCATTTACCTCTCTTTAATGCCGTGCGTTGTACAAGAGAAAGTGACATTTACCACCTGCGCTATTATTCTCTGCCTGTTTTTTTCTTCATACGAAGGCGGAGAATTAAAATTCTTTGAGAGGAAGTGTTCCAAGTTTCGCGCAAGTTACTACATCCTTTTCATCCAGCGTAACTTCACCGTTTCTCTTAATATCTCTTTCAGGGATACGGGTGCATAAAAAATGTTGAATACGCTGAAAATAACCAGCGTGCCAGTGCTTTTAGACCGCGTTAACGAGCTTCTCGCTGTCAGCAGTATTTTCCCTTACCGCACACGTGTCGATGCTATTAAAAATGATGCCCTGACGACTGTCCCTTTATTCCGGAGACCAACATCGACGAGTATACTTGTATTCATAGGTCATTGAACGGACTTAAGTGGAATTAGAGCGTTGGGTGTCATAAGATGGCATCTGAGGGTGCTATACGGTGAGTTTCAGTCAAGTTTCGATTAAGCTTGGATTAGGTGGTCCAGGTAAATAATGGCGAATACATTCCAACTCATAAGCCACTGGCCACTTAAGTAAAGTTGGAGCAGTGAGTGCTACTATAGGATGGCACTCAAGGGTGTATTTGAGTCATGTTTCGAGTAGGTTTCGATTCGTTATCCCTTCCTTACTTCGCAAATTCTTCATTCTACGTTTAATTAATTTATTATAAATTATTTATGTAAGGTAAACGTTGGCAAACTGGAACACTTGGCTTTAAAACCTTGCCAAAAATAGAGATCCGTTTAACGAAGTCAACGCAATGGGACAAATAAACTAATACATAGTTATATTCAATTAGTTAAATCTGAAACAATTTCAATGATTTGAAATTATAATAAAAAATACTAACAAACACGAAATTCGGTAGTTCAAGAAGGGGGTATCTAACATGGAAAATCTGAGAAATTTGTAAAAACGAATCTCTATAAACTTTATTTTTGTTATGAAAAATGACTATTTATTTGAACTATTTTTGAACAATCATAGTTAATGATGAATCATACAAAAGTAATACTCTTCAATTTACTTTCACTAAAATGTTTTTAACTACTTGACTCGCCCTTCAGATATTTTTACACACCACGGAAAAGATAAACGTTTTTTCAATCATGGATATTCGACTGGCGTTTAATTGGCAGTATGATCCGTTATTGTTTCTAAGGAACTCATACATGGTTGTCAGTAAAATTCTCTATTTAGTTATCCAGATTTTACAAAGTTCCATATTACCTACGTTTACCCTGTACATCAAATTTTGAAAATAAGGATTGTGGAATTTTCCGAAGCAAGTACCCACAAAAGAAAATAGTGAATTGATTATAATATTGATAGATACTATCCTAAACTTAATTGGACAGAGTATTGAAACAAAGTTTTGGAGGAATATTGGTTATGAGGGTGTGGCTATTAATTGCAGACAATTTTCCGAAAAAGGGTCTACAAATCTATCAGCCTTTCTTCCTTAAAGCTCCTGAATTCTCCTTTTTTTTTTAATTTTTATTCACGAAATGGCTCTGTTCGGTCAAAATTTAGTTTAGATCCGGAATATATTGCAAATCTGATTAGCCATTCTGTTTCACGAGAATGCATTCGTTTATAGAATACGCTACAACTCGAGAAGCTTTCAAGCTTTTAATACATCGGGCTAACAATAAGGGGATTGAAACGGACGCGTTTATAAACTATATACGCGCATCATTTCGTGCAGGCTGAGAAAAAAATACCTGAGTGTACCTGGCTAAGGGTATTACAGGATTTTTGCGTAATAAAGTGAACGCGTATCCCATGCGTCTGTTTCCCATGTTTCTGCCAAGGTACCGCAAGTAACACGGATTTAATTTTCTAACTTTTGTATATTCTTTGCGATGACACGCATCACACTTCTGGTATTTACAGAAACGGAAACCGAAATTTCATATACGACACGATGATCTATTTGAAAGCAGATAGTCTGATCAAATTGGAAATATGTAGATATTTACCTAGCTTCCTCTACTTATTATTCAAACATTGATTGAATCAGTATTGGATGAAATCAAACGGAAGAGGAAAGAATCGTAAAAAGGAAAGTGGAATCGTGTTTGACACTTATCGAACACTCTTTGCGAAGTGAAGCTGAAGTAGAATTTTTCTTGCAAATTGTGTCTTCTTGTTACGCTTATTCGACTTCAGAAACAAAAGCAAGAAAGTATTACTTATGGAAAAAGTAAATTGCATTGATCGAACGATTTGTTGGGGTAATCGCAGCTTAGATTCTATTCCTTGTAATCCAAATACAGATACAAGTACTTATGTAGATTCTAAATGAAACTCGAACATTTATATTTCCAATTAATTCAAAGTTAATCAATACAAATTTTAAATATTTTAATTCCAGTTCAAGCTGAGATTCAAATACAAACATTTTAATTTAAGTTCACTGCTATATCAATTATACTAAATTTTCAGTAGGTATCAGTGTTTCAATTCCAAATTAAAAAATTTCATCTCTATTTTTCTTCTTTTTATGCTTTTTCCGTTTGCCGATTTGCTTTTAGAAGATGGATAAATTGTATTTATTGTTCAGGTAATCGTAGCTTAGATTTTATTCGTTGATTGTATTTTTCGTTAGGTACGGGAGTAATACGAACGTGAATGCAATTCCACCATGTTTCCTTCACCCTGTAACTCCCTCCAATTTTCTACAACCCCCACCAAATAGGGTTTTGGTCGTTTAGATCTGAACGGGCTGATAACGGGTGCTTTTTGGAATTCCGTTGCACGCGCCTCGAGCGACGAAAAAATTACACTCGTTCCCTCGCGGAAATTACTAGCACGATAATTCATTGGGTAAAGAAAAGGAAGAATTATTTTAACTGAAAAATCGGTGACAGAGAGAAGACCCCAGAAAAGGGACAAAAGCTGAGGCTAATACGGATTGGAGAAATGGTATGCAGTTTGTTTCGTCAGGAGACTTATTGCTATCTTTGCCTGTTTTGTTCTTCTCGCTAAAGAAGTTGTTGGCTGAGAGAAATATAAAAAGTTTAAATAGTCGGGAATGAAACAAGAAACTCAACTGAAGCGTTTCATTTTTTATTTCGGAATATGTGTTTTACTTTGAAGCTATTTTAATTGAAGACTACGGAATTTGAATGGAAATTTATGGAGTATAAGTTTAGATTTGAAAATTCAGATTTTAATTAAAAATTAAGCAGTTTAGTTCAAATTTAAGGGTTGTAAGTGTTTTAGTTGCGATTCATCATTCTAATCCAAATTTAAATTCAAATATTTCAATTGAAAGTTCATGTAATTATAAAATATCAAAATCCAACCATTGACAAGTTTCGAACTTATAAAATCGATGGAATTGAGTATTAAAAATGGAGCAAAACAGAATTTCTCCAGCCTACGGTACACATCGATGAGAATAGAACATATTTTTAGCGATTGTTTGGTTCAGGAAGCGATCATGGACGCACGTGTGCGTTCGGCATTGCAAGCTGCACTTGTTTTGCTTGACGCAATGCTGCTACAGTCGTGGTACAATTGGAACTGTGTAAATCATGACAGAGAATTCTTGTTTTATTGTTCTCTCGCGAGTCGAGAAAGATTCAGCTATCGAAAATAGAATACCCTTTGTACGATCCAACGATTATCGGTTTTACGAACACGCTGAACCATTCAAGCACAATGACATATCTTTATTCACAAATTTTAATATCGAAATAATTGCTCTACATATTTTTTAAACGGATAATAACAACAATTGTTTCTTAAATAATATTTTCTTAGAATTATGCAAAGATGATTTGATTAATATTTTTGAGGGGTGAGTAATGGTATCAGAATATTTGAAATATCAGCTCATTGTCAGATTAAAGTATTTCAATTTAAATTTCAATACTGTCACTTTTACATAGTTATGATTGTACAAATACAATTGTAATTACCGCAATTATCCTAAAATCCAAACCATTAACAATATTACCCATTAATAATATTTCACATTTCCCAAACGTACTAAAAATGACCGAAATACAATTACGGTACGTGGTAATCGCGAAGTTCTTTTAGCTGCAACACATCCTCTTACACAATCCATACATCCGCTTACAAATTACAAAATGATAATTCCATTCCGTCGTTCACCTTCACACTCATTAATGCGATCGTTAATCGACACATCATCATCCGATCAAACAAATGAACAGGAAGACCAATTCGCCTCATGATTAAAATCAAAAGAGAAACATACACGTATTGCGAATGTACAAATGAAAAAGGGCATAAAGGTGATGAAAAAGATGAAACGATCATGACTTGTTCACGCGTCGCTGGATACGTACAAAGGAATCCTTTTCCGAAAAATATTACACACGTTTCCGGTGTCCGTCAGCGGGCTGGCTACCAGCTTTGAATTAAAACGTAATTTCACCCTCTGAAGAAAGGCACAGAAGAGAGAAGGCAAGAGAGACACAGAGAGGAAAAGGGAGAAATGCGTGGACGTAAACGCGGAAAATCCAGGTGGAAATGAAAAGCCTGGTAAAATGGAACATTATACATACAAATGGCGCCGTTAATAGATGTACACGCCGCGAAAATGTCACTGCGAGGCGGTTATCCAAATGTTTTCCCTGTTTCCGCGCGAAAACGCCACTCTTAATGGCTCCGGGAACACTTTTACTTTGCGTTCCACCAACCTCCGGCTAAATGTTTCTTCGTTAATCTCCCTTTTGCCTTCTATTTTGCAGTTTATTAGAAGGTTTCATGGTGGATTTATGCAATGACTGAGACACGAAGAGAAGAGAATACTGTAGGGCAGCTGATAATACGAAAGTTGCTACTTTTTAACACTGGAATTCGCAAAAGTGATACAAATGATTCATTATCTAAATTTACATCGATGCAATTTTGCAGGTTTTCTGCAATTTTTCGTAGAAGGTATGAACAAAGATTTGTTTCTCACGAGTTACATTTTTCTTCAACTGTTTCTATCTCATACACCGATACACCGCGATCATATAAGGTTAATAATGATTAACGAAGATTATATTTAACGTCAACTGGTACAAATAAAAGAACAATAACTAAAATCGGATCGATGCTTGGATGCTTTCGCAGACATTTGGGTGCAGCGACTCTAAACGGTTTTAAACTTACGTTTGTTCACAATACATCGACGCGCGTTACGAAAAATAGCACGTCTCATTTCTCTTACGAAGAAAATCACAAATCAACTAACTAGGATAAATGTCACATTTTAATTATTCTTACGAATGGTAACACGTTCCGCTTGAGCTGCGAAAAAGTAACTTATTTCATCATTTCGTTACGAAAAACCCTATATTTGAACGCTTGTGGTAAGAACTGATATACACATATATTATTGCATTCTTAATCGACAATCATTAATGCAATCTTGTGACAAATAATTTATTGATATGTAATTATTTACGTAATAATCAATTATTAATTATCATTTTTATTTCTCAATTATCATATATTGCTTATAAATATTATAGTGTGGCGGCTCTCCTGCACCCACCATTAGAGGGACATACGAAATCGGACTTTCTGGAAAGCACTCGCTTCAACTACCTCGTCCATGTATATACCGCCTTTAACCTTCCTTCCAATATCCCAACGTCTAAGGCAGGGCCTGCTAGGTAGCCTTACTGATGAGTCCACTAGCAGGCCCAGGACGAAACGCAACACCCTTCCTTTTTCCCATTCTATCCCCTCTCCATAGCTCCACAATAGAATTTATAATTCTTAAAATTCTTCGTCACAAAAGCTGGTTTATGCTCTTTTTTGCGTAAGTCGTACACATGTGCTAGTTCTCGCGGAAGAATACGAAATATGTGTATAATGCTTTGAATAGCATCGAACGTAGATATGCTTTTCTTGGTGAGACAAGTGAGACGTGAAGATTTTCATAACGCACGTCGATATATAGGAATTATGAATCGTATTTTAAGCGATAACTGAATCTTTCTTGCTGCGTTTGCTTGAAACACACAAGACGTTACTCCCGCGAAGATCTTTAGAACGAAAGATCGTTGAAGCGTTTTCAGAACGCGGGAGAGCAATCAGCTCTGCTCCAATGGTGCATAGACCACCCGCGGATTTGTACGACTCGATGCTTCATATTTTTTTACTTTTTTTTTTAACTCTCGCAGAGATTCTGTCATTTAAATTCGACTGTAAAATACATACAGTGTTCAAATATAGCAAAAATTCGAGCGTAACCGAGGAATTTACATTACACTCACGCATAACAATTAAAAAATAAGCCTTTCATGAACGGAACTGTGATTAAATTAGGGTCACTGTAAATTATGAATTCGAAATTCCAGTTACCATCTTGGATCCTAGATCGTCAGATCCACACATCCAGATTCAATAACAAAATTGTACCTACAAAATAAATTGAAAATTCCCGGTGAAAATATAATCTACACAATTCAATTATATTCCTTAATTTTATACGGTATAAATCCAAAGATAAGAAAACATAACGATATGGGATAGAAATATAATTCATATCTCTCAAAGACATCAATATTCTAGAGAAACGTAAAATTGCTACCATTTTCTTTACGTTCCCTCAATTTTCTGCGCTTTTTACCGATTAACAAGTAAATTAGGGACACAGACAAGTAGTCGGGCGTGTAGAAAATCGGCCGGGAGATAAATCTCCATTGGCGGCAGCCGGTTTGGCTGTCCAAGGCTTTGTTCGACACGCTCGGACCCAGGAGGAGCAACAAGGGTTTCTTGTTACGTCTTTCGAAGGCAAGGCGTCGCCATCAACTTCTTGTATAGCTGTAAAACACCATCGTACAACGGCGTACACGGTGATTCTCGCGCCGCGACGCCATACACATATAATTCCAATGCCGACGACGACGCGACGTTGCTCCCAGACTTTTTCTCCGCCAGTGCTTAATGAAGAAACACTGCGAAAACTCCCGTTGTAATGGCTTCCTAACGCTGGTGCGTTAATTAATTGTCTGATCTTCCTCGTTAAGTATAAAGAAGGCTAATATACTGAGATGATATAACGAAGGAGTCATGGGGTTAATTATTATTTAGATAAGGATTATTCGAATTACTTTTCTTCACTTAAATTCTATTATTTGGTACGAATTTACTTTTTTCTCGATTTGCAACTTTAGTTTTATAATTCAGTCCTGTTTTTAATTTTACCAACGAATTGATAAGCGCAAACTAATTTACTTTGCAACATTTAAAGAGTAGAGGATTACATAAATTTTCAAGTAATTATGTCAATTATTAATACATACGCGTTAAGGGATATCGCGGCTACTATAATTCGACGAAGAATTAGTGGCATTAATTATATTTGGGTTATTTAGTGACTAGTGGAGCATAAATTTATTGAAATTAGGTAGAATATAATTTTATTGGTGCGTGTAATATTATATAGATAAATACACTTATTGAATACCTGGAAAATATTTAATATTATTTGCAAACATTTAATTCGAGGATAATTAAAAGCAATTTCAAATGGATCTCATGAGTTCTGTTTATTACAGCCATTAATGTTCAATATTACCTGCCTGTATACATTATGTATTCAATATCGAATGTGTATATCATTTAATGCATATTGAAGTAAATATTATACGAACAGTATTCATGATTTTGAAGCTATTAGAATTTACTAATATAGGAATTCTATTCGAAGCAATGTTAAGGAATTTTAAAAGCTAATAAGTTACAAGTTACGACAAGGAGAACAGATAATTTCTTGATGAATAATTTGAAAAAAAGGATTTCTATTTAAATTTGATCGCAATTTTGAACAATGGAAGTTTACTATGCCACTATAAGACTTTTTGTTTAAATTCTGCGTGGTATGTTGTTAATGCCTAGAACAATTTTTTTAGATTGTGCTGAATTTTTCTGCCACTGAAGATGTATGTAAATCTTCTTTTATCACAATGAATTTTAGTGTACAAATGGAATAGGTATACAATGAAGTAGAATGCATTTTCCTGGCGGTAAAGCATATGTGTAAGTGATAGAATGCAGGACCGGAATCTCGAAACATTTCAGGTGTTCCCGGTTATTGAAGCTGATGAGCAAATAACGCCGCACTTTTAAAAACCATCGCTTCTCGTTTCTCTAGGTAACAGCAGTTCTGTGTTTTAACGCGGAAACTCTTTTTACGAGGTAATAACACCGAACATTATGATTGTCTTTTCCCTAGCCACCAACATCAAACAACCCGGTATTATCGTTTACCAATAGCAAATTTACTAACTATTACCCACCATCAAATGCATATTTACAACTAGTAGAAACCTTACATTAGACTGGAGCTTCTTAACGTTGGTTTTACACAAATCGGGACACACTGGACATTATAGTCACCATTACCAACCCATCGTTTACTTACTTAGTAAGAAGCCATTTGAGGGTTGTAAGACTCATCATTTTATTTTTTCATTATAGCAGTTGATTGTATAGTAGTGGGCATAGAAATCGCACACAAGAATATCAATATTTGTGATTTCATTGTTACATGGATAGTAATCATCTCTTAGTATGCATTAAACGTTTCATTTGTATTAAGTATCAAGTTTTTCAATTGTATCAAGTAGTTCAAAATAAATACACTAAGTGGTTTACACTTTCTAAGAGGTGATGTAATTTCATTGGTCACTACTGTATAATCAATTGAATCTCAGACATCAAAGTCACTAGTCAATTTCACTTTTTTATAAATATCTGCATTTCATTGCCCAACTATGTGTATATAGTTAATGTTGAACTTCTCAAAAATGAATTTAATTCATTTTAGGTAATTGATTATGGACAGTCATTATGTAACATAAAATCTTCAACCATGAAGTGAAGGAAATATTCATAGTCACCCTTAACGCGCGTGGTCATTTTAACTTCACGTTAGCGGGTGAAAATTAATCTTTTAGTGACCCAATTATTTTTTGTTAAGAATCTTTCTGTTATAATGTACCGATTATTCGGGCTATAATGAATTTTAATTTGTGATTATTTTTGATGCACTTAAGTGAGACATATGCGTTGCATTAGTCACGGAAGGATTAAACCATTAAGCAGCTTTCCCTAACAACATCAGCAATCATTGAAGAAACCAAAAGATAAACAGTTAAACATAAAATAAAGAAATCTAAAAAAAGAAAAAAAATATGCAAAATTCTTTTTCCTTTATCCACTGTATTTCACGGAAGGAACAAACACAGGAATTGATTGAGCGTTGTTTTTAAAGAACAATAACTCGTCTATTGCAGTGATTAATCGTTCGCCTATCCTCAGTAAAGCGAAACGCGTTCAGCTACAATTACGCACTGGGCTTAGCCCCGGTAATAAACCATACTTTGTATTACCTAAGCTCAAGAATCCGGGATCTTGACGATAAGCCTGATTTACGAGCGTTACGCCGTCGTATCGAACGGTCCTTGCGCTTTCTGCTCTTCAACCATTTCCTTTCTACCAATCCGTGGAACAGATTCTCTATCCTACATTCAAACATCGAATAACAGTTGCTCCTATAGATTGTGAAATGGGCGTGTATCGGTGTTCTTTCATCTGGGAAATGGAGAGGAGGTAAGTAGGAAAGGTTTTTTTTTTCCGCGGTTAGAAAATACAGAGCGCCGAGATAACAGCCTCGTGCAGTACTGCCAACCGGCTGGGGGATCACTGGATTTTCCCCACGCGTTAAATTAACACCTCCTGCCACTTCCCCAGTCTTGGATCGAATCTTTGGACAAACATTCCATGGTATAAGTTTGCTTCTTCTTGAGTATATATCGGTGGACCTCCAGGACGTGACTTAGCTCCTTATGCGAACATTTCGGGAAGTTTTGGGGGCAGTCGGGTAGACGAGTTTAGTATGGATTTCATTTCTCAAGTATTCGAATATTCAAGCTTTCAATAAGCTTTCGTAAACTTTCGAGTATATGAATTTGCAAGCGGTCGAGTTACCCAGCCTCCGAATTCCAACCTTTGAATTTCCTTTCAAATTTTCGAATTCCAAGCATTTGAATTTTTAAGCATTCGACTTTCAAAGCTTTCAGATTCCACAACGATAAATTCCGAAACATTTGAACTTGCAAGCCTTCGAATTTTCAATTTTTCAACTTCCAAAGCCTTCTAATTTGTAAGCATTTGGTTTTCTATACTTTTAGCTGAACAGAATGGAACTCGATTTCATTTTCATAAAAGCTTTATGTGCTTTAACTAAAATTTCTTTTACCTAATACCTTTAGGAACTTGTTATCTAAATTCCATAGAATGTTTTTCATTAGCAGTCGATCGATACATTCGCTCCATTGCTAAAACCTGAAATATTACTTCATGCTTTTTCCTGTCCTTTTTTTTTTTTTTTTTATTCAATTCTAGGTTAAGTTAATTACCATCTAGGGTAACGCGAAATTCGAGCCTGGAGAGTACTTGAATAAATATTATCGTTCCCAAGAGATCTCCAGTTGCTCGACGTTCGACTTCCTAATGCGAGTCCTCGTTTTTTATCCGTTCGAGCCGCGGACTCGTTTTTATCCAGGACGAACGGAAGATCTCGTTTCCTAGAGAAATTTCTTTCGCAACGCGTTTCGCATTAGACTTGGTAGAAGAAAGCACCTTAAAATGCGAACAATTATTCGCCATGGTTCTACTGCACGATTCAATTATTTCGACTAGACTGCTACACTGTTGAAACCGTATTAAATAAATTTCATTAGTCTGCAAAGCTCTCTTTTCGCTAAGTGGATCTTTTAATTAGTATAAATGTGAGAAAAGTAAGGAAAGATAACAATAGAATATTTCGCATCGGAAGCAAAATACTTGAAAGTGAAGTATTTCATGCAAGACTAAAAATTTCAAAAAAGTATTTAAAAGTAGAATTAACAATGGAACGCTTGGGAATAAAATTCTTCGAAATTAAAGACACGGAAATAAAACATTTGGGAAGAGAATATTTTATGAAATTCAAATGTCTACAAATTGGAATCCGATTTTATTATAAATTTTGGTAGTTTTAGTAATAAAATCACAAGTTGTTGGCTCTTATACCTTTCCTGCAAAAAATTCTGAAAGAACGTATGTTTTTTTCGCTTGCCAAAGAGAATACCATTTTAAACAAAAATATCAATCTGCTGTCGTCTGCAGTTGGTACCACTGCAAGTTCAGTGGAAACAGCGATTCAAAGCGGACGCACAAGAGATACTAATGGCAGCTGGTAACCACTACAGGCCAAATAAACGACGATCAGGAAATTCTAGCGAAGATGGCCCAAGCTATTAGCCGTTCTCGTGAAACTTATCGGAAAATTCGTTGTCTTCTATGTTCAGCGATCTCCCTCAAAAGAACATAACTATTGAAGTCACTCCATCGATTGCGTTGTTAGGAAAATCGCGACACTAGTATCGATCCATTAAATGGAGAAAAAATAGGAGACTTGGTTTTAGAGAAATGGGAGTTAGATTAAATTAAATATGCCACTGACGAATTTTATAGAAGCTTTGGCTGAGAAAATTTTCTTTAATACACGAGAATGTAACTAATAATTACAGAAATGAGAAGATACATATATGAAATATATGTGCTTGTATTTGCAATCTTTTAATTTGGAAATATCAAATTAAAAGTGGTACCAATTATAATATATGCATTACGTAAAATTTAAGATTTTCGATAGAAAATCACGGCTGAGATAAAAGCAATTATTAGATGTGCAAATTAATGTTGAGCCTTCAAGATTTCATAAGACTGGTCATAACATTTTTTATTTACAAAAATCAACTGCAGTTTTAATATTCAAGATTTTCAGCATATTCACATTTATGAAGCTAATTCGTCACTTGAGAAGTAGTAAAGTAGCGATTTCGAATTGATTAAGATACCACAAATTTAAATATAAAAATTCTGAATTATATTGTACATCTAATAGTTTAGGCTCTTTATTTTTCCGAAAATTGCGCAACATGTGCAAAGCACCTTATAGTATAAGCTACACGTTTGTTCTATCTAATCAAAGTTCCAGCTTTTACAAACTACCACATTTATAAAGATAAGAAGTCCGTTAACCATAAAAAAATATTGAAAAAATTTGATAGCGGTCTGATAATATAGCGGCTGTTGTCGCATCGTAGACGGATGCAGCAGCCTACGAGCACCGGAAATACAGAGAAGAAATGTTGCGCGCGTGTTATTCGCTGCGTCTGGGACCGGAAATACGAAACCGACACGGAAAACGTATCGGTCGCACGGAACGATGCCCTTTTTCCTTTCCGCCTAAGTGTCACCTGTCTCTCGCGAGCAAGAAATTACAGATTTTTCGAGAGAACCCTTTTCACCGTCCTCCAAGTAGAGACACGCGTTGCACGGACAGGTGTATGGAGGACGACAGAAAGCTTTCACGAAAGGGAACAAAGGGGAACTCGGAACTGTGTCACCTTATTTATATTTCTATGGAGGTAGCAGATGAAAAAGATTTCGCGATATGATACTTTAAATTATTATAGTGTATCGAGTAAAAAATAGTACATTTACTGACAGTTTCAATTAATTATGCGGATAAAGTATAGGCAAAATATGAGATGAAAAGCACACATACACATTAAACGGGGCATCGAAATTATATGGATGTCTTTAAATTCAACTAATTTGCAAGTGACGTAACTTATCCATTCGAGTTATTTTTTTTTACACTTGTAGTCCATAAATAACTAACGAATTGGATAATCCTTTTAAAATTCCTCAAAGAAGACGATCCTTAAAGCTACTTCTCAATATCCTTGAACCATTTCCCAATAAGAATTTCATCGCCGTCGTAAAACCACTGAAAGATACACGTTCCATTGCACAACAAGCGATAATTATAGCTGCATTGAAAACTCGACTTAAATTGGTGCACTTTCAATCGCAAACGATAATCGGCACTCTTAAGTTCCAATTAAGCCGTTGCAAATTAACCGGCGTCACTTGGGTGGAGCGATTCACGCAAAAAAAGGTATTAATTAAGGACTTGTTGGTTTTACTAAAAAAAAAAAAAAAAAAAAAAAAAAAGAATAAACCAAGAACTGCATAATTCACGGTCTGTATAAAACGGTTCACCTTGAGACCTTGCGTAACCGTTTCGGTGCGTTTTCAACAGGATTCTGCGTGTCGATCGAGCAACGAATTTATTCGGGTCGCGATTATTATGCAATCGGCGTGGATGCATTTAAATAATAGCAGCTACCTTTTAGAAAGTGTCTCCGCGAGCATTTATGCAACGAACGACTCCAGAATGTCGGTTTTTTGGATCGTTTCTCACAGAAAGAATTTTTATCTTTGCAACGAGACGTTCCATTATTATCGTTAAAAGCGAGATCTTAATTTCATAAGTGGTTATATCCTATAAAAAATGCTACCTTCAACGTTTTAGAAGATCTAATGGTTGATTTTGTCCTATCGTTAATACTCTGATATTTTTCTTGGGAAGTTTGACGATCTGACAATAATACCAAGTAAAAACCACTTTTAAAGGAATTTCTATATATCCAAGACTACCATAAAATACTTAAAGTACAGAAAAGGATAGGAATGCGATATAAAAGCACCGCATACATTTAGCTCTAAAAAAATCCATTATTTCACGAGACACGACGGTAGGGTCGGTATAGTCTGCCATTAATCCCATTAAACTGCCTCTATCGCTAAAATCCCTCGTTTCCACCCGCGTGAATTCACACTTTCTGACCCGGTATCAATTAATTCACTCTCATACTCGCGAATCCTATCGAATCGATTCGGTTTCGAGGCAAGGAAGCAGCTGTCGCAACGAGACGAAACGAGATTCGTTTCGCGTTCGACGTTCGACGTCGCGCGACATACACATATAGCGCTAGAGGGTCGTTCAACTGTGCTGTCGAACCAGGAAAAAAGGAACTGAAAAAAAGGAAAAACCTGAAAAAAGGCAGAAGGAGAGAGGAAAAAAAGGGTGAAAAAGAGAAGGGAAGAAAAAAATCGAAGGGGAATTCAATCGATATCGGATTACAGATTGAGCTCGACGGGCCCGAAAGTTAGGGGCGTGTGGCAGCCAATCCTTTCCCGGCTCTCGCAATCCGCTTAACTTCGCAGATTCAACTGCGAAACTTATCGGATCGTTCTCGAGCAACGGCCGATACGAAATCGGCCCATACATCTGCGGTATCGATAACGTATTCGCTAGTAAAATGCACCATTCCAACGTGACGCTATTCCTAATCGTATTAACTTCTTCTCTTTCCTCTCTGCGACCTTACATTTTTAATTGTTATAGCTTCCAGTCCACAATAAGATCCAAGAATATCGAAAATTGTACTTCTCATTTCCACTGTACCATGCTGAATATTTTTAAGCGTAGCGGCCGTCGGATTACACGAAAAAACTCATTGTAATTGATAAAAAGACCTCGACCAACGCGATTCCCTGCATCCAAGATGCGAATCTACATGGCCAACCTTCTTGCAGCTTCCAGCTGGTCTGGTTACATGCGGCGATAAGAACGTTAAAGCGTTGAAGGGCTTTTGTCCGAGAAATCCGGTTAATCCAAACGTTTTCCATGGAAAGGTCGTCTTCATTAGCTAACGAAGAGGTTACGCTACGCCTCCAGCATCGACTACGTCCTCCATCTTAAAATAGAGAACGAAACACTTCCGCAGCAATGCAGAGTTCCTTAATGTCTTTCCTACTGGTGAACTTTAAGGTTTCGAACCGTGGTTCTTCGAGTAAAAAATTTAATTCCCAATTAACAGATGAATTCAAGGAGGGTTTTTTGCCGAATTTGCTTGTTTTCAAAAATGCAGAGGTAGGTATCGATAAAGTCAGAACAGAAAATTCTTACTCTCCGCATAATGAATTCTTTGAATCTTCTTATTCATGTGACCTTTCCAAACCTCCCGAATGTTCTAAATTTTCTAAATCTTCTAAATCACCTGAACATTCTCTGAATCTTCCAAACCTCCCAAATGTTCCAAATCTTGTGTAGCTTTTGAAGTTTGTAAGTTTTCTGAATCTTCTGAGTATTCTCAATTTTCTAAGCGTTCTGACCTTCCTGAATTTTCTTGAAATATAAAATGTTTCTTTTGTATGTGCGAGCTTGTTTCAATCTCTAGCAAAATTCTGTTACAAGTTCCCAATGATATTATCCACGATGACAAAGGGATATTTATTGGATTGAACAGATAAAGTCATCGAAAGATGACTATATCCTGGTTCTTTCGGCAATCACTTTTTTCCCCTCCGTTCAAACGATACGATCTTTCCTTTCTTCCGGTTTCTTCCACCCTCTTTCAACATATCAATTCTAATTCGATCAGCACAAAACCCTTGTAATGACGTTACTCGGAGGATTAATATCGTTTCACGATGTTCTTCGAGTTTCCTTTGTAATTCCTCCCTGGCAAATCTTTCCAGAGAAGCAGAGTTTACTTTGCTTCCTTTTTATCGATCAATTTCAAAGTATTTAACTTGGATTCGATAAGGTCGGTAATACTTGTTAAACGAAGAAATCTTTTGGTGTCTACAATACACAGTAGTATCCAATTTAATTACACTATCCAGGAATCCAGAATCTTGTTAACTTTTGGAAATTAACACGGTCGCTATTGCTCACGCATACATTGTTGCGTCAAATAATCAATACGATGTGTCAAATTCTGCAGCGTGTACGCTGCGATGCGTCAAATATTGCCGACGCATCCCTTTCATTTTTTCTTCGAATACTCGTTGCTGTTGCAACTACGTGTCTTAATGAAAAATATTCTGCAATAGAACGTGCAGTCATACGTTACAAAAATTGTATTGCTAAAACTATTATATACTACAATAGCAGTTATAACAGCGTATGCTAACAGCAACCAAAATGTGCCAACGAAATTTTTTTAGATTGATGAATACGTATATTGTCCTCTTGAGTTAAAATGTCCTATTTTCTATTTTTAAGTGTTTCAATATACACATATATAGAAATATTCGAAGTTCAACACGTTTTTTACCATTTAAGTAAAGTTAGAAAGTCTCAATTACTTTGTAGAGATCTAAAAACAATATAATTCGTTTCTCCTAACTGCATTTCGGATGATGTTACTAATATGTCCTACGTACATTTACTAAGTTAAATAGTCCTAACTATACACATGATTTATGTCAATAGTATTTATATTTTAGTTGTATATTTAAAATAGAAACAATTCCAAGTGTTTGCTATACTAAAATGTCTTATCTTAATTTCTTTACAAAGTCAAAATGTCCTATGTACGGCATTTAATTAGTTGCTACATTAATAATGCAATATCTCTGTACGATATCTGCTTCAAAAAATTATTTAGGCTGTTACGAAATAGCGATCCACTTTTTTGACCGAATATAGAAAACCGAAGGATGGCACAAAGAAAATAATTAAACTGCAATTTTCTCGGACCTCTCGGAATACTACGTAGAATATTTTAACTAAGTAGGGTAGTATGGTAGGTCGGTGGTCGGGCAAAGTAAATACGAAAATAAAAGGTAAAAAATTAAAAAAGATTTTGTCCATGTAAAACGTGCTAAAAGCCTTTCCTTCGAAGGAATACCATTCACCAGAAGAATTCTCCCCTGTTTAACAAGGCGACGTCCTCGAGCTCGTATTTCTGCACGAAATTCTCTTTTCTCCGTCTTGCTGGCACGTGGCTGTATTCTGTTTAATGTAATTTTCAGTGACCTTATCTGTTCGGATTCTTCACCGTGCAGGATACCAAGCAAGATTCTCGCAAGGATGGGTCTCATGGTGGTCTCAAGGGCGATAAATTGGCGTTACTCGAATCAACTTTTGAATTACGACTCGAGAGAAAGAGAGCTCGTTACGAGGGCCGATGAAAATCCTGTTAGCCGCGTTGCAACCGTAATGAACTTGTCCAACGCGAAAAGGAACATTGCCGTGGACGGAAGTCGGTCTTTCGTACGATTTACAGAGGTACAGTCTTAGTGGTTGTAATTAAAAGCCGGTGATGTAATAGTCTGCCAAGACGTGACACGTAACGTTTAATAATTGGTCTCGTTGGTTTACAGTTGCAATCGAGCTTGACGATTGTCTTAGGTATTTGATGATGCTAATTAAGTAGAGAAGGAGATGTATTGTACTACACATATGTATTTGTAGCTACTAATAATTACATAGCAACAAGAAAAAAGTATCCGTACACTAGGATCTCTTGACTTTTGTTAACTCTTCCAGGTACACAGAACACAGAACGTATTAACACCACGTATGCAATAAAATTAATTAAATCTGGTGTCTCCCTCTTTTATATCTTTTAACCATAAAGGAAACGTAATTACAATTATTACACGAATATTTACATCTAGATTACTTACGCTAACAGTGTAACTTTTGTATTATCGCACAACAGCCAATCTTAAAGCGGAAATGGTAAAAAATGTAATAAAGTACCGTCGCATTCAAAGGAGTATGAATATGTCTATTTCATAACAAGTGTGTCCACGAAAGGGTTATAAATACACCCCATATCTCAATCTAATATCTCCCCTATATTTCCAAACAAATAAATATTGGAAGGGACCGGAATAAAAATATTGAAAAAAAAAGGTATAAAAAGGAAAAGCCAGATCAAATCGAAAGAGTTTACAAAATGCTACAACATCAAGCTCAAACGCAACCCCTAGCAAAAGGGCGTGCCAAAGGGGTGCAACCTAGCAAAGAGGCGTCTCACCCCATAAAAAGGAGCGAACAGCAAGAACCACAGAATAGAAAGCCGAGTCACGAGAACAGAATGCTTCCCACCCTCGAAGGGTATTTCTCGAACTGCCAATGGTGCTGACATTTAACCATTCACGCACCACGTGACCACCGCATTTGGCGTACGTGTGACGTCTAACAGGATTTTACGAGTGCTGGTGTTCCCAAAGAAAAACGGTACTTTCGCAGCCCCCTCTTCTTCCAAAACCTTCTTCTTTCTGTTTTTCCCTTCACCCATTTTGTTAGGCTATTCCGAGGTCTTCGTGTCGCTTTTGCCGTCGCTAAAAACTTTGATACTTTTTTAGGCGGGGTTGGTATTGTTTCCAGCTGGGAGAAAGGGAGCGAATCGTCGGCTAAAGAGGGTCGAGATAAGCTAAAGGGGTGGAAAACGAGCGCCGCGACGGCGCACCGCTACCGATAAGAGCAATCCTGAGGGCGCGTTCACACCGAACTTAGGCTTAGTCACGAAGAGAACGCAACCCGGGGAACGGTAAATTTCCCCACGCGATAGCGATCCTACGCCGGATGGGAATAAGAATTCCTCGTTATCCCCGGTGTAAGACGGGGCACGGGGTAAGTTACTAGCGAACGTCTGCACATGGGTTGAATGCTGAAGATGGGGGTGGAACGTGTAGAAGCGTTGGAACCTAAGGTGATTCTCTCACAATCAAACAGAATTGTAAGATTGTGCGACGGTCAAGGTTTAGTGGTTGGGATTCATTTGTGGAGTGTTTAATGTGGGTTTAATTGGTATGATAAGGAGTAGTAGTAGATTACAGTGAATGGATAACAGCTATATTTTCCGGCAGCTTTTGTCCTCTACCCACATTTACTTGGAGAAACCACAAATTGTTAATATTAATAGTAACAGGTTTCTTAATAATATAAATATTGTTCTACAAGTGAACTATTAAAAATTATTCAATTTAGACGAGTGGTAGATTTTTACAGAAAATATTCCAGGGTAATTCTAATAATTTATCTAAATGTACTATTAATATTGTCTTTCGTATCAGGTTACGTAAATTTATTTTGTTTAGGACTTGGAGATTGAAATTAATATCTAAGATGTTTTAAGTTCTAAGATGTTCTATTTGATTAAATAGGAATGGCAGAGTTTCTTTTTTATTTAAATGCATTTTTTCTTACAATAACCGTAAACATAATTTGTAGAAATTAAACAGAAGTTTAGACATACGGAAATTATAACCGATAATAAAATTGTTTTTAAAAGGTTTACCAAAAAAATATACATATGTGTATATGGTAACGAATTATGAACAGCATCTTAAGGGTTGAATTGAGGAATAACTAAATGGGTAATGGGAATCAGTGAGGAAAAAGATAGACTGCAGATAGGGAGGATTTAATGAGACGACTCCAGAGGGTACGTTTACTGTAAGAGACAAAGAACCGACGATAGGGGAAACGATAGGACGAGCAAATGCTTACTCGATAAGCATCGACATGATCGAGGAGACAAATATGTTTTGCTATCTTCTTTCCAATCATGGTCATTCGCGATTTTCCAACCATGGGGACACGGGGGTGTTATATTGATTTACAAAAATGATTTACACACGAAAAATGTAGATTTTTTTAATAAAACAAGAGAATATTCGTATAAAAAATACCAATCTTCCAAATAGAATTTATTCCAACCTACTAATTTTCCGAAGTCCATCAATACTTCAAATTAAACTTATCCCAATTTTCTAAAATTAATCAGTTTTCCAAAAGAAATTGTTTGCAGTTCTCTAAAGTCAAACAATTTTCCAAATTAAAACCTTCCAATTGTTTTTTTCCCACAATATCTCAATCCTCCACATAAATATGTTCCAAAGTTCAATCTTCCAAATTAAACTTTTTCGAATTTTTCAAAGTCAAGTAGAAAATTCCGCCAAAGGGAAAAGGATGTTGACCTTGAAGCAAACATAGTAAACACCTTGTGCCTCTTCTACCACTTCATTTACTCGATTCAAGTGCACACGAGCAATTCCTCGTCTCTAAATGATTATTGTATCTCTCAGATCGCTTTCTGCAAGCGAAAGGGGGCGGTGCTGATTCGAAACGAGCACCACTTTCGGTTATCTCCTCGATCCTTGAAAGACTACTCGAATTACCAATATTATTAACGACCAGACCCCTACGATAACGCCCAAGGGCCACATTAACCTTGCCTTTTGCCAATTATTTTCCCTTCTTGCTTACAACTTCACTTTTATCCTATTTAGCTTTGTGTAACTTTGAAATTATCCTCAGTTCTATATATTTTAATTCTTCGTTTGCAATGTTAGAACTATTGCAGTCTATCAGTGTGTCATTACACTGCTACTAAACAAATTTATTTGTAATAATTTGATGTGTTAACATTAAGTTTTTCAATCTACTAATGAATATTTCGTTATTCAAATAGACATTTATTTTTAACTAAATCATATACTGATTCTACTTTATATGTAATTGTTGTTATTCTGTAATGATTGACGCCATCTTTTGAAAAAATTATAGGTGTCCATTTGAATATTCGATCAAATAAATTTGTTAGCTCATTTAAAAATAGTGCATTATTCAATGGGACATCTAACAATACTGTGTTACAGAGAATTTAAAACTACAATATTAATTTCTCTAGACTTTAATTCGTAACAATTTTTTCATTCTCCCAATCCCTCCATTTTTTTCCAATTACCATTGTCTATTTCTTCTACCTATAACTAACTATAACTTTGATGCAAATATTTTCCTTCTACAAAATTAAAAAAACTTGCACTTATACAAAAAGTTAATTTTCAAAATGAGACCCACCAGCAAAAATGACCATTTGTGCACGTCATCATTGCATACGGAGTAAGTACGTATAAAGTGACGAGAAAGCAGATTGAAGCAAGTGTACAAGGAATAGTGACAGGGGAAACAGACAGAAACACACAGGCGAGGGCCACAGAAGTACGCACAAAGCGAACGGGAGAACGAAAAGCGAAATGCGTGCATATCGGCGCGTCGGATGGAAAAAGAGGAGGCAAGAAAGCCAAGGGAAGCAAAGGGAAGAGGGCATGAGTTACGCGACAGACGGATAAAGATGGTCGTCGAAACAGAGACAAAGAAGAATAACAGAGAGGATCACGAAGAAAGAAATGGAAACGAGCGCACAGAGGGCCCGTGGAGAGATAGATGCATAGAAGCCAGAGACAAAAACTTTGCTGGACTAAAGATGGAATGAGAATCGTAAAAAAAATGATAGATTCTACACGTGCTGAGAAATATGTAAAATTTTCGGTAAAATTATAATTTTTACGATTTGAACACTGTGTTAGATATAAAATAATTAAATATTATATGTCATTTGTATTCGTTATAGCGCCGATTAATGTTTTCGGAAGAATTAAACGTCTAAATTAAATTCTATCGTTATGAAGATCAAGAAAATTCTCGTAATAGGCAATATTTTAAAGGAAATCTAATTAAAAACTAGCACACTAATTAAATTACCTATATCTTTACTTGGCTGCATTTGGTAACAATTATAGTGACTTCTAAGAAAAACAGCTATTAACACGTTGAATGCCATGCGGGTTACCGGTGACCGGCAACGTTCCAATTAACTTAAGCATTTCAATTAAATAAACAATCATATTTATAAAAATTTCAATGATTTTGATATTACAGCAGCAATATATAGTATCCGAAGTATCGCAGAAAAGTTAAATAATTACATTTTCTAATAACATGCACGCATAATTACAATGTATCCTGTTGAAGCAAATGGAACCGCTCTGGCGTGGTGATCCAACCATCCAAGATTCGTCTGGCATTCAACGTTTTAAGTTCAACTTTAAAATTACCGTAAAAAGTAATGAATCCCCCGTATACTCACAAGACAGGGCAAAAATTTCGTAGAAAAGTAACGAAGGTACACCCACATATAGGCGTACAAACCACCATATCAGCCCCGATATTACACAAAAAGAGAAGAAGAAAAATAGAGAAGAGATCTGGTAGATGATATCGAAGCAAGGTTCGCGGCAGCAGAAATACAAACACAGAGGTTGTATTGTAGCCTCGGTGGCCATTGTCTGCGGGCGTGCACAGACCTACGCACCCCCTGCTATCCCTCCTTAAAACAAAGCCTCTCTAACAGGCCTGCCAACAGGGGAATGCACAATTACATACACGGCCGCCTACTACTCCAGACTCTGTCCTAAGAAGCTTTAATTAACGGGGGCCCTCCGCGGTTAAAAGTGAGCACGCGCGACCAACCAGGGGTCTCATCGATCCCCCCACCACTGTAGACACACCACTTGCGCTGTTCCATGTTCAATTTATGGTGTTTCGTTACGCAGTAGGAAATGCGCGATCGACTTCCGCGTGAACGGTTCCGCTGGATCCTTTTCTCTGGATCCAGAATCGACTGCAATTATTCGACGCGCTGTCGTTCACCCTCTTTGGTCGACTTAACGGGTGTTGGCGACACCTCCTCGTTACCCGTCGCTTGCCCGACGATTCTTACGCTTCGCGTAATTATTCGTGCGATAGAGGTGGCAGTGATTGCTTTTATATATATATATATACACATGTTTTTCTGTAGGAGCTGTGGGTGCTATTTGCGGTTGGGGAATTTTGATCAGTTATTGTATGTTTTGATTGAGTCACAGAAATTACTCATAACGGCCATGATTCTTCTTATCTAATCTATTTTAATCGATTTACAATATCGTCGATAGTAACTTATACATCATTTAACACTTGAATTATCCAAAACTACAGTGTATTTATTTATACCAAAGAAATAAAAATGGTAGACATTGGCAAATCGCATGTGGTTGAAGTACAATAAAGTTTCATTTATATTTTGTGCAGAAAATCATGGGATATTCCAAAAAAATGCATTGCTACAAATTTATATAATATTTATGGTAAATTTATAACAAATTATTTTGACTGCTTTGGTAGTTCTAGTGTTAATAACGAGTCGCTAAGAACATTCTAGAAGCTTTAGTCGTGGTATAAAACTAAAAGAATTTATTATTATGACAAACATCTGTCACCGTTATAATCCGTATATAATAACTTCTATAACATTTGATCTCAAGTTTCCAGGAAAACCGCAGAAACCTTAACTCCTTAACTGTGGAAGAATTATCGAAGATTCTAGTACGTTTGGACTGATATTTAACAAGCCTGATGCATCAGAATGATATAAGCAGGATATGAAAGTTCGGCATACAGCGATCTGAATTATGTATCTTCTAAAACAGCGGTGAGCAACATTTTTTCTTTTGTGGGTCAACATTAAAAACCTAATATTCCATGTGAGCAGCAATGAACATAACACTACATACTTAAATATAGTAATAAAGGAATTTTTATTTATGCAGTCGAACTTGTTATTTCCAACATAGATTATTATCACTAGACTGCGGATTTCTATACAAATTTATAGTTTTAAAATTAAGAATGAAGAACGAAGACATAAATAGGTGGTTGTTTTACTTCTTAAATATTGTAATTTCTAATGTATTGTGTTTATTTTTTATGTGCATTTTGCACCTTGTTGCACACTCATATTTTCCATAAACACATAAAAATCCGCAGTCTAATTATCATTTTTACATTTCAACTAAATGACAGGCGGGCCGCGGGTTGCTCATCACTGTTCTGAAAGAAAAATGAACACGAAGTTAATTTACGTGTTAATCCATCACCTCCTAAATTAGTAACTGTTACAGGCTGCAGCAAAATGATTTACTGGGTTTATCCAGTGGCTGATTGCATCGAAGAGTCCAGTTGTACCGTGTAACACGATAACACGCAAGAATCGCGATAGCCTTATCACGAATGGCAAATACAGTATAACACTGTCCGTAACAATGCGCGATCCGTATCGATTCACCTCGATCATGCTGCGTCTGTGTTTCAAACGTATGTACTTGTACATGCACACAGGCGTTTAGAGCATCTGTCAGAAACAAGGTTCATAGCGTGAATCATCCGGCGGTGTACGTGAGTGCACGGTGTCGATCGGTAAGGTATACCCGGAAACAGGTGTCGGCAGTGACGTTGCATTTACCGTGGACACAAGAACACGTAAATGTTACTTTTATTCGTGCTGTGCCACTTAGCCTTCACTGCGACACGTAAGTAAAAAAAATATAGGTGCACGCATAAATATAGAGAGCCACAAAAATAGCGGATTCGTTAGCATTGGTGTTTTCGAAAAAATTACTGGGATTGGTGGAGGAATTAATGAGAATAACGGCAAAAATGAATAAAAACAATAAAAAAAAAATGTTACTAGGCATGGTACGAAATGACTACGAGTGGTGGGGAAATCATTAGTAATGGGGAAGAATTACAACAGTTAGCAGAAGAATTACTATTGGCCTGGCTAAAAAGTCTTTTCGTATTTTACAGATAGAAATAAAACTTTAATAAACAATGTAATGTCAACTTGCGTTCGACAATTTTTGACCACACTATATGACTTCCTCATTCCTTCTTTAAAAGGTTTTTCATTTTCTTTACTGAAGGACTTGCTGAGACGACTTTTTTAGGTATCACATTTGTGAATTTACTTCTATTAAAGAACGTTATAAGGACCTAATGTCGAGAAAATCTTTTAACATTTGCATATTATATTATTCGTACTGTTGTTTTCTGGATTATACTGCATTTTTATTTTGCAGTAGCAATTTAATACAATGCATCAAAAACGCATCTCATTTTCTTTCATTTTAAGCCTATGTTAACTGGAATAAATACTACCAATTTTTACGATTTTTCTTCCCGGAAAATAGTGTGAAATGTTTGTTTCTATATCGTTTTTGCAATTTTAAACTGAACGATGAAACTGTCTGGCACGATAAAAGGTTGATGAAAAATCTTGGTAATACATTGTTTCACAAAGTTTCGTTTTCCTAAATCTTTAAAATTCGACGAACCTTTTCCGCCAACGTCATAGGTGTATACGTGGAGTCAATTCTATTACAAATTCTTGCAAATTGTACGTTGATCACGCAAAGTATTCGTTACCACGCACTAAAAAGATTCCGTTTACGTGTAGACGATTCGAGTAAAGGAATTACGTGCTAAAGAGAAATGAATAAAAGCGATACGAGAATGAAAGCGTAAAATTTAATGCTCGCGTGTATACTTTACTTCCTTCATGATAAACGTATTTCAGTGCTCATATACGTTAACATGTGCTTCTATGAGAGAAAATAGCAACCTTTACGTGCGTTCGCGAAATATGTCGGGGAATTTACTGTTATTTTGTGACAGGGATTATGTTATACGTCATTTAGCAGTGTTTGACGCTCGTATTTCGTCCTTTACTAAAATAGGTACATAGACAGAAGAATGAAGAAAAGGATTAGAGAACCGTCCTTGTGCAAAAGAGTGCACATTATTAACGTCGTATCGACTGACAGACTGAGAGTTTTTAACGAGTTCCGGCGATTGTTTCCATTCGACAAAGGGTGCATACAACCAAAACACAACGGTATGTCGGTCCTGAAAGGCCCCAGATCTGAACGATCGAATCGTATAATGGTCAAAAATCGGCGAACGTAGTACAGACTATGTTGTGTTGAAATACTACGGGGTATAACAAATACAAACAGTAAAAGATATTAGCCGTAAAAAAGAAGGGTACAGTTGCAGATTGGGGATACATGCACAGATTTCGGTGGACTTCAAATATGTTAGGTGGGATGGTATTTTGAACAATTTTTCCTTATACATGTATGGTGTGGTCGACCTTAGTTTCCGAGATATTCATATACAATTGTATAATCTTCATTCTACCTGAAATCGTAACTTCTTCGAGTTAAATTTGCATTAATGTGCTTAATCAATCGAAATCAAATTGCAAGTAGATCGATGTAATACTACCAAACAAATTCTACGAATATTTCGAAAACTAAGGTCGACAACGCTACTGAACAACATACTTGAAGCCCATTGAAATCGGTGCATGTGCCTCTAATCTACAATTTTACCAAAAGAAGAAGTGTACTTCGTGACCAAGTCACGTAACTCTTTGGAGATCCTGGACCTAAACGATTAAATTGTTAGAATGATCACAAACCTATGAACGTAGCACTATTTTCTATCGAAATAAGGGATATCTATGAACCTAACTTCAAGAAAAAGCACTAAACTTTACCATCTAACATTAACTACGATCAAGAAATTCATATTTCTTCGTCTATTCTTTCTAAGATGGCAACCGTCATTCTAGAGTCTACAGTCTGAAATATAAAATCTGGACCATCTGCTAACTCAAATACGTAACACGTAGTGCTACGTGTTCGCTTCCACTATACCACTAAGCGGAACCTAAATCATTTTATTATATTCACGATTCTATAGGACATTTATCATCTTCCAACTATACAACATCCCTCCAGCATTTCAGGAGCAAAATTGGAAGATAGGAATCGCTGCCAGATCGAATCGATTTCACAAGAATCAACGCGTTCGCATTTATGAGGGGTAGGCGATATAAACGGTAAATGAAAAAAAAAAAGAAAGAAAAAAACACGAGCGTAAGATGAAACGAGTCGTAAATAAATCGCCGACGTTATTCACGGTTCGCTCGTTATTCTCTCTGTCCCTCTGCCACGTTACTTCTCACGCGAACCTTTTTATTTTATTTTATTTTATTCCTCCGCGTGTCGTGCGTCGTGCGATTGAGTCAGCAGAAGCCTGCAGAAAATAACAAATCCAAACAGATTCAATCTGCTCCATAATTCCGCTGTTCCCTTGCCCTTCTTCCTCTCCTATGAACAATAAAAAGCCAAGTCGGAATGAAGTTGGTAGAGAAAATTCAATTCCAGTGTAAGAATGATTTACCCTATGCGAATGAGAAAGGTATTCGTATTATTTGTAAAAGAACGAACGTTGTTATAAAGATTCCCTTCTATGACTACCTATTTATGCATAATAGATATTCTAAGGATGAGAATCGTTAAGGGTGTTAACTATTAAAAACTATCTGGATAAAATTTCAACCGAAATGAATATTACATATTGTTCAAAAGCTTGAGAATTGGTAGTACTAATCTTTTTGATATTTAACCTCTCTTCCCATATTCTTTCATAGAAACTTCAGAAAAACCATAGGAAATCTTTCTACTAAAATGATTGACAAGTTTTCCACTCGCAATTACGGAACTCTTACACCATTTTCACTCTTTAATACTATTGGACTCTTCATAATTTTACTAAATTACTAAATCTCTGAATATCCCACCCTTCATAAAAGCTAAATACAAAAGCAGCAGTTTTTCCAAGCGATTACAAGAAACGTGGAAAATCGTCCTATGCATTCGAGTCGACAATTGTCCAAGAAAGGTCGAACGTGACGAAACAACGACCCCTACACGCAGCTCGTTTCCGTAGTAGATTCACGTACACCAAAGACGCACACTTGACACCGTCCACGAATTCACACGTGATAGCGTTTACAGAATACTAAGCTCGCAGAATGAGAGAGGCTGGATCGGATCACCCGAGAAAGATTACAGATTCAAAGGTTAGAGGTTTCTTTGAGTACCAAAATACTTAAGATTGAATCTTAATTATTCTAGATTCTGATATATTTAGTTGGACCGATATGATCTCCGAATTTTTTTAACCCTCGTCCACTGTTACGAGTCAATTTGACTCGAAATGAAAAAGGGATATTAAATAATTTGCTACTAAAAAATACAATGCATGCAAAATTCATAGATTTTTAAGGATTATTTGAGGAATAAGTTCTATATGTAATAACATATCGTACCATTATCATATGAAAAATGTATTATAATTATTTTATTACTCATCTCGATGGTTTTAACACTTTTACAAGTTTTAGCACTTTTAGCATTTTAGCACAAGTTTTAACACTTTTAACATTAGGGATTACTTTGATTTTAGCAGTATTTTGGAGAGAATATAAAGTACAGTTATTATACATTTAGTAGAAGTTTCCTATTTACTGATATGAAATAGGGGCCTTGGAAATACATAACTGAATTATTCAGTATAAATAAATTTTCAGAAACACGAATTGATATTCTAGTCCTTCTTTGCTTAAAGATTCCTTAGAATACTTCAGGCTTGTCCTTCCAACAAGATGCTGATTATTCAGAAACATATTTTGAACAATAAAACAATCTTCTATTAGATGCTTCTCCTGTTTAATTATCCAACAAGTTGTATGTAATTGTCACTATTGCGAATAGCAAGAATTACTACTACAATCGTAATTTAAGACTTAGGTCGAAAAAATACTCTCGTCGACAGGAAGACATCGATTCACCGCATTTTTCCTTCAACTTTCTACCAAATTACTAGGATCCCCTCATATTCCCCCAAATAACTAAATTATTCTCACAAGTATTCATTCGCAAAAAATACAGCTTTTATAACATCCTCTTCCATCCACCCTTCAATCTTTCCCTCGTAAAATTGTATCTTCCTTATATCTTGCTATAGCTTCCACTTCTTCCATCCCTCCTACCACTTCTCATTCTTCCATAAAACCCCCACGCAGCCAAGAAATGAGAGGGCCAACCTAAATTCCATCTAGGTACACGAATTTTCTTGTCACAGCTCGTCCCAAAACGTACAACCTCCTTCAACCTCTTCGTACCTTCCTCTAAGGTTCTTCTCGTCCCTCAATCGCATGAATACTCGCGAGAATAGACGAAATCTCTCTTGACAAAGTATTACCCTGGGAAACGAGTAGCAAGGGCGTGCGACGAATTTTAGATAAGTCTAAGTAAGATTCAGGCAAAGAAACACATGCGTATTTTTGTGTCTCTCTGAAAAGCTATCAGCACAACCATCTAATATTTGCACCGATACGCGAACACGTACTCGCATAAAGAAAAATTCTATTTACCACTCTCACCCTGAGGACTGCTGCTTCTATCGACAACGATTCGCCGACGAAGGAAAGGGAAATACTTGTAAGTGAATTACCAGTAACGGGGGTCGCTGAATGGAAGTTCGTATGGCGATTTTTTTCCGAACTGGAATCCGTGGAGAGAAATATAGTTGTGTTGTTGCCTCGTATAAATTTCGCTTGATGGATATTGAAAATTTCTACCCCAATTACTCGTGTCTTGCAGAACACAAGGATCGTGTTCTCAATGATGGAGAAGAGAGAGCTGAAGAGGTGAATGCGGATGTGCAGATTAGTCATTCTTGAAGATTGTTTGAGCTTAGATTTTTTGGATTTTTAATCTTAAGTTTTTAATCTCCACGAATATCAGATTAAAATATTCCCTACCGAATTCACCAATCTTTCCTATCTAAAATTCTAATCTCTCTAAATAAAAATATTCTAATAGCGTTCTATTGCCAAAGAACTGCGTTCTAAGCTAGCAGTTAATTTTTTCATCTGTGCAAAGTTAATTACTTTGCAAGCCTTCGACAGATCACAGTTACGTACGTGTCCTCGAGGCTGGCACGCGAACTAGCAAGAGAAAAAAAAACAGCTAATGCATGTCGTTGGCCAGAGTTTCACGCGAGTTTCACCTACTAGTGTTACTCTAATAAGATTCAGTAAATTACTTACCAACTGGCCTTGCGGTGTGCACTCTAATTCCCCCATGGATTTTGTGACCTGATGGAAAAAGAACGAGGCATTGGTATGTGTTCTAATTGCAGCCAACTGCAGGCTTACCAAAACTGTTGCATAAAATGTCGACTATTAAGCAATTATTGAGTCATTACTAATTACTAAACTGCGGATGCCTATGTAAATTCATGCTTTTATACGCATAACTAAAGGAATGGAATTTAAATAGAGATTTATTTCACCGTCGAAGTATTTTTGCATTCTGTACTTTTTTGCACATTTAAATTTCCCGTAGTAGCACAAACATCCAAAATCCTACTAATTACCAGCGATATTTCTTATTATGGTAAGTTGCTAAAGGAATGAATTCCTTTTATTTATTATATTTGAAATTATCAAATTATTCAAGTCGACTTAGAATTATATTCGATAATTTTATATTTGCATACTTATGGTTTAATGCAGCATCTAATTTAATTTATAAGTCGTTATTTGAAAATTAAGGGTTCATATGTTCATGCCTTCCTTTCCAAAACAAAAAATTATAAAACCTATCATACGGCAATTCACAATGGATTCAATTCTAGCTTAAATAAATCAAGAAGAATTCAACTTGGTTCATTTTCCGCAATTCCAACATCTATCCAACAGTCTAATCCAATTCCTTGGAAGTCTAATCAAGTCTAAACAATTACTTAGTTAGTCGAATCTAGTTATTTCAAATGGTGAAGTAAAAGGAATCTTCACAATTGGACTTTGAGAGAAGTACATTTTTTTACTGGACCGCGAAAAAGTTTTAAGATTGGAGAAGTCAAAGAGTCAGAGGAGAAAGTAAAAGAAGAGTGAAACAAAGTACGGTAATTAGCGTTCGCTTCCGATTTCATCACGAAAAGGGAGTACCATCAATCATCGAGACGATTATGCTAATCCATGGATGGGAACCAGTCGAGTCCACTTTTTTTCTGGCTCGTTGAAATTGATGATCGACAGGCTCTGTTCGAGCGTCGTTAGCACCGGAAGCGTTTGCACCGGCCCCAGAAATTGACTCCGCCACGTGAACGAATTTATCCTTTCGTGTTTTTACGAATAAATCAATCGTAAATGAATGTTTTCTTTAAAAAAAAAACAGGCGATAAGAAAATTTTTAGTGCACTTAGAATTGCAAAGGGTAAAGTATCGGTATTTAAAAGGGTAGGAGTAAAAGGTTTCTCGTCGCTACTTTTTGTCTAAGGAAAGAAGCACGTGTAAAAGGAGTCTCACGGAGCTCCAGAATCCGTCAAGAGTAGAATTGGCGTGGTTTGGGGTCAAGAGAGCGACCCGAGAGAGTAGGAGACTTTATGGCAGTAGTGGTCCGAGCTAAGCCCCGGAGCTTAGGGACCTCTTCCCATTCTGTTCAAGTTGCTATGGTATAGGAACACAGGCCTGATAACGCGAACTCGGTGTCATCCGTGAGAAATAGGTATTAACGGGTATGATTGCTTCCCGTGAGAATCTGTTCATTTCTGTCTCCTAAAGATGGCACGTAGAGAGCATCCAAAGGCCCTATGGTGGCTTTCGCCTGTACACTAGTCTATAGAGACGGTATTAGAACACAAATTAGACATAGATGCGATGGTAATTCCCGTGTTTAACATTAGAGAGTGTTGTGATAGATTCTAATTGAGTTTCATAAGCAATTTCGATGCAAGAGTCGATTTGATGTACTGCAATAACTAGACTGCGGATTTTTATGCATTTATGGAATATCTAAATATGCAAAAAGATGCAGAATACGTGAGATGTGCAAAAATATATAAAATATTTAAAGTAAACTGTACACTATTGTATTTTGTGAATGATACAATTCTTCATTTAGATAGTATTTCTTTAAATTTATTAATACACATATGTGTATATATATATATATATATATATATATATATATATATATATATTGTATAAAGAATTGTATAAAGAATTTGTATAAAGATTCGCAGTCTAGCAATAAAAAATGTTTGCATCTAAAGTCACTGCATAAAAAGATGAAAGTTATTAGATGTGTATAATTTTCTAGATGCAAAATCATAATCAACATTATTCCGTTAATTAGGAAACAAGATTTAAATCGCTACTTGAAATATCGATATCTTCATCATAACTCATTCTTTCAGAGATTTTTTTACCTTTTGATACATCTTTACAGATCTATTCAGAAATTTGTTATACATATATTTATATTTGTAGGAACTAAAATTGCTCTAGTTAAAATTGGTTCCTTTCGATTAATCCGCTGCTTCATGTATGAAGGAACTTTCGATTGAGAAACGATTCGGTTAGCGGACTAACAAAAATCTATCGCATTCCAACTTCATAATTAGTTTGAATATACAGACTTTGTACTACTAGATAGTATTTACTTATACTATTAGGTTTATATTGACAATTTCTAGATCTATCGTTCACTAGATACACGCTAAAGGAAATTTTAATGGAAGTCTGTTCTGTTCTAATTTATTTCAATTTCAGTTAAATTTAATACCAATTTTAGTACCAATGCGTAGTTACTATTTTATGCTAGTAAAATTTTACACCTTAAGTTAGTAGACTTACATTAAAAGTTCTTAGATTTATATTTTACTAGAAGCAAGTCAACATACATTTTAATGAGAATCGTTTGAGTAGGAATTAGTATGCTGGAAGCCATTTGGCTGGACGTACTATATTTGCTGGTGTCTGACCTGAACGTCTTAATCCCTTGTTCGCTAAAGGCAGGTTCCCGAGGACCTTAGGGCAATTCTCAGAAGGGAACGTCCAAACTGGGGCAACTAATTTAGTTATTTAAGAAGGAAATTGGGTCGTTTGTGTTGGTTAAACGAAACTAATGAATTCTGTAGGAAACTAGCTATGAATAATAATATCGGGAAGTTAAAGCTTTTAAGACTGTTTACAACTAACAGGAAAAGTTAGTATCCGTTCAGAATTATTAAACGAAGCCACAAATTTACCCCCCGTAAGTGGAGTTAAACATATTTATAGTTCTGTAATTTATACTTCCTGTAACTTTAACAGCTACGGTTGCAAAACATTACAGAATTTCTCTAAAAATTAATCCGATTCAAGATCTATAAAAACCTGTAACCATATTTGCTCGCTTTATTCAATAACTTAAAAATGTTTGTAACTTAGACGAAACATCGGTGCTATTAAGTTCTTCGATATATTCATAGCAGTATTTGAAAATTATTCAAAGGTACTACACATAGGTAAGCAATTATCATTGTATTGAATAATTTTGTATATTCCTAATGACGTATGACCATTAGAAACCTTCATAATTCCTTTTCCAAGAATTGATTTTTTCAGGTCATTTTCGCAGCGACTAATGTATCCAATTTACAAACATTAATAATATTATCACTCGATAAAGGTTCGATAGGATACTTTCTTTCCAATCCTACTAATTACACAACAGAACTTAATTTTATCGAAAATGCTATAATCTCACCGAACAACCAAATATTTTAATTTCCATTAACGTCAACCACACAGCACAAAATGAACAGAATCCCCTTAAACGAACTCAATCCTATCCAATCCTAAAAATATTTTCAAGTAAAAGCTAAAAAATTGGAGTTATTTGCAGCTGATCAAAGAAACTGACAAATTCTACAAAATACACACCACACTTTCTATTAGTACCAGACCCACCATCTGCCAGGCTAACCAACCTATCGATCAACCCAGGCGATGTTAAAGGGAACGCTGGTCAAAATTAGCGATATTTGCAGTTCTAAAAGGAGAATGCAACGACAGATGATACGTAGAATGTTAGCGGAGGACGAAATTAGCGACATGTGCAACCAAACGTGTCCACAACTGACAGGTTCCAAGAGAAGAGGCGAAGGCGATGGGTAAAATTAACGCCATTTGCTGTCCGGCCGACGAAACGGAATAAATTCCGTGCCGGTTCACCGTTTCGTTCGCAGGGAAAATTAATACGAGGTGGGTTGGTGAATGAAATTAGTAGCAATTGCGGTCGTGGCCGAAAATATTGCCATTTGCGGTCACGGTCGAAGCTGACAACTTAGCCGCTAATTAAACACGAGCCTCTCAGGCTGAAACTATATCTGCCATTCCTGTAGATGGCTACTGTCAATGAAACAGTATTCATGATTCGGTATTATCCATTGCAGTGTTCATTAGCTCTACCGTTAAATTTTGTATAAAGAGAATTCTCAGAATGCGAAATATACACATATGAATATAAGAGGGGAAGAAAAGAGTTGTACATTTTGAATATATGGGATAGAAAGAAAGATTGAAGGGCTCGATATATAAATCAAGCAGCTCCACTGCTTGACATTTTTTGGTATCAAAAAATAAATTCCCAAAATAATTGTTTTTTTTGCACCTAACAGCATTGAAAAGTTAACTAGTTAGCTTCGTTACGTCGATATTTAGTTATTGAAATTTTTCGTTTCTTATATGAAACTACGAGAAATAAATATTTCTTCGAAACAAACCTTCTAATAAAACAATTCGTTTAAACAATAAACCTATTTTTCTGCAGCGTTCAAACTCATAAATTACTATTGCATGATTTTCCACGTCACCCATACGAATTTCACGCTACTCAAACTCCACAAATCGTAAACAGCACAATTCTAAACCCTTTCACGATCCCATTGCATCTCCCTTTCGCAGAAATCACCCATAAAATCGCACGTTTCGGCGTATCATTTGCAAAACAACAGAATATTCCCGTAGCGTCCTCCGGACGTCCACGGGACGAGTGTTTCATGAAAACGCGCCGCAATTAGGCTTAACACGATTCTCTAACGCATGGAATAATGCGTCCATCGAGAGAGATTCGTCTTGACCTCTAAAAAGCATTTCGAAACTTTACGATGCACTGGCTAGATTAAGTCGCTGACTTCCGGGCCATTTCGCCAACGAAACTTCCTATTGCGCCTCAGGGACTTTTCGCGTTACATGCTCCGAACTGCTCGTGCAAAAACGCCATTATCAAACACCAGTCTAGACTAGCCATTTGGATTTGGAGTTAATATTGATTACTTTCAGCTAGATGGTGTATGAAAATATTTATGGAATTAGAAGAACTTTGCGAAAGTTTTATATTTACTGGACTAGTTACTTTTTGTAGTTCGAGGGGGCAGTTTTAGAAAAATCATGCGAATCTTGACCGGATGCTTGAAATGAAAAAATAATCCACAAAATTTTAATATATTTTGTAGATGAATTTGGATGGTTTCCATATTTCTTTTTTAATTTCTTTAACCTTTCTTCGGATTTATAGGTTTAATTCATAATTTACTTTCCTCTTTAATTTTATCAGTATTTTAATAAGCGTAAACTAAATGCGAAGCAGTATCTAAAATTTGGTGAGACAATATAGAATTAAGTAACTTTTCAAATAATTATATTAACAGCCATTAAAACGTTCCGAACTTGAATTTGTGTTGGGCCTCTACGGCCCCCATAATTCTAATTGATTCTTCAAAATTTAATTTGATTGTTTCCTAAAATTTCGTCGTTAATTATTTTATAGCTATTCGATGCAAATTTAATTCCAAAATATATAAATATAATATAAATCCAATATATATAAAACGATACTTGATTGCTGCCCATATATGTATCGTATTACTTCATATATGTATGTATCATATCGTGTATAGAATGGAACAATCGACAAATCGAATTCGAAGTTTAAAAACTGGAACGGGTAATCCGGCTTCTGGTGGAATGGAAAATGTCCACGAAAGGGTATGTTCGATCAGTGTCGATGTTTAATGAACTTCGCCATGGGATGGTACGTGATGATAAATAACCAAATTTACACTGCACCGTGCATGTATACCGCCTACAAACAAGCTATCTCACAAAAGTATCGAGTGAAATAATATTTCAAGTGGCACAAACGAACCATTGTCCCTCGTGGTATGACCCGCCAAATCTGAATTTTCGTGATTTCAACAAGAATTCCCCAATTTTTATACATGTTATTCTGCGATGGTTTGATAAACTGTGTTTTAGTTAACGAACGAAATTATAAAGCTATAGAGAGATTGAATTATATTGGGAGAATGGAATAATACATTCGTAAGAAATTTAATAGTTGTAGGATACATTCTATTACGTATAATTATATCTTAATAAATAGTTAAACAATCCCACCATTCGAACCTTTAGAATTTTTAAGTGTTAGAACATTCAAATGTCCAAACTTATAAATTTCTAAATATTCAAATCTCAGACTTTCGACATCTTGAAATTTAAAATCCTCAAATTTGTATACTCCGAAGCCTTGCGATCCTCAATCTTTCGACTCCTTAAGCTTTTGAATTCTAAAACTTTTAAAGTCTCAAGCTTTGAAATTTTCAAACTTTCAAATTCCTCAGCTCTAAAAATCTGAAGCTTTTGAATTCTTATACTTCGAAATCTTTTGCCTTCATGTGTAAGTTTCAAATTTCCATGTTTCTCGTATAAAAAGGTTAGCAAATTTCTCCAGCTCGACCAAACTGCTCGAAAATCAAAGATCAGGCAATTCCGAAATCCCCCCCCAAGAATCAGTGCAAGGCAAAGTGAACGCAAATCTCGACACCCATAATTAATCGAGTCGATGAGGGTCCAGTCCAGTGGTGGGTTCGCCAAAATCGGTTGTCCGTTCGCAAGAGACCATTAATCAAGACCGGTGTGAACGGGGAACGGCCTCGCCTTGCGATCAGAACTTCCAACCACTTTCGTCGTTTCGCCACGTTGTCACGCGATGTTGGTGCAGTGTTCTACACCTTCGTGTAACACGGTATCATTGTATAGTGTCTCTCATTTGCAAGCTTACAGTCTAAGACGGATATTGCTTAAATTATACATTATATTTAAATCACGCTTCCAATTCAATTTCATCAATTATAAAATTAACCCATTTGCATCCGCAGACAAAATAGTCCGTACTTCATGATTATCATTTGTTACCATCGCGAAACAATCCACGCACAGTATTCATTTATTGCCGAATATAAAACAATCCAAGAGCGTCTTGTGAGTAATAAGTGAAAAGAATAGTTTTTGGTCCAATACTAGCATGCTTCACTTCTTTAATTGTTATGCAATCGCGATCAGTAGGTCGAACTTCATTTTGTAAATTCGATTAAAATTCGACGTAATGGTATTTGTCGATAAGCGGCAATACGGCCTGACTATTATTTGAGTGTGTACAATGCAAATGGGTTAAATTCCGAAGCTTTGAAACTCTCAAACATTTGATATACACATAGTAACGCAATAACTTCCCAGTAAGAATATTACAAGGAAAAGGAATATAAATTGATAAACTCTAAAACTCTAATAAACTCTCGAAATCCAAATTACATTAAACAAACCTCCATTTTTCTAAAAGGAGAAGCGGTAGCCGTCTAAGCGCATTCAACCACGCGAAATTAAACGTGGTATATAATCGGCAAGAAAAATCCTAGCAAAGAACATCTGTTTCTTGTCATTGCAACAAATGACACCGATTTCTCCAGTGTCTGGAAACGATTCGACCCGGATTGCTACTTCCGACAAAAAAAAAACGAGAACGTACAGTACACAGGGACGGTACAGCGTTGGGTGCTGCGATAAGTACCAAGGTATACCGATGTTGGAACCCAATAGGACGTGTAGCTTTTATTTTCCCAAGTTTAACGAGATTCTCGCGCCTCCTGCCACTGCTCTGTGTACTCGTCTGAATTACGAGAACGCGAATTACTCGAGGGATTGCTTTGAATGGCCGCGCAACGAGCAGCTATTGAATAAGCAATTGCCCCCAGCCTTCCCGAGGACCGCGAGCGGTCGATCGATTTTCAAAACTCGTTATCCGTGTAATGGAATCTTAAAATTATCCCAATATACGCTGGTCCATGGGACATTGCCCTACTATTTTGTTTATTTTGTTTATTTTTCGTTAATGAAATAATTTATGAGAGGTTTGATGCAAAAATCAGAACCAAAGTAAATTTTTTAGACGATCTATGGAGATATTATAAAAACATTGTAAATTCTTTGTAGATGTAATAGATTAGTAACGATCTTTAGCAAGACTTAATCTTTATGATTAATGTATTTTGAGATCAATGCCTTTTTATTGATATTTGATATGCTGCTAAGAAACTTCTTACTTTTTTCTCCTCCTGATGTTAAAGGATTCTGAACCTAACTCTAACGAGTGCTTCGTGTACCTAAGGCTCACATAAACCGCGCCTTGGGAGATGCTTCAGTAGTAAATCGATTCGCCTCCTATCGCCGCAATTTACATCACGCTGCCGGAGATGGCCAATATTACGCGCATATAATAACAACGAGACTCAACAACAACGCCATGCCCAACCTCCGTATAATAATACCCGGCCTGTCGCTGAATCGGGTTCGCACACATTGCTTTGCAACACCAACCTATACGCGGACCTACACGGAGGGTATATATGTGTATGTGTACAGAGGCTTTCAAAAAATGGTATGTAGAAGTGAAGAAAGGATGTTTCAACCCTTCCGTAAATAATAGGACGCGTAAGACGTACACGAGTGCTCAACAATTAATCACAAGCGTCAATTAAACACAGTCTTAAAAAAGATCCACAAGCCACATAAAATTGAGAAGCTTTCTGGGAAAAGGTCTATGGACCTTTTGTTGGTAACGTGTCTTTTACTAATCTCCACATGTATATGAATGTTTTCCCTAAATTTTGTTTCAATACTATACTAATTGAGATTAGGACAGTACTTATTATTGAATCATATACAGCTGAGCTCGCATAGCGCGTGAACTTCCAACGCAATTAACTACGCCTTGTATTATGGGCCTCCTTTCCGGAAATCTTCTCAATTCATCCTACAATTTATATTTCTCCTGTTGGATAAATCTACTAAATTCCATTTCTTCCCTTCGCTGTGGCTTTGAAATTCGACTATAGATCTGAAACAGCCTGTACACGCACACCTCTCCACATATCTTCACTACAATTGCACATTCACGTGCGTGTATTCGCGTGTAACTTGGAGGGTCTACGGCGCGTATAATGTAGCCTTGGAACAATGCGAGGAACTAGCGGTCCATTATAACCGGAGGGTATTGTACCGGATGTCTCGAGCTGCGCACGATGTCCCCGACGAAAGCGGCCTGCAACACGCTGCGTTTCGCACCCACGTATACGCACCCATCACTAATACATGCCCACACGCGTGCGTCATTACGATTCCCTGATACTGGCCCTAGGAGCACCATGTGCTCGCAACATGCTCCGTCAGCGACGATCTCACGGTTAATCGGCTTAAACTGTTGCAGATACGTCGCCTCCGAAGATTCCAGTAACTTTCTCTCCAATAATCGACTGCTGAATTCCGAACAGTTCAACTAGGGTGCAGGGTTTCTACTTTAGGGGTAATTCCTTCCCTTATGAGAAATTGCATTACCTTGTTAAAGGGAAATAGTATGCATCGGAGAAAAGAAAGAGGAGGGGCCTGGAATTTTGTGAACACGTGAGTCATTTTGGGGTGGAGTCGAAGGGATGACTGGCATTTATAGCCTGTGAAAAGGCTTTTTCTGCTTATTTATGGCAGTGTTTTTATTAAAGGAAAAATAGGGAAGTTTTTGGTGACTCATAGTCATCAGTTAAGTGGTTGAAATGGTACATATCAATTTACGACACTCTAAAGTCTAAGATTGTAAAAGTTTATACGCTTCTGGGTGAATTAATTGCATTATTTGAATGCTAGTAAAAAATTGTCAAACTTCAGAGTCTGATAACTTTGTTGAAATTTGTTCAAAACGGTTTCAACAAAAACTAAATTGAAACTTGAATCTTATAACGACTAAAGAAACTTGAACTTAATAGAGTGTAATATTAATTTCAAGTTCAAGCAAAGAAATGGGTATTTCATAATCAGTCTTGTCAAAATACGTCAGTCTCATTGTCAGATGTTTAGGATGTCTCTAAATAGTAAATTATTCTTTTAGATTTAGCAAATGGAAACCTATTACCAGACTGCGAATTTTTATGCATTCATGAGAAATTTAAGTATGCAAAAAATGAAAAATACACAAAACTCACAAAAACAAACAACATACACAAAGTACAGTAAAAATTACAGTATTTGGTGGATGGAACAACCCCAATTTATGTAACCTTTCTTTATTTTTAACCCTTTGAGTGTCGAATCTAAATGATTACATCAAGTGTTGATCAAGTGTACTATTATAATTATTTATTTACGCAATATTAAATACAATATTTTTTCCCCTAAACATGTGTTTATCTCAAACGTTGATAATTTTTATTATGTATCGCATTTATAAAACAGAAGCATTTGCTACACGCATATACGCGTCCATAGTTCACGCTAATAATAATTTCCAATGAACGCACGTATACGTCCATAGCACTACTTAATTTCAAAAATATGAATTTAAATAAAAGCCCGCAGTCTACATATTACATATATGAAAAATCGCCTAAACTCAAATCTAAACGCAAACGTTTAAGTCAATTTATTTTTCGCACTCCAAAAGCTACGGGGATTAATATGGGTGTTCCTGTAAGAGCTTCAATGCCAGGTTGATACCAGCGCTCGGTTCATACATAGCGGCGATTGAATTCGATAACCCGGACGTTTAATCCAGATTTCAGTCGGCCTCTGATGAGCCGAAATGAACTTTCAGTCGATTGATCTCGGAATTGGTTCGATGAAGAACTTCCATGCGCATTTCCAGCTGTCTGGACCGCTTTAATATCACTTATTATCGATCCCCTCTTCTACATCAGCATCGATCGATACTCCAGTATCGGCTGGCTATTCTATACGCTGCATTCCGTTGCACAAGCAACGTTATTTGTCCACGAAAACATACGGAACAGGACAAAAGACGCAATGCAATCAGGACTTTGAAGTCAACAGCAAAACTGGGTTGAAATTGACTCTTTCCCATAAACGTGACTTCACTCTCTCAACCGAGCAGCTTCTCCTCCATTTATGAGGATGGAAAGTTACTATTTAGATTCCAGAATGTTCCGTGATTTTAGAGAAAATATTTGATTTTTGAGCAGATTTGAATGATAATTTGTGTTTAATTTCCGTGACTAATGGAACGCATAGATCTCATATGAGTGTTTAAAAATTGGTCATAATTAAGCATTTATTATGGATCCAATAATACGATTTATTAGGTCACTCGACAAGTTCCTAGGCGTTTGCAACCGTATCGGCATTAAATTATTTTTCGAATTGTGCAATCGAAGGAGAATTATCTATTTCTCATGAATTCTTGCTTGATCGTAAAAAATTTTTAATTCAGGTAAGTATCCAGTTGAAACTCTTAAGCGCTATAATTAGAGAGAAACATCTGGAATTGGCAAAAAGAACACGTTTTCTAACGAGACAACAATTAGTCCTGCGTATTGCTGAAATGGCGGGAAAAATTATTAAACCTTAACTGATTATAAGATATTCTAAACGTAGCAACATTATCTGCTATCATTTACTTGAGTTGCTAACAACGAAAATTTTATTAATGGTGAGGAATGTAATCCATTAAGGGAACAAAAAAATAACTTGAAGTAGTTTCATTTCTGGAAAAGATGGAGATTTGTTAAGAAAAAAATTTATGAAACTATTCAATGTCATATACATACACATACAACATTATAAGATAATATGATGTATTGCTTTTGAATGTCCCTCGAATATCGCTACGAACTTTCCGAACAACCTGATATAGAAAAATTCTTTGGTGAAAGATGATTCGATGTAATTCTGGTTCTTTGTATTACGTATACAGTAACAGAAAAAAAACGGAGTAAAAATTAGGCTATTTAAAACTGAAATAAAGGACTTATTTGTAATTTCAAAGCTAATTTTACGAAAAACTCGAGTCACATTTTCATGGTTAGGTGTCGGCGGCCATTTCTCGTGGATGGCGGCACTCGATGAAATTAAAGCGTTAATTGCAGCGGGTCACGCCGCGAAAATGAAGTGGCAATTACGCTAGCATTGGTCAGCGAAATATTTCCTGCCACTTTTTCTTTTCTATTTTCCCTCTCCGTTTACCTTCCTTGCCATTCTTCCTTCTTATTCTTTTTATTTTATTCATCGCCCGTTTGCTTTCCTTCTTTTTAATCTAAACGTACACAGAAGAAGAATCGATTGATCGGGGGAAAGGGAGAAAAGAAAGGAAAGACGCAAAAGGAAACAGAAAAAGAGCCGGCTGTCGAAAACAAAATACATGCGAGGATCCACGGCCAATTAGGCTGATTTATTATTTTAATTGGTCCGTTTAATTGGCCATCTGATTATTCGCCGGTCGACGTGAGTCGAAAGTAACGGGGAACCAGTTCGAACCTTCTAATCGATATGTCCATACGGTTGCACCTAGCCAGACACACTGCACACGCTTGCGTACTTCCGGTTCCACGCACGTATGCACTTTTATTTAATTTACATTCGATTATTTTCGATTTTAACGCAGTAATGTGGAAGGGATGAAATTTTAAGAGGTGAATATCTATGTTTGGATTTCACGTGAAAACAATGTCTATTGTACATTCGTATCGATTGATATATGTGTATAACGCAAAAATTTGAAATTGATAGCATCAGGTCTAGTAATAATTACTGTTATTTTTGTCTCATACGTTTGTGAAATTAAAAAACGACATGAATTGTTACTGAACCTGATATTTTCTAACACAATTAATTTTATGGAATAAATATGAAAAATACATGGAATTTCTATATTTGAATTTCAAATACAAACGATATCGATATCACCATTGATCGATGGTTAACCTCAAGAATTGCAATTGATAGTATTTAATAGACAAAGTTAAATTTAGAAAAAAAAAATACGCAGAAGGTGGAAAATTGCTATACATATTTGAATTGCAAATCTAAAGGAATAGATATAGATACCGGTTGACGGTCTAATAAGGAAATCCGAAGTTAGCGGCATTTGTTAGGAAAAGTTAACGGGAAACACAAAGGCACGAGCACGTTTTCCTTGACACTTTGAACAAGTAAAGAATAGATAAATAGCTGTGCATTCATATCGTTGCAGGTTACTGTGTGATAATGTTGCGCAATGCGGCTTCTGCACTCTGGACGAACAATTGTTTAAACGCGATACAAAGTCTTTGTCTTCATACATTCTTTCTAATTTCTTTACACGATAACCAAATAATAATAATAATAACCATTATTGTTATAAATTGAAAAGAAAAAGCATAAAACGTAGAAATAATTTTTATTTCTATTATTATCATTGATTTTTGCACACTAATTTCTATGAAAAAGCTCCTGCATCATTGTCAAATTTTTATATGGAAAAAGGACTGTAAAATCTGGAGTACCATTTAGTTTCAACCTCGAAACGCCATAGCAAGTTAACTATACCTTATATGTGTATATCGCATGTATACCATAAGTATATGCGTTGGTTGTCTCGAGAGGCTCATTCGTAACCGTGTGCTCGCTGAACAAGCAAAGATACGTCTAATGCAAATGATCAATTTATGTTAAACAGGTCGACGCGACGCCGACGCGTAAACGAGAGAAACTCTGCGAACCACGGGTCCTAGTATGACGGGAATCATGGGATTCAACGCGGCCACGCGAGCAACGTTAAATAAGGAAGTTCATTGACGAGAGTTAACGACGTATTATGGCACTGGAAACAGACAAGAGGCGCGTAGGTACTTTCTTACTAAACAAAGGTTTAAAGTCGAGCACCGTGACACACGCCATGGGAAAAAGAGCCAAGCAGCCTTCTTTCAATTATCTCTATTTCGCCTTTTATTTCCGTTGAGGACAATTCGCTGTTAAGCCTGGACTGGTATTAAAGCCAATTTATGGCGAAAATGTAGTTCACATATACTGTTAACAAATTAAATGTAAATTGGTGAAAATTTAGAAGAACATTGTTCCTCTGTAACACTTAATACGAAAGAAAGGTACTCGGCATAAGGAATGGCTTTATATTTCTTTAATATTCCAAAGAACTAAAGAAAACCAATCGAATTTTTTCCTATCACCTGAAAAAATTTCACATACTCAATATGACATTTCACCAATAATCACCCCTTTCTCATCCCCAATTAATCCTACTTCTTCAAACCCTAATTAATCCTTTCCCCAATACAGAAATCCCTACACTATGTCCTTAAATTCTCCAACAAAATTTCTCCTATATTTATCGTCAATTATAATTGACAAACACAACACAGCACTAATTCGAAGGTCTGAAATTTCACTGAGATTTCAACATTTCTCGCGCTTAATCGCGATTAACGTGTATGGAACGAAGTCAAAATGATAGAAAGAGAGGAAGAGAGACGGAGAACGAGCTTTTAACGTAGTAATTTACCGACGAGGCACAGAACTCTGCCTGTGGGATTAATTATCGCGTGTGTACAGCGCAAAGTATAATAGAAGCGGCGAATAAACGAGTCGAGGAACTTGGATTGCTCGCTAGCTGGGATCGTCGTTACGCAGACCGGAATTACGGTAATGAAGCTCCTTTCGCGATCTCTTTCTCTTTCTCTCTCTGTCTCTCACATAGTGCATTGCATACGCCTAATGAATAGGTCCAGATGCTGGCACCAGCCATTTTCCGAAACTCTCCAAGGCCAAGTTCATATCGGCCCAACAGTCGTCCACTGAAATTGGCTCTGAAATCGTAGTCTCGTGGCTTCGTAGTTATCTAGTAATCGAGAATGACTGTGTATGAGTATGTACACCATACAAGAGTCCAAAGCGATGCAGAGTGACGAAAATAGTAGGGAGATAAAAGGGAAGAACGTATGGATTGCAATTTTGTATGAGCAAAAATGTGGAGCATATTTATTAAACGATTTGTCTTATTGTGCGAGAAAAATAGAGACAAAGGGATGCTATATGTGTGAACAACAAAAGCGAGCAGAGATTGTGCATCTCTTTAAAAATGTCTATGGTAAGTATTTTCAATTTAACAATACTGTTTTTCAACAATCTAAATATTTTCTTGCAATTAATTTTTAATGTACTCAACTCAAGGTCACTAATAAAGTTTTATAAACTTTACACCAAACGAGGACAATAGAATATTTCAAGCAACGTCTAACAATTTTTGTTATGTATTTATACAAATGTTAGGTCCAGCATTACTTGATTACAAAAATGTTGCCTTTTCTTTTAACCCTAGGCGGTGTTTACTAATTATTACATTTAAGTGCCGGAACCGTGAATAGTATTTGTTCAAATTAGGAGTAGCATTATTCAACAAAAAGTCGAGAAAAATAATCTTTTTCCAAAACCACCAATTACACACTAGAATTTAATACTATCAAAAAATGCTACAAATTTTACGAACAAGCTATATTTTTATACTTATATCTTGAAAACTGAAATTTGATTATTCGTGTAACTTTACAAATTCCGTGCAAAAGTTTTAACAGCATGCTAATCGTCGCTGCCATGCAAATATATTCTATGGCCATTGCACGTATTTACAATTCACGATGAACAACCACGAGCTTGTTATCAGGGTGCCAGCAATTACGATCGAACTGGATATTTATGGACAAGGGCCGTGTGTCCCGAATCGGCCTTTCTCTGACCAATCTATGTACGATTCGTTTTTATCTCCTCATCCCCTCCCGCTTTTTTCCCTCTCGATGCACACCCTGGTTGATTTGTTGTCGCAGATACAGAAACGACGGATCCGCGGACCCGCGGACACGCGGCCACCGCTCGTTTTTCCACTTTCCTGAATCCCCGCTGTTAAATCGCGCTACCTTTTGTCCCGTATCGAGTGAATTTTGGTTGCGCGTAAAACAAATGTTTGGCGAACACGCGTGGACACGAGCATGTTTACTCCGTGGCTGGTTTTCGCATGGGAACAGAGTTGTTACTACATTGCATCCAATGGGTGTTGGCTTTTTTATGTATGGAATGAGTAGCGTACGATTTTCTGAGTGAATACTTATGTTTCTTTTTGTTTTGTTTTGTTAGGTGCTTTTTGCAGTTAGCAGGACAATCTTTGATAGTGACATTTTTTTCTAAGTAGTCGAATTCGGAGCACCCATTATTCAAATGTATATATATAGTGTATATGTCCAAAAGTTCTATTATCCGTATAGAGTGCTACTTAATAATAGTTGTTTAATTTGAAAGGTTTATGTAATTTTAGAGTTAGATTCGACCAACTCCGGTCTGTATCAACACATTGCTTGTACTGTAGAACGGATTGAACTTCAGTTTCCGTGCAGTTTCAGGATATACATATGTAAAACATGCATGCAACTATTCAAAGATCTGTATTTTTATCACAAACAGGTTATTGATACAATTATGGAAGACAATTCGCGACTTCCTTCTTCGGCGTTAAAGAACCGAAATACGTCGATTCGCGACTCGCGTCGACAATATGTCAAGTGTGAAAGTTCAAATCAGATTTAGCATCTTCAGAGAATATACATATAATTCACATAAAAATAAATTGTAGAAGGGGCTAGATTCGAATTAAGTTCAGTGTAGATGCAAATTAAATTTTAGCTGGATTTGGATTAAACTCACGGTAGATTAGAATTGATTAAACAAAGGTTAGGATCGATTTAAACACTAATTAAATTTAATTCGAATTCAGGTTAAATATGAGTGACATTTAGGATAACTTTCGACTAGATACGAGAATTGGAATGATGCATAGAATTTTAATAGCACTATCATGGTATGTTATGTAAATTAAACACAAAATTTGTTTAAAAAAGAAGTGATTAACAATCGTTTAAGGAAATGATAAAAGGTGCTATTTTACCGCTAGTGTAGTATACCAAATTTCAGCAGAATTTCGATCTCGGTAAGATCTTCGCAATAGAGCACGTATATCGTGCGCAACGGGCCAGTACGCACGCGTCCGTATGTTTAATTCATGACGATGCATTACTCATTCATTCATGCGATCATGCAGAAGCCACTTCTGAGAAGAATGCCGTAACAAGTTTCTGGAAGACTATCTTTCTCTTTCTTTCTTCTTCTCTACTAAGAGATTCGACAAGCATGAAGCCTTGAAATGACGCTAATCGTAAGAGGATGAAAATCGACCGTAATCTCGCGAAACAAAATGGTAGCAAATCGTCCGGAAATATAACATTGTGTATATAGGCGTATTAGCAATGATCCCTCGTATGTGACAGAAGTAGGATTGATAGTGTTATATTTCTTGGTACCGCGTTGCAATGATTCCTTGAAATTTAACACAGTAGTAATCAAATGGGTGGTTATCTTGATCTTTGTTTTCTTAGCATTATACCACCGATATGTTCTTTATTAACTGTTGCTGTTGCATTAGATAATATATTGTTGCATAATTTTTATCTCTACTATTCCCTCAAATTTTATATTTCTACGTCTCACAATTAATATTTTTCTTCTTACAGTGTTTCCTTTTACAAGTTTCATCTTAATAATTTCTTCTCTTTAAACTAAATTTACTTTTTTTAGCTTTATTTATAAAAATATGTTAACTGTATTAACATAATATATGTATTAGGTGTACAAAATAATTTGGTGCATTTTTATAAAATTCCCCGTGTATATACGCAAAGTCAATTACAATCTTGATGCTCAAAAGAATTTTCATTATTCAATCCGCATTATAGGCGACTTATGAATTCCATTTTAATAAAAATGATGACCAGTTTAAGTGAATAAAAACTTCAAAACTTTAAACATAAAGGCATCGAATTAAGTAGTACACTTAATACATTACATTGCTTATAATATGTGTATATCTCCCGCACCTGAAGAAATTCCATATCAATCTTCGAGATACCAGCCACGTGGCTTAAAAATACCATCCACTTTGGATATTCCGTTCGACGTAATTCGTCGACGAGAAACTTGCAATTTTACAGTTACATAGAATGGACAACGGTAGTCGTTGGCTTTATTGGCTACCGGTTGTTCGACAGGCAAAGACAGCCATAGCCAGTTTCCATGGCTGAAAAATGGACGTGTGCACCCGTCGTCAAAGGATAACACGCTGCTCCACTTTGTAGCCTTTTTCCCTTTGCTCGCAGTCTACCCTTGCTGACCCTTTCCTGTCGCATCGATTCGATAGATTTCGACTGGCTACTGGACCGATTGTCATCGGCCAGGACGCGTATCGAAGACTGGACTAGATTCGATTGCATTCTAGAAGAGGAATGCAATTGATAGCAGCGATCAACTGTTCTATGCGATACGTGATAACTTGAATGAAACAGGATGGTCCAAGATGCTGCACATTCACGGTTTCACTTTTTTATTTCAAGTGATTACGGATTTATGGGAAGTTTGAACGTGTAAAAAGATAAATGATGCCTATAATATTTAAAATATCCAATGCCCAACGCATGTTATGATGTATAAGAGGCCAAACACATGTCCATTTAGGTTTTTATAACAATTGGCTATTTATAAAAATATGAATTCGCATAAATATCCGCAATTTAGCGATGATTATTGGATGGATTCAATGGGATGTTTTAAATCTAAGGAGTTCAGAATTAATTGGTAAAAATATGGTTTTGAGAATTTTAGTTTCAGTTTGGTGTAGTTTGTATGACAGAATTGTAGAGAGAAATAAATAGTTCTTCTTACTCGAGGAAGCTTACAGTGTTAAAAAGTGAAACCAATGGTATTATAAACATTTTTTTGATGAGAAATAAAGTATCTTCGATCAAGTATTTCGAAAATACTTAAATATACTAAGACATTTCCCTCACAATTATATGAATATTTTGACACATAAAAATGTTGAACACTGAAGTTAATTATACCGATCAACTCAAAAAAGTATCTAACGTTTAGTTCCATAGTGTAACAATTAAAATAATTAATAGCACAGTTAATATTTTAATAATATAATACAAATTCTTATATACGAATACATGTGAAACACCATTTTACGGAAATTCGCAGTGATATTCATCATTAGAATAGCAATTAAAAAATTTCATCATGTCATTTATTAGTGTAATATGACCGTAAATTAGAAACCGATTCTTTCAACCTTCACCCTTAAGCAAGAAGTGCCCCCAATTAATACATAGGCAGTCATCAAGCGAAAATGAAATTATCATTATACCAAGTAAAACAAAAATATGAGAAAAGAAAATTAAACTTGCTGGTTGCCTCACATATTCCGTGAATTGATCAATAAAGAGATCTTGCTTGATTCCAGCGAGCATTAACGTAACAGATAAGAGAATACGGACCGCAAAATGTACCGTGGCGAATCATTTGGTAGGTGTAATTAAAACTGAATGCGAAATTTCCAAGGAACCTTGCGTTCCCAACGTGACACGTCTCGCTCTTTTGAAGTACGTCCCACTTTCTTGATCTCTACAGGGAGATCACGTAATCCTCACGTACATACATACACTACCGCTCAAAAGCTTATCATTTATACGATGAGAGGACAATTTAGTTTTTTAATGGAAAAATATGAATAAATATTTGAACTTTTGATATTTTATGTCACTGCTTAATCCTTTCATTAGTGTCGGTGTCTACAGGCGCTACAAAACGTCTTGAAACGCTTGAGATTCTTTGTTTAAAAAGTAATATAAGTAGAAATTAGTATAAAAATAGTAATTATGCATAAACAGAAAAAAGGGCATGTCGATGTAATGAAGATAACCTTTAACACTAATCGTACCGGGGTTTAACATGTATTTATCCAATAGTTCATCCTGAGTGAAAAAACGCAAAAAGAAAAGCAAAATGTGAGAAACTGGTTAATCAGACAGTAAAAGAATTGTCATAAAGTTAAACGAACGAAAGAGATAACAATGGATGTAGAATCTTAAATCAAATATTTTAAAACAAGTCATCTGAATGGGCGTGGTATGGTTAGTGTTAACAGGCCTACTAAATGGAAGAAATGAGAAAGTGCATAACTTTTTATTTGATTTATTAATAAGAATTATAATATAATCTATAATATAATCTATAAAAATAAATTGTGAAAATTAGAAGTGATATCAAACTTTTGAGCTGTAGTGTACTTGTACTGTATGACGTCTTTTACCCGTTCTTTTTTTCTTCTTTTTGGCAAAAAATTACATGGATTACCTTGGTCAATTTTCGAGCGAAAGATATAGTTATATAATTCGACAGCGAATGCAAATTTATGGGTCTATTAAATGAAATCGAGCCTGTTTCAACTGGTTATAATTATGATTACTGCGGTGCTAGATGTTTAATCTTGATGTTTAAATTGAAGCTTTTGAAGTGAGTAACTTTTTCAGAGATTTACGTGGGCCTGGGATTTATTTTATCAGAGCGAGACGGCAGAGATATTTATTTGAATATTAATACTGAAAATTTGTATTAACGACTCGGAAAGAGTATTTCAATTTAATATTACAAATTGGAAAATAAAACTGTAAATGTATAAGTCTATAAATACGATTTAAATTACGACAGTTTATAAATTATTTAATACTGTTGTAATAAGTAAAGAGAAATAGAAGCTTCAAGTAAAATTTAATAGATACTGCTTCAAAATTATTTTTATAATTAATAGGAACTACATACTTAAAGTGAAACTTTCAAATTTATAAATTTGAACAGTTAATCTGCTTTCCTTTACAAGATCAGTATTGCGCCCTTGAAAAAATCCTATAATTCGACACTCGTGTAAATACAGTAAAAAATACCCACAAAAACACTAAAGAAATTCTAAAATCTCTCTTCTAATCTAAAACTTCTCTTCAAACATTAATCAACGCAAAACAACCCAAAAATTCCCCTTTGACGCTAATCAAAACATCATCAAAAGGCTAAAAATTTCTTTCCAATGCTAATCAAGTTAATTTAATGTAACAATCCTACAAACCTCGCCCAACATTCATCCAAATCTTTTTCATCAACACCAAACCCCAATAAACGATACATTAATCACCAACAATGACTAGTATTTCATGCTAAATCTAAAAAAAGTTCCTATCTAATAACTCCTTTGAAACACAGATCCAATCCTCCTGTAATATCAGCAAACAACGACAAACAACATATTCATCAACAGTGATCTTATATTCTAGGCATTTCACCATGTACGAAATAAAGAGTCGACAGAGGAGTCGTGAACTGAATAATTCTTGAGTGGTCGAACGTGGATGTCGCAGATGTTGCAGATCGATAGTCTCTTTCTGGCTGTGGTTCGTGCTCAAAGAGCAGCTTGTCGCTGCCGCTCGATAAGATACGACCCGATTCGACCAACATTCCATTCGAGAGTAGAGAAGAGACTCTTTTCCTATACCTCTTCCCTTTCCCACGAATTATTGGTAACTGGTGATAATTGAAAGAGAGTAACTCAACTACCTCCTCTGCTAATTTCGATTAAAAACCATTCTCGAGCTCTTTATCGTATCGTTTGAAAAGGACAAATACTTTCTGAATAGATCGAAAGAGAACGGAGAAGATTTCTAAGTAAACTTTTCCTTGGCGAGCTTCTCTGATAAGCTGTGAGATTAATAAGCTTGAAATTGTAATCGATAAAAGAGATAACGAATGGTGATTTAAAGATTTCATTCTAACATTACCAGAATGTTACTTGATTTTGGAAAGAAAAAAATTAGCATTGGTTACAATTTTCTATTTAACCTATCGCCAGATTATTTAAATTCAGAATTGTTTAAGGCGAATTGAAGTAGTTCTTTAAAAATTTATGTAGGTAATCTTACATTATTTTATCAACCTTTTAACTGCTGCCACGCAATTAGTTTGCACTTACTGACTTGTGACGGAGTTAAATCGGCAACTATAGAACCAAATTTGGAAATTCGAAGATGGTTTACATACACGTACTATGGAATTTAGGAACTAATAATCACTACAAATAATGAGCAAATAAAATAAAATCCAAAAAATTTACATATGTAAATTTTAATGAGACGTAACTTTTAAGTTGCATGGCGTTACAGAGGGTTAAGGACGGAATGGTGGTTGAAGGGTTTAAATTGCAAAGTAGTTGAGGAGTTGTGGAATTGTGGAAGCTTAAACTCCACAAATAAGTGGAGTTTAAGTGGAGATTTTGGTGAAATATAAATATTAATTACATTATGGTATAACACAGCAATAAAGATAACAGCTACACTAATCGAATTTGATCAATTAAATTGTTTCACATTGAGAGAAACACTCGTACAGCAAAATGGAAGAGCAATTTTCTCCCATGAGTGATTTCGTGGAGATCGATCGCGAGTCTGCCATTTAGAGCATGATACTTTCACCTAATCGATCGCAAGAGTTCGTGATTTATGACGATATTAAAATGGTCACGTCGATTCTGCATTCTATGTGTATGCAGGGACCGTAGTTTCTTCAACGTTTTAACGTCCTTATTTATAAAACCGGAGGAAATGATACTTCCGGTCAGAACCGCTAGCATATTTCAAACCAACATACCACGTCAACCACGTTTCGAGCACATTTAACACTCTCTGAACCCAAATTTCTTTTTGCTCTCCTTCCTTGTACTAGTTGGCTTGATTACAAAATATCAAGTCGAAAAGATTTTCTGGAATAAAACAGAATTGGAAATTAAAGGGATTTTGGATATTGAATGTCTTCTATCATTGTGCATTTAAATAGATTCGTGTGTATTTATTTAGAAGATTGCAAAAATGGATACAAAATTTGTGTCTATGGATTAACTGAGCTTTGTAGTCGAAACTTCGCGCGATAATATCTAGATAGTGAAAACACTGTGACATTTATACGTATCACAAACATAATTTTCATTTATTGGAACATTCTGTGATATTTTTTCAAATACTACTCTGCTGAACAAAAGACAAAATATGTGTCAGAAAATTCGAATGGATGATTTATTGTGTATCCTCTTTAAAATAATGTAAAAGTATATATTCAGCTTAATGTAAATCTGGTAACTCTATAAATCGAAGCAAAATTCATCAACAAATTATCTGTGCGTATACGATTAATCTTAATAATCTCGAAGTACCATCGATCACCATAACAAACGGAGCAGATATGATTTATCACATGTTACAGCTCTCTAATTCTCCAACCCGTTGAGCATCTGTTTTGCGCCATCTAAATTACACCTGTTATCGAACTTTCCTACTCTCATACACAGTATTACAGTGTATTTACATTATCTTCTCAAATTTTTCAGGCAAAATATAATTTTATTGTACTATTTGAATGAAAGAAACGAGAGCCTACACAGATGTATAGCCACTTATGAGCAAAGTACCCTCGAACAATGCGGATTTGAACTGTGCGGATTTTTTCTGATAAGTATATTGGAAAATTTGGAAAAGTTTATAGGCGCACCGCATACCTTAAAAGTATACAAAAATTAAAAAAATGTTGGACGTATCATAATTGCATAAAATATATATAATACTAGTATATTTCATCATTTGCTGTCATAAAATATACGCACACTTATTATGAAAAGATTAAATTAATCAAAACCCTAGAGAAAATTCTAAAACTTCATTATCCCTTTTATGCTTGGATATTTAAATTCAAAACCTATGTCGTTTGTGTTTTACTTTTATTCTTTATTTCTCTGGTTCTGAGTATGCTATAGAAGCTGTTACGTAAATATTCGCGACGCTATTTTAAAAATTCTCGACTTTTCCACGACAGTCGTGGATCTTTTTCTTGGTTTTCGGGGAGTCAAAAATTATACACGAATTTTTAGCTACGTGAGGAGAAATGTATTTTTAGAGATATCATTGAATTTTTTAACAATTGGGAACTGTATCTATGATATACATAAATACCGCAATATTTTCACTTCCATAGACACGAGTCCAATTGCAATCATTTCTCGAGCATAAGAAATTTACTTCCCCGACATTTCAGATTCTATATTCGAGAGTTTATTTAACCCTCTGTGGACTGGTGCCACAAATATCCGCCCAAGTTTTTTTATTTTCTGGACAAACGTTGATTTTTAAATTACTATCATTAATAGACATTGCTGTTAACAATTGGACAATACTTCATTAAGACCCATCGTGAAAGGGTTAATAATTGAACGAAAATTTGTGAAATATATTATAGTTCCGTCCCCAAAGAGTTAATGTATAAACTCCACGTTTTTGAAAATATGACCGTCTTACAAATACAGATATTTGCTTCGTTTCGTAGTTACAGATAGTTGCACATTGAAAGCGAATTGTTCACGCAACAGACATACCAGATATCGAACGATCGCAACAGAAACGATTACAAAGGGGCCCTCGATTCGCGAGGATGTTTTATCTGTACAACTGCTTCTCAACTATCTGGAACACCGTGTATCTAACGTCGCCTACTCGCCTGTAAACTAGGCCAGCGTACATCCTCGTTGTGTTTGCTAATTTGTTCGTGGAAACGCACGCCAAAAGTTGTAGATAAAAAGTTTATTAGGCCGCTTCAATCCCCACGGGAGGTGAATCCAACTCTCGTGCAAATGTTTCCCCTTTTTGTTCCAGCTGTCTCTTTTTGGTTATCTGCTGATTCGTTGTTTTGTTTTTGTTTTACAAATGACACTTTTCTCGTTTTGAAAACGATTTTATAGTTATTTTAGGTTAGGGGAAAATGGATACTACATGTACATATGTCTATTTTTACAACGAATGGCACTTATTCCCTTTTCTCTAATTTATGTATGATAATTGTTTAAAAATTCTTTGTGAAAAAATATAGCGAAGTAAATTTTAATTATTACTTTGCAGGAGCGAGTGAAAATTCGATATAAGTTTTTTCTAGTCTAATTAATGCCTTCAAGCAAAATATTTTACTACAGTTACTTGTAGACTGCGAATTTTTATGCGAATTAATATTTTTACAAACACAATGAAAAAAAAATGGAACCTAAATAGAGATACATTTCACTCTCTAAATATTGTAACAATTTATATCTACTTTTATATAATTTTGCATATTTTGATTTCTCATAAATGCATCAAAATATATAATCTGGCTATTAGCGTAACAGTAGTAATTATACTCACACTAAATATAAATCAGAGGAGTTAAATCCTGTCTACAAATAATTTTTAATCAAGACACAACCCTCCACCCCTCTATTAAATCCTGTACAACCCCCCATTTTCATTAATCAAACCCTGCAATATCGTAATTTTTCCCATTAAAACATGTAAAAGAGTGCAACGTGAAATGTGAATTTATTGCAAATTTTTGTCTAAATTTCGCAACACGCCGGGACTCGATATCGCTAATTGATGAAAATTACTTAATCCCTTCGCAACGAATTAAATGGTAAAACAGGTTAAAAACGGGACTCCAATTGACGATCGCATTATATTAATGGAAAAACTATTCTCGTAATTTTCTTCGGAGATGAAAACACTGTTCGATAGAACCGTTGGTTAAAATAAAACGAATTTCCAATTCGACAATTTTGGCAAAAGAGAAGGAAGGGTATTGGCGGAATTGACCATTGGCCAACAGTTGAGGAGGCTCACCTCTGCCATTTTCGAGTATTGATTTACCATTTTGCTACTCTGCGTTTTTCGTAAAAGGGGAAATATAGTGAAAATAACGTTGAATGAAAAAATATTTGTTATAGCAATATAATAAATTTGGTAATAAAATACATTTCGCAGGATGCTACAATAAAGTACATTTTAAATAATTATGAAATAAATTCACATTTATTGGAACAACTTCGATATAAACTTGAAATAAAAAAGGATATTAGTTTATATGAGTTCGGGAGTTTATTTAAAAATATTTGTTGCAGCGATGCAATAAATTCCGAACAAATAGTGAAATAAAATAAACTTGGAAATATTTCCACCGTAAAATAAATTTTAAGTAAAAGCGGATATTATATTACTTTTACTAATCCCTTTTTCAGGAAAATTATGTTTTTATAATAAAATCTATCGATGATTTATTTTTCATTACACCTACGTGTGTATGGAGTTCGAAGGGCTAATTTGTTTCCCCTCGAATAACTCGTAAACTTTGGGTTCCTTTTGTACATAAACTCCAACTTTCTTGGAAAGCAAACTCTGAGCCTTCCAATTATCTTCCTGTTCAAACCAGCAACTTTTGATTTGTTGTCTTAAGTAATCTTCGGAAAAAATTGACGTGAAAAGGTAGAAGGAAATTGAAATTTTTTAGCTGGCTGTTTAAAACAAAGGTAAGTATAAGAGTTCCTTACTTTTCTTCCTTTAGGAAGCATTCCACATATCTACTACGTATTTCAATAACAAATACTCTATATGACTTTTCCAAAGAATATTGCAAACAACGAGAATATGAAAAAAGATACGGAGTCGGAAAGAAGTCTAATATTTTTCACAAAATTTTAATCTCAAGTTCCTACAAAAGTAAGTTCCACATCCTTAGATATCATAATTTTACTAATTTTTCTAGACCAGAAAGAAATCCATTAATAAACGAACCACAATTCTTATTATATTTTAGAATATCTAAGTATAGGGAAATCCATCAAACAAATGAATCAGACTTCTTTAAATTATCGCATACCGAAAACAAAATCCTTGAATCTATATTTAATAGAATGTTTATCAATTATCTCTGAACTTTACTTAAAAATGATCAAACTGAATATAAAACTTATACGACACTATGTGTTCTAATAAAGGAATACTCAACAAAGGAATTAAGAATCTATGAATTACATCGAATCAGAAATAAAATTTCCAAATCTACATTTAACCGAATGCTCATCAATTAACTATGAATTCCGCACCAAAAATCTACTTGAAAAAAATTCCCAATTACTCAACTAAAATCGTAAACTTTATAAACGACTATTTCTGTCCAACATCCACTAAAAAGGCATCGAAGAAAAGAACTCAAATTCTACGAGATATACCGAACCAAAAATAAAATTCTCGAATTCCTATCCAATCCAATTTATGTGTATATTAATTATAAATTTCGCTCGAAAAGTGTACATTAAAAAGATACCTAATTACCCAACGAAAATGCTACACTTGACAAAATGTTATTTCTGTACAACATCCAATAAAAAGACACGAAACAAACGAATCATGCTTCGTGATCCTCATCTTGCTCTTACGACCAGTTCCATTGAAAAACGCGACACGGTCGGTAGCAAGGGCTCATTAATCCCCGATGCGTTCTCTTGTCGTCCCTCGATTCGCCTTAACTGTCGCGCGTTCCTTGAGTACACAGTCCCGAAGCCCACTGTCGGATCTCGATGAAAAAAGGGGTACAACCGAGGAAGAAGCAAGAGGCAAGCAAACGGAAGCTGCTTCAACCTTCGTCTCTATCCACTAGTTTAATTAGTTCGTTAGCCTTTTCATTGAACTTCTTTCTTTTTCTTCCCAATTTTTTCTTATCCCCGTGGTTTCCTTGTATTACTTTAGTTTATCTCTGCGTGTTTTTCCAGCGGAGAATTTTCCAAACGTTTCTGGGCTCCATGCCAAAAACCCTTGCACTTGGCGCAGTCGAGTAAACGTAGTTGTACACTACCAGCAAAAAGTTTGCAGGTACTAGCATTTCTCATGATATTACGTTTTCTTGTTGTGACATAATTTAAGCGACAATTGAAGATTCTTTAATTTTCTCCGTTTCGTCCGTTGTTTGTGTTAATGAAAAAGTTTCTCTAAACTTATATGTGTAGAAGTATTAGCGGATTCGTCTAATAACTGTAAGTCCAACTATACGTCTAGGTAACCTTGAAACATCAATCCCGGACATCTCAGAAACAATATCGAACCCTATAATACCGAATATAATATGTAAATAGCGTGACTCGTTATATAAAAACCCGTTCGGTCGCTGATGTGTTAATCATTCTAGTATCATTTTATATACTCTTACTATATGTAAATAAATGGAAGTGCTCGCATACTTATAAATAAACTACGGATGTTTATGTGTTTATGGGAAATTTAAATGTGCAAAAGGTTACAAAATACCCAAGAACATACAAAACTATGGAAAGTGTATAAAGTAAAGTATCCTACGTTATTATAATTGGAGGGTAAAACAATTTTCTATTTAGGACCCATACTTTTAGTTTCAATCATAACAATATAAGTTTGTAAATATCCACAGTATACCTATGAGCAGTGGTGTACATAGGGGAGGATGGATATTGATAAATATCGAGGATATTTCGCAGTAAATAAATTGCAAGGAACCTTCGTTGCTATTTCTTCAAGGAGATATCCGAGAAATGAAACGGGGCTTTAGATCTTGACGGGAGAACGTAGTACTACGTGTTTTTACTGGGGAAAGCGCAGGACGCGAAGCTGCTTTTTGCTGTATCTGGTGAAGGTTATTGATGTGGTGTTACAATTTTTTAGTTTTTGACGGGTGAAAGTTATAGTTAAAGACGCAGTGCCACGCCTTTTTTTTTGTTACGATAGCAGAAAGTCTATTAATATGATTGGAAGGAACATTACTTGACATTATCGTAATATTGTGTTTTTCGAGCGGAAAAGTTGGAGAATTTTATATAGAAATATTCAATTTGTTTGAGATTGAGGATTCAATATTTGAGCAATGTTTTTTAAAGTGATATAAATCCAATTTTAAAAAAATAAGTTAAAGCTAGATTTAGTTAGACATGGAGGTCTTCTTTTAGATAAACTCTTAAATGCCTCAGTGTATGAATAAATAGATTTTTACCACTTTGAAAAAACGGCTCATACACATATATACATATAATAGTACCTTGTTCTTTTACTGAAAATAATCATGACTAATTCAGATATGTAAGTACCAGGTTCCAAAGTCTAAAATCATCCCCGCCCAAATGTATATCCTACGGCTCACACCTTTCCCAAACACACATACCCTTCTTTAATTCTTTATTACTTAAGTGGAGTCTGAAAGCCTCTGCTGGTGTTATGTTCCATTTTAAATGCAAGAAATTAGTACAGTGCGTCTCTCACCTCTGTGAGATTTATTTTAGAAAATGTGTCAAAGTAAAGCAGTAAAAGAAATGGATAAAAATCGTTCATACATATACATAAATAAACTAGAAACTCAGAAGCATCGCAGACTCCACCTCGGCTTTTACGACTCAAATATGGTCTCGGCGATAGAGGGTTAAACAACTTATCGATCTCCCGCCATAGGAATAAATCGAAGCAACCATAACCGGAACAAGTATCTCCTTCGTTTCTAAATCAAAGTCCAACAGATTTTTGTTGCAGCAATCGCGCAAAAGAGTGACGTAGAAAAATAGATCGATTTGGCGTTTCACACAGGCGAAAAAGGGGTAGTTTACAACGTGGAAGAGGGTTCAGATAAAAAGGGTCGTAACTCAAGCGCAGCTAGTATTTTCGATGGGAAAACATCCCCCTGGAATGGTTATTTCGATTCTGTGGGGTATAATATGTAAAGAGATTCCGTGGCGGTATCCAGGCACACGATTTCCTTCTAAAGTGCTGCGTCGATTTAGAAACCGCGAAAACCCCACTCCACCCCCGTATCGAAAACGAGTAAATTATGCACGAATTATACCCGTCTCGCTGACTTTATGTACGAGCCGCACGTACGTTATTTATTGCGACTCTTATCCATAATTATGGCCGTGGGATCGTAAGTGGCGAGAAGGCAACCCGTGCACCAATGGTTTCAATGGAGATCCTACGGAAAAGTATCGTAACCCCATTGGATTTACACCTTTTTAACGGAAGGGGTAAAGGGGAAAGGTATAGGAGAAAATTTCATGCGACCCAAGTGGGATTTTAATGGTGTGACGCTAGAAATCACAGGATAATGAAAAGAAAGAAAATATCAGGATTTTTTTAATTCATGTTCGACAATATTTCAAATTGCAAATGACATTGTCACGCAATATTGATTATTACCATGTCTGGTGAGAAGAAATGATTCCTTGCACCAAATGAATGAGACTGGGACATAAAAAATGAAAAATTCTTGCATGAGCTTAAACAAAAATAGACATTCTCTAATATAGCGTAAGATTTATTTACCGATCTTAAAAAATAAGGGAATGGCGATCATTTGAAGGAAAACATTATTTTTGAGTGGGGAAAGCTGAACTTATAAATGAAGATATAAAAAAACTCGACACCCTCTATAACGTTGTAAGGGAATCTAGTTATCAGATTTATAAAGAAATCGAGTGGATCAAGCACGATCTCCTTGTCTCGCGAAACGATCGTGTTAGCTGCAGTCAGTTACAATTGCACGCCTCTGTTATCCGCGGCGATACCGATAAATAAGACGATATTATGACCAGCGGCGACTGGTTCGCAATGCTTTCACTGGTATCTAGCTCAAAGTACTTAAGAGGCATACTCCAGCCACGTTATTATCCGGGTGCAACGTATACGTCCTCCCCGACACATTGATGACGATATTTTACGTGCCCCACGGCCATATTCTCTTCTAATCAACCCTCTTGCATCGATCACCATCCTGTGCACGTATAATCATAATTATACTTAAGTACAACGTTCATGTGCATTTAATGTTTTGTATATTATAGATTACAGACGCTGTAATCTGTATGATATTCGTGAAATTAGTTAAAATTTTAGGATCGATTTTTTTTAATAAAATTTTGATTTGACGTTGCTTGAGGAGTGTGATACTTGTGATGTTTATTAAGTTATTGCGGTGGGTTTTTTTTAACTGGATGAACGTTTGATTAAATGGTGATCATGAAGCGTGACACCTGTGAAATTTGTCACATATTTCGAGTAAGTGTTTAAATTTTGATTAGGTGTTAATCGAGGAATGTAATATTCATAAAGTTTGTGAAATTAGTATTTGCGAATGACGTTGAACCGATTGAACATTTAGTTTGTCTAACACGCCGCTTAATTAGTCCTGAACTGAGAACATATAAAACTACACTGCATCTGTATTTGTATCTCCATTAACACCATCATCATTCGTTCATTATAGCACACTATAATACACCGTAATATATTATATATTCGTCACTGAAATGAAACACTGACATACGGACACGTTTCTCTAGTGGTGGCGTGATGAATAATATTTAATGAGTTCAGTGGTAGACGTGCATCAGGTACAGGGTATGAATACTATTGAATACGCTTAGGGAAATTATGGTGCCGAGAGAAATGGCCGTTGGTGTGCGATGCTGCCACTACATCGCGAGCACACCGGTGATTGTGACAGAAGCACGACGATACAGACAACGTACCGTAACCGTACCCGTTACTGGACCGCCAGTGTAAATCAAGCTTTAGTACCAGCAACTCCTTTGACCTTAATAAAACGAGCCGCGGCGCGTCCACCATCATGCTAATCAGTGAAACAGCTCGTGATCTTTCGTAGTGTGATAAACCAATCGCTAAAACAAATCGCCTGAGCCAGAGTAATATAGTCCTTTATCTTTTTGGAATTCAAAGTAATTTATTAGGCTTTATTTTAGCATTTAAATCCTGTTAAAGTGTCATTTAAATCCACCCCCTCGTATATCTTTATACGCACAATGCTAGATGTCGAGCGTATTAGCTACTAAAATTTAGTACCACTTTCTAATAATGAAATTTAACTACAGCGGCTGTAGAAAGTATTTACTCAGCACTGTATTTGTTTTGGAATTTGAATATCAATTAGTTAGGTCTAAATATATTAAGTTCCACATTATCCGTAATTTAATGTATCGCATCTTTATACACATACCATTCGTAACCCATTAAGAACTCATTAAGCGTTATCGCAACATTTCATTTGCAATTTCTTTAAATTTGATAAAATCGGGCGAGCTAAGTGAAAAGAGAATTAACGACGCGAAAATATTGCACAAATTCCTGGTATGCCCTGGGATTAAAAAACAGAATTCAACGATGTCAATCGACTGAAAAAAAATTGCAAATGAAATACAACCTCAATCGACACTGATCTTTATAATGTTAACGAAATTCCAACAAATACAAACAAACTACAAAAATTCCGAACCAAAGCCTAGCGAACCTTCCTATTCGTCCTGGTAAAAAATCGCTAGAATATTCCTTAAATTGAGTTACGCAAATGAAAGGGAGGAACAGTTTCCGAGAACTCCGAAAATTCGTTCGTCAAATGAGCAAGCAAGGCGAAAAGTTCACGAGACGTGGTACCGAGCACTTCGCGAGACGAGATCCGGGCGAACGAACTTGAAAAATTCATAAATCTTATCGTTAACATCTGCTCGTGACGCGTTCGAGCTCGTTCGTCTTGGCATTCCTCTTATTTCTTTATGCCGGCCTTCCCTTCCTCGCATTTTTCCTGGACCACGGTTTACTTTCCATTCTACACTAGCGGATCCTCTTTTTCTTTTCCTCTCACGAAGGAAAATGAGAGATTACAATGAAAGGTTTACGCTCGGGACAGCAGGTGCGAACCTACCCCATCTACCTTCGCGTAATAAAATTTTGTAGAAAATTCTATCATGGAAGAAAGCTGGGCAATATAGGTATAGTGTGCGTAGCGAAGAATTTAGTAATATTTTGAAAAATTGCAGGGAAATAAGGCATTTAATCTCGTCTTTTAAAAAAAATCTTGAATTTTGTATTACGTCATTGTTGTAGCAAATAGAAATATACAAAATTTACTATTAAACCCGCATACAGATATTCTCAAAAAACACGTTAAACTCCTCCAAAAAAGTTTTCACCGCTCAACTGACGGCCAATTTATTTTCACGCGGCTGTCCGCGTGAAACTGAATAAAACGAGAGGCGGGCGCAGACTCCTCTTTGCGTGTATCTTTGGCCTGGATGACATAACGCGTTGGAGCGTCATGCAAACTCGACTTTTTTTAAATGCCCGCTTGTAAAAACTGCCAGAAGTTAGTTCAACGAGCTTTACAGTGGCCATGTCTTTCGAACCGAAGCGGAAATTTTTCGTACTGTGTTGACGTGTACTACGAAGTTAAGCGTGAATTGTGTGCGTGCGTAAATCACTTGATACAGAAGATTTGTTGGGCCAAAAGGGAACTAAATGTGCTGGTTTTCAGGTGCACAGAAATTAGAATGAATAATGACGTTGAAGCTGTAAGCTTGCTGTACTACTTTTGTATATAATTTGATAGCTTTTCGAGGATGGTATTGGCATTGTTTCGTGCGAAACCAAAGCTGAGCGAAATTTTGCTCGAATAACGGATAGAAACTACTGGATATAAGAAAAGAAGTTAGTTAGTCTCCCATTATTCTATGAATGCAAAAATTGTAGATTGCTCTAACAATTGAAATACGTATATTTAATTACGTTTTCACAGTTTGGCTAATGATAATTTATTTTCAATCACGCGTATCGTGGTCGCATTTTATGATGGATAAATAACACAGATAATGAAAATTAATGGATGCGGAGAATAAATGAAACGAATTGACATTATAAGCTAATACAAACCGTAAAGTAATATACACAAAATTTCAATCGAATAAATATTGCCGCTCAACTTCGATATCACATAATGAATATTTGCAAAATACACTCACGTTTGCAGAAATGATGCGCCTATTTTTCCCCTACTTCGGCATGCATATTCCAGATGGCCCAATTGAAAATCCTTCTCTCGATTGCACCAGGAAATTCACTGTAATTTACAAAAAAAACATACAGGTTAATAATGAAATAAGATGAAAAGAATATAAAAATATTCGGAAAATTCCACATTTTTTACCAACGATGCATATAAATCTTTGCATCTAACTTTTAATATTTATTTATATAAATGCCATAATAAGTATAAATAAAATTCCAATGGATGAATCGAAAATTAATTTGCCATAAAAAGCAGAAAAGTGACCAAGGAGATATAGCTAGCTACTTTCTCCAAGCAGTAAATTCGCCTACACCTTAATTAAGTCAATAATTCCACTATAAAATATTGAATTTACTGTAACTCGGCGTACGATGACTAAAATATAAATATGTAAATTGTTGGTCCTTTTACTTTCTAGTGCAATCGAGCGGCATTAATGCCAAGCAGCAGATTACTTGCATTGAAAAGAAATTATTTATCGATCATAAAGCATAGTTGGTGGCATCAAAACGTTTCCAGTGGCACAGTTTAACAAGGACGTTGAAATTACGTGGTTAGCATTGAGCAAATTGGTGGCTCGATCACTCGAATCGAGCTGCGGCGAAATTATATCACGCGCCAGGACCTTTCTATTCGCGCGATCATTCATAAGTCTGTCGATGCCGTGGAACGTGACGGCCAAGTATTTTAATAGCACCATCAAACATTCTTCAGGAACCCGATAGCGCAGCGATTAAGTCCAAACTAGGCGCATTGCGACGATAATAGTACCTTTCCAGCGCAAAAAGAGCCAAGTATAGAAAACGTTTAATTCCTGTGAAAATTGTGCTATTTTAGCATGACGTTGCTGAAGAATTTCTAGGGAAAGTTGGAAAAGTATAGGGAAATTGTAGCATGAGGTTTCAGAAAGAATTTTCAGTGAATGATTCAAGCTTTAAGATTGAAAAGTAAGTTTTCACTTACAAATTTGAAGTTAATCTGTGGATTTGAATTTTTTATTTAAATCTAAATAATTGAATTCCAATTCGAATTTTCTGAATCTTTGAATCTGTAATCCCAAATACTAATCGATTGCAGCATAAAATTCGCCATATGTATACCTCTATTTTGCCTTGTATCGTAAGCAACACAGTAACCATTATCGATTATCAGCAAGGAATTTACAATTTCGATAGAACTACCAATGACGTCAACAGGAAGCAAAGTTCCTTGATGGTCCATTAAACAGTGAATCCATTTAGGAAGTAACCTCACTGTACACAGTCTAACTTCGATACTCAAACCACTGCCTGTTACACTATACCAAAAAGTAAGAAATCTTAGTCCAACAAATATAGAAATAAAAATAGATAGAATATCTACTAAATCACAAGAATTCCTGCCAGGAGAAGTTTTGGAAAAATTCCAAATTCCTTAGCTTCCGAGTACTCACAGCTTCTAACATCTCAAAATACAACAAATACTAATATCGAAACAATTTCTATTCCGTTTCCAACTCCATAAATCCGAAAGAACCGCCAATCTTTTGCAAAGGAATCTTTAACCTATTACCTAAACCAGGTATCGATTCTTGTATACTATTAAGGAAACTTTAACTTTCATTTTAATTAATTGTAGGACAGCTACCAAGAACCTTAGTTCTGTATAAAATTGTTATCGTCCAGTGTCCGACATCAAGGGATTAAAAGCCTCCTAGATCCAGAAAGTCCCTAGCTCTTCTCTACTTTAAACATCAGAACATTTCTCCTTCTTATCTCCTTTAATACTCCATTAATTTATTGCAACGAGTGATGCGCTTAGTACGCTGGATGTTAATAAAAATTCGAAGGTTTATGCTCTACTTTGCACCATTTCTTTTGTCACAACACCGCGCGCGAAGATGGATCAATGGTGGTATATCGCTGGACTTTGCAGCAGCCTATCAGTGGAAGAGAGCTATCGCGGGGAAAAGGCTTAATTAGCATCGAATCAATTAGCGGCGATTAGCATTCCTTGGAATTAATTAGCACTGATTAACACCTCGACAGAGTCCACGGATACCAAGCAAGGAAATCGCGTTTGGTGTCGCTTTTATCGCGAGCCCACAGCCTTATTATCAGCATCCCTTCAACCTCTACCTGCCATGACAAACGATTCCGTTTCCTTTCATGCTTGCGTTATGCTTTTGATCGATCGTGCTTTTGCGTAAATAAAGTTCTTTCCTTGAAAGCTTTATGTAAACGAAAAAACACAATTCTAAAGGAAAGCCTCGGTATTAGCAAGCATTTTTTTTTACTTTTTTTCAATATTCTAAGTATAACCAAACATAACACCACATATTATTTTATAATCGTCGCTATTAATAAATACGTATCTAAATGCAATTGATGCGCTTTAAACAGAATTTTAAATAATGTAAATAAAAAAATGATGAATGATACAATATGTCTTAGAAATATAGAAAAGAGAGTTGTTATCTTTGGGCTTCTTGTCTTATACTTCTTTCTATTGTAAGGTATTTAAGGAGATTTATCTCTTCTATTGTGTTTTCTTGCACTGCATATAATAATTAGATAAAAATGATTGCATGGAGTTGTATAAAAATTTACAGAAAGTTAAATCACCCGCGAGGAAATTGTAGCTCAAGTGTAGATAAACTATTTATACCTACGCCACGAAAAGATAGCACGTACAACTCGAACAAATTACACCGTTAATTTGGAAAAACTACGTTTTATGTTCTTCTTATTACGCTCTTTCGAAGTCTGACATTATCTCAGATTTTCGTTACATCAGTTGCAACAAGAAGATACGGAAAGAAACTTTCCGGACTCTACCAAGTTTAATTAGAAATTTGAAGTTGTTTCTCGGTTCGATCTAACATCAGGAAGAAGAAATAAACTAGAGTAATGAAAGAAAAGCCATCAATACTTCTTGCAAATGCCAATTTTAATTCCAAAGTTGAGATCTTAAGAGGGAACCTCATTCGTAGTATAATCTTCAACGTTTAGAGTTCTTCTAAATATTTCTAATATTCATAATATACTAGTAATAATAATTCTCAAGTATCATAAACACCAGAAAATTGTAATTAAAAACAGAAGAAAATACTGTATCCACCTTTGCCCGAGAAACTTAATCATCTTATAAAACACCTCTTCGTTCGCTTTCTAGCACACTTAAGAAATATTAACGAAAGAAGAAAAGAAAAATGTCTGCAGAAAACCAATTATTTTCTACCACTCGCAACACCCAAACGTCATCCAAGCATTACCATAACAACCCCCCCCCCCCCTCTCCTATCCCACCTACGCATCATCTAAAATAAAAAAAGTCTCGCGTCACGCCTTCCAAATAGAAAAAAGGTGGCAAAATTAGTGAGAAGGGATCGCTAACAAGAAGTTCCACGACGGAACCAGGGCAACGTTAATCATTCCGATCTGTCGTGGAATTAATACGTGCTCCAACTAGGAGAATAAGAGTGAAAAAGTACGGTAGAGTGGAAGAGAGAGAGGAATAAAGGGTGCAGCAGTAGCTCTTATCAGCCCGGAAGCTATTAACCTGGTAAAACTTACTTTTCCTAAAACTGGGTTAATCATCTGTTCCGCAAGCCAGCCTGAATTATCCGATCTCGCTGTCCTAAATCCCGAATTCCGGCGTGCAACGAGCGCACCTATTCGCGTGCCCGCCGTCTGTAATTAGACGTTAATTGACCGACCGAATGGATTTTCCGATTCTATCGACCATCAAAGTGTTTCGAACATGGTTTCGGTAAATAAAACCAGGACCACTGCTGACGCGGCGTGTGCGATACATTTGAGGAATTTTAAACTCCAGAGTTCCCTTGGGCAATTAAAAATTGAAAAAAGTTGGGATGGAATACCTCCTCTGGGATTTTTAATATTTGGTGCAGTATTACTCGTTTTTTAATACCTGATACACATGAATCCCGAAATTATTATTCCGCATCTACTGGAACAATTTTGGAATAGCTGTTTACCTACATATTTCGTAATAGATTTACATTTAGCTTCGGTTTTTACTTTTCCCTGAAATATCAGCACTTCTTATAAGATCTATAGACTGCGAGTTTGGGAAAAAGAGATGGGAAATTTATATGTTCCAAAAAGTATAAAAAATGTACATAATACACAAAAATATATACACAACATAATTGGAACGTATTTTAAATTTTGGTAATTTTATCATTTTTACGTCGTGATTATTATTTCATTTTCATCTCTTTTTCGCAATTTTTACATCCCTTACTTTTGTTGTGTATATGTACGCGTGTATAATATAACTTTCTTCGTGCGTCCTCGTTGGAATTTTACGTTTTACGTCATCATTCTGCTCTAATTTCTCTTTCTGCTACTCCTTTCCTCCCGGGAGTATTTTAAGATTCGCCTAGAATGACGAAGTTCGGGGTCTTTTCGTCAGAACTACCTCTTCCACGTGATATCGCAGACTACCGAGTAACCATGCCTACTTCTACTGCTTTTCGAACGTAACACGGTTTGCAATTAAAGTCATGCGACCGAGTCAACAGTACCACCAAATGGAAAACGGAGATGTATTTATTTTTATTAACAAGTGGAGTCCTTTCCAACTATTTTGTTTCAAAACGACTAGAAATACTTCTTTACATTATACTATCGAATACTGATTTAAAAAATATAGTATAAAATACAGTATATTATTATTATTACACTAAGTATACTGCATACACTAGTATTATTTCAATTTAATTGTTTAAAGATAAGTGTATTAGTTGTTTGGATTAACAATGAGCCTGGCTGTACCCGTGGGTCTATATGTTTCTCCCTTTTCCCAATAAAATTCATTTCCAACATCTTCTTGAATTTCTTTGATACGATCTACATAGACCATTAAAAGAGTACTTAATTCCAAAATTATAGAAAATTGATCAATGTGAATTATCAGATATTGTGTCGACGTTTATTAACACGTTTCACAATCAGTATAGGTTACGAATAAGCAAAATTAAATTCTCTGTTAATTAAAAGAATGAAAAATTCTTGTGAGTATCGAAAAATGTCAAGGATTCCCCACAGTGTACATTCCATGCCAAAGAAATGTCCCAAACCAACCTGACCTATCTTCTCCTCTGTTCTCCTATCATCCCCTGTGCTTCCTTATTCTTCCATTCTTCCCATTTCTCAAATTCCAAAATTCTTCCACAACCCCAAACGTTACCCAACCCTAACTACATTAACACATAAGAATCTCCCAACCCAAGCCATTCCCATTTCAAGCGAACCTAAAACGCTTCCATAAATCAACACCCTACAACAGTCTCCACCCCTCACCGGAAGCATCTACCGGAACCTTTCGTTTTCAAATTCGCCGCTAGCGAAGCGACGAACAGCAAAGGATATCTCTGGTAACGGAAACGATTCAATTATCCTTCGTTCCCTTGCAAGCGAATTAACGAACTAACCCGGTCCTTGGGATCCAAATATTTGCGGACAACGCGAGGCCCTAGCGTTCTGGAAAATCGTTTCGAGCAACCCCTACGAATCGAACTAATTAAGTTACTCACATGGGATACGAGGGAATAGTAGTCGAAGGTCGAAACTGGGTTAGTCAGTGAGTGTATAGATGGTTAAGGGTTCGCTGCGTAGCGGAACTCACGACCGGAGGTCGCCTTTTAATTTCGGCCGACGGATTTCCGGGATCAACGAGAAATTCGGGGACACTTTTCACGGTCTACGTGTTTAAATTCGAGATGGAAACGAAATCACAGTCGTTCCTAGGTGCGGATGTGGTAGAATAAGTTACTCGATAGTTGGTGACCTTTGAATTAGAGGTAAATGTGCAGATGTGGTATATACCATGAGGAAGCTTCCGAAATATTGCAGCAGTCGTGGATAATAAGCGGTGGATTGGTTTCATAGGGTTTGGAATAAATATGGTTGCATAAGTTACCTGAGAATTGGTGACCTTAGAGAAGCAAGTATATTTGCAGACGTGATACCATGATGGATTTCCTGGAATGTTCTAGGGATTGTATTAGGTAGCAACAAATAATCCACCTTTTTAGTTAAACTTATCATTTACTTTCACCAAAATCAAATATCTATCCTGCTTTAAATATAATCATTACTGTTGCGTAACACTTTATACCTACTTGGTTTATCCCCGCTTTATAATTTAAAGCTCGATCTTTTGATAAAATAAATTCATTAGCCTATTTGAAAGTAATGAATCACTTATTGGTACACCTAATAGATAAATAAGGGACTGGTTTAATAGAATATTGTATTTTGTACGGGGCGATGGTGAAAAGAGATAAAGAAAGTATTGGTACTTAATGAAACAAGGTGAATAGGTGTGGAATGTAAAGTGTATAACGGAATTAAAGTAACGAGGAGTGATTATCCCCTTGCACTTCAATAATGAGGCACACTCGTTCTATAAATTACGGTGTAGATTCGACAAAATTGGCTACCATTGACGGTAAAATCAAATTCAAACTCTAATTTTAGCTTTGTATTCTAATATCTGGGATTATTAAATAAAAGTTGCCCGTAATACTCGAATAATTTGTACGTAACATGATATTAAAGCAGGGATTAGCTAACGCTAGCATGCGTAGGTAATAAAATAATCATAGTACAAGAATATTCAACTTGAATATTCAAATCTGTATGGTTGAGTTTTAATACAGATGTTCACAGACTCGAATTTGCATATAGAAAATAAAATTTAAATATTTAAAAGTTTAAACTTGAATGTTAAGAAGTTTGATATTAAAATGCAAACAGGATAAACCAAATTTTCTGCAGAACATTAAATTTACTCTTCCTTCAACCATTTACACCTTATTTTACCTTTAATCGATCGAGCAAATAATTGTTCGCAACAATAAAAGTTTCAATATAATTGCTTCAAGTACACGACTAAAGCGATATAATGATAATATCGTAATAGCAGGAAGTCACATTAATGTAAAAACAATTATTAACAGTTTATTGCAAGTCTCAAGGTGGAATTAAAATAGCGCGAAATGCGTTTGAAGCGACGGAAACTGGAGTTGCAGTAAATTCTCGAGTTCTGTCGTCGTCTTAAGAAATGTTCCTCGCTAATGAATTTTTATAACAATTTATGTCGCCTTGTTATCTGTGCCAACCGCCGCGCCCCCACCGTCTCGAGAAATGCTTCTCGTTAAATTACGTCCCGTAAGTTAGCTTCCTTCGCGAGGACCTTACTGAAACGAGTCTCACTACGAAGCAAAAGAACTAACACGTTACCTTACTATCTTTAACGCTAATAACGCCGTTATTTAAACGAAGAAAAACAATTCATTGGATTTTTTAAAAGCTAGTAATTCTATTCCGAAAACTTTCTTTTAAGAACATTCCAATTTTAAGACTTTCCATATTTTCTGTTTTACATGTTCTGCAATTCTAATCCAAGATGGCGAAATATAGTTTTCGCCTTTAGTAATATTGCAATCCAAGACTTTTCTGCTTCTTATTTTCTAATATTCCAATTCGAATCTTCGAATTATCTATTTCTAAACACTTGAGATATTTTTCAGTAGTGCGATTCTAGATTTTCAAGAATCCTATAATTCCAAATATTCCAGAATCCAGTCCAATGATTTGAAATCTTCCAACTAATTTCTCTGTCTACAAATATATAATTCTGCAAATTATTCACATTTCAACGTGCAAAATTAAATCTCTTTTTCACGGAATAATTCGAACAAGTGTTTTAAGCATACCGCTGCGGAATTATTCCGAATCCGAAGTGGAATTCCGTGACAGCGAATCGTTAAAATTCCCGAAGCTCCGAAAATCGATTATCTCGATTGAATATTTCGCGGTGTAACGTGCGACGTTATATTCCAGTACCCAAAGCGACATAGTAACGATTTATTAACTACCAATTCGCACAGCTCTACAAAATATTCGCCTGATCTGCGAGATTCGATCACTCCAGCTAACGTTTCCGCCATTCCATCGCAAAATCGAAATTCATTGCCTACCAAAGCTTTTTACGTATGCAAATATCCTCTCCTCTATGAATAAAGATATATTAAAGCTAAATATTATTTGATATGAAAAGATAATCTGAAAAATTGAGGAATCCTAATTCGTGTTGCAATTATATATTAAAGTAAAGTCATAACTCTTTACTTTCAAAGTACATACATATATGTAGGTAAAGATTACAAATTGCCAAAAGCTGGTATGTAGCTATATTTTTCATTGAAATGTTTTTCATTAAATTTTACAACTAATTTTTACAGTTCAAACTTTTGTATCTTCGTTTTAATTTTTCTTTTCTTCAAAGGGGAATTACGTGAGTATTATTCATTGATAGAAAATTTATACAATTAAATATAATGAAGCAATAAATATGTACCAAAACACGCCTAAAATACTACTGAGAGTAATCTTGAAAATATGATAAGTAGAGTGCGGACTTTTGTACAGCTGATACTTATTCAATCAATACTGTCACTATCAATCTTATTTTACATCAATATTACGAATGAAACTCTATAACGCAAAGTAACAATGCATTTGCATACTATTCCCAATGCAAATAAAAAGGCGTAACAGCTCACTGAATAACGAACAGTTTCGCAAATAAAAAGAGTTAGTAAAACACCGCCTGGAAAGCTCGATAATAATTTACACTTATCGTTGGCCGTTCAAATTCGTTTGGCATTCGCGACGCAATCGGCCAAAGCGATGATACGACAATAAAACGGCGCCACGACTCATCGAATAAAATTTTCAATTCGTTCAACAAATTTTACGACGCACTCAACGCAGACAATCCCTAACAAACAATGTACACACACGGAAAGGAAAGAATAAAAAAATAGAAGAGTGCAAAAAGAGGTAACAGGGGTGGAAAAATTCTACGTCGAAACGATTTCGACAGCAGTTCACACAAGACATTATTTGCACGATCATTTGTGTTTCCCGTTTTTCACTTCTGTTCATCGTCGGCAGACAGCGCGATTCAATGTTCCAATGAATTTCCTGGTATAAAATGGCACAGAATTCCTGGCAGGGACCACAGAATCCTATGAGTAACGTACGCATAGGGTTTCGGTGAATTTTCACGAGAATACCGTCGCAATTTCATGCTGGTACTTGATGGCCTAACATTCGGTACCCCTATCGCGCTGATCGACGATATATTTCGCTAGCTTCGCTGATAAAGTACCACGTGGTTGAGATATTGTAAAATATGTCGGGTGTGATCGATTGAAATGCATTTGGGTGGGTTTCACGAGGAGAAAGTCGAAGAGAACGGGGTTGACTGCACGACGTGAAGAATTTTTAAAGGCGGGATGGTGTTAGTCTAATAATATTAGGTGGGTGGATGGGCAAAACGGAAAAGAATAAGGAACGTAAGTAGTTGCAGCAAGAGAATGAGATGGATTGCAAAAGACGGAAAAAGAAAAATATCAGAAAGCACTTAGAAATTAGAAATTGAGGAAAAAGCAAGAGGAGATAAAAAGGAAGCTCTAAGAAACAGAAAGAGGTTAAAGAAGTTGATAGCAGAGAAAATTGGGAGAATTTGAAAAAAGATGATAGACGAGCTTAAGAAGATAAAATTGAAAACAAGGTCTTAGAATAGTTAACAATTGTAATAGTATAAAGAGAGGATAATATTATAATAGCATATATGGAATAGGATAATAATTACTTTGGTGTTTAAGTGTTAGAAATATGGGATGAATGAAAAATTGTAAAACGAAGTTCCATTTCGTGATAGGAAAAATTGAGAAACGTATAAAGTGGTATCCTATTAATTTAGTACTTTTAATTTTATAATTATTTTGATATTAAATTTATTGTTTCAGCTAATTGCTGTAATAAATAATTTTTCTAATCCCAAAAATCGAACAAATTGATTAAATCCAAAAAAATTCAAGAAGTTAACAGTACGAATTAACATACAAAGTTTTCAATCTTTTCCTAAAATTCTATCTTCAATTTCATCTTCATTGTCTTCTAATAACCCCCAAAATCGATTTGATTCTCGAAACGGCGTCCATATCCTCTTGCGTCTCCTACGATCTCCGTTTTCCCGAATTTCCGAATCCCAGAAATCAAAACGGTTCAAGGAATCCAACAGAAATGCACAAAAACACAGTACCTTTTTCATTATACCTTCTTCTAAACCACCAGGGATGCTCGTGGAATTCCTCACGAGTTACAGTAATTTCAGTAATTATTATGACGTCATGGACGAGTCGGATAATCCACTCTTTGTACTATCGATTCGTGTTCCGAGCGGGAACGCGAACAGCAATGCGACCTCGAAAAGAAAGTCTCAAAGTCTGCGAATGAAGAACGGCAATTCCTAACAGGCAGACCTCAGTTGTCGGAATACAAATGCTGTGTCATTAATCTATCTTCTCTGTCTGCCTTTCTCTATCTGAATCCGGTGTTTACGTATTCCTCGCGGTTATTGCGACGTTTTATCGAGCGAATTTTATCGTTCCAATGCCATCAATCGTTGAAGATGAAGGGGAATGCTTGCATTTAATTAGTTCAACGTTTACGTTTTGAGTATCTAGCGTGGCTCTGTTGTGAATGCTTGTTTTCAATTAACGTGTCGACCGTGAAAGGGAGCCTGTTTGTTCGTGCAGTTGCAACTTGTAAGTGCTGCGTTGGATGCGGTGTAATATTACAGTGCTGCAGTTATGGCATTTTGATTGAAGAATAATGATTAACCTTTGACGAACGAGACTGCGGTTTCGAGAACTCAGGCATTCAAATTAAAATAATTAATTTACTAGAAAATATTAATAGTCAGGTGACAGGTTTCTGTTTCCACGTCATAAGTAGATATGGTTATTTATTTAAACGGAGAGAAATATAAGTAATCAGCTGAATACGCCATTGTTTTGCATTAACACGGCAACTTGCAAAAAATTTAAATTCCGTACGAGGTACGAAGGTCCTGTCGAGTGGATTTGAAGTTAAATATTAGAGAAATTTGGAGAGTTTATCTGTAAGCTTGCGTAAGGTTGTGAAATTTGATTTGGTGTGAAAGATTGATTTTAATTTTCATTGAAACGATGTTCAAAAGATAAAACTCAATTCTGTACGTCTATAAAAAATGTCCAAAATATGCGGGAAAGAAAATTCAAGAAAGTTTACATTCGACTGTAAATTTTTATAATCCGTTGAATTACGTACACACGTGTTCATGATATTGTTACAGGAGAGAGATAACTTTTGCTCTATAAGACAAGTTATTTAAACTATTACAGAAATATGTATTCTATGGTAGAATAGCAACAAGAGAAGCTAGGAGAAGTAGTGCAAAACAGCAGACGAAGAACAGGGAATCAATAATAAATTGGCGTAGTGCCATAGACTGTACTGCAGTCGCATCTTTGCTTCTTGGACTCGATTCTCAAATGTTCAATGGGGAAAAACTCACCCAAACAAGAACAAATTTACTACTAAATCAAGAAAGAACATCCACGAATATTCAATCGTAATACAAATGAATTTATCACATGATTAATCAATTCAACCCTACCTACTCGATTTCCAACCCTTAACACCCTAATTGCATATGGAGATTACCCATGACTGGTACTCCAATTGTCAATGGCGCCATAGGAGTCATCGATGACCTGGAGAATGGCGAATTAATTAACCGATCAATCAAAGCATCTAAATTAAATAAACACTAACATTCTGCAAAATTGAGCTACATAATACGTGGGTTAAATGAAAAATGATAACTCTAATTTTGTAACTTCCACAAATATCAAATTATTCTAAAAATTGAAAAATACGAATATTGCTTGACACTAACTATTTAATTTGCTGTATTGCTGCCAAAATTGTATAACATTGAAAACATTTCTATTGCAAAAATTCGAAGCATTTGAGGTATATCAAAGAAGACTTCCAATGCCGTGTACCGCGAATCGAATCTATTAATTTAAGGTAGCTAAACATACTAAACAATTTACGTGATTTAGTAGATGAGAGAGATATGAAGTTGATGGATAATTCAACGCATAGTGACTTTTTATATTGTATCTTGTTTTCTGCTCTCTACCACGTACAAATATTGAATTTATATTTTATCGTCCTGAAATACACAACCACTATGAAGAACTGTGAGTATTGCGCTGTGTGAAAATTCCTTTCAAAGCTAGAACTATCGATAACTAAAGTGTACTTGTGTGTGGCAAACAAAAAAATATAGCTACTTGCAAAAAATAGGAGAGTGAAATGCAATAAGTTTTAATTTATATTTTATACCGGACATCACGGAATATTCTAAAAAATGCACTGTTGCAAGTTTATATAATTTTTATAGTGAATTTGCAATCGGACATTCTGATGACGTTGATAATTCAAATGTTAAATGGAACGCGGTCATGCCTCCCCATTAATTCAGATACTATACCCTATTAACCTTTCCGCTACGGAAGTGGCTATTCAAAAAGTTACATTACAGAAAATGCTTCTACGCACGCGCGTAATTTATCGTTTCAGATAAGTTAAATTATTTTATTGAAACGCGTGCATCGCTTTCTTTACAAAAATAACTGAAGTTACCACTAAGTACTAAAAATGCTGAAGTATTACAAATCTTGACGTGCAACTAGAGTCACACGCAATGTCCACGGAGTATCCAGCGGTGAATGATTGTAATCACCCCTAGCAACGAAGGGGTTAATTCGATTCTACTGCAATTAATTCCAATCTTCGCAATGCAACCATCCAAATCGATATTCATTACCGATCACAGTCTATATTCCCCATAGTTTCTCACTATCCAGAACATCATCGAAGAATCAATGATCGGGCAATATCAGAGAGTCAGCACGGCTGGATACGTCCGTCATCGGGGCAGGCATCGAGGCGCAGGTTATTGACATTGAAGGAAGCGAATCGATAGCCGGAGAGCGCCTCGATGTCTAGTCACGGAAGTAGAATACTGATTGCTAGCATAAAGCCTATTGTGTCGTTGCCGCGCGGCCCGTTTAAATATAGAGTGCTGTCTACGAAGAAAGAGAGAGAAAATGGGAGTAAAATAGAGGAAGGGGAAGCTAAGAGTTGGCCATAGTTCCTTCGGAGAAACGTAAATGCAGCCAAAGGTGCCTAAAGCGTCGAAACCTTTGAGAGGACTTGCGAAGAAAAGGCACCACGAAGACGCGACTCCATCGTTATCGATGATAGTCTTCTCTCGTCTATGCTACTCTCTCTTCCGCATCTATGGCGGATTGAGAGCACGACCTCCATGATATCGCCATTGCTTCTTCAACTGAATTTCCCTAGTTTCGTCGTTAGAGATAGACGAGATGATGCGCGAGGGGTGAAGATTTTGCAATTGATTGCATCGAGTTAGGTTCAGGTTAGGTGGAAAAATTGTGATTCAGTTTGACTTTCTTCTGAGAGTAGATGAATCGGAGTTTTGGGTTTGAAAGTGGAAAGGAAAACCTCTTGATATGTTAAGTTTCCGATTTGAATTTAATTATGAATATCTGCAGTTGTATATTTGAATTTGAGGTTGATTTAAATATATGTGTATGAATCCGAATTTCATTACAAATATTCGGAGTTGACACGTATATTGAATTTCACTCTAAAATTCAACATTTGAGTATGAATATTCCAATACAAACTTAAATTTAAATTAAAAAAAAACACGTAGTTCAACGATAGCATTCTAAGAAGAATCTATTCTTGGACAAAAAAATTAAGTAAAAATTGTTTGAGTTCACAATTGAGAAGGTACACCGGAGAACTCTTGCATCGATCGTACCCACGTATCGATAGATGGTAGATCGAGATCGGAAGTGAGGGTTCGTGATCGACACGAGCACGATAATGGATAATAAAGGTAAACCCAGGACCGTGTACTTACATAGCATGTGTTCGGATACGTGTGTAAATTGTACACAGAGGCGTGTAGGATGCACCTAGCTCGATTTCTGCGTGGCACCGGTTACGATAACGGTACTTGCGTCAACATCGCTCACCGAGCCTCTAATAATGACTCTCGGTTTTTAAAATACCGGCTGCACCCTAACGTTTTCCCGTTCTCTTGTCAAACATCACTTTTTCTATCGTAAATTAATCCCAATAATCGTTTTATATGTGTATTAGCGGTGTGCATTCTATAACTAGGTCTACAGTCATTTACGTCGTTTCTATTAGAAAAAAAGTTATCGCTACCTGTTAATAATTTTTACAGGATAATAATTGATAATAGTTACGAAACAATAACTAATGATACTTACAGTAATGATACTTAGGTATATGATAAAAAATGGGGATTAATTACAAGAAAATGATTTAAAACTAAGTAGTTGATAATAATTTATATTTTTCGCTCAACCTTTTCCTCATAAGTGGAACGCACATTTGAATGAACACAAATTAATTTCTGTTTTGCACACATTACAAGTCTATAGTCGGTAGATTATGACACAAAATTCTTTAAAGATATATATACATACATGCATATATCTACACGAAAGGATTAAAAAAAGTATTACAGGATTAAGAAATTCGATCCACGTGAGTCGATTGTTTCCCCGTGATAACACGTGCAACTACAATCGAACACCTCATCAAACTTCACTCGTATAAAAAATTCATGATTACACCTTATCAACTGTTAGATAAATCCATTCGACCAGTATCTAATCAATAAATCAATCGCTAAATCGTCTTTAAACAATTGTACACTCACTTCTACGCAAATTTACCATCCCCTATTAGCTACCGTAATAAACACCCCCATAATCACAATTTTCCCTTAAATGTTATACACCCATGTACTAATTTCTACCTAAATTTACCACAGTCGCCATAATAGTCACCCCTAGGACTACAATTTTCCTTTGAATTTTGCAGAATCAACACGCAAGGATCCCCACGGAGTTTCAACCCTCTTTCATCTCAAATCATTGCCCCACCGTAAATCACATTAAATTTCCAAGTAGTAATCTCACGAATCTACATTCTCCATGAATACATGACTTCACGGTATGCATAGAAACGTGAGTTTTTAGGATAAAATCGACGAAAATTTCCCGTTGTTCAAGATTCTTCTATACTAAAGGAATAGAAAGAAGGGAATGGAGTAGGTGGTGATGGTTTTTCCTATTTGCGAGGTCAATCGCCCCGCAAATATCTCGACGGATCTCTCGATCGCAGCCGGAAGTGTTTCTGACGTTCGTCAACCGAGAACCATGAGTGACAAACACATAAAGCCACTCCGAGGGCAAAGGTAAAAATCAATCGCACGAGATATAGGATTTTTTTTCAAGTTCGAGATAGGTTCAAGTCACGTTGTAGAAAGTTTAAAAGTTGGTTCGTGAAACGTAAACAAGAATTCTCAAACGTTTCTGTAGTCTTTTTGATAAATTAGTATAGTAATTCAGTAAATGATAGATAATTAATATTTATTAAAACGAAAATCAGAATAAAAATCAATTTTCCAAAGGAAAGTGGAATGGTTCTTTCAGAGGCAAAATTAGAGATGGAATTAACAAATTACAAAATTTCAAAGGCGACGATGAGGCGACGAATCAAAGTTTCGTGTTACAATATTAAAATTAATATTCATGATTAAATATCATGAATAGGTGCATAATCGATTAAAAATATTAAATATGAAATACTAAATACTGAATTTTCATTACAGAGATCGGACTAAATAGATCTACTATCTCTTAAGTGACTTTTCACATTTCTTCAAGATTCAATCGAGGAAAAGAAAGTAGAAACGGACCTAAAAGATCTTTTTAGGCTTTTGCAGGCTAGTTCTCCCAGTTGTACCATATTCTTCTTTTATTTATGTGTTCCAACACATCGCCATTACAGTCAGCTTTGACAAAGACCTCGAGAAACACTGATACTAATGCACACTTCATAATGATGATCCCTTTTCCAATATCTACATATCTATATTAATATTCAAAAGTTCGTATCAATATATTTTCGCCTCCATTCCCATTTCCAAGTCTTCGAATTTTAAGCTTTCAGTTTCTAAATCTTCGCATTCCCAAACTCGAATTCCTAGCCACAAAATGTTCAGCTCTGTAAATTTCCAAGCTCTTGAATTCGAAACCTCAAAATTTCCAAACTTTTAAGGCTACAAACTTGAAAACTCTCAGATACTTGAATAATTCATATTCCTAGCTTTTGACTGTTTCGTTAACAATTAAATCAATTCAACCTACTTGTTTATTTATCCCCGCCATGAGAATAGAAACTACTAACTTCGCAAATGGTAATTTTATACGTGTCAACGTAATAAAAAAAAAGGAATCATCCTCAAACTCGTACAAAGTACAGTAGTTTCAGGAACCACTTTCAAGGAAGAATTCTTCCATTGTGTACGAACATGTAAGACACGTTGAACGAAGGAAGGAAAGTGGCCAAGTAGTCAGCGGCAGCCATCACAATCTCCGTACACGGGTAATAACTTCATGTAAGCGAGCAGTAGTTTGCATATCGTGCGGTATAGTTGGCCTCGCGAGCTCCGCTTCGGAGCGGCCTCGGGTCAACGACGCGAAAGAACCGTCTTCACCGCAGAAACGACTCGTATCTCCGGGACGAAATTTCAACCATGGACCTCATTGGCAACGGTAAAACCGTACACCAACTTCAATTGTCCACGAACACCAAACGTTACCTTCCTACTTCCGGTTTCTTCTTTTGCTTTCCTCTGAAAGCAGTTTGGTTACTTGCTCCGAGCAAGTTGCATCAAAGGAAGACACACAATGTGAGTGCAGTTCGTCTCCAAGTCCGAAAAGAACGTTTTGAATTCTCTCGAGAAAGTAATGTATACTTAATTCTAAGAAGAATAAGTTCTACTTGTCATTTTTCTAGTTTGAATCATGAATGGGGTTCGGGGTATTTTGGAAGAAAATTAAGGTTGAAATGGAATAGAATTGGGAACGAGTTAATCGTCAAAGGAAACTAACATCAACGAATTTTTCAAGCACATGTAAGCGCTAACAAAAGTGCAAAGGTTAAAAATAATTGAAGAGTTTGAAGCAAGAAAGAAATAGCTTCATCTAACGCAACCTTACACAATTATAGTGAAATATACTCGCTAAGTCATACAGTTAAAGATCCGTTAGGACTTCCTATAATTCGGTTGTGCAGACAAAAAATTTGAAAAAATTCCCAAACTTTATGTGTACCAAAGAAATACAACTCAAACTGTAAATCACATTTTGGAGTACATAATAAATATTCAACTTTTCAAAAATTAGTCTGGGGTTTATGAATTCTACTTTTGAGGGACTTACGTAAATACAACTCATGGTAATCCAAAATAAAAACTGATATATTGATAAGTAGATATGAATAACTTTTGCAAAATAATATATAAATATAATTTGTGACGTTGATGTCTTATAATCTAATACTAAAAAAAATAATGGTAACTACAGTAGAGAAAATTCCTTTTCGACAGGTCAAAGCAAGAAGAAGACCACGTCATGGTTCGAGCATCCGCTCTTCGAAGGTTACCATTCCACAATTCCTTCCTCGATCCTTACACCACATCCACTCAACCCTACATTTCCTCATTTTTCAGCGAGGAATCATCACCTGCTACGAGAAAGCCTACAGATAATCCAGGAGTAATCTACGTGGAAAATGAACAAAGGGAATAGAGGAAGCAAACGTGGTACAAATAATATTTCAAAAGTTACTAAGAATTCTATTCGATAATTGGCAGAAGGAAACTTAGGACTTCTTTGTTTAACTCGTTGCAGACGAAACAAAATACTATTTAACGAATTTTTGTTTAGTTATTAACCCTTGGAGGAAAGGATTAAACAAAGTCTTGTCCGATTATTAACAGCAGCGTCTATTAATGATATTAATTTGGATTTCTTGCTTTAAAAATTGACATACGTAATATGCAAAGAATTAAAAAAAACTTGAATGGCTATTTGCGACATTTTTCCGCAAAGGGTTAAAAAAAATTCACAGAACAATTATTACTCAATACATTAGTATGAAAAGAATAATTAAAATTCAATCGTTCACGTGCAAAATTCACAAAGTAAAAAATGGTCTATAATAGATATACAAAACTTCTTATGCAGAAAGATAAGAAATGAATATACAAACATATCCAAAATGAAACACATATTACAATACTTAATCCTTTGACGACGGGCTCAGTGTCTCGTACAGACCATCGATTTAAGCACAATAACGTATACTATTTGTGTAACCAATTTCGTGACTTACTACCCTAAAATCGAGATAATGAAACATTTCGAGGACTGTTTTATGTTATTATAGATACGACTTTTCATTTCTGTATTAATAAAAAAAATAGCCGTCATCTAATTCAATAAAACTTTCCTCCTTTTATGCCCGCCCTCAAAGTGTTAAAAGGTAAAACAAATCTTCATTCAATCTGCTTTAGTTGCGCATATAAGAATATACACGTGTTTAAAAAGAATATCATGTAAAAAGAAAAGTAGTAATATCACTGACGTCAAAAATCCACCACAAGATTTTATATTCCCATCTAGTGGATTCAAGATGATGCAAAGGTTCCTCGGAAGGAATTCCTGGAGGACGCGAAGCGTTCCCCGGAAACGACGACGCTATCCTTCCATTCACAGCGTGTCACAACAAATTCGGGACAACGTCGGGAGAGAAGAGGCTCGGGCAAACGAGATAAATAGAGGGGGACACCCGGGGGACAGGGGAATATATTTGCATGGGCGAATTGGAACACCTGGACAAGCATGTGTCCGCGGAGAGAAATTGCATGGAACGTCCTTGCCCCCGTTATGCATAGCGAGGGCTCTGGTTAATTCGAGGAAAATGGCCGGCTAATTTTCGCGAATGACTTCGATGCTGTTCAACCCATTTCCCCTATTTTCTTGATGATAGTCTCCAATTTTAATATCATGGTCAAAGTAAAGCGAGGTGATTATATTTTTTGAGGAAAAGGGAAATAAATTTTTTATATATACACATATGTATTTTTGAAAAAAACTAATTATATGGAAATGAAATAGATCTAAACCTAACTCGAAACTATAGTGCACATCTATTATACAACAGTGTTCTATACAATTAAAATAAACTATATTTATATTTAACCTGAATTTAAAAGATCCTACATTAATATATATCTAAAACAAAAACTAAAATGGAACAACGATAGAACCTAATTCAACCTCTTGTGCAATTCGCATATAGTATGCAATAATAAAATTACAATTAATAAAAAATCCCTTGTAAGTAATATTAATTCTGGAACGGCATCTTAGAGTTATTCATGACCCCAGAAAAACTTTCTAAGTTACTGCATACTGCAAAATATCGGCAAATAAATATTTTCTTTAAGTTTCTTTGAAGATTTGAATTTTATAAGCTTGAAGTACATACTTGAAAGTATTTCAGTGAATTTTTATAGAATTTTCTATGTGTTTAAAATGAGTGAAAATTACACGAAATCTGGAGGACTCTAGAGTGCCGTGTGAAGGTCCAAAAAAACAGTGTGTCGTTCCAGAGTTAACAGAATAATTCATGACCATTTTAATATAAAAAAAAAACATTTTTCATTCTTCCCCAAGCCCACCTTCAAAATAAATCTAATAGCCCCTACAATATCCCTCAAATAAAAATTCTACTGTCAAGACCTGGTGTACTCCTTAATATCTACTCTTACAATCAACCGAAACCATTTCCCAGACTCGACTTGCGTCCTCCAGTATACTTATTCTAAAATTCGCAAAGAAAAGGGGGGTTGAAACAAGCCAGGGAGTATTTAACCCAGCGCAGAATGACTCTTAACACGACATGAAAGAGAAAAAGCTTCGCGATAGACAGAAAAGCGAAGCAGCTGGCTGCATGACGTCACTACCTGTCTTACAACTCTGCCATCACCCCTTGGGGTATGGGTCAGTTCTGGTATATATATGTAAGAGCTTCGTCCAACTATTCCAAGTGGCGGAACTTCATTTTGCGAAAGCGCCGCATTTTCCGGAAATGCGATATGCGGCTACTGTGAGTTTCCTCAAGTATTTCTAGAGAAGGGCACATGGCCTGTCTTAATACCTCCACCCTCCATGGTGTAACGCACGAACGCGATAAGATTTTCCACTTGCAAATTTGTTCGCCCTTGGTAAAATACCGTAAGTACGTTCGCGGTGGTTCTTGGAAATTTCTGGCGGTCGGGAATAGGTATAGGTATGCGTTTTATTTGTGGAAGAAAATATCACAGAGAGTGCATGGAGTTTGGGGTTGTTATTGAAAGTGGCAAAGAAGTCGATTATTGTAGATTGTAGAGAGAGTGTTTCGAAAGCCGGGTGGTATTAGATATTTAATTGAATTGAAAGGGGATGAGGATGAAATGAGAATGCTTGGAAAATTGGGAAATTTATTCTGCATACAAGTTGATTGAAAATTAATTATATGAGTACTTGAAAATTAATTGCTGGAATTTTTGGAAATCAGGCAAATCAGTTTGCAAATTTGGGATTAAACAATATGCGAATTGGAAATAAATAGTATGCAACTTTGGAATTAACCAAAATGAATATTTTACATATCTAAAAATTACTCCTCACACTTTATATTGTTTTTTAAAAAGTGATTGCAGACAGTAATTCTACCATAAATGTACAGGATATTCTAAACTTTTTTCCACAAAACTTTGTTAGCATATCTTATAACTATAAATCAGCAGAAAATATTATATATAACTATCGTTTTTTTGAAGCTTCATTAAAAAGTTATGATAAAATTATTGCATCGATGGGAGAGTAAAAATTTTTAATAATTCTGATGATCTCGTGACAAATTCTAAAGTGATTCACATTTCTATGAGATTAGCATTGATACACCCTCGAGGCATAGAATTAGAGTTACGCTGTAGAAAAAATTAGGCGCTACACGATAAAATAATGATAGTGTAATAAGTCGACTTAATTTCATGTTTCAGAACTGGTATTTCTTTCCAACAAACCTAAGTATATTCATTGAAATAAAGTGAAATAAAAATGAATTTGGTAAACTAACAAATTTAACTTTTTAACGCTATCGGTATTATATTGATAAGAATAGTGAACATTTTAAAATGGAGTGTTAATGATTAATTGTATTAGTTCTCAACTTATTCTTGTCGTGTATTATACTTTCCTTCATATTCCATATTTTTGTTAGAATCTTTTAATGTGGTACCAAACGACCTACATTTGTATAACATTTTTTGTCTATTTGTAATCACAGAATATATTGAGGAAGTTTTGTGGAATGTACTTCCTTCCTTAAATTAATTTTGTCTGTATTCGCGTAACGTGTACGTGCAAAATCATGCAAAAAAACGGCTCCGTTTATAATTCAGTAGGCGTATCCTGCCAACTAATTAAACTTGGTACCCGTAATTATTGTAAAACGCTCTGTATATATTATTATTGTTCGTTATTATCTAGTACGTGTATGGAAATAATAAGCGGAATTATTGTGGTTAACGACTAATTAACGAATAGTTAGTATACAGGAGCCAGTAATTTATATCTCGTGCACGCTTCAAAACGATTAATCTATTTGTTAATTTTGAATTAACAAATAGGAAATTTCTCGCTATGCAATAACTGCAATTTTCCTGAATGCTCAACTTGCTTCAGTTGGCTGTACTATTGCAAACTGCAATTAACTGTTCTTGGATAATGATATAAGATAATCGATACCAATCGATCTATCTTATAAGTGCACGTCGATAAATTATATCTTGCATAAGCCACGATAGTAATTTACAAGCTAGCTCACAACGTATTAAAAAAGTACTTGCTTCTCGCAATTACTGATCTAGGTCAATACCAAGCACTCTAAACATACGATAACTTAAAAGAATTGTATTATATGCATCCATGGAGTAATTCATTTTTTCAATATGTTAAAAATATGATAAATTTAATGCAGCTTAAATTAATAATGTGGTAAGCTGAAAACCATAGTAGTATAAGCAGTATAAGAATTTAAGTTAATCATGTTTTTCAATCCCGAACAGTATCATTTGTTTCTATCCATAATCAACTATATCATTAGTTTTTTGAACCCGCATGTATGTTTTCGTAAGTTTAACAAATATACTGATTTTTGACAATAATAATCGCAAAGTATCATTTTATAAAAAAGATCAGTAGACTAACTCATAGTCACTCCCGAAAGTCCCTACATCTCCCAAAATTTAAATGTTTAGACCAATACACTTGTTTTAAACTTTAATGTTATTCTATGGCCATTAATTTAATTAGTTAAAATTATAAAGATGTTTGAAAAATGACATCATTTCTTCTATTAGTTTGTGACAAACATACAAAGATCCAAAATTCGAAATCATAAAAATTTACACACGCCTGCTGTTGGTAAATTAATTAAACTGTACAAAGTGTGTTGTTATAATTGTTTTTGTTTGTTAGACTTTTTAAAGCACCTGTAAGATTCTCCAATTTATTCGATGCAAATAGAATGACATTTCTTATACGTTTAAAAGTAAATTCTTCGTTGAAACAACCTCTTTTCAGAACGATTTGTACTTTATTTATAGTGCAATAATTTTATATGCAACAATTTTCCAACTGTTTCTTTTAAACGATGTTCCGTAGTCTGCAAAACTAGTAAGGATGAAAATTAAATCGACTGATGTGATGTATTTCAAGAAAATTATTTTGACTGTTTAAGATTTGGTAATGTACGATGATTTTAGTGACTGACTGTACATAAATATGATTCTTATTGTTAGTCCGACATTTACTACTGAAATACAAAAATAAATCAGATCACTATTGCAGAACAACAATGATTCTATTTAAAACCGGGTAGGTGTTCGATTTTGTTAAAAATAAATTTCAAATTTCACAAAGAAGAGGATTATTTACTGATGTAAAATACGCCTAATAAGTACGATACAAACTTGGTAGAGACGATAGTTTGTAGACAATTTAAACAACATCGGAGGTTCAGATTATGTAAGATGTCACTTATCGATTTGCGCAATGACAAATCGATTACCATTGACAGTCGCGTGTTAACCCTAGATTTTGCGTGATTACATTGGGGTAATTAACTCCTCCAAGTATTTGTAACTGATTTAACCATGACACTGCATTAAACGCATCCGGGATAATATTGCAACATCGTAGCCTAACCTAACTGGAATCTAACCAAACGCAACGGGGATAACATTGCAACATTATAAAATACCGTAATTTCTACAAACTACCGTTACCCAAACGATAAACGATATGCAAATTAAAGTTACGTACGCGCACTATAATAAAACCATATTACAATTTCTTTTGTTCCAATAAAATGCATAAATAAAATCTCCTTTTCGCTGAACGAGGATGGTCCACATTCACGGAAGAAAATGTTAATTAAAATACTTTACATTCCAATCACGTATAATCGACGCTAAGGTCAACGGTTTCCTATCTTCAGCTATGTATTTCTTGCGATCGTACTTGTAACGAATATCCGTCGATAATTTGAGCGCGAGATAAGGACAGCGAATCAAATTAAAACAGAAAGCGCGCCAGATTATATGACTACAAACAGTTAATTAGTTGACAATAAATTGGCAGTATCGAAGAAACGTCGATCGAGTAATCGAACTTCGTGTCGAATCGAACAGTTACGCCGAGCGAAAAATCGATTATGAGCAAATGATGACAATGACCGGAGACCAGTACCGGAAAAAAATACGCATTTGAAGTACAAAATACAACCGATCTTCAGGCACCACTATAGTTTTAACTTTCATGCTGTGCATTTTAAATAAATACAGCAAACCTTCATATAACACGATTAATTCGTTCCGCGTTAAACGAAACCTTAAACTAATGGAAATCAATCGTTGTATTGAAACCGTGTTTTCGAAATATCGTGTTATAAGAGGGTTGATTGTATACATATAGTGAACATTGAAATTGAACCTTTAATTAAGAATTAAAATTTCTATTTTGCAAGTACAATCTTTCCGCTGCTTAAATATATTTATGAGTGACTGTATGTATATGAAATAAATATTTTCTAGGGCTGTACCGAGTAGCCTTTCCAAATGGCGATTCTTTTCTACCGACTTTTTTGCCAAACTGTTATCGACCAACTCGCGTAAACAGAGTCGTAACCTCTTCTCCGAAATTACTGTTATCCAAACATGTATTCGCGGACTCAACATAGAAATCTTATTTTCGTTCATAACGGAAATATAACCATTCTACGATATAATTATTCGCAATGAAATTAAGACTGAATATTAAGGAGTGATTATAAGTTGAAATGACAAAAAGAAGATTCGAATAAGAGACGGCTCTTCAGAGTTATTAAAATCTCCATTAAAGAGGGATAAACTTTGGTGAAATTTTCGAAAGTTTAATGGAAGCACGCTGGGAACATGATAATCGTTTGTAAAGAAGCTGAATGGAGTGTTATGTGAATAGACCATCTGGTCGGGGGAAAACGTGCGTGTTTCGTGTATCTGATGCGGAGACAGGTTTTCCAAACCTAATATTAATTCCTTTCCCCGGTAACTATTTTACGCAACTCTTCTATTGTATCTAAGAGACAAAAGTTATCCAAAAATCACAATAAACTTACATCGCTTGTCGATCTGATCAACAACAGGAAGTTGGACGAGAAAACATGAGAATATATTCATGCAACCCTACTCTATCGTATACAGTATCGGAAACCACGTGAGAAACACCTGAGTCAGTCGAGTGAACGTTACGAAAAAACGCGGAAAAAATTGCACGCACACAGAGAAATACACAGTAATACATAAACATAAGCACATCTATAGTAGCTAAATAAAGGATTGGCACACCGCTGTATTTTTGCATTTAAACGTTCCTTAATTAGATTCAACTATACCAAATTTTCTATTATTTAATGGTACCTTTATGAGACCGCAATTATTAAATGATTGTTGTTATAATATAATCTAATTAAGTAGTACTTCAATTTAAATGCGAAAATACAGTGAAATATCAATACTTTTTGTAGTCCCATTCAAGATGAGAGAATCGCGGAATCGCATCATCTAACCTCAATGACACAATCAAACGGAGGCAGTGAACTTCTCTGGCGTCGGACTATTTCAAGCTCTGGAAACGCAGCAGGACGAAAGAGAGAAGAAAACCAGTTCACCGGACGCGTAGGGATCTCTACGTGACTTACGTCAAATATAATACGCTTCCGAGGAGAGACGGACGCGTTCGACTGGATGCGTTCGCAAGGACGCGTGTGTGCACCATTGTATATACTTCTACATACGCAGACGCCACCTTCGATCATTCCTCGCAAAGGACAAAATTCATCGACTTACGTCAACTGCAAGCTCTGCTTTCGATCGATACACCAAGATATCTCTCTCCCACTCTGTTCCTCTCTGTTGCTCTCACACTGTAGCTGGCTTCGTCCCTTTGTTGTTATCGTCCCCGGTGGATTCTCACCAATAAACACCAAATAAATCCGAAACAACGCGGAGTAACACGTAAACTAAAAACTACCAGGCGACGGATTTCTTTTGTCACGAATCACGGACAAGCGAAACGAACAGGGAGAAAGATTCGCACGCAAAGACCCGCAAATAAGAAAAAAACGTCGAACACAATACACACGCGGGCCACAGCTGGTGGAACGTCGTCGTCGTGCGCGTAACGCCGTGTGTCGACCACTCGAAACTCCGGCTTCGTTTCAAGGGCAAGGCTAGCCCTCGTCGTCGAAAGAACGCGTTACTATCATCGCGTTACAAACAAATCTGCAGCATTTAACAGCGAAAACAAGTATAAACACGAACGATTTAACAATGAACTGAACTGATTCACCGCGAGTTAACGATTCGTCCCGGTGAAGCTTTTGTTCTGCGGCGGAAAAGGAAATCCAGTTGGTAACAAACCAACTCCTTCGATGGACGCGACGATACTGAGGCGCCGGCGTGTTTATTGCCCCCACTACCGATCGCCCCCCGCTGCTTCCGCGACCTATCCCCACCACTCCATCTGCTCTTTCCTTCTCCGCTTAACCATGCCGGATTCTTCCCCTACCATACCATTTTCCCCACCACCAGCAACCCATTCGACCCTCTCCTACCATCATCCCGGGTCTCAGCTGTCCTACGGGTGTTCTGCTTCAAACCTTTTCTCTCCTACTCCCACTATCGTTTTATCCTGCTTCCTTGTGTATCCTTTCTCTATTTCCATCCCTGTTTCTCAACCCTGATCCGCCACGGTGTCCTTGCTCGCAACGTTTCCCCAACGTTGTCCTTTCTTTGCTCCCTATCTCGCTTTTACCTACACCATTCTCGATAGACTATTCCTTTTTATCTTGCGGATGAATCGGAGGCATAAACTGGGTCGTTATGTCCACGATGCTACACGCGTGTTTTGGTCGTTCGCTGGGCTTTTTCGAGTTTTCCCAGGGACACCGGCAAACGTCGAATCCCATAGAAAATACAGAGCTTCGCTTTGAACCCCATTATACGCGTTTCAAGGGGGAGAATCAGAGATAAAAGCTGACCTAGGGATTAGCCGATGAAATCTCGCGGCGAATCCATTGCTAGTGACGTAGACTGCGCCAAGGATTCACCTTTGCTGGAATATGCAAATGTCGGCTACGCGGAAAGAGCTGCAAAATTCGATTCTCTTACTTTAAACTTTGAAGCTTCTAGGGCAGTTTTCATATGAAATTGACGGTGATTATATTTTTTTCATTGCTCTTTCCTTACATATGTAATTATGATAGATCGTGTGATGAACTTTTATGGATATAACTTATAACGAATGATTTGTGGATTGATGAAAAAGGTCGATATTTTTATTGGAATTTGCGTTTTTTTTATGCGGCTTAATAATCTTTAATAAAGGTCCTCTAATGTTGGTTTTAAAAATGTTGTTACTTTAGTGAATTTTTTTTTATTATGAACCAAAAGACGACCTTTTTTAAATATTTCTGATTCAGTGTTATAAAAGCTTCGAGTGGGGAACAATGATTTTTTTGTTTCGTAAAGCATGGACAGAAAACTCGTTTAACGAAGCTGTTATTAGTTTACTATGCTTGTAAACAATTTATAAAAACGTTGTTAGTCGCAGGAGAAACTTAGTTAACATACATCCCTTGTGTCGTTCACCTGAGGTAAAATCAATTACCTTACCCAATTAAATTGTTGAAAAAACTGCGTAGAATTTCCCCTGCATCGTAGTTATATTACAATTTCTTCTACCTTCAATCATTTTTATTTGCAAATTTGCAAAACTTATGTAAACAGCGTAGGAAAGAAATTATGAAGGTAAACCAAAACCAAAAACACGTAATCTTTGCTCCAACCCAGAAACAAACTTCGATATACATATATGTAATTCGTAGAAATCATTTCCAGAGTTCATTTTACAACTATCAACTCGTCTACAAAATTATGAAAGATGATAGAATTCTGAAATTTGTTGCTCTTTTTTAAAGTATCCCGCAGAACAACGGTGTCTGCACTGAGGTTAAAGTCCTGCCAAAGAGACGAAGCACAGTTCTTCTGTCGCATCAAATTAATCGTGGTTGAATCGCAGTAAGGGATTCGAAGCACGTTCCACAGGAAGCCGCAGCGCGATCGTAGAAGCGCCGAGGATAAAAAGTGAATCTTTACGCGACAGAAAGTATAACGATCGTTTAACAGTAAATCATGTGCGATCGCATAAAACGATCGGTTAATCCAGCTCGTATAAACGATGGCATAACACTATAATATAATAGATGGCATAATACTATACTCCTATGGACCAACAGATAAAAACCATATTGTGTAATTATCACCTGTTTGATCCTTTTTTGGAAATCGTTAAAAAGTCATGGGTAACCGATATTTTCTTATTGGTAGGTGCGACAGCACAGGTCATTTATTATGGTATTCATTTATTAAGACCACCTGGGATGTATGCTGTAATTATGCGGCTTGAAACTGCGTGAAACCAGTTCGAAAGAGAGCTTGACGATAACTAAGGACAGCCTTTGCCATCTTGAGATCTTCGCGAGTAAAAAAGGTTCGCCATTGATACTGAGCTCTATCATAAATACTTGAAAATTTTACGTTTCTACTAATTACCAGATTATACATTTATTCGTAAAACTTTCTTGACTTCAATGTTGTGTAATAAAAATACAAATCTTTTCTATACTACCATTTTTACTGCATTTTTTTTTACTGTTTAAATTTCTTTCAGTCCATAATTTTTATTATAATTTTTTCCCTTCGAATATTTTTTTATTTTAACTCCTTTTCGTTTCTATTTGCTATCCATAATTCATGGCGCGACCTTTTGTCTTTTGTAACGCTTAAAATACATTTCACGTTAGTGTCATCTGTATTTACATTTCATGTTCCTGCAATAATCAGTGTTAGCAGTTCCAATTATCATTTTCTTATATTGGTTTGTTGATTTCCGGTTTTTTACTATGTTGCTTTCGACTTTATCACAAGGCACAGCCGGGTTCCCTATTATCGCCTCTACTGTGTTTGCTATTTGCAACTGGTGTTACTGCTCTCTGTTGTGATTATTTTTATCTTTAGCACATGGTGAATTACCAATATTTCCAGTTTTTCTTAGATATCCTTTCAACAAGCTTGTTTATTGTTTTCTGTTATCGTGCGACATTCTTCTTTATTTCTATAGGAGTTTCCGGATTATCGACGAGTCTAACTAGTAAGCTGAAGCTCAAACTCTTTAAGTAGATTTCAGTTTCGATTCGTGTACCTTTGTCTGCAGTTTTATCATCCGTATTTACTTTGATCACCACCCTTGTAAATTTTTCTTTTTTTTCTTTCTTTTTTCAGAAAAGCCAAACGATGCTCTAACATCTGCAATTTGTATTCAATAAATCTCAATTCCCTTTAACAAAATAGTTTTCATGTTACTTGATTTCTGCTGATAAATATCTATAATTATATGCTAGAGGAACTATATATGTCCAATTAAATCACGAAGTTGTAGATCTCATAACTAAAATACTTGACTTTGATAACGGTTGTCTTCGATTTTGAATTCTTTAATTGTTTTAAAACACATTATAGTATTACGTTGGAATTAGAGGAACCACGAGCACAATAAATGATATCTTGTTCCGGAAACAATTGCCAAGGTGAGACCATCTGCGACGCAGCTCGCATTCTAATTTGCCTGTGGTCTGTACGGATAGAGGCGCAGCTTTATTACTCTCACCTCTTGTTACGATGAGTCACGAACAGGTTCCGCTTTGGAGCGGCGAATTTTAAATAATTTCAGCATGTTATTCTTTCGCGACACGATGCTGTCATCAGTTCAATTTTACATGCTGCGGTCATCTCTCAGATCGTGGCAAACGCGATCGAAATGGATAGTGAATGCTTACTAATTGCTATGATTCATAAAATAGATTCCATTTTCTGTTCTAGCAAAAATTTTGTATATTGTAGACTTAAACAATTCTTTAGAACCACAATTTATTAATTTATAGAATATTTTATTTTACGATTCACGATCGATTGTAACAACAACGGATAAGATGTTGAAGATTAATTAATACAAATTACAATTGAAAAACTGACTCTTTCTTCTTTAGAAAAAATGGGACAGATTTTTCCAATTAACTTAACGTATTACAAATTTCTTTTGGGATGGACTAACTTGTAGTATGAAAGGTATGCAATTTTTTTTAGAATTGTTCCGTGAGACACGCAGGTTTGCATATAGGTTTATTTTTGATAATTTCTAGAGTTAAACCTTTGTACTTACTTGAGTCTTTAGCTTAAAGATCGTGATAGATAAAGCTATCTGTGAGTAAAATCGAAAGTACACTAGTCGCCGGAGGTTTGAACTGCAGTAACAATTCCGTCATGGTAATAAGCCATGGCCCGTTCAAACGTTATTCAATGCTCTTAGGCGTGACCGAACCGTGAACAGTTGAAGAACACTTCAGTGCATCTAACCTAGGTAACCCAGAACCATTCTAGGAAACTTTACAAACACTCTGCCTTTTGCTTGTGATCTATTGAGATGGAAAAAAATTGTAAGATCTATGGCGTGCCGTGTCGAGAGCTAATTTGGTGTTTGAGAGTTCCAAATATATGTACTTGTGTATAACGATCAGTGTGGGCGGTATTAAAGCAAATTCATGATGAATCATAGAGATACTGCGAAGGATCATCGAAACTTTCTCTTCAGGTTTCGTCATAGTAGTTTCAGATTGTTGTTTGGGTAAGTTCGCTTTTCTATGTGTGAAAAAAGGATTGATATTCTTAATGTAGACGATAATTGATATTTTAATTAATGGTATTTTTATTATAAAAAGACGGAGTTTTTCCTTTTTAATAGGAGAGTTCTTTCTTGTTTCTTGCAATTAGCGGGCCAGCTTCGCAGAATTGTGTCAGTATTTTCACGAGTATAGTTCTGCAATTTTTTTAATATTCGCAAACTTTTTGGCACTTTCAAAAATAATATCACCACAAAACTAGAATTCCGTTTCCTTTTTTTAACATTCTCAAAAGTTAACATTCAACAATATCACTATCAGTATCAAAATATTCCGATAATTAAAGAGTTCTGCATTATGCACCTTACATCCCTAAAGATCCACATTATCTCTAAAAAAATCTAATGAAACCACTACAAAAAATTCTGAAAAATTAACATATTAAACTATAGATACCATGTTAGTTATTAAAGTACCCCAACATTTTGTATCCCAGAGCAATCAAACTCCCTTAAAGAAATATGTGGAAGTACGAAAACAACTCTAAATGTCCTCTACCAAAGATAGAAGCAAAAGTAAGGCACTCAGTAAATCACACCTAATTTAGTCCGGCTTTTCGTAAACCTCCCTAATTCTCCCATACCGTACAAAATGCCACTTCATGCTATATTCAGCTTACACAGAGCATAGTTGCAGGGAACCTAGTAGAGGGTAGTTCGCGTAAATCGCGTCTCATTTTCGTCCAGGAGACGTCGAGGCACGCCTAAACGAATTTGCAGCAGGGAGTCCAGCGGCTGATAGCACGAAAACCAGCATGGCTGGCCTTTGAGCTGGTTATTACGCGAGTATAGTGGCATCACGGTCGCGTGCGTTTCACGCCCGCCACCGGAAACTGTGGCTGCGGTCGGTGAACGTTCCCGGAAGCGACATGATTCACCTCGTGCAGAGAAAAAAGTTAGATGGAAAGAGTAGGTTGGAAAGTTCTCTGAGAATCGCGAGACGAATCTTCTAACCGGTGTGTAATTTAATCAGATTTATCGAACGAGTAGAGTATGGCTCCCTGTGATGCGGAGGAGGAAACTGGTACGGAAACCGGTACATAGTGGTTTTATGGGTACATCATTGAATTTTTGAATGAATTGTAGATAAGGTAAAAGCTAGAGATAGGTGAAGCTTCGCAAAATTTGCTGCTTGGGACTTGGTAGAATTATTTATACGGTAGAAAGGTAAATTATATTTTAGAGGGAGGGTCATTTTAGATTTAAATTTTAAGCACTCGTAGATAAACTAAAGTAAAAAGTAAATAAAATTTTACAGTGGAAGTTATTTTGGACTAGTTGAATTGCATTTTAAAAGTGAGGTTGTTTGTAGCTTTTTTTAGAGAAAATATGGGGAAAAGTTCATTGGTGTATAATTGAGTAAAATTTAGAGATCATGAAAGAACGTCGAATCATGATAAAATGGACTAATTGCTACAGATAAGTTGTAAAGTCTTGAAGATATGAAGTTTGTAAAAAAAGTTGAGATGATGCTTGAGCTAATTAGTGGGATATAGAAATAGATAAGTAGTGAGATTATTGTATCGGAAATGCAGTGGTGTGAAACAGCTGTTAATCCAAGGCCAATGTGGCAGATGATTACAAAAGATTATGCAAATGGAATACTGGAGATGCTTCTTTTCCCTTTCTTTAATTAAAGGTTATTATTTTTAAATACGATACTGCGTATAAATGTATATAATCACGACAAAAAGGTAAACAGCATAATTTTCCTCTATGGAACATATTATTACACCACTGAAAATAAATGGTCTGTAGTTATCAATGACGATAGTACTTTATCGACAGATCCCAAGCCCATTAACAGTATCCCAATTACTGTTACATTCTCTCAATGATGCGCAAGCCTTCATAATCCAATTTATTATAAAGTATTCTTACAAAATCTTTCGAAAAATCTATCACAGCTACCCAATATATCCAAAGGAAAAAGAACAAAGAAAATACCCCATTGTCATCAACCACAACCCTTAACTCCAAACCGTTAAAAACTTTCCAATGCACCGTAGTCTTCAATGACCATACATTTATGACCCCAATTAATTATTTGCTGCAATGTGTTTACTGCAGAATACAGCATAGTGATAGTAATATTGTGAAGATGTTTAAACTTGTAAAATATACCATAAAAGCTATTGAAAGTATAAATTTGATATTTAGGGAAGGTTATACAAGGTATCCCTGACAGTTGGTGCTAAACTACAGGAGCATGTAGTACTCATCGAAGAAAGCAAAAATGCCTGAATAAATATGGATCCATGTACCATTAGTTTCAGTTATAAGACGTTTTTAACAATGCAGCATTACCTACTTCTACTTACACTTATCTACAGGATATATTCGATATGCTCTTCATTCATTTTGATATACTCATCGGTAGGTAATTCATCGTTGTAATTTACTTAACGAAGTAACTGATTCACTGTACTTTGTAAATGATCCTATAGTTATGTGTAGATATCCAATGGACTTAACTCTACCAGAGGGTAAGCGACATCGTTAGTATATGCATATTGTATTTACTTTATTTGACTTAACAATTTACTCGATAAGTTGTAGATAGACACAAAGTAGTATCGTATGCTGTTAAAAGCTCGCAACTCCGAAACCAACGATATTTAGGCTCATGTTTATTAAAACTCCTTTGCTTGTCTCGATGTGTACTATATGTCATCAAAGTGTGGCATCAACTTTCAGGAATAACCTTATAATATTATATAATATAATATAAAATAAAAAATATAAATATTAAAGTAGTTTGATGTTGTTATTACTAATTCATTTAATTCTAACTAATCACCAACATAATACTTTACTAAATCAAATACCACTAAAAGATAAAAGTCTTTGAAATATGTACAACCACTACAATCTTCCAAAGATATTCAAACAATAAAATTACACGGTAACATCGAACGCACGTTGCATAAGAAACTTTTTCCCAAATGTTTTTGTATCCATAGTAGCGTCTCTTATCTAAACAGTCCCTTGAATTTTATTGATCCCATCTGTCCCTTTCTAAGCAAGAAACCCTATATAGATAGCTATTAACAGACGACAGAAAAACAGTCGGCAGAATGATTTAAAGTAAAGTCTCTCTATCCTTGTACTGCTTGCAACCTTCCACGGTGTCATTAAACGAGGCGATTTATCGTAATTTATATCGTGCTCACCGAGCTTAACACGACGGTCATCCGATTATGTTATTACAAGCGTGGGCGTCATTTTGATATACGTCTTCGCCCGCGGTCTTGCAGCTCCTAAAATATGCACTCGGCGTTCGTGTCCCCTCCCTTCTGTGTATATCGGCCTCGCCAACCCCTCGAAATGGAAATTTATGCGCGTAAGCGCGCGCTCCGCGCCACACGGCTGCTCATTAACCGTTTAATCGAGCGATCGTTCTATGCGAGAGGCCTCGCTGCATGGATTTTCGCATCTTCTCTTGGATATTTCAGGAGTTTGGTGAAGATTTATACAGACCCTCGCGTTTTTTTTCTTAGGTAATTTGGGGATTACAACCTGCAAGTTACTCAGTTGGGTTAAAAAATTGGAAAAATGTAAAAGTAAAGATGTCCATGTCTTTTGTTGGATGCTTGGGAACTTTGATAAAGAGTGATATAAACCTTGATGAATCTTCATGTAATTTTGTAAATTACCATTTTTAAGTTATATAATTAGATTAAAAAATTGAAGGGATTTATAAAGCTAGTAATTTTCGTATGTTTTGTTAGATACTCCAGGATTTTGGTGAAAATATACGCAGATCTTCATGAATACTTGTGTAATTTTTAAATTGTAATTATTGAGTAATTTTTAATCAAAGTAATGCTTCTAACTAAATTGAAACAATTTTATCCAAGTATTTTAGTTCTCGGAAACCATAAAATTATAACAATACACAGAGAAACCGACGAACCTAATATTATTTCCCTTAATATACAAAATATCGACTCCTTATCGTAGGAGGTTGGCTGATCCGCCAGCAATCTGGCTGCGAAATCTCCACCAGTGGAGAACGTAGATGGCGAGTTTAGACAAGGGTTGCTGCTAAATGGATTCGAGCTAGACGCTTTCACTCGCAGCGAGGCAAGAGTTCGACAGGCCACGGATCACAATTGCTCTCGCACGTACACGATGATGATGTACAATGTAAAACAAAGTGCGCCGCGAGGTAAAAGCGTGGCGAGCGACGCTTTGCGTCCGCGCTTTGCGAACCACGCTCTCTGATATGAAGAAAATCTTGTTACGCGTTGCGCTGGAAAATTTGTAGCCTTTTGCGCTTTTGAATTGAATTTTTCTTTGCTAGACATTCGATGGTTAATTACTCATAACGCAGAAATTACTGAAAAATTCATTAGCTTATTGAATTTTGTCAGCATTGGGAAATTTAGAGTGAAGAAATCTAATTCTATTAAAGTTCGAAATCAAAGAATAGGAGGGTCAATTAGAATTTTATGATCTTAAATAAGATTATCCGAAATTTTCTCATTGAATGGTTTTCATATTTTAAAAGGTTTAGAATGGAGGATGGTAGAGGCATGTGCCAGAGTATAGAATCAATATTTGTTATCGGACGAATTCCAGATGTTACGTGCGATTTCGGTTGGTGCAAAGTGGAATTTGTTCGTGCGTCAGCATTAAACTTCAGCATTCGCGTGGGCGTTGCAGTTCCGCTGGAATCGATTAAACCGCGCGGTGAAATTTGTACAGCATAAATACACACGACCGTAGGTGGAACCATTTTCTAAAATGAGATTACGTAACGAGTTCCAAAGCCGTACGTTAGATTCTATCTTCAGCTTTGTTTTCGCCATACCCGTTAAAGGGTGTAAAGGACATTCCAGGATGGTTAAAATGAAACGAAACAGCATTCGGAATATTGTGCAGCTGGTAATGTTAGCACAGGGAAACAGTACGTAACTCGTGGGGTGTGTTTAATATAATATTGATATCTGCAAAGATGTTGGAGGTATGTAGAAAGCGATAAACGAAGCTTATTAGGTTTCGCATAATACACATATCGCTTTTCAATGAAGACTCGCTTCAGCTATTTTAAAATCCTAAAGTATTTGACAACAATTGTGCCTTTTAGAAACCAAACTGATCAACTATGCTTTTTAAATATCTGAATTTCATTATCCAAGTATATCGTAATCTGTGTTGAATTTCTCAAAAATTAATTTAATTCATTTATGATGCTATACAATAAAAAGTACACAACGTCTACTAGGTCTTTCCAAATTTACCCTCCTTTTTTCATCACCAAATCTATCTAATAAACAACTCCTGAGAAATCATTCCTAATTACTATATTTCCAAGGCCTTATTAAAATCTGTACAGAAACATCTAAGTCTATACCTACACATATATCTACTTCGCTATGCTCTCACCGAGGGCTTACATAGTATCCAATACAATAATTTGTTCGATTATGGCTCTGACCATGTTCACCGTCCGCCGCACACATCGTGTATTTCTCATTGGACACAGCAAGTCTGCCATTAATAGTGCACCCTTAGATGGTTATCCATGATTCATAAAATCCAGACTCGGTCGCGGACCCTTCCAACAATACGTTCTCGTAATATTATCAGTATAGACGGGCCACTGAAAGCGATACCGCCTGCGGGCCACCGCACAATGCAGCATTTGTTGGACGAAAAATGCCACGTGGGTGTCGTCTCGTCTTTGTTCCTTCGCGGCTTTCCTCTGTCAAAAAATAGAACTACATTGTGGAATCTTTTTGTAACGTTCTATGTATACAATCGATGGTTTCGATAGTCGTTTGGCGAGTTGAGAATTGAAAATATTTTTTTGGTTTTGAAGGGTGGTTTTCTAAACAACCTTTATTACGAAGCAAAGACTCATTTTGAAGGAAGATATTTTAATGTGAATTCTGGTTTCTAATTTGTTTGAAATTTTGCTGGAAGTCACCTGATAACTTCGTTACGATTTTCAAAGACAATTTTGAAATATATTTTCTTAAAAACTTGGAGCATTAGTTTCATTGGCAGAGCTCTACATAATACACTAACGAATGGTATCTTAAATACTAAATTGCTTTCTTATATTCTTCCTCGAAGTCATCGAACGAAGTTCGAATATCTCTTAGCCAATAAAAATTGCTGCAGCGCAACAAGTTCAAATATTGTATAAATATAACGCGATGTTTATTCGATCCCCTGCACCCATTATACGGCAAAAATACCGCCAATAAGACGGCACAGTTCAATGTTGGGCGAAAAAACTGTTCGAATGGTCGTTCAGAAGCCGGTTTTCTCGCGGCAACCCCGCGGTGCGCAAAGTGAAACCAGGCTGGATGAATATTCAACGGTGTTCCACTTCGTTGTCCCCGTATCAACGAACACTTTAATTCGATCTCCGCGCTTCATCGCGGCGCCCGCAAAATTTCCAGTTGGCCCCCTCAAATTTATACTCGGACCCCGAAAGCAATGCCAAATTCAAAGGCGTTCTTAATTTGTGGCACCATTTTATGGTAAGAGGCATAGTTATCGAAGGTATACAGCAGGGTGTTTCAAAAATATCGGACAAGAAGTTAGGTATAAATTGTCCACCAAAATAGTTCATTACAATTGATATGTTTATCAATTACGTTGAAAAAATCCTGAAAATCGTCTAACTTTTCAACGTTCAATTTGGGAAAATCCTTTAAGCCTGGTCCTAGTTGCTAGGGAATCGTTCAGCAAAGGTGACTTCGTTTACGAATGCTCTTTGTGAGACTAGGTACGAATCAGCAAATAAGTGTCACCCTAAAGCTACACCTGTTAAACGAGAATGCGAGATTAGGATGGCAGATCCTCTGCTTTTTAGCATTCTGTGTTCTAATCTGCGGTATATTTTCGAGTATTTTATAGATATTACGAGAGAGTAAAAATAGAAGTTAATTTTAGAGAAAACTGATGGGGAATTATAGCGATGAGAAATTAACAATAGCAATGTAAATCATTTCTTCTAATTTAAACAAATTTCATTTCAAAATATCTTAATATTCTTTCCCAAATGAAAGATGGTCAACAATATTATCCAGATACGACGCTTTATCACAAGACGGATATTGCTCACTCAAATTAATACTTCAATAAACTTCTCTAATCCTATTTTAATTGCTCTGAGTCATGGTACAAATTTAGGATGACAAATGAGCGTAAATAATTCGCAGACTATCAGGATTCCATGACGCTACTTCCTAAGCTTAGCTCTTTCTCTGTATAAACTACTGATCTAATCAAATCGTAAAATACTTTTTGTTATTTTTCCAAGCTTTAACAACAGATATAACAAACTAATGCTATACAATAATAAGAAAGCTTGAAAATTTGAAGGCTCGAAAATGAAGAGGTTTAGAAAACATTTTAACTAAATAGAATATTTTTAAAGCAAAAAATATTTCTTTTAAAACTTTCGTTCCCCAAATATCAATTTCATATGTATATACCAACCTAATATTAGATAGTCATATTTGTCAGAAGTTATCGTTTTCATAAGCAATTGAAATATTAAAGGAGACATTTTTGAAGAAAGGGTAAAATGATTGACAGATAGGTCACAGGGTGAAACTTTCAACCTGTTACAAATCGTACCTCGGGGAATTGTACGTGGAGAAACAAGTTCTATGAGTCTAACGAGATCCCATGGGCTCGACTTAGTTTCTAGTCAACCATAGTTCCTCACTAGATAGCTGTGGAAGAGTAAGATGAATGGCCAGAGTGGATCACGTTTTCACTCATAACGCAGTCCGAATTACTTTCCCCTTGCAAAAATATTATATTCGATTCGGGTTAATTACTCTATTACCGACCTCTCTTCTTGTTAACATTATATTTTCTCAATCCTTTACTTGAAAGGTGAGGGGAACAAATACGGAACGTTGCGAAATATCATTAAGAAAATTGATTTGTAATATTTTAGTCCATTAATAAAGAAACGAGGTTCAATAAATGTAACTGTATCGTTCGTACCATGAAGTCTTTTTAGTCTAATCAGACATCAAAAAATAAGTGAGCCAAAAATAATTGTTTTCCATGATTTTAATTCTTTTTTCCGAATTGAACACTATAGAATAAAAAGAAATACTCTGTTTTTCTGCTTATCATTCACTTGTATATTTTTTGTATTTGCGTATGTAATATTTGTTCGTTTTCTACATGTTTATTTTATAAATATATTCAGAGGGTTTACCTCGTATAAAGTTAATAATAGATATCAAAATATATTCAGGCAATTACGCAGGGTGTTTCACCTAGTTTTAGTACCAGACAAACTTTTGTTAGAATTAAAATTTCCTAAAAATGTTTACTACGAAAGTTGCATAGTACATATTATGAGGCTCACCATAGTAATAATACTTTTATTCCGTTGAAGAGGATTTTATGAAATTCTAATTATACCAAAGCTAATAAAACATCCTGTATATGTTGTGTCTGTATAAATTCTTAGGACTCGAAAGTGGATTGGAATTTCATGGAAAAGGTATCAATTTCGTATAAGCAGACGATAAATCAATATTTGATAAATTAGAATTCTGAAGGAGCTGCATCATCTATTAAACTTCCGTTTACAGCGGCTCGATCGTTTGACGATCCGTCAGAGAGACGCGTCGTTTTTATTAAAGTTCTAACAGAGACACAAGGGAAAACGTCATTATCTCGCCACCACGGGGTAAAAAAGTTTCTGCGAGGAAGAAAAAAACTTTTGTCGCCCGCCGTCTTTCGACCTTCGACTGATAGCACGCACTTCCGAAGGGCAACCGAGATACCACCTCGAATTCGTAACGAGCAAAGGAAGTCGCCAGACCTTTTCAGACATGCTAACCTCATCGCAGGAAATCATATTGTGACACTCGACCAAATTAGTCCAGCCTTTTTTGTAAGTTTCCCATACAGTGTCTAAATACGTGTATACTTAAGAAATATATGTCTATCAATACATAAAGTACCTTTCTTATTTTTGCCATTACTGTTCCGTTTTTGAACACATAAAATCTATCTATGAACTTGAAGTTTCGCAAGCACCTCACTTCTATCGCTATATGTGCCCCATAAAATAATGTAATTCCATCTTAAGGAGCTTTTTCATAATATCATAAATATTGAAGATATTTAGATGTTCCCATTTAAATTTCCCACCCTGTACATTAGAATAAAGTCGTTTGAATTCGCCAATCAGTATATAGCATTCTGGCACCTGTCTCTAACATGTACTTTGCGAAACTGACCCAAGTGGGTGCTGAGGTGGTCGCTCGTGTATGTAGAAAATGTTCCAAGGCCGGTAGATTGGCCGCTTTGTTCGTTCCAACGACCAACAACTGCCCCCTATCTTCACAACTCCTTTCTTTTTCGTGCACCTTTCCACCGACATGACAGTCTCTTCTTCCCTGCTTCGAACGTTTTTGAGCAAACCTCTGACCCGTCCCCAAGGAGCCACCAGTATTACGCTACTGACGTGCTCTGAAGCGTGACCTACCTGTCAACTATTTCCCTCGTTTTCCTCCTCCTCTTTCAAGTTGCTCTTTTTTCCTTTGCCTCTCCGAGGTCGAAATGAAATTAGCTGCGTGGTCGTTGGTCGATGCTCCGAGAGTAAGGAAAATGAAGGAATTTTGGTCTCTTTGAGAGAGTTGCGTTTTCTTTGCAATTAGTTGTCAGCTATCGATAAAAAAATTGTGAAGTAAGTTTTTTTTAAAATTTTTAACAGAAATAAAGAAGTGAGTCCTAAATCGAGAGCTGCTGCACGCTTTAAATATTATAACATATATTTTAGTGAAGTAACAGCCAGGTCTATTGGTGTCATTGCTCTTTAATATTCCTTTTAATTTTCGGATACGTGATATGTGTAGATAAACGTACCAAGAGGTAGCATAGACAAATAACTTAAAGTCCATGACAGTTAGACGAACTTTTTCTGGTACCTCGATTGAATTGAGAAGTGGTATCGCGATTCCGTATGCCGTGAACAGGAAAAAGTTTGTCGAATTCCGGATTACCTGATCCGATTGCAAGCTTCTGCGAACTAATTGGCAGAGGTTCATCAATGGCGAAGCAAGAAAAAATTTAAACCTGGCACCCTCTTAATTTTCTTTTGAATATACATACATACGCCGTTGTCGATTAAATACTGGTTGAAGAATAAGATATGCGACTTAAGTCCTCCTGAAACCAATCATAGCAACCGCTGTCTTATGCGACTTTTCCAAGATGTGCCATTTTTCATTAGCTCTAAAAAACCTAAAATTTTCCTTTAATGGATCCTAAAACTTTCAAACAGCCTTCGTTAAATAATCCTAAAAACATAAAATTCTCCTTCATTGAATAACGTTAAAAACCTAAATTAAAATTTCCCATAATTTATGCATGAGAGCCACTGTTCTAACCGAATTCTAAGATTTCCCATTTTTCCTTAACCCGTTAAGTGCTTCCGGTCAGAGTAGAGAGTCGAAGAGAAGCGCAGTCGCTAATTGCTTCAATAAGGAGCGCAAACGGAAGTCCACAGAGCCAGTGGCGGTAGAGAATCGACGTTAAAAGTCGTCCAGCGTTTGTCAGATTAAACGAGCTGCCGTGAAGGGTTCGCGAAGCTAATCGCGTAACTCGCTTAGATGAACTGCACACAGTGTTTGCAATGGCTCAGGTTGAAAGGCAGTCACAAGGCTTTCCGAAGCCCTCGAATCGAGCCCTCCAAGCGAAACTACGTGGCCGGGATTCGTGCGTTTATCTTGCTCGGTTAAAGTTGTCCAGATTCGAGAACTTTGTTGCGAAGTACAACCGGCTAAAGAAGGTCCTCTGGCGTATTTCTAGTGGTCGTTGCAAGGGGTTAAGATTGCGAAAGGGTTGAGTGAAAGGGAGCATTGACCTGGTGATGAAGAGGCGATAATACTTTGATTTGATGCGGATTCAGGAATAGAAGGTGGTAAGGTTAGGAGAGAAAACGAAGATAAATGGAGATTAATAATGCAATGTAATATGGGGTTAGATTCGGGTTAGCGCTTATATAGTTCCCTGTATAATTAAAAATTATTGGCGTCGTATGTTTTTATAGTATGCAATGCAACTGCATAAGAATTTAGAGTAATCCACAAGTTATTTAACTGTGAATAGCATTAAAAAAGGGCATTCAACTAGAAATCTGGAGAAAGCATAAAAACTTGGTCGTCGTCGTGGCTGTTCATTAAAGTAGGGCTTCGTGCGAACATAAAGCTTCGTGGAAGCTTCTTCTAAGTCTCATCCGAAACGTGACTACAATTTCCGCGTTCTCATACCCTGTTACCTCTCTGAGTCTTCACTGCTATGAAGCATGTATCGCGCAACGGTAAGCGTTCAGCAACCCTGATACGCTTGATAAGATGTACTATCCCCCCTCTGATTGGAATTTAAGAATAGTTAACTTTATTATTTTAACCATTAATTTTATACCCTACCTTTTATACCCTATATAATATAGCAAATATAATTATCGGTAAAATGCAAACTGAGCAAAAATAACCTGTATTTTAACAAACACCCTTCGCTACAAACCTAAACTTTGGATTATGCTATATTGATATACCCAACACTATTCGACTAATGTTGATTCTTGTATAATAGATAATATTTCAATGTGATTCTCATTTTTAATAAATAGAATATGATATTGAATCATCTATCCGCGGTTAATAGTGAGAAATTGCGACTAGAGAAAAAAGAACGCATCAACAGCCATTCTTTTCAAGATTCCTCCCCAAGAGGGTGCGTTTTTGTTCGCAGAAGAGAAACGTCTCGTAGGCATTCATGCAGCTGGGAACAGCACGCGACAATCTCGGCTGGAGGAGACTGCCGGACAGGATATTGCTGACGTGTTCCTCGACTTTAAAGTCCGACGTCCGCGGTCGATAGCTGCCGCATTGTCGGCGACGCCGGAAGAATGGTGGATAAGGGCGAGGAACGCTATAGGGCTTCAATCGGCAATTGTTAACCCTTTAGCTCCAGCATAATCCAAAAGAATCATTCACCTTTCTATTACATTTGTACCTCGTACAAAACAACGTATTTGTCAATAGAATTTGCTTAAATATCTAAATGATAATTTATACATATATATTTAAATTAATTAAGATGGATTAGGATTAAATTTCCGTCAACCAATTCAATTTGATCTAATCAGCTTAATTTTAAGAAATCTAAGAGAAACGGAATATCAAAAACTTCTTTGGTGTTAAGGTTCATAAAGATAGGATATATTTATTGAAATCACACTTCTACCCTTTTTCGTATTTATTTTTTCCTGCTCTCCTTACCAATTTATAGTGGCTACTAAACAAATATTATTTATTACTGCTAATTTTAGTTACGCTGTAATTAACTTGAGACTTCCTCTAGATACCTTTTAAAGGCAAAGGGTTAAAAGCCGACGAACTCTAGACGCGAAAGCCGTTGGAATCGATGAGATTAGGGAAACGCGGTTCCAATTGACGAGCTTTTTGTCGTCCCTTCATCCCCGGACGACGTTCGACGAACTTCCACTCGTTTATCGACGGCCAAAGAATCCAAGGTTCACGAATCCGTTCGACTGGTTTCGATAGAACTTTCGTCTCGACAAGGGTACTTTGTAAACTGGCAACGAACGCTCGAAAACGAACTCACGATTCGCTGCTGCTGGCACAGGAAAATCGGTTGATTTTGTTGGAGTGTCTCGCAACAAGTTGCAATAATAAAACTTTACTATAGCTAGCCGTGTTTTTCTTTGTGTGTAGCTGCCAGGATTTATTTCCCGCTTTTTTGTCAGCGAATCAAACAGAAATGGAGTATTCTACGGATTAGCAAAGAAAATTGAAGAGAAATTTAGAATTTCTTACAGGGATAGTTAAAAAGGAGTAGGTAGCTGAAGTTTTAAGTAGTCACTTGATAACTTCGCTAAAAAGTTGGCATTCCAGAATATTTTAAAATTTGCTTCTACAGCCAAAAAATCTGAAGAAATTTTCAGACGCATATCCCACTGACTAAAGTATCTCTAACATTTTTCATAACTATTTACGCAATAGAATGTAAGAAATTAAGCTTAGACTTTAAATTATATTTCGGTCTATAACTACTCTAAAAATGTTACGAGATTGAAACTTGTCAGAAATGGTTTTATTTAAGAAATTCATCGATTGATATGTCACAAGTTCAATTTCGCTTAGCGATACTTTTATCATGCTTGCATGTGTATATCATGGATGTACTATTTCGACAGAAATAGAAAAATTGGCACGCGTTTATTGAGCAACCTAATAGTTTCTTGTAAGCATCCCCAATTTCCATTGTTTTTACTAAACTGATTAAAAATATCCGATTACAAAAGTATAAACGGGCTACCTCACAAATACACCCCTAAAATAACAAAATCTACCTGAGGTTGTTCATTATACAGTATATTCGAGAGTGTGTCACGTTATTGAGATGCGGTAAGTGAATCTCGGGATCCCAATGGTTGCTTCGCGGGAGAAACAAGCGTGTCTGCTCGCGAAAAGGTAGAAATTGCCATCGGAGTCTCAAGTGCACGCGAAAGCAATCTATTTTCCAAGCCTTGGGAATATCCAGCGCCTCCTCTTTCGCAAACCTTCATCCCTCTCTCTCTCTCTTTCTCTGTGTACGCAGCTGTCTTTCGGATCGCGTGTAACCATCGTGTATGCATCCCGTGACATTCGTTCGATTCGAAATGTCTCCCTCCCTACGCAGAATTTCGACGCGAACTCTCTTTCTTTATGCGTGCACACCGTTTCGTGTTAACTCGCGAATAATTCCCCTACGTTTCCGTGGAAATCGTAGAAATCGCGGCAAAATTTGTACACTTTCAAACGTTCACGTTCCTCTAAACACAGTTAAGGAATGGAACCTAAATAGAGATTTGTTTCTCCCTTTAAATATTGAAACGAGTACTTTACTTCGAATATTGTATATTATTTTTAATATTATTTGCATTTCATAACATTTTGTTGATTTAAATTTCGTAATTTTTGCCATCCGATGATTATAATCGTAGCAAAGAAATTATTCACACTGGACCAATATAATTTAAAACACAGTGGTTACAAAGTGAGGAAAGAGAATTTTTTTGTCGCAGTAAAAGAGAGATAGTAAGTGCGCAATCAGTCTGTGATTTCCGTAACAAAGCATGGAAATCGTAAGGGTTTTTTTGCGTTTGCTAATAACACGTAATTCCGTAACGGAAAGTTTTCGTATGAAATATCCGCGTCGACGGTAAACTTTTATTCCGGATATCCTCGGTGAATGCAAAGGGTTAATTGCGAAGCGGAGCCCCACACTGCGAGAGCATAAAATAAAGTTCATAATTGTATTCTCTTTGCAGCCACCATCAGCCACCGCCGCTTCATTTCTTTAGTTCATACAACTTTCGAAGCCTCTTTCATTTCTTAACCCCTTATAACCTCTAAAACGTGGGGAATCTTTACTCGTTAGCAGAGATTCTTATTGTAAAGCGCAAATGTAAACATTGATATAAATCATTACATTATATTATTCATAATTTCTTAAGAAATTAAACCGTTTCCGATATACACGGCGTTTTATCCGTTTGTTCATAACAACACGAAAGATTTCTCCTGCAATTACAAATCTGTAACGTTTCTTTGTGCCGGGTTATACGGTTCACTTTCTAGAGAAGTTCCTTTGCTGTCGTTAAAGTCCACTTTTTAGAAACGAGACGACAAACGTCGAAATATCGTAAGAAGCTATCGAAGATAGCAAAAAAGATCGGAAAATGAAAAAGCAAAAGATAATCGGTAGACTGTAGATGTTGATACAGGGTGAGTCTCGCAACTTGAACACCTTAAATAACTTGCGCATCATGTGTCATAGAAGAAGATGTTGGAAATAAAAGTTGCATGGTATCAAAGGAGACATATAGTAGGTATCATAGTTCTGCTTGAACCATACAACTTTTATTTCGAATATTTTTTTCTGTAACAAATAATTCACAATCTATTTGAGGCAATCAAGTTGCGAAACTCGCTTTGTACATGTTTGGAAAATTTTAACGGGTAAGAAGATGTACGATACACGCAATGTACAAAAATATATAAAATGTTAAAACTGAAGAAGACGTTATAATACGTCGAAAGCGAAACTACTCTTCGTTTAGTTCTTATTTCTTTATAAAAAGATGAATCTGCGCAAAGACCAGACGTCTAGTAATAAGTAAACAGGAAGAAGAAGAAGAAGGCAAAAAGGAACAATAAAAAGGTAACACGAAGTATTTAGTAAAAAATAATAAAAGAAGAACTCTATTAAGATAACAAAGATGAGACTACAACAATAAATAAATAAAACGATACCAAAATGTTAAAAAATGCAACAAAAATCAGAAAGTAAATTACATATTGTCAAGGAAGAACGCTAAAAATTCTTCAAAAAGGGATACTAGAAAGCAGAGAATCCTGTAATGCTACGATTGGCATCGGAACGAGGAGTCGTAAATAAGAATTTCCACGAGGTGTATACACCCTACAAAATAGCGTAGAAGATGGAGGTGTTCGCGCACCCATGAGACCCGGAGCCTCCTGAATTGTACCGCGTGTAACTGTACGTCGGAAAGGAAATTCCTGCCGGTGCAATAACGATCTCCGTCGTCGCAGCCACGTGGAATACTGTAACACTTGCTTCAGAGAGGGGCTGCGAATAGACCATAACGGTAACCGTTATCGTTACCCACCGATACGCCCAATCAAACGGTACCTGTTCTCAACTATGCTACTTCTTACCTACAACCTCTTTACTCTCTCTCTCTATAAATTGCCAGAGTCGTCTCATTTTGACGGAGTAATCGATACATTGAATATCATTTACTTCACTTGCGGTCGACGAGAAGGGAACTTAAAACTTTAAGGTAGATCTCACGCTGATATAGGATTCGTGAAATTCTGATTAAAGGATATACCGCAAACTAAGAAAACATTACCAGTTACGAAGTTGCTATCGATAGTTATTAATCATTTTAGATTTCGGTGCCAAGAACCACAAGAGTGGCCACTTTCTACCATCTGACTTTGTTACAAATGTTCAAGCCAAGCATTAGATTTTGATAATTACCATATAACTAAATAAGAATGAAATTATTAGTTCACAGTAATTAACCATTTTTTGCTCAAAATATATCATTAAACTAATCAATCATAAAATAAATCGATTATGGAAATAATGAATGAAGTGGTTCATCATCTTCCGACTTATTACACGTTTGTTTTAGTAAACCAATTACTTTAATTTCAATTTATTCAATCCCAGTGTCATTTTTCCCAAGCATTTGGCTATTTCGCATAACGTAACAACTTAACGATACCAAATATACTTTTTTCCAAACATTTTCAGCGTAATCGAAGAAAACGGTGCCAGAGGCGATCAATGCGAATGGTTCGCCGTATATATACACATTTCTATATGCTTCTGTAAGTATGCCTGTGTATATGGCAAGTTTCTGAGGTTTCCATAGCCAGGAGAATCTACACCGGACCCTTCCCTGCCTTTCTAGAGAATCACAATTTTCCCTATAACCTCACGTGCCATTCGAAGCGTATCCATGGGACCACGGCGAGATAAGAACCGGCGCGGCGAGGCGACTCGAGGCGCTATGCAGCTTCGAGTTCGACGTATCGAATGGGCCTGTCGACTGCCAGAGGGTTCGAGAAACCGAGAAAAATATTATCCCTCTCACTGGACCATTGGAATTTATCACGTTTCTCGAAGCTTGATTTAATTTCCCCACGCGAACGTCGGCAAGTCGAAACGATCTACGATTCGTTCTGCGTATGTCCTCTGTGTATCTTTCTGCTTTATCTACACGATAAGATGTACGAGTATTAAGATACATAACGCGAATTCGATGATAAGGAATTTGTATCGAATTATATTTGGATTTATTACATTACTTATCATATTGTTCGACTACGAAACGTAGTATTATGAGAGTAAACTAACGTTACAACAAACTTACATCTATTCTAATGTAATACGTATTCTAGTAAAACCGCCCTAATAATTATTCTACACATAATACAATGAAACAATGGTATCAAATGCAACTCTTTCCTTTTTGCATTTCTAATCAAGAGTTGGCCTGTCTTTGGCATTTTAGCTTCGACCGTATTTAATAAACAAATATGAAATTTCTGTAATAAGAAAAGAGCCTAAAGTTGGAACGTCCGATAGAAAGGAAAAGTTCAAGATCCACGATTCTCGTCTGTTTGATTTCGAGAGACATACTGGATTCTCGTGTTTCTCGCTCGTGCAATGTCGTGCATACCTATGCATGGATGTCGCAGAGCCAGCCAGTCTATGTATCGCGTTTCGACGTAACGTAAGAAGCGTGAAAATGAAACCGGACATTACACTTGTGGAATAGAAACCATTGTTGTATGACATAATGGGGGGATCGTTCAGGTAGAGGGGCAAGAAGTCTTGCCACTTTACGCTTACGGACAGGTGACGGACTTTATTGCCGTTGCTTCTCTCCTTGCACGTAGTAGTACGTGTTTTGTTTGTTTATACTCTTGCCATAAAAGTCCCCATTAACCATTTGACCTCTTCTTTTTCCAATCGAGGAAACATTTGATGCTTTAGCACTGTGCCTGATACCAAACGTAATTTGTAGTTGACAATGGTTAATCCTAGAGTTAAAATTACACTCTACTTCAAGTACAGTTTACATTTATCGTATTTAATCTGTAATTTGTATCATGAATCATAAGGTAAGACGTTTATTTTTACGTTAGATATTGTAAAAGATAAATTAAATTTAGAAGAAGAACGTCAGCGTTTAAGCCTCTACCTTTTTAAATGCGTATAACTAATTCCTTTCTTATTTCGTTCACTTTTAAATAACCAACTACTAAGTGTATATGTATGCCGCTAATGTTATAATACTTTAGTTATCGCACCAAATAACATCCACCGTTTTTATATCGATTCCAAATATACGCACATACGCGAAAACTTACCAACCCTCTAGATAGAGAAAAACGGATTCCTTCGAATAGCAGTAAATATATCCAGTGTACACCAACACCGGAAGTGAATCGTATAAAATACGTATTGATTAGAAAGAGGCGGCCGAGGGTGGGGTCGTTTGTCCATTTAATGGCGAAGATCTTGACAAAAGGTCTACAAATCCTCGATAGAACGAGCATGCGGCATCGCGGGATAAGGGAAAAGTAATGGAAGCCGTGCAGTAAATCTGTAGGGAAGTAGGCAGCCGGCGAGGAAACTTCGCAGGAAATTTAAAGTATTTATAGTTGTGTACGTAGGTAGCACCCAGCAGTTAGTAAACAGCACCGCGTTTCGTGTATATCGGATCAAATGCGACGTCGTATCTCTTATGGTGTTCCAAGGTTTTCACGTTGATCAAGGTTGTTCAAGGCTTTCGCGTTATTTTTCCCTAGATGTTCCTATCGATTACTGATAGTGGAACGAACGTTTCCCTCGTCAGCCACGCACGTATTCGCTTCGAGAATATTCCACTTTGTATTCATAGCAGATGGAAATAAATTTCCATTTTTAGTTGATGATGTGACTTTGACCTTGTACTCAACTTGGATGTGATGCGACGCGGTGAATCTCGATTATTTCCTTATGAATATGAATAACGGGGTAAGGGATCTTAAGGATTAATCGATACTTTTATCTTTCTTCGTTTAAATATTCGTAAATAAGCGATTAAATGGAGAAGTATGCAAATTAGTTTCAGCGAGTGTATGTACCGTAAGTTTAATCTTTTAAGCTTCTTTGCGTGGTGTCCCCTATTCGTGCATGTTAATTGAAAATCCGTGTGAACTGACTATTTTAACGAGGTTTAACAAGCTGAAATCATTATCGGGACGCAAATATCCCAGTGAGTTCTGGCATTTATCCACCGCATCAATGACACCATGCGATATATTGCGATAATTCTGAAGATTTTTCAATTTAACTTACCGTTATTTAACAAAATAACCACAACCACTATTCATATTTTATCAATTTCACACGTCTACCTTCTCCCTTTCTTCTCCCTTTTCCCTCTTATTTTCCGTTTTATTTTCCCAATGGAATTCGTATTCATAACGATCACCCCTCACAGTAGCATAAAAAATAAAATATTCGCAGGTTCTCCCGTGGATTGGTTGGTCGCGACGAAGAAGCTAAAATGGCGAAGCAGGAAGAAAGAACCTGGCGCATTCAGCTGGTCGTAATTATTTTGCACTTGAATTGAAGCATGAAGAGAACAGGTGCTACCGTTTGCGACAGTTTGCACATCGCGCTTGTGCACACCACCACCTCTATATCTTTAATATTGTGCGGAACGTTTTTCTTTCAGCAACCAGGCACGCTACTTCGCTGCCTGGCGAAGATTTCCCTTCTAAAAGGATATTATATAAAAGGTCCTCCTACCGGTCGTTGAACGGTAGTGATAACAGCGAATGAAAGAAATTCCTCGAATGATTGTCCCCGGAGTAGAAAAGCTCGTAATAAGTCGGTCCTTGAAAAGACGCTCTCAAATACGCCGGATTTCCCTTCCACAGAGTTCGCAAATCACAAGCTTCTGCTTCTTAAACACGTATTAATACGTTCTATCCAATGAAGTCAGGTTATAATTCTACTGAATATTATAACTGAAGAATACTGTTCATTGGACCTTGATTTATTATTTTTTGAACGAAAGTAATTTGACGAGGAGTAATTATAAGCGAACTTTGATTAAAGGATCGTTTATCAGTGAAATTTCTACAGTTCGTTCCACTTATTGTTTCCTTTTTATTGCTTAAAGTGACCACTAAATTTCCATTTAAGCACAGGAAAATATTCCTGCTACTTAACTTTATTCATTTAAAAAGGTGCTGAACTTTCTTACCTACTTTATCCTAAATCATCGCAACGATTTAAATCAAATTTTGATCGAGTACTTTATTAATAATGCTAAATAATTTGAATACACAATTTTTGTATAAACCTTCTTAGAAAAAAGTTACACGATTAGTAAGTAATCATTAAAAATTTGGTGAATCCATTTTGAACGACTACTTTTCACTCTCAATACCCCTCTATTCGGTATATTGTGCAACTTTTCAGGAATTACCGTAAAAGAGTTTGATTACATTTGCTTTTCTAGATTCTAAGGAAATGGGTCAAAATTGATATTGGAAATGTTGAATTAAATAGCAATACAATTAAAAACTGGCAAAACCTCATAAGAATCTAAGGTAAACAATTGCAATTATGCTAACTGTTAACAAAAGTATAATGTGTTTCGAATTCAATAATGGAATTTTTTGACCTTACTGGCGATGCTAGGGTTAATGTACCTTCTTTTACGAGTTGTGTTGCTCTCGCTACTCTTATTCCCTGATTCAGAGCAATATTTCCTTGTTTGGAAATTTAACGATGATAAAGTGAAATGCTACGGGGTTCGGAATAACAAATTAACGATGGGAGAATAAACGAACGGTAGGTAAACTCGCCTCAGATTTCATTTATGCCCTTAATCTAAACTTCGCAGACCGCCCCCGTTGCTCTTAAATCAAGTACACCTTGAAATAATTCACGCTAGCTACAGGTATGCGCTTAGAGCTCAGGAAGCTGCTCTATCGTATCAGACAGAAAGTTTCAATGGATAAGCGGCCGACTTACAACTATCGAGATCTACGCGTCTCGTACTGTGCGCTACTGGTAAGTTGGTAGTTGGAAGGAATGCGGGCCTGATTGGTTACAGATTCACCTTTTGCAATACAATTACAAAGATAGGTCCCACGTATTTGTATCATTGGCCAAAACGGCACGAAGCGAAGAAGAGAAGAAAACACACGGAGGAACACAAGAACGCATTTCTCTCATCCCTGTACCGGCCCGGCTGCCAACTTACCAGTAATGTAAAGTACATTTACCAAACGTGTGACTCCACTTCCCCAATGCTACACGATCTTCTTCAACGTTTATAGAGCACCGACCATTGTATAAGAACTTTAAGTTTTCTACTTTCAAGGTACTTTAACTGTATGGGAATTTATTATTATTTTATTGCGGTAGAGAATAAGACAGGTTAAAGTTCTTTAGTTTGCACTATGTTCGATTTTGGGATGTTTGTTGGAAGTTCTAATTCTGCTGTTTTAGTTTTTAAAATACTTCTAACATTTCACACAGCCACGGTTCAGTAATTTTTCTGAAAGCCTACACAGTAACAATTAAAATCTAAATCCATAATTTCCAATGTAATTATCGCTAAGACCCCAACATGCAACAATAAAATCCAATTAATAAAAGAAATTCTCCTGATGTATGTACACATATTAATACTTTGCAAATCTCTTTCGAACCAAAGAAGTCACCCTATCAGTGTCAATAAATTTTCGTGTTAAATCTATTCTTCAGCGGGCATCGATTTTCTGCAAAAGAAGGCAAAGAATGTCATGATAAAGCCGCCAGTTGTCATTGAATAAATGATAAACGTGGTAAACAGGGTCTGTTTCGTCTCTTCTTGCTTTCTGTCTGTTTCTCGTGTCGACTGAATAGCCGCAGTAACTCGTGCAGGCGAATTTCGATGGAGCTTTTTTTCATAGCTCCAAAGCTCGCGTGTTTTTTCAGTCTGCACGGATAAATAGAAATTTTTCACCGAATGAAAAGGGATGGCCTCGACCGTGGGTGATGGTATTCAGAACGCGGAAGCCGTTTAATGTAACGTGCCAGAGGAATGCGTGGAAATTGCACACCCGTACCCTCTTAGGATTAAGATCGGTATAATTACACGATGCCCGTAAAATGTACGAGTTGACGGTGTCGCGACGCTCATGTGACGAATGTCGACTCTCAACGAACGAAAGAACTATGCTCACTTGTGATGGAATTTCTCCGACGCCACCACAGTAAAATTTCTAAAACAGAAATGACATTTTGGTTTTCATCCACTTAAATCTCGTGAATGGTTTCTCATGGAGAACGTTTTCCTTTGGTCCGAGAGACGATTTCTACAAAATTTAATAGTGTGCGGGGAACGTTAAATGCGGCTTTTCGGAAAGCGTAAGAAATGATCTTTTATAAGAAAGCTACAGTGAAAAAATGATTTGAAAAGAAGATGTAGATTGTAATAGAAAAAAATTCTAAAAGCAATGTTTAAAAATTATTGAGTGACGACGATGTTCGAATTTCATCTAACACAAACCATGTTTGAACTTTATCACCTCGCCATCTGTTCTTTGCTATCGGTTCACTGATCCTTGGGCAGGACCCGCTCTATAAACTCCTACCCCTTTCTCATATCAGTTTCCGTTTCTCCACTCCAATTCGTTCCAACTTCGTTACTTCGGAGAGTTCGCGCGAAGCAGTCCGGTGGAGTTCCAAGGCAAACGACGAACGTGTCAATGAAGCAAACAGGTGACGATGACATTTTGAAATGCAGAAAAACTTTTGTTCGACGATTGCTTAACAATGTGATAGAGTACACGTGGAATTCTCGTGCCTGGCAACGTAATACCGCGTCGTTGTTTCGTTATGATTTATACTATTAGTATTACTAATATAGTGTTATCATATTTTGTGATTAAAGATTTGAGGTACACATAGTTGTAATCTTGTGGTTGCTTGGATTGATAAAAATTTCAAATAGTTAACGTGGTATTATGCTATTTTTTTTTCTTCTAATACTGAGACTTATTGACATAGCAATACATTTTCGTGTGATTTCAGACAGTCAAGAAATTCTAAACTTCTTTAAACCTTATATGAATATATTATTTTCTCGGAAGTACGAAAAAAATCGAAAAGCTAGTAATCAAATCTTGGAAAACACCTGAAACTTTAGAATCCGTTTTAATCTACTGTATCTTATGAGCCCAAACAATTTTGCAAATATCGTATCCGCTTATACAGATTCAAAGGAGTCGAGGAATCTCCACCTATTCATCTTTCGACAGACTGCTGTTAGCCAAGAGGGGGCAACGAGGAAAGGGTTGAAAAGTCGATGCCAGGTCGAGGGTCGAGAATCGGCAGCCAGTGGTGGGCATATTCAATCCCCTCTTTGAAGTTAAACAACTTGAAGAAGTCATGAACGCGTTTATAAAGTTATAATTATAAGGTTATAAAGAATTTATAAAATGTATTGCTTTTGATATTATTTATAATGTATTAAATTTACGAAGTTTATTATCGGTGAATATTTTAGAATTTTTAATTGGTTCGTGATAATAATTTAAGAAGATCCGAAAAGGTTGATATCAAAAGGTAGAGAATGATAAGTGTAGCGCTGTAGGGAGGGAATAGCGTTTCGTCCTGGGCCTGCTAGTGGACTCATTAGTAAGGCTACCTAGCAGGCCCTGCCTTAAACACTGGGATATTGGAAGGAAGGTTAAAGGTGGTATATATTTGGACCAGGTAGTTGGAGCGAGCGCTTTCGAGAAAGTCCTATTTCGTATGTCCCTCTAGCAGTGGATACAGGAGAGCGGCCACATAAGGTTCATATTAAAGTAACAATTTTATTTCTCTATATAAAAGTATATTTTTTTACGTAAAGAAGTAAATTATTATTAAATTATTATCAACTTCGTCAGTCTTATTTTCTAATATTAATTCTATTGAATCCTCATACATTATCATTACTAATTAATTAAAGATTCCAAAATATTCGTATTCTCATGTTTCTTTATTCTTTAAAATAAAATTCACGGAAATTAGAATTTTATATTTTAAGTCTGCACTTCACAGCCTCTAAATAATTTTTGCTACGACTATTTACGAGAACGTTGAACTTCCATCGCCATCCAGCATAATTTAAAAATTCTCTCACATTTATAAGACAGCTTGAAGTGTCTTGACACCATTAACAAATCCATCAAGCTTCACTCTAAAGTACGCGTGCATCAAAACTGCGTGGAGTATTTTCAGACCACAAATGAAGAGGACATCTCGACTTTAATGATGTACCGAACAACATTTCTGCTAAAATCAAGCATAAGCTTCAATCGAATGTCTACGTATAAAAATTTTTAAAAGGAGTTCGCGTTCCAATGAAAGCAATTCAATGTCTGTCTAAGGTATTGTGTATTATTCTATGGGTAGGATCGCAATTATTAACTCTAGTACGCCCAATGTGTTGAAAAATTTAAAAACGGCATAAAATAGTGTTGCAACCATATCAAATTTAGTCAATAATTTTAAGAAAACGAAGATAATATTTAGTTCGTTTACGGAAACTATTCATGCTTCATGAAAGAACGTAAAAATTAAAACTGTATGGGCACTTTTTGACTCGGCTTTAAACACATTTGTCGCTACTGACGCATACGTTACGACAAATATTAGAAACACACGCCTTACGTATTCTATATTTATCAAATATTCGTTGCTGTCGCGTTGTCGCAGTTAAAAGCAGTATTGTACAGTAAAATATGCAGTTATTTGCTATCAACATTATTAATTAAAACAAAGATATTACTGATAAACGATTATACAGTTCTTAGAGAGTTGTAACAATGTATTCTAGTAGCAGCGAACGTTTAGAGTGACGAAGTCAATGAATAACTGTCTTTACAAATAACAATGAAAAATTCTACAACAACAGAATTCGTAAATTATACTGTAGCAATGAATAGTATATTAAAGGTTGCTTAATCAAAATTTCTGTTAAATAAATTGGATTCTTTTCCCCAATAAAAGAAAAAAACGATCTTTTCAAACAGCCTTAATACATCGAGTTGAATTGTATTAAAAGCAGAATGTGTCCTAAAACTTTTGAAGAAGGGTGTATATCAGAACTGGAAGTCAGATACTTTGTCCGTGGTGTAGAATAAATGAAGGACGTTGCATTCCAAGTTTAATGATCCGGCGACCGCCATTCATATTGAAGCATCATACACAACTCCCTGAAGGGCCCAGATTCCGATCAATATTCGAAGCAATTCGAAGCTCGTACATTCGAGATAAGTTGAAGCGTCCCTGAGATCTGACGCTTGGTATGTATATAGTGTATACATTAGTTACCACACTATACACGTATACTTGGAGTTCCTGGAGGTAAGTACTTTGTTCATGTTACGACTAGGTAAATTATTATAGGAACTTTATAGTGTTCCAATAGGAGGTTTCTGAAAGGAGTTGAACAACTCTATCGAAGGTTAGAACTGATTGATAAATGGAGCTTTGGTTGAAAATAAAACCTGAATTACTCGAAGACATTAATAGATCAAGATAATACTGGTAACATATTGTAACAAATACTATTTTCAGATACTACAACAAACAAACTAAAATGTTTAATTAGTACTTCAGGTAAGTTAATATTATAACTATCATCAAAAACATTAGACAAAACGATCTTAAAGTAACCCGGAACCATTCTCCTTTAAATATCACAATTTTTTACTCCAAGAATTTACACAAACCAATTCAAACGCCCATTATCAAATAAAGAACATCCTTTACATTCACACCAATATTGAAAGAAGTTATGGCATTTGTGAAATTAATTTTTCAGACAAATTAGTATCGAAGCCATCACTGAGATATACAACAAAGTTTTGAAATAATCCAGAATCATTCTTTGTTAAATACGACATGTCCTCATCTCGATAGCGCCCCATTAAACCAATCCAAAGGTTCAGCAATGAATTAAATTCCAATATCCCGAAAAAAGTATCGAATATATTAATCGTTTCGAACAAATTGATATCGAAATGATTAATCAAATTCTCCCTTAAATATAACAATTCCTGACCCTAACGACACCCCTCGAACCAAATAGCAAATGTCCATCGCCGAAAAAAAGGGGTAACAGTCCTCGGATCGATGATTCGCGGTGGTTTGAGGCAAGACGACGCGTCTTGAGGCCATCACTAGGGGTAACCGGCGTAGGGTGCACACGTATGATGGTTGCACGGGAACACTCTGTATCCGAAGCCTAGTACAGTAGGGGGTGGAGAAGGCTGCGTCGCGAGCTTAATGATGTACCGACCAGCGAGACAAGAGGGGGCAAGTGCAGGAAAACGTGGCGGGAAATGAGAGCCCGGCAGCCGTTGATATGCATTATGGAACGCTGTATCGTTATTGTTTCCCATTCGTTTTACCGTTCCCTCGGTTTTCTAGACCCGACCCCGTCGCCATCATCGTCGTTCTGTCTTCAACGGCTCGAAAAGAACTATTCTACTGGCGATTGCGTGGCATCGCGTCGCGACTAGCGTGTCTGGATTTAGGCGGATCTGGGATTTTAAGAACAGAGATGTGGATTTGCTTTTGCGAGGGAAGCAGAATGGTATGGAAGAGGGCATGATGATACGGTTGCCTGTGACGTGAGGCGCGGTTCAGGATGAATTTTTCTGGTTGATTGAATGGTGATAGATACATATGTGTACATAGGGGAAGTAGAAGTTAAAGATTGATAAAAGTTTGGATAAATTGAGAATCGAAGGTTAGTGGAATTTTGGAAAAATTATAAACTGGCAGAAATAGAAATGTAAGAAATTTAGATAAATTAGGAAACGTGAACTGATGAGGGTTTAATTGAGTTATAACATTGGACTCGATTAAAAGTTAAATAAATCAGAAATTGGGCATTACTTCAAATTTCTGTGAATTAAAAGTTAGGAATTGATAGGAATCCATACAATTTATTTTAAATTCCAAATTTTCTTTAAATAAAAAAAGAAAATTTTTAAATCCCTCCAGTTCTCCTCGGACAAGCACAAGATATCGAATTTTAAAGTAAAATAATGTAAAGTGCAGCTCAAATTTCTCCCAAACTTCGCAAAATTTTTCTCCTATTACAAAAATTGAGAAGGAGAAAACGAGAGGGAAATAAAGATGAAGGTAGAGAAAGAAAAGTAAACTTTTCACTTGAATGTCGCTAAGAGGAACCTAGTGGTCGCATGACCGTTTCTTGAATAGAAGAAGACTCCCGTCGGCGCATGCATCGCATAAAATTGCACATAAGTTAGGTGAAATCTCTTGCCATACGAATAAACGATGCCTAGGATGCCGATGTAATGATATGGTTCGAGGAATACAACGAGGTAAAACGACTTCCCTTTAGTTCCTTTGCTCTTCACTACTCAACGCTATTCCCATTGGTCCGTAGTCTCAACCGTATCCTGTATTGCATTTTCGATAATCGACGAAATATTGCCCTCTTGGATCCTTCTGTAAACTTGGAAAAAGTGGGAAAAAATGAAAGATACGTGAATGAATTTTGTATGTTTCTTAACTGAGATATCACTGGACAACTTTCCTAATATTACTGTGATAACAAATAAAAACAAAAGCTCTATGTTCGAATTCATTTGTACGGTACCGTATTAATGCACAAAAAGAGCAGTGTGACAGAAGAGGGAGGAAGCTGAAACTGCAGTTGGCAACGACGTTTAATCTTCGATCAGCGGAGCCAAGGAAGCTCGAACCGTGGTCGGATCGATAGTCGAGGCCTGAATTCGTGAACTCGCGCGAACAAAGTGAGTCTCGAGCTCGTATGCATGCTTTTTCACCTTCTTTTTACGGTAATTAGCGGTTGTACTCGCGCCAGTATCATTTGCGTAGCTAACGTTTCGTTAAGAGAGGCCGACGTCGATAGAATAACTACTGAAATGTTTGAAAATCACGAAGAATGCACTGTTCAATATTAAACGTTAGCTAATAAATATTAACCTCTTAAGTGGAAAGAGTGGACACTTTATATTACTACTATTAAATTAGCAATCCGTTATATCTATTTTAGACGCTATTTATGATAACTCAAATTATATATTAATTTCAATAATGTATATTGCAATTCATTTTTTGTAAAATAATTTAAGTTATTGTATAAACTTTCGGACCGCGTCTATATGATTCTAACACATTTCAGTTGGAATCGACCTCCACACAACAAAACCCGTCGTAATTCTAAATTAATTCACACCCGCAGAATCATAATCGGTCGAACAAAGAAATGCAAAAGGCACAAAAATAACCCCATCCAAATATTTAAATCGTAACCGGAGTTCAAACGTATCGTTTTCTAACGCGAGGAAACCGAGGATTTGCGATTCTATACGCATCCCCGGTTAATCCTAGCGTCGTATTCTTGCTATCGTTTTAGTTCTAGCAACACTTTGCTTCGAACGTTTACCGAATTTGGAACACCCAGAGCTGCAGAATTCAAAAAATCCTACTTAAGATTTCGAGACAAATACTGTACCTTATTGGATCCCATCGCATGCACAAAGACTCGAACGAAAAACAAGTTTTGCAACTGTTCGAAGACTCCATGAACATAGAAGTCTAGCGTAATAAAAAAGTTTCGCTTCGCGACAATTTCCAAGCTGAGAACAGTAAATGGATACTATGGCGACGGATACCGAATGGAAATAAGTTTATTGTTCTTTGGAAATAATGTTTATGCTACGAATGTGTGTATATGTGGCTTTATGGGGGTGGAGCGTGAGTTGGTAGTCTATTGGATGAATTTATTTGGACTATTTGTTGGAACTTTCAGTTTAGGTAGTAAAGAAAGGGTGTAAATGCTAGCAGAAGAAAATTGGGGTTGGAGAAAGTGAATATACGTGTAGTAGTGAGGACACGATGAAAAATATTTAAAGAAAAACATTCGAAAGAATAAGTTATGTAAGAAGCGTTTTGTAAAAAGCCAACATCACTGCATTCAGAAATGAAATAAATAGATATCTTTAAAGTTTAGTGGCAGTAATATGTATAGTTTTTAAAAAAGTCGTGAAAATGGATTTATTTCATAGTATTCGTTAATTTTGATGAAAAAATGTAGGCTAGTTTTTATTTTGCATAATACCAGATTTGTTTAGATTACATTTTGTAGAAAAAATCAGTTTACCCAGAAACAGAATTGTCAAAAATGGTTTTGCTGTTTAAATTTGGTATTTAATTGGCTATATTAAAGTATGTAAAATCCAATCAAAAGTGTATATAAATATTGAAATCTTTAATATATTTTACTTCTTATTGTTTATTATATAGATACAGACAAACTGCTTTATTTCACTTATAATACAAAAAAAAGACGTTATGTGAAAAAAACTTCTTGTTAAATTGATAATTACAATGACTAATATAGTCTTTTGCACAAACTAGAAATAAAGCATGCAAGTGAGTGTTATCGTTTAGATCCGATTGATTTTCGTGTCGTTCATAATTACTTTATAAGGTCCTTGAAATTAATGAGGTGTGTTCTAATTACCAACTACCTGAAACAACGTAATTAACTATTTCCGGTAACAAACGGGAAACCAAATTCGCGAGAGGCAGACAAATTGAACCCTGAACAAGTTATTCATTTAGTTTCAAAACTCGTTTCATCATTGCGAGTCTACCTTTTGAAAAGGTTTACAGGGAAAGAAAAAAGTGAACGTAATTTTTCTCTTTTCGGTCTTCAAATCTTAATTAAGGCAAGGATAACGAACAAACCGGATATAACACAAAAGCGGAAAAAGAATAATGCGCATTGTCAGCCGTTCGAACAATGAAAAATTCATCGCGCTGTATTTTATCTCGCTCGAACGGAAGATCAGGAGTTAGTTGTTCCATCCCCTCTCTACCCTTATTCATTCTTTTCTAAATAGAAAGTAGACGATAAAATGGACGCGACCTCGCCGAAGAGACGTTTCATTTGTAGAAACAATCGGTCCCGATACCAAATGTCCACGTTTCCCCTCCATGCGAGTCTTTCTTGTTCAACGCACTAATTATTAATTGTATTTCAAACTGCACTCAAAACTTGTCGATGAAAATTTTTCATTTCGTTCTTTCGAAGAGTTTAATTAACTCCTCTTTATATTTTTATAAACTGAATTTTCCTTCTCACACCCTGGGTAAAAATATATTCATATTATTCACAAACCAATCCAATCCCGAACTGACTCAAAATCCTCAAAAAACAGTAAAACAGAATATTCCTACGTTTTTATTTAAAAACAAATCAACTTTACCAAAATGAACGAAAAACCTTAACGTTAACCAGTTCCCCTAAAAATACAGTCAAATACAATACAAATTTATTTATGTTACTCGCAATCAATCGAATCTGAAGATCTCCAAAAGAACTTGTTAACATTATTTACAAATTTGATCACGAATCCCCTCGATATCTTAAAAATTCTGCAAAACAAAATATCCTATCCATTCATTTTCAACAACCAACCCTCTCGATCCTCAACGTTAGGGAAACCCATAAATTCTCCGAATCGAAGGAATGCGTATTCCCCTTGTCGATGTTCATGAGATCCCTTCCGAGTGGCAGAAAAGTGCAACGGACCGCGGGGTCGACGTCGTGCGACATTTAGAAATAGGAAGAATGACCTAAGTTGCTCGGGGCAGCTTACGCGTGCAGACGTTGAACCATGAATGTGTGGTAGAAAAAGGAAGTTCACGTCCCCGGATTCCGGCTATGTACACATAGGGGACACCCTTCTTGCTCCCCGAGGACATGTTAGCTTCGCACGTGATATTCCCAGCCTACCGTCTTTACTACGAGAGCTCTCAACCCGCCTACTCTTCCATGGACCGCCCGAGCAACCTCTTCAAACACGCATACACTACTGGCCAAAAGTTTGCAACCACTGCACATTATGAGAAACATAGCAATTGTAAAAGACAGAATTTGAAATGTTACTTTAGGAAACTCCTCCGTTAAACAATAAATTGCTACAAATATCTACAATATTATCCCTTAATTAATCAGAAAATTCGTAGTTAGACTGAAAATGGTTCAAACCAGAAAGTGATTGAAAACTTTTGCTTGGTAATGTATACACCGCAATAGTTTTGAGTCACTATCTCGCAGTTATATTGAATTTCCCTTATAATTTTCTTACTGTTTTAGCATTAATATGCTAAATATTAGTATTTATTCTAATACATTTTTAAGCGAAAAGTTCCGTAACATAACACATTTCCAAGTTTCTTTATAAATTTTTGAGTCGTTCCTAACGGAAAGGCTAAAATACGTAATGGCTCCAAACTTTTGGCAGGTAGTGTAGTTGTATGAACATACACAAATTTATGCATGAATATGAGTGTGTATGAAGGTGTGCATGCAACCCTTCTTCCGTTTCCCCTTTTTTCATATACGCTACTCAAATCACGAAATCTCTGTCTACAATACGGTGAATCTTTGGATGAGAGATACATTACCGTATCAGATAGACCAAACGTGAAAAATGGCATTTAAAGCATCGTAGATGGTGGACGATTGAAGTGTCGTGCAATGGAATCATTTAGGGGTTGGTTAAAGGAGTTTAAGGGTGGTAATTTGTTGCGGAAGGTAGTGGATTTATGGATGGTAGGTTCGGGTGCTTTGGGAATTCTGAGATCGTTGGGAACAATTTTAGATACAAGGCAATTTCTTGGATTTTGTCGACGATTAAGATTATAAATTTGGTAAAAGGGATGAATATTTGGTGTAGAATTTAATGCTTAGAGAAACACTAACAAGTACATACACTGGATAGTATCGTTCTATATTATTACCTTCTACATTCTTCATTAATTCCACTGTATATACTGTATTATCTGTTAAACATACTTTCATTTGTTTGATGGAAAAAATGGTTAAGAAAATCTAAAGAACATAATCTTCCCCAATTTTTTATCTTCCGTGTGTAAATATCATGTTCATCATTTCTTATTATCAAACCCTTATTAATCTGAAATATTCTTCTTAATTTGAATATGTGTATGTAAAATAAATATTTGAAATATACGAGCTTCTAACTCAATTACATAGTAATCATGGTTCTTAGAGAGCGTACCGTATGTAATAAACGTCATGAAAGGGTTAAACTGAGGATGTTTACCGAGGGTGTCTCAGAGGAGTCGTGGAAATTTTGAAATGAGTTGACGAGTGCAATCAGAGGTCGGCTCGCATTTAATTATCGGACCGGTAACGAGCTCGATGCTCTCGTTAAGCTTGTGGCCAGCTGCATGCAGCTAAAGTCCAGATCCATGTAAGCCACAACGAGAACTAAGCTGCCGTAGTATCGGAATATCGGCTGTTTAGCGGCAAGAAGCGAACTAGAATAAACTAACAAAACCGATTTTCATTATTTATACATCACTTGCTCATAAACGAAAATATTTTAAAATTGTAGAAGAGGAAACAAATAGATTTATGAATTATAAATTTTCGATAGTTAATGAAACAGAAAATTCGGTTTATGGTGATGAGTAAAAAATTAAGGCTAAAACATAATAGCTGTGGATCTTTGTGGTAGATACCAATCTTAAGGCTTATCGAGGAAAGTAAACATTTGAGTCGTGAGGATTAAATGAAGTTAAACCTATAAAAGGACAAATTTTACTATTGCATCTCTATTACATCACTATTACACGCGTTACTTAAAACGTTCATAAAACAGAGCCGAACGTTTAAAATCGGCCGGAGCTGATGCTTTAAGACTTGCGCAAACTCTAGTGCACCCTTTCCGCCAGTTCACTTTCGGGGTTACTGAGCCCTGATCACATCCGCGTCCAATCGAACACCAATACTCTAACACAGTCATTGTTCTACGCGTGGGCGAAATTCTGACGAAGCACTTGACGGCTCGAGCATCTCTACCTACGAAACAGTTTCAGTTCAAATTCTAGAGAGTTTACTAGCTGTTTTTTCCCTTTTTCGCGTTCACTACCTTCCTGTTTGACTGGAATATTTTTAGAGCAGGTTAAAAGGAAGCTGGGAGTTACATAGGCGGGAGATTACATGGTATGATTCTTGAAGGGTAATTATAGTTGGTATTTTTGGGGTTGAAGTTTTCTTTGGTTTTTTTTAAAGGATCCTTGGTTTGTTAAAGTGTTATTTTTATTAGAATTGAAGAAGTTAGAGGGTGAAGTGACTGTAGGATTGAGATATTCAATTTATAGAAATTTCAATATTTTGTGTAAAAATTGGATTGTGATCATTCAAAATAATGAGGATTATTTTAAATAATAAAATTCTATTTGAATTTAGCAAATAAATATTGAATCTTATAAAAAAGGCATCGAATTAATTGATACACTTAATAATTGAAAATTCACATATACAAAATATCTCGGATGCTTAACAGTTCTCTTAACATTTGATATTTCCCTTGTAAAATAATTAAAACATAAGAAAAACATAATCTTCCTAACTGCAATCTAAGAAGTAGTTAAAAAGAGTGTACAATGTGTTGGAGCCATCAACATTATCCGAAGATCGTTAAACACATAATCGTTAAACTTCAAAGTAACTATAGCACAATGAACTAAAAAATATAAAGTTCTAATTATTCTGTAGAAAAGACTTTATTATCAAAATTTCGGTTTATTCAAACATAATTTTAATACTAACGAGCAGTGTATGTTGCTTAATTAAAAGAAGAACTCCCGAAAGGGAGTTCACTCGGTAAAACTAACAACGAAGTTCTTTTCTCCATTAGACGACGCTGAACACACCGAGATACAAGCTAGGAATATTAACGGAGGACTATCTCGTAGTTGTACGGTTCCTCGACATGGTCGAGTGTCCATAAAGCGACGAGTATTTAGTGCCACTACGAAACTGTGCTTGCAGGCTTACAGCAACTCTGTAATCGGATCTTCGTGTCCAACTACTTCACTTCCGGGTTACGGAACGGCCGGAAAAACCTTGCGCAAAATGGTTGTTCGCCCCTAAACCAATCAACTAACTGCTCTAATTTTTGTTAAAAATATACTTAATTGTTTCTTGATTTCTCAATGTCCTCGCCTTGGCTTGGTTTTGGTTAGAATAACTTCTAAAAATCTTTCTAAGACTACCAATTAGAAGACCTTTTTAGTACTCCTACAAAAATTGATAATACTGAAAGATAATATTGGCCAAAGGTGAAATATTTAAAAAGAAAAATGATCGATACGGTTAAGAACTTTCATTTTTTGAGCATAAATATGTGGTTATCAATGTACGTGATCATAATCACTAATTATAATCCCACAAAATTAGCCAAAAGCTTGGATAAGTAAAGAAAAATAGTTCCTAATTATATTTACTCATTAGAATAGTTCCACTAAATATACTAATAATTAATATTCGCTGCAATTTAAGTACAATAATTCTTCCCAAAAATTATCTAAGCAAACTTCGAGTAAATATCGCGACCAATACCGTTGTATTCCACTTAAAACTAGCTCGGCCATTTCTATCTTATTCTACTTAAATCTTGTCTGACAGGCACTAGCATAAGTACTATCATATTCTATATGGATCCTTCCAAGACAAATCGATCACTTTTTTACCTCGATGTATGGGATTTTGTTCAAATTTAAATATGTTGTAGTTTATGCGAAATTATGGAGGGTTTAAGTCATAATTTTAGCAATAATGAACGTGTTGAAAAATTGCAGGCCATTGAAGTTTTCAATTTTAACGCGTTTCACGAAAAGTACCCTCATAAAAGTATTTTGATCTCCGAAACTATTAAAGATACGAACATTATTTTTCTTTCGTATTAATCGTAAAGGCACGGCCTATTCAGATAAATTTTTGTTTAAGTTGAAGATGTTTATTTCTAATACTGAAAATTATAGACAGGATGTTTACGTAATGAATCAGAGTCGTGGGCCAAGAGTGGGTAAATTCTAAAACATTCTTCTGAATGTATAAATGACATCATTAAGACAGTTGTAAAACCTGCCGACTATGTTTGCAAACTTCTATAAAAGAATAAAGTGTAGAAGCGGTACGGTTAGTCGATCGTCGCGTCAGCGTGCGGTACGTCTACCTGAATTGGGGCGGACCGTGGTCTTTAACAAATTACTTCGACGTTATTAGATAGCCGCATCAAAATAGAGGAAAGTTTATTTTATAGGGAAAATTTCAAGGAATACGATAGTACCTTTTCTCGGATTTTTAAAATCGTGTTCCTTGAACTTGAATTCGCAACATAAGAGTTTGTCTATGATTTGCAGTATTAAAAACAAACTTCTTCAACTTAAACAAAAATTATCTGAATAGGCCGTACCTTTACGATTAAAATGAAAAAAATGAAGTTCGTATCTTTAATAGTTTCGGAGATCAAAATTCTTTCATGAAGGTACTTTTCGTGAAACGCGCTAAAATTTGCAAACTTCAATGGCCTGGAATTTTTAAACACATTCATTATTGGCAGAATGATGACTTAAACGCTCCATAATTTCGCACAGACTACAATATATTTCAATTTGAAGAAAATCTTAGACATCGAAGGAAAAAGGTGATAGATTTGGCGTGGAATGACCCATATGTAAAGACTGCCTGATCCGCACTATTCTACTCTACTTAAAATTTGTCTGACCGGTGAAGTTTTATTTTATTTACAGGCATGTCTAATCGACACTGTCTCATTCCACTGAAATCATTAAAGCCTGTCTGACTAACACTCATCTATTCTACTTAAGATCTTGTCTGACCTGCATTGTCGTACTCCACTTGCTTGCAATTTGGTTAGATAACGCTGCTCACTTTTACTTGAATTTTACCTTGTCTGTGCTGTGCCTTCCTATTCGCCGGACTAACACTTCTCTATTCTGCTTAAAATTTTTCTGTCCAGTACAACCTTATTCTACTTATCTAACCTGTTTTACTCTAATTTCTGATTAGTATAGTCCTATTTTACTTAGTTGATCAATACTATGCCTACATTACTTCTTTAAACTGGCACTCTGCATTTATATTAAAACCACCCCTTTCACTCCAAGCTCGTAGAAATAAAGGCAAATCCAAACCCATCAAAACTGAAAGAGATTTCATAAAAGTCGGATGCAAAAAAGGACAGAAAATCGAAGTACCCACTCAGAGAGTTACGTTCATGTAAACGACGCACTGGTGAGTCGAATAACGAGGAGCATTAGCGCCGCAACGTTATTGCAAAGTTTCAGAAACTCTTAAGAGCCTACCTTATACATCTTTACATACATCCTAGCGAATCTACGTTCGCACGAAGCGATATCGTAATTTCGTAGAGCATCGTATTTTCTGGAATTTTTCTTTTCATCCTTGTCGAACATCCGCGGTTTATATCGCGTGTGGAAATGAAACAAAAATGTTAAAAGCACGGTCGGAATTTAATGACTCGATCCCGGTCAGACGGATTCTGCACCACTAAATCCGTCATAGCTTCGTAGCGAAATAAAAAGAGTCCAGAGACGCTTTACGACGCTCATGGACACGGTTTCCGAGTGAGGAAATTGCCACTCTTCGGCACCACCGCCATCGGGGACAACCGATTGAATCCCTATTGTCGTTTCGTGACCAGAGATTAAGGAAAAGTTGACGTAAAGGAACACTGAAGTCGCGTTTAAAGACGGCTCATTCATTAACGTAGATTGAGTGAGATTTAGCGAGGATACACAGAGACTAACTTTATCTTTTGTACAGAATTGTAAAGCTATACAAATAAATAAATTGCGGAAAACTTGATCCAATATTAAATATTTACAAGATACGAGTATAAAGAAGTAAAACTCGGTCACTAAATAACTATGGTTTAATATTGATAGTACTTGTTATACTTGTACAATATAATTTTAACATTATTTTTTTTTTTCAAGCGTAGAGTTTGGGTCAAATTGGCTTAATTTCCCTCCAAGGATTAGGAAGACTTTAGTCATTTTCATATGAAGAAGTAGCAAACAAAATTTTTAGCAACATGCTGTAATTTATATAATTATACGTCTGATAGCATGAAAGTAAATGAACTATTAGTAGGTAATTCCTTACAATATTCTGGTTAAGTTCAAAATATTTTCGCTTACGATCTTAAAACTTAATTATGCCCTTATAAAATGTCGTCAAAGGATTTATCTTTAAAAAGTTTTTGAATCTAAGGAATGCAAGAAAATTAATAAAATTTATAAACGTGTATTAAACATACATAGTAAATTCTATATAGATAAACTTCTGTAAAAAGAAAACGGATTCCTCTTCGGGACCCACTTTGCTATTAACATCCTCTAAAACTATGTATTTGCATCCACAATTTAATGATTATTCATTATACATTAGTAAATCAGCCAAATGTGCATGTACTGGTCAACCGAACTTGCTCACGTAAATTTGTTTTTAAATTCGAACTTTGAGCAAGGGTTCCTGATGCCGCCTTATCCAAAGTAGCCCCGTAAAATCCTGCGGGTGCGACATCGGCGTAAAACAATTCCCTTGGGTGTGTCGCGTAGATTAAAGGACATAAAACTTTGCGAAAGCGTAATAAACTCCGTTGCTTTTTTCACCACTTTTTTTCTCGCTCCACCTGGCCTTTCTTTCTTTTCTTCTCTCTTCTTCATTCTTCAGGGACTCTGAGAGCTCGTCTTACAGCCACCAGCCAGTTTCCCTTGCTCAAACCTGGTTTTCTCCCCCTTTCTCCACTGCAACCCTGAATTACCGTAACTTTTTTCTACCTTATACCGTCTATTTACTGCACGTTTGTGTTACAACTTCACGCCCGTAACGAAATCCGTGGTAAACGCACTTTTGAAACGAGATTATGATGCTAGGGGAGCTTTAGGAGGTACTGTTGTGTGGATTATACAGATGCTCTTTAAGTAATTGATTAAAATAATACACGATGCAATGGAACAGAATAAACAGATTTTTTAGGTAATTTTATTGGTTTGGTGGGAAAACAATATTGACAGTTAATAATATTACAATTATTAAAATTTCTAAATAACTCTATGCACCACTTTTTCCAAATATTCCGAGCTCTAAACTTTAAATATTCCAAACCGCACACATTCAAAATTCCAAATATTCCAAGCTCCAAATACTCTAAATCCACTTTTCGGATTAAAAAATTTCTTGTGCAAGTTCGCAGCATAAAATATATTACAAAAGGGACTCGTTACCATAGCCGAAAGGTAACGCACATATATTAATGCGTCGAGTTGAAATTGGCCTGTTAGAAGAACACCAAGTGATCGGGATCACCCCCTATCTAACTTCCGATGAAGAGGAGGAGGAAGTAGAAGAAGTAATTTTCTGTCTGAGAATTTTATGAGAAATTTGACGAGGGTTCCGCACGATCGAACCTCCGCTGTGATATCTGTCACAAACTTTTCGATCGCTCGTGATATATTCCTGCATTTCTACAAGAGTTGTAATTAAGTATAGGAAACGTTTCTGATCGATTGGAAGAAATATGAGATATCAATCATATACATAAGACATTTTAAATTATACAAAGTTGAAATTTTGTTCCAAAAATATCAAAAATAAAAGTGAACGTGTTCTCAATGTGTTCATTTATAGCAACATTCTTAACCCATCCCTGTTGTTTTGATTAAAGTTTACTTGGCTTATATAACAATTATTATTTTGTATCATTCTAATAAATGTATTGTAACATTTACTCACGTATTTTCAAATATGAATAAAACTATACGAGATGAAGAAATCTGATTCCAGTAAAGTCCAAAATAAAACAAATACGTTAATCAATAAACACGGTTGGATCATAAAAATCAACAGAAAATATGATACAAACCAAACAACACAATATGGGAATTAATAGCAATATTTAATAATAAAATTTATTAATATGAGGACTTATAGTAGTATTAATAACCTTCCGACCCAGAAAGGTGTCATAATTCACCTAATACATCCAGAATTTCCAACAAAACGAAATTTTACCCTAATTAATTGACCCAATTTCATCTATTCACTTCTTTGCAGAAAATATCCAAAAGCTTACAAACTGATATACGTTCTACAAAATACTGATCGATCTCAAAAAGACTTTCAGGCACGTGGACAGGCATTAAACCGCGGGCAACATTTCCGGGTAGAATGTAACGCTCTTGTTCCCTGGAGTCTCTTACAGAGATTAAAAATCGATCCGCCCTTAGCCCATTCTAATTCGCATGAGCCATCGACTGATTAAAATCCGCTCCCCGGATGCGGCGACAGAGCCGTACGCGTGTCTGCGTCACACCCTTCTCTCCATCTTCCTCCTCACTACATTACTTCTTTTCTATCTACGGAAATTGCAAGTGATTTCAACGACAAGATTAAGGTATTGAAAGAGACACGACAAAAGGGCCCTGCACCGCTTCTAGAGAAGTAGATAAACACCGTTGTTAGTCCGACATGCGAAAAATTTCATTGTACACCCTCTGAAACGTTGACCAGATCGAAGAGCAAAACACGTAAACAGGAGTTTCTAGCATACGCCGCGGCGCGCCGTAGCGTGGTTGATTGGTGGTAAATTTTATTTCACGCTCGTGTCGTTGTGCAACAAGCACGACGAGATGTCGACGTTGAGTCGATGGCAGGAAACGGAGGGAGAAAGCGGCGAAAATCATGATGTTTAGAGGTGCTCTAAGGGGTGCCTTTTTTTAGTGTTTTTGGTATCGCGTGAGATATGGACGATATTTCTGATCCAACTTTTATTCTCTTTTTGGTTTACTTTTAAATAATGAATTTTAGTAACGATTATCCGAATTCATTCTTATAAAATGAAAATAAAAAAGTAAAATATAAATATAAGTTCGTTTTATGCTGTAAATGATTATAATCGCTTAGATTTACTACAAAAAAATGTTTGTAATTATCTTGTGCACATTTGAAGTAGTATACTTATACAAACGTCCACAATCTAGCAATGACAGGTGATGCTGAATTTTCTAAAAAGTATCTGTTTTAAAAAACAACAAAAAGAAGCTTAATATAACATTTTGCCAAAACAAAATTGAGAACGTGTAAAGCCTTCACTGTTCCACAATTAATCATTCAGCCCCCATCCTCCATAAAAAGACTCAAACAACGTGTTGCAAAGAAAACAGAGACAAAAAGCAACATCGATCATTCAATTTGTATATAGATTCATCCATTCATCGTAATGCTTCTGAACAACAGCTTGCGAAAAAGGCGAGCAATTTTAATAAACTTTGGTCCCCAATAAGCCCGAACGTCCTTTATCATTCGATGGAGACTCTTACGCCAGCTTATCGGCCAACTTCTTTCCCGTTTCAACCTCTTCTCTAACCCTCCCGCTATCCTCGTCGTCGCCTTGACTCCATCGTTTCTTTAATAACCGAAAGGCTCGATCGAAATTGTTAACGAAGGAGCGCGGACGCGTGTAGAAGAAAAAAAGACAGAGTATCGTTGGATGGTGGAAAAGAAGGGTGGAGGTGGAGGGAAAAAAAAAACAAATTTCAAGCATCGACCGTACTTCCGTAAGCAGCTGATGCCTGAGAACAGGCGCCGCGGCGTCTAGACGCCGGCGGGAAAACCACCCCCGTTGTTCGTCCCTCCAACCCCTTTCAACTCCGCCTACAAACCGAAGGGAAAATAAAGCTTCGGCTAGATTCTGATATTCAATGGCCGGCACACGTATAACAACTGAATTTTCCTTTTCTTTTTTTTTCTATTTTTTTCACAGAGTGAGGGCTTGTTCATCTATTTAGTGTTTCTTTGTTTATTTTACTTTTTTTATGCTTTTTAGCTTATGGTAAGCGACGTAGGTTTTTCGTTCAAAATCTCACACACGTGCTGGTGAACGAAATTAATAATAAGCAGTTATTGTACAGAGGGTTGGAATTGAAGAGGTTAGTTGCCCTTTGTTATGGGGGTGGAAGGACGCTTACGAATGGGGAACAAATAGGGAAAACGTGAAGAACATCGGTAATTAGTAAGCTGTGAATGGTTATATATATATTTAGATATCATTTTATATATTATCATAAAGTTAAATATGCAAAAATTGTAAAACACACATAACATACAAAATATCGAAGGTAAAATACGTGCTATTTTATTTGAGGGATGAAATAACCCTATATTTGGATTCCATTTCTTTAATTTTAACAATAAAGATATGAATTTACATAGGACTCTACAGTCGAACTATTATTATTTTATTAGGTTATTGCATAACAAACATTGTCAAAGGCAAGTTTGCCAAACCGTTTGAATTGTCTAAAAGATTTCAATGATTGCAGCTCGTTTTAAAATGAGAATTTTCATATTTTGGTACTAAGTTATTCCATTAAGTTTTGCATGCACTCATTTAAATGTTACACGTATATGAGTAACATTCAATAAACTGCATAGTAACTCCTATATGGAGCAAAGACCTATGAAAGCATAACGCAATGGAACATAAACAGAGATTTGTTTTGCAAGTATTTATCGGTTGATCATCACCTATAATTATCGTATGAAATGTTTAAATTAACTTTTACACATTTGAGCGTAGCTTACGGTTTTATCTGCATAAACAACCACAGTTTAGTAATTAGTAATAATTGCCATTGTAATTTAATTTAATTTTATTAAATTTCATCTAATCCGTTTCACTTAATTGATGTTCTTCAAAAAATGTACAGGTTGATGTTTCATTTTGTGCTGGATGTGGATTGCATTATTTAAATTTAAAACGCGTAAATGGAAGAACGGTGGGAGATGAAAGTACCAGTGAATATCCCGTGTTAAATCGGTTATAATTTATCACGATACGAGAAGAAGGAGTGGTTATGAGGAAAAAACGAAGTTATTAATCATTTGCAGATAACGATTTCCGTTCGTATTAATTAAAATCCAATATGCGGGCTTGGTTTTATGGCTCGAAACCTACAATCCGCTCTCCCAGGGCGAAAATTCACGTTAACTTTTACGTAACTGCCTCGTTTCATTTTAATCGGCCGTGTATAATAGTTTTCTTTATTTTTATATATTCAATACTGATTATGAGTATGTATAGCCAGTTGGAAATTAAATATCATACATTTAGAATGGGGACATGTAAATTCTGTAGGCAAAAGTTACTAATGAAACTTAATTTCTTACATGCTGTATTCCAAATATGCATCCCAAACTTTAAATTCAATCGAATTTTCAATCCCAAGTATTTCAAATTTTAAATATTCTGCGTTCTAAATGTTCTGAATTTCAACTATTCAAATCGTAAACCATAAAATCAGAAATATTTTAAAAGTCTAACTTTACACCTTTAGCGTACCAACTAATCAATCTCCATTTTAAACACTACAGCCTTGGAAAGAGCATATAAATCCAATCGTGCAATCTTAATCTCGATTTTATATGAATACGAGAATCGAGTTCACAATTTTTCCACGCAAAAATCCAGTGTACCGGATACAGTTGCGTCATTTAAGAGAAGTAGTGTAATTCGAATTAGTTTAACGAGAAACAGTATCGAAACTATTCCGCAGGTGCAACACGTTGCACCAGTAAACGAGTTGCGCGCTTGGACCCTTGAATATACACGCGGCCTACGCTTCCAAACTTATTGCACGTATTCAAATTGGCAGCGGCCATTAACACTGGGCCGGATTTCACGGTATTACTGTGTTTATCCGGTCAATTTATCGTGCGATACTAAGAACGCTAAATGCTGTTGGGACTACTGGAATTATTCACGTTAATGAAAGTACTACTACAAACAGTACTATATTAAGAAAGTGCACTCAAATTCTGAGAAAGCAGGAGAGTATTCGCTATTTTAAACATGGACTTTAAAAAATTGTTAAATTAAACAATTATTCAAAACATATAAGCATATCGATAACACATTCTATTTGCATGTTAATAGACAGTGCACAACCTCTACAAAACAATTTAAAATAAACTATAGACAACATATTCTTCCTATAAAGATACCAAATTTGAAATGTAAGACAAGAAAGGAAGTTTCGTTTATACTCTTTCGCAACAAACTAGAAGAAATCTCTCATCTGAAACAAAGATTTATATTGTGATCTATTTCCTCCGAGACATTTCTTTATTATTGTAACAAATACTATACACCCCTAAATTTTACAACCCCTATTTTACAAGCCCCTTATGTACATATACAATATTTCTTAACGCGAAACTTACAATTAATCGAATTGCGCATAACATAAGTAACATCTGAGTCGTAACCACAGTGCATAGACGTGATGACTGATTAAAAGTGTAAGATAATTGGCAATTAGTGAGCTCTTCAGCTAGGGCTAGACAGGAGTAGACGGTTGGTTGCTAGGTTGGAGGGGTTTGCGTAACGAGCATACCATGAGTTAAAATGTCAGAGGGTGAGGCACGTGCGTACATCGATAACCCTAATATAGTCATTATTGCATTACCGCTTTCCGCCCGTCAACGGAGGAAATTTCTCTCTCTCACTCCCTTTCACTGTCTCTTCTACTCTTTTCCTCTCTAATAAAGGCCGCAGACAAGGGAATCGAACCCGTCGACTGGTCAACAAGATAAACTAGTTTATTTTAATGACCGCAGCGCAACCCCTGGTTGCTGTCTCCTGTTGTTTAGCCGATGCCACGCTTTGAGGAAGGAAGACTTCCGGTTGAAACTTTGACGAATCTTTCACGTTTTTTTTATTTTTGTTTTTTTTTCTTTTATTTAAGGTATTGGTGGTTTATTCGAAGAAATTAGGTTTTCGTAGCATTACTGATAGTGTTAAATGTTGGTAGTGAAACTGGAGAAAAAATTGATACTACGTTTATATTTAATTTCTGCTCCAAGTTAATCGAGGAACTAAAATTTCTCGAGAATTTCAGTGAAACTAAGAAAATCTTTTCAGGAATGAGATATTTCCTGGAGGTTATGTGAAAGCGTACTTCATTTGTGTTAGATTCTTAGTAAATCTTTGGGAACACGTGGTACTACACGTTGAAGTTCCAATAATTTGTACCAATATCACTCTGAGCACTTTAATTATTCCAATCTGTTTTATTGTATAATATTTTTAGTGGGTTTCAACGAATAATTTAAAACAGTTGGTTAGATAGTCATTTTATTTTCTAAAAAGATTGCGAGAGTGTTGGAAAAGTTCCAATGAGGCAAAAAATTGTAATTTTGATTAATGGCAGTTTGCTGTCTCATTAAACGTGCCGGCGGTTTCCAAGAAACGAAATTTTCCACGGGAAAAATCCGCTCTTCCATGTCGAGTTTGCGGCCTCCGCGCCGCCTCCGGCTGGTATTAATTTTTTCAATTAAAAATGCCGACCCTACAGTCGACTGCACCCGTTGCCGGAGATTTTAACGGGGTGTTTCGTTTCGAGTTCCTAATGCCCAACCGTGTGAATTTCTACCTCGACTTTTCCTAGCTGTTTCTACCTTTTCCCTGATGGATCTTGATCGATGTTGCGGGTCTATTAATCTAATACTGTTCTAATGAAGTACTTGAACTTAGAAATTTGACAGAGAAACATAAAAGTAAAAGCTTCTATGCAAATACACGTTGTAAAAATATGAATTTGCGTAACAACTCGCATTAACTTCGAGTTCTAGCGTCTCGAATATATTGTGAAAATTGCGTGAAAGATTGCAACGACGAAATCGGACACAACCGTTCATGACATTTAATTATAGTTGTCGGGGTGTGCATTGAAAACAAGTGAATTCTCTCGCAGCGGTGCAATTAATTTTCCCGATCAGCACTCCGCACGCGGAACGAATACGTCTATCCGTGTATAAATACCAGACGTGGAATTTCCGTACGCCGCCGAATGAAATTGATGGCGACAGAAATGAAAGGAAACCCGCGTATTTTCTATAGTGACGTATTTACCACAGTGCATTTAGTTATTATATATATTATAATATTGGATATTTTAATAAGTAGTTGTTTATTGAATATATCAACAAATAATGATACGATCGTTTGCTTGTATGTGTTAAACTCAATGATCATCTTAAGCAAAATAAACGATCAGGACAAATTGTGGCTATAGACAAATAGGAACAGAGAAAACTTTTATATTGCGGCTAATTTATAAAGCCATTCAACCAAAACTTGACAAGAATCTAGTCGAATTCAACCCAAATTTAACCTGGACATTCTGTGGCTGTTTTTTAAAAACGAGCACGCATTCTAGCCGTCTGTTTCACTCTCTAAGCTAGTTCGCTTTCTGAATTTGACTATGCTTATGTACTTCTAATCATTGAAATACATTACAACACTACGCTACCTACCATTAGAAAACGCTTGAATAATTTCTTTCTCTTTAAATACTTACGAATTTTATGTATCGTTTCCTGTACTGATCACACTTTTTAGAGAAATACGCTTGTGTCGCTTTTTCACCAGACCTTGCAATTTTTATTCTTCCCATTACGGTTTTCAGCATTCACACTTTATCTCGAGTTTCGACAAGATTACTCTATTGAAGAGTCTACACTGGTTGACTTACAATTACAATTCACAAGTAGAAGTAGTTAGGAAAAAGAAATAGTTTTCCGTGCTACGCCACTGGACGGAATATTGATCGACGGGGTGCAAAGAGACTCTTACACTCGACGCCAGTCGTGAGGCAACCCTTACGTAGGCCCTCGTACGTTCGCGTTGTACCTTGCAAGGCACTGCCGATGGGATCGCCATGGAACATTAATTTTTCGCCGTATTTCATTCGCTGCCTCTCGGCCACCTTTGTCAATTGTGACAGATATAATGGCCCGTGGAGTGAAACGAGCCCGAAGTCCACCATCAAAGATGTTAAACAAAAAATTTCTTAGAAAAATGAAACATTTCTAAGAACAAAATAGAAGAATGAGACAAATCCTTCTATTTTGAAGTAAATAAAAGAGTAATTTGATGAAATTGGAAAGTACCTATAATAGAATGCCAAACTCCTCTAATAAGCTGATAAGATGATTAAAATTATTACTGATTACTAGTAGAGATTAGAAATCTGAAAAAAATGAAAAGTTCGAAATATCAATGGCTACTGCACTGATAGCATATAGGATAAAAATTCGAGTGAAACAAAAGCATTAAACCTTAGGATAGATGCCTCGATTCCAAGAAAATAATTCTACATTCACAGCAATAAAAGAAAAAGTTTAATCTCAAAAAGGAAGAATAACCCTCGTCTTACTTCTTCTATCTTTAATATCTCATAAAACCAAGAAAATATTCAAGGCAGACACTAAAACACCCTCTGAAATCCCACAATTCTCCATTCAAACTTTACCCCATTCATCATCTCAGATCTACCTTTCTTCTATCTTCCCTTTCCGAAATTCTAACAAAAATATACTGGGAAGCAGTCCCTAATACTCTTCCAATATATCGCTTCTCTAGTTCTTAACTGTTCTCTCTCTACTAATTCATAACTGAGTAAATTGAGCTTAAAGTTTATAAAGTTTAATGGTTTATATTGAACAATAAATAACGTGTTGGGCATAGAACTTCATATATGACCATGATATGTTACGTAGTTATATGACCCTACGGAGTAATACAATTAACTTTTAGAAATGCAGCCATTAGCAAAGGAAACATTTCCAAATAACTTTAACTTTCCTTAGAACTTAGACGAACCGATATGTTATCTCAGTTAAACTTCCATTTATAGTGTTATTGTGTTTGTTAAATATAAAAGACACGAGATATGAATTGGTTAACTAAATTTGATTGAAAAATTGAGACTGAACAATAAAGAACTGTGGCGACAAAATCACCTAAACCACTTCCTTTCAAGGATTCACCTAAAAACAAAAAATAAACGTTAATCTCTGATTAGTTATAAAATTCTCTTCTAGCAACGCTATCCTATTGCGCCAAATGACGATTTGTGAATCCACAAATTGTGATCCACAAAGGTGGAGAAGCTAAAGGGTGATTTAATATTTCAGCAAGGGGTCACATGTAACATAGAGGGACACCGGATAGGCTAACAAAACGAGGAATGGCCGAAAGGTAAAGCGGGTTCGTTTCATGGTGTACATATTTGAGATGAATAGGGGTGGAAAGAAGGATACAACAGTGGATGTTGGTTCACGTCCAATGTTCATAGGCCGCTGCGAATATTATGCATTGCGCGTAGATATTCTATTCGAAATGGCTGGCATGAATATGTAGGAACGTAGAGGAGTCTCCTTTCGAGTTGGATTCTCTCCTCTCTCCCTATACTCGATCGTGCCAAAAGACCACCACAAACTTGTAGTTATTGAAACAGCTTTAGTTGGCAACTTTCGAATTTGCTACGTTCCGCGACGATGTCGTACGAAAAGTCTGGGGATTGAGAAATAAGGAATAATTTTCATGTAACGATTACTTTCCACGACCGAAAAGTCTCCACTTAAGGGACTAAAGAATTATCTTTTTTAGAAAATATTGGAATAAAAAATTAAGTGTTCAGGAAACATTTTGTTTAGAAAAAAGTTGTTTATACAATTAAAGGTTAAAGAATGTTTTCTTGAACAACTTTTAGATATTATTTTAGTTACAAGAAGTTTGTATAAAGAATTAGAAAAAATAGCTAAGATAGTAATCAGAAAAAATAGTAAAAATGAATACTTTGAATGTTAATTACAATAAAAAATGAAATTTGTTCTTTCTACTTGACAAAATATAAATTCATAATAAAAAGCAAAAACTTAAAATGTTTCTTATAAAGCGAAAAGTTGCAATGCTAAATCTTATTTAGTTTCGTTATATTTACTATACCAGCAATTATTATATTTCATTTCACTAAAAAAAAATAGCATAATTTATTATATTTGTATTTGTTATACATCATAACATTACCCTTAATAAAGAAAACTTATAACCAAAAAATTTCTCTTCTTTTTCGCTTCCTTATAAAATAAATGCTTTCAACATTCTTTGAAGATGAAAATGGCTGAGAATTAAACCTCCAACCCTTCTTCTCCTCGTGATAAAATTCCGGGAATACGCAGAGAATGTAAATTCACACGTAGAATAATAAGTCACGTCACTGTAAGAAGAAACGCCAGTCGTATTCATTAAATCGTTCTACTTCCGTACACGTAAGAAGTGAATCTTGGATGAATCTCGAAGAATCTGATTGCATATTCGATTGGCCCGTGATCGATTGAATGAATCGCGGAAACGAGCTAAGCAATTAGATCGGTGAATCAGGGAAAAGGTAGAGCAAATCAATTAGGAGGAGGGTAAATCGGACTTTACCTTCGAAGGAAGAATGTCGGAGCTCTGATAATTAAAGAACACAGTTTATTTTCTCAACGAGGGAAAAAGTAGAGGAAAAAGATACTGCAACCATAGGTACTATGTAATTAAAGAATATAAGACAAGGAAGATGAAAGTAATTTAATCTTAAGAGTGGTAACCAAAGAATATAATTTTTTATCTTCAAAGATAAAATTTATGATGAAGATGTAATTTATTAGTACGTTTTAACTTAGAAATGATGTAGAAGGGGGATCCATTAAATAAAACAACAAATGATATTCATTCATGAGATCGGAAACTAGTCTCAGAATTATTAACACTTTCACAAGGCAATAAAGATTGCAGGGTAAAGAATCTTTTTTATTACATTATTTAAATTATTCACAAAAATATCAAACATAAAACCTGATAATCCTTCTAAACGTATTCACAATATACACTGGTAACTGCATTGGATCACAATGAAACTCGAAATATGAAATATCCAATCCCTCATCTTTCGATTCCCTCAAATTTCTCTCATCCTACTCTATACAAGATTTAATTATGCACCAATTATACACAATTGCTCCAAAGTTTCCTAACACAAAAAATTAACAGATTATCCAACACGTCTTCCAACATCAAATCACAAAAAATCTACAAATATTAATAAAGGCAACAATAATCAAACCTAACTAATGAACTTGAAGAGCACATCTTAAAAACCCAAGTCCTCAAAAAATCAAAGAACAAAGTCTCCTCTATCCGAGAAAGAAATCGTCACGCAAAAAATAATATTTGTGAAGTAAAAACATTGGGAAACATTCGGATGGAACGATTTAGCACGAGAGTTGGGAGCTTTGGAGGAAATGAATTGATATCCGTCAGTCGAATAGGATCCTCGACGCCAGAGGCGAGACATCATCCGTTCTGCTTTTGAGGATCGTTACCATCGCAGGTAGCGGCAAGCCCGATTTCCCCTTCGATGTAGAAAGGGGTGGTCGGAGGGTGTCGCGTCACCCATGCTTCACCGTTCGCGGTGCACCGCGATAATTGGATCACCGAGGCTCCTATAAGTCGCGACCGAAATTAAGTAACCTCCGGCGCACATATAGTAGGTATAGTGTCCCTGTGGTGACACGATGATGCTTGGGCACAAACAACGCGGAAGGAGACGCGGCGCCGGTACCGGAAATACGTCTTCCAAACACTCCACGCCTTTCCAATCGAGTTGCTGTCCCCTATATTTTATCGCCTAATAGTTTCTGCATCTTATCGCTAGGTATTCGATATGTTTTATCGCAAATGGACTTGAGAAAATTGTAAGGTTAACGATTTTTAAAAAAATTTCTGTGACAAATTACTTGTAATTCTGGATTACGAGGTAGAATTAAAATTAGTATTACAGCGATGATCGAAATAAAGGAATAGAATACACTACCAGCCAATGTTTTACGACCACTACGAATTCTAGGAACATGAAAATTATAAAAAAGAAGAATTTAAATAAGTGTTACCTAACAAAACTCTTCGGACAAAAATTTATGAAAATAAAAAAACTTGCTGCTAATATTTGTGGATAATATTACTTTTAAATGAATACAACAATTCGCGAGGAGACCAATAAGGGTTCAAATCAGAAAATGACAAAAAATAATAGTTAATGCATACTTTCCCAAGAAACAAAGAAAACCGTCTTAAACGGATTAAAGAATTTAGTACTACATTTCTTTTCTTCTACTTAATAAACGTATTAGCACTTTTGTGCCATCTTCGCAATCTGTATTACGTATTACAGTACATTTCCATAAAGCCAACGACAAGTCACAATTCTTAGAGCACATTACCATCAAGGTTGCTACTCGGAATTATTATATCCTTTCGCTACCATGAACAAGGCTAAATTACCAGGCGCCGTTCAGCAAAATAGCTTCCATATTTACAAACGACGAGGGGGAAATACTTCACAGTGTGATAAGAATATTATATCTTGTTAGGAGGTCATCGTACGAGCCTTCCCCCATCAGAAAGACTTAAGCCGTGAAAATGGCAGGATAGTAAAGAAAGCACGGGAAGGAAAAAGCTTCTTCAATAGAGGAGCGCTTTGTGTCGGCGAAAAGTTGCGCGTCCACTAAAGCCGCTTGACCGACCGGTAGAAAGCAATTTGTATCGCGCTTAAGTTCCGCGTATTATTTACAGATCACTCGTATCTGTATTATTCGCCCTGTGATATACGATTATAGTATGACATGAGGCGATAAAAACTGAATCTCCATCGGTAAATTGTTCGGAAACCAAAGGTAGTCGATGAGAAATTATCACAGATTTATACTATGAAATTCTACACTATCGTAAATGTTTCATACTGTTTTGTAATATTTCTAATTTTTTATTACTGTATAAATCTGTAACATATTCCATAATTTTGTATGATATTATAAATTTGTAATATTATTATATACACAATTCAAGTACTTCTGAGATCTGATAACTGTGCCAAGCCTTATTTAGCCTTCCTTAGAATTAAGAAGGCTGCAGGAACCCCACACAACTTTTAGCTGAGCATAATTGTGTGCCGACATAATTATTTGAAAATTTATACTATACACTGTACATCAGTAAAATTTCAAATGCCACAGAATGTATTAGTTTGCACTTACCAATTTGATAGCGAAGCTAAACAAAAAATAAGCTATGAAACTAATATTGAAAATCCGAAAAAGAGTTAAAATTCCTCATACAATGAAACGAGATTAAGAATTACGAAAAATAGTTGCTATGTCTATAGAATAGAAACTATAATGATACTGTAATCATCCCGGTATAGAAATAGCAAATTAACAAATACTATATCCAAATATGAACTCTATCAGATTCATGTTTGTATGTCTGTATGTGGAGCTTAATGTATCCAACTCATCAATTTTCTTGTACATTTATACTGAAATCAATCAATGTCCCTGAAACTCACCTTGTGGAATTGATCGGTAAAGGCAGAAATACAATCGGACGGCGGTATTGAGAGTTCGAAGAAGGAGCTTGCAATTGATTTCCTCTGGAGCAATCGGATAAATCAGACGACGTCGCGTCGGTGGGCGGAATAGCCCGCGACGTATATTCAATGCGACACAGAATGCTGCACAATCGAGCGTATTCTCGATGGAAAATAGAAAGCTCGCTTACAGACCAAAGTGAAACGATCTAGAAAACTAGGAGGCACGCGCGATAAGAAGGAAATCGTCGCTACGTGACCATTCCCATCCCCTACATGCATCCACATAGCTCGAATTGTCCAGGGAAAATTATTATAATCTTCAGAAGCACTTCTGATACCGGAAATAACCGTGAAAAAGTAAGGAAACTCGATAAAGTAAGGATATTCGGAGCTTCCTATTTATTTTCAATTCGACGGCCAAGAAGAATGCACCTTGAAACTTTTTTGATCTTGTATCTGTATTTAATTCATTGAATGATCGAAAAGAATTCGTATAAAAAATTTATTCTTTGAATGAAAGTTCCCATTTTTTGGCTGAATTTAAAATTTACGAATCTTACGACATCATATGTAGAAAAAGATAATTACATATGTGGTAAAAGGTAGAGACGTGATAAGTCCAGGAAATGAAAGTCCATCACTTCTGATAATAAATTACTAAACATCTTTACAATAAAACAGTATATGCAATTATATGAAACTATATTAATACTAAATTACCTGTGCGAATGAGTATTCTCAACAAATTATTAAACATCCGTTATATATCCTAAAAGTCCAAACAATAGACCTACAATAAAAAAAAATCATCCGCTTAAAATTCCAAATCTGTTAATACCCTTCGCATCTTTTGCCCTTCAAGCATTTGAACCACTAAAAATTCATCGTGCTGCATACAGGTTCATTAAATACCAACCTAAATAAAAAAAAGGGAGAAAAGAAAAGAAAATACGACAGAAGAGATACACGAAACGCGATAATATTGCCGCAACGCGTATCGGTTGGTGAGCGGGAAATATCGAATATCGATTTAACTGGAGGCTCGGAACCTTGGCATTGAATTCTGCGGCACGACTGCCTCTTTTGCCTTCGTTCTCTATCTTCTCTTTATTTTCCGGTACGCTTTTCATGCGTCCCGCTTTTTCTTCCCTTTTCATACGCGCCATTGTTAGACTAGACGCTCTGAAACTACTTTTCACCTGGGGGCTGCAACCTACACGCTCACCCCCTCGCAATATCTGCCTATATTTTGTCATTATGCCATTGTGGACCCTGCTGCAATACACCGAAACCCAGTATTCCGTGCCCTATTCTTTTTTTGTTTTCATCCCAACTACGGCGAAGGATTGCGGTTGGTGTTCGTAATACCCGAATCATTCGTCCTCCGATCACGAAGTTTTATAATTCGTGAAAGGGGGTGTTGATAAGCGATTGTTTAACACATTCACTGCAATTAAAAAATTGTGGACTTTCCTTGGGTGTAAAAACACACTCGCACTATGAAATTTGCATTCAGTGCGTAAACAGCTCTCACGAAAAATTTAGCTTAAATGATAGACACACTGTGCATGCAAATATCTCCACCTCAAAAAGGACAACAAAAAACAGAGAGACACTGATATGTACAAAAGAAACGTGTAGATGTAATCTACAGAACGTGAACTTTCTCCATAATAATTCTTAAAGTCATCTGAATATCAGCGACCTACTTGATATCTGAAATACGCGGATCTCGTGCAAAATGTATTCATAATTCGAAAAATAACGGACAGAAGATGGAACGAGCTTAGGAGTTTCTCGATAGAAGCGGGAAGATTACTCGCTAAAACTTTAACGTAGTCCCGGAATGGAATCCTCTGTTTTCGGGAAATGATCTCGACTACGAGAATACAATAATGGAATAAAATCCAGCCTTGCAATGAGTTCTCACAACTGACAATGAGCCACACTCTCTGTACGCGTTTCGTCGATTCTATCTCTACACTCTTCGAGTCTTTTCGTCCAGTGTTCGCATCCGCGGCATGGTTTCCAACTTCGTGGCCATTGTTCCATGTACACACAGGGGAATCCCCGCTTACAACGAACCCTTCCAAGCTTTCTTTTGCTTTGCTTTCCGCAGTCTACGGTGTTATCGACGAATTAAAAGCCCGCAATCTTTCGCGAGACGCATTATCGCGACAGAATTGACGCGGAAACCCGGCTTCAATGCGATGGCGTTCCGCCAACAGCTACGACCGCTAGCAAGATTCAATTTGTGAAATATTTAAAGGCCACACAAGGCGAGTTTAACGTCGTTAATACTCACTATACTCTCTCATTGCACCCAAGAGACATTGCACATTTTTTAACATCTATTCTTTCCTCTGGATTCCTGTTTAGCAATGACTAGCATCACCTTGTCTCTATTAAAGAAAATCTACACACAACAAGATCCTTCTATGTTCATTCTATCTATCCTTTGAAAGGTTTCCTCTGATTTCACATAACTTGGTAAACTGGAGGTGATTTATCAAACAGTTATCTACAGGTTCATCTATGACTCACCGTACCGGGATCCAAGGCTGTAGCAGTTTTGCTGTGTTCGGTAGAGCAGCGTTTCGAGGATAGAACAGGGCATAGGTGAAGTCCAGGATATTGCAACTGAGTCATTGTGTCTGGTAGAGGACCCGACGAGAGAGGCCAGGCAGAGAGAAATGAAAAGCAGGGAGGAGAATAGTGCTACTGTCCCCTGGAAAAAGGATGGGGATTAGTTTTAATTTGAACTAACGCGGCTGGATTATTATTAAAATCATGCATAATACTTAGATTTATCCCTAGCAATAATATTCGTTAAAAATGGTAAAATATTTTAAATCATTTAAATGACAAGAATTATTTATAACTCAACACTTAACACATATTTTAGGGATTAGATCCTTTTTCCTTCTTTATTTGAAACCCTTTCCTACATACGTATGTTTGCAGCGCTATTATTACTCCTAAATTGTGTGTAGTCGTTTAATGTGTATATGAAAGGGACACACTACACATACAAAGAAGAGGGAGAATGGAATGGGGAGGGTGAAATGGGACGGACAAAGTAGTGGTTACGTCAGTGGTGGTTACATCTGTATGTCGTATCAGATACAGACGAAATATGATATGAAACAGTATAAAAATTCGTCTTACTAATTTGTATGTGTACTATCACGTTTTAGCGGCATTTGAAACGTACTCGCATTAAAATATTGATAATTATTACATGCTTAAAGAAAAATAATCGCCTACACATAAATGGTACTACTGAAAATTCAGTCTACATATTATCCATATTGTCCTCAAAATTAAATCTTCTTCCCCTTTGCATTAAAAATATCCCAATTATTTAAGAATCTTACCTTCTTTTACTAACAGTTTTGGACTTCGCAGATAAAGTACATACAAATTATTCAAACACAAATTAACGCGCACAGACTAATTCAGCAAGAAAGAAAGCGTACTCTAAAACTACTGTGCTAGTCAAATTAACTAGTCAAATCAACTAAAGATGTACCCCATAAAGCAATTTCCGGTTGCGCATACTTAATGCGCGCCCAACATAATGGAAACGAAAAATAACTTAATTTAATTTAGGAATTAACAAAATGCAAAGTAGGCACATGTTACAATACTATAAATTTGCAACAAAGCAAGTATTAAAAAAAAGAATTACAAGAGCTACTTGATGGTAAAAGATCTATATTAAATGTGATATGTGTCCCTTTTGCATTGAGCCCCTCAATTGCAAAACATTCGTTCATAATGCGATAATGTAAACCTAACTTGAAATCAAAGAATGCAGTTGATTCTGTGACTTTTCGCTGCAGCATCCAATGCAGAGTAACGTTTGACCATCATGATACGACCTCGAATTCCTTCCCCAGGGAGAAACACCGCGAAACGTGCCCAGAATCCGTTTTTGCCACTTTACAGGTTACTGAATAGATTCTACACCTCTCCAGATGGCTATCCTATTTACCGGCATGTGTCCGTATTCGAAATTTACAGCTCGATTTCCACTGCATCGATAAACATTTCCACACTCATGATTTCGCGATCTGTTACGAACCAACGCGTTCTCCGCTTGAAGCGCCAAATCTTTATCGATAGAATAGATTGGATTCTAATTACGTGATACATTAAAATACTTTTTAATTATTATATGATAGATATCTTCTACAATTAATTATTATAAAATAAATATTAAATTTTATTATAAAATAAGTTTATTACTTATTAAAACATTAAGAATCGAAATATGTATAAAAATACATATTTGGTATCTCGTATCTACTTCCAGTCATAATCGATAAAATTGATTGCACTACGTTCGACTAGAGAAATAATATCGAAAAAAATGGCATGATAAATTAAATATGTTTTTTTATAGAAACATTAACGAAGTATAGAATAGACTATCCATTCCCATATAGAATCATCGGTGTTACATGTTAGTTTTATACATTTTAGTGTCACATGCGATATTATCAGTTCAAACTAGAATAAGACAACAGCGCTTTTATGACGGTAGAAATTATAACTGAGTATTGCGATAATCAACCACAGACGAGGTACAGGATAGACCGATTACCTAATGCATATTTTTGTCCCAGGATTCGACGGCTCGCTTGCCCTGTTACCGTTCCTGCGTCTCTCTCGACGTTACCGATTTAACACGGACGACGATTTTAACATTAACAGCGGTTAGAATTGAAACTAAATTTAGCCATGAAAGCGCAAGAGAAATATAGGATAGATTATTATAAACAAACTATAGGATTATTTTGATATCCATGTTGCACTCGTTGAAGGATAGTTGATCCTGTACTTCGTCTGTGTTGCAACATTTCCTACAACACAATTTTATGCACGTACACAAACATTATTCTGTATTGCCGTGACTTTACTAACGCAGTCCCAAGGCTGAAATCTGATAGTATATCACTCGTAAATCGGAACGACCGAAACAAAAAGAAAATTGTAAAAGAGCAGTAGAACCAAAAACAATTTTGTTCTACAAACACTTAACAATCTTTCGGGAGCAAACACAATTTGCCATTCCTCGAAAGAACTAACGAGCTTCGTAACGCACTCCCATGCACAATCAAACTCTATATTCGCGCGCTCAATAATGCGACTCGCAGTCACTCGAAACGAAACCGAAAATCGAACGCGACTTACACAAGTCGAAGAAATCGCTTTCGAGACCGAGGTGAAGTTACATTGCTCCGCGGAGGATCCAGCATAGCCTAGTAGTTGGATCACAAGAATCTTGATCGTCGAGGACAGTAGACGACCACTGATGCCGTCTAACAAAGGCGAACCCCAGCAACAACAGAAGGCCATGCTGACTACTCGCGATAAAGACGCTTACTATCCGGTCTACAAGGTCTTGCACCCCTATCGGGTACCTTTGACAGAGGGGCTACAGATCCTAGCGTCACAAACGCCACTCCAACTCGACTCGAAAACGATTTCAACGACTCGAAGCGCGAACGAAAGTCGATCGCGATTCGAAATGAGACTTAAATCGTATGAAAGAACGACTTACTAAGCATAGAATTCGACTGTGCATGACTACCCTCAAACAGTTTGAGAGTGAGTGCGCGACGAGGATCTCGAAGGGATCGAGCGATTGCAAATTGATAAACGCGAACTAGAATGGGATGATAGATATTATGTACTGTAAAAGATAAAGTAAGAGAAGGTAAGGCTTTTTTGCTTTAAGTTGGATACCAATCATAGAACAAAATGTATTACTAGTCTTACACGTAAAACTAAATTGCGCGCGCACGAAACTTTGCTGTAGGTATCCGCATGCGCTATTATTACGCGGGAATCGACTAACTGGGCGACGTGTAACGTGACAGGGCGCTATTCTCGATAGGATTAGAAATGTGATTAAATCTCGGCTCCTAATCGCTTGTCTCCAACAAAAGCAGCGTAAAATGAAAGTTCGGGGTGCAGTGGTTAATAATCAGTTGATTTTATTGCATCGGTTCGCAAATTATAGAGAAATTCGCGTGACGCGTCAAGACGCCATTCTCGATTTTTACACGATCGGTATTTCTGTTTGAAATTTATGATGCTTCCTATAAATGGGTGGTCTATCCTATACTTAGTCAATGATAGAAATAATGAATACAAAGTATTTGAAGAAATATAATTTTTGATTTAAATTACCCTAGATAGCACGAATACTTTAATCACTGGCGTCGCATAGTCGCGACGCTTCCATTTGCACCATCTACTCAGCTCAGCCAACCGTCATCCCCTAAATGGCACGGTTCACAGCCCGCATATATAAACAAGAATATTAATTGGAAATTGAGGATTATGATACGTCAGTACAATTAACATTTGTTTAGAAAAATGGAGATTTTTCTTACACTGTCCACAAATTTTAATGGTTTTAAAATTAAAAAGCTAAGCCAAAATTATACAGAATTTTTATCAGAAAATAAGAAAATTGTTATTTAGCCTCATGAGATGATTTTAAAATTCATTGTCTCCTTTTTTTAATGAGTTTACAAAGAACGAAATATATTGATCGTATCTCGTAGACAGAATTAAAACAAATTTTGATTTAACTGAAATGACAAATATTTATATATTCGCACAAGTTATTATTCGGCGAAATGATTGCTTCTGAGTCAATGCATGCTAGCGATGATAGACAATTTATTGTTAGTCGTTAACTCACTGATGCGCGAAATATGCAAATGCTAGGTCCAACGTGTAATACATTCTGCACTTATGTTTATTCATAGAGTTCTCACCAGTTCTTACCCTACAAGGGTAATATAGTAAATTACAGATGTAGTTCGAATGATCCGTCGTTCACTGTATCTACTCTTACAAAGTACTACCTTAAATTATATTTTACCGTTTAAAAAAAGACTATGAAAGCTGTTGTATATAAAAATAAAATTAATTTTATTCAGAATCGTAATATAATTAAATAAAAAATTCCCTTACACTGTGTATTATAAAGCGTTCATTAATTCTAAACTAATTCTACCACGCTCGCGATCTACTGAAAGTACTTTCACTTCCACGCGCTGACCTATCGAAACTGCAGTATTTTTCAACCATCTTGTTGGAATAAGTCCATCTTTACCCACTCCTATATCTACGAACGCTCCAAAATGTGTGATATTTCGTATAGCACCCGATAACTCCGTCCCAACGCTCACATCATTAATACTGAACATGCTTTTCCGAAATAGAGGAGAGCGAGTCTTTAATCGTATATCCTCATCCTTCTTCATAGATAAACCCTTAATTATTACCTCCATAGTCGTCTGATTTGTATCAAACTTTTTTGCCAAAGTATCATATCCCTCTTCGGCATGCAATTTTATTTTTTCAATGAATTCGAAAGTTCCGAGGTTCTCTAAATTACATTCGCAATACTCCAAAAATCGTTCGGCTATTCTGTATGATTCGGGATGAATCCACGTTTGATCTAATGAATTATAAGTATGCTTGGACTTTTTAACAGTTTTGTGTTTCTCCGAATTTTCAATGATTGAAGTCTCTGGCAATATTCTAATAAATCCAGCACACTGCTCGAATACTTTACTTCCAATTCCTTTTACATCCATTAGTTGCTGCCTATTCTTGAATGGACCAAATTCAGTCCTCCATTCTATAACATTGTTTGCCCTAGATACATTCAAACCTGCAACCCTTTTCAAAAGACATTGGGATGCAGTATTCACATCCACTCCTACAAAACTCACAGCCTCTGAAACCACCTGTGAATAGTTTTACCATTTTTTATTTGTTATACCAATCACTAATTTTATAAATTTTTAATCTAATGGGTCTCATACTCGCCTCATTCAATGATGCGGACAATTGTTTCTCTGGAAGATCATGCTGATACATTCCTACACCCAAATGTTTGGGTTCAACTTTGACTAATTCAGCAAGAGGGTCCTGTAAACGTCTTGCTATAGAAATAGCAGAAATCAGATTGGTGTCTAGAGATGGAAACTCGGATTTTGCTTCTGGACTGCAACTGTAAATCGACGCTCCTGCTTCGTCGACTATCGTGTACGAAACATCTATTGCACCAAATGCTTTAGATTTAATCAACTTATTTAAAAACACTTCAGTCTCTCTGCAAGCTGTAGCATTTCCCAATGCTAAAATTGTAGACTTATGTTGATTTACCAGATTTATCAAAACATGTGCAGATTCATCATATGAGATTTCTGTCTTCTTATGTGGATAAATTACACCTGTTTCAAGTACATCTCCCTGTTCAGAAATTACTGCCAGCTTGCACCCATGCGAAAATCCAGGATCTATGCCAAGTATGATTCTCCCCCGAACTGGTGGTGTGAGAAGTAACTGTTTAACATTAGTTACAAAAACTTCAATGGATGCTGTTTCTGCTTTTTGCTTCAATTCACTCCTCACTCTACGTACTACTAGAGGTTTAATAAACTTTGTATAAGTATAGTCAATGCTTTCATTTAATAATTTAGCATGTAATGTAGATACTGCCATAACTGCCCTATACTGTTTATAACAGTATGATTTAAAGCCTCTCTCAAAGAAGTCAGGTAAGATAATTTTGACAGCAAGTATCTTCTGTGCTTCTCCCCTATTAATTGCTAATATTTGGTGAGGTTTAATGTATTTATTATTTGTATTAAAATCATAATACATTTCATATTTCCTATATACATCCTTTTCTTTGTTCTCTGATGATTTACTATTAGTTTTAGATTCTGTGGTCTGTATTTTTATAATAGTTTCACTTTGAAGCTCTTTAGTTCTGTCAAATACTTTTTTATCCTTATTTATAACATCTGCTATAATATGTATAATTCCATCTAGAATCTGTTGCTCAGTTTTTAGACCATCTTTATTAGGATGAATAATAGAAGATAATGGAGGCAATGTCTGACCCTGTAATACAAGATCACTTATAGGTCCTAAACCTATTTCTTTTGCTCTTTCTGCCAAAGATCTTTTAGATGCTGGTTTAAAAAGAGCATATATGTGTTCTAAGTCATCTAAACATTTGGCAGACACAATAGCAGAATGTATATTAGGAGACCATTGCCCTAATTTATCAACAGCTTTCAGTATAGTATTAGCACGTTGCTTGATTGATTTTGCATGATCAAGACTCTCTTTCATTGCTCTTAGTTTATCTGGCTCCATACCACCAGTCATATTTCTTCTATACCTTGCAATAAATGGAATCGTATTGTCATCATTGAAAAGCTTTATAATATTTTTTGTTATATGCCTTTCAACATTGTTTATTTCACTGACATAATCCACATCAGTCCATTCTTTGCATTCTATAGAATTAAAAGATACCTGTCTGATATCTTTCAATTCTTGTTTAATATTTTCTTTATCAACATTTGCTGCTTCCTGCTTTTTAATTTTAATATTTCTATTCTGTCTTTTCTTCTTTACATCATTTATCTCTTCTTTTATTTCAACTATAGGCTCCACTTTTACATTGCTGCTTCCAGGTTCTGCTATTAGTCGCTTCTTTGCTGGTATTGAAAGACTATTATCTTTACTACCTTTTCTCTTATTACTTTTTGTAAGTGCATTCTCATCTTTAACTGATATTTTCTTCTTCCTTTGAGTTGTTTTGGATGTTGTATTTTCAGGAACATAATTGTCATCGCTTGAAACATCTCCTAGTTCATTCTCAGAATCACTTGACAGAATGATTGTTTTTGTTTTAGATGTTTGTCGTGCGCTCCTTTTCATTATAGAACTTTTTGTAAATAAATAGTTTACTAATTAAATTTTTCAAAAAAATTAATATATAACTTAAATTACAATTTATTAGTTACAATGCACCTAAAAGTATAAGGTTAGGCATTAAACACATAAAATATATATGTACAGTTTTCATATTTCCCTTTCGATTTATCATTTGATAATAATAGTATCATATAATATAAAACTATAAAGTTTTATATAATTACATATAATAAACAGCTACGATAGTCAATTAAATTTCATAACTAAATCGGACAGTATCTTCTAGGGATTGTTGAAAACGTGCCTTAAGTTCGAATAATATCCTTATGATTAGAAAAATTTTAATATCTTTCAAGATTATAAAACAGCTAACAATGAAATTATGGGAAATTAATGAAGACTTTTTTAGATGTAAATTTCGAATCTATTAAAAAGTTTATTTTATTTTCTGATTTCTATACCTATGTATTTCAAATGCTTTTACTTTAGGCCAGGGCCCCCCAGAGCCCCCAAACTCTATTCTTGTGAACTTGAAGCCGATTTTAATTCTCTTTGGGCCCCAGGGCCCTCTTTGGGGGCCCTGGGGCCACCAAACTACCGTATTTCGCCCAGAACCAAATATAGTTCTCCCCCCGTCTACTTGGAGCGCTAGAGGCGCCACTAACCATACACATAACGTTGGTGAGATACGCACACAAGAACATGGTCCTCTATATGTGCTGTATAGTATTTATACTTCCAAGTAAAAGTTATTTTATAATAAAAATAAGTTGTGGGAAAAAGAAAGACAGTATTAACAAATTAATTAAATATATTGGAATAATATTTTATAGTTTCAATTGAAAATAAATATTTGTGTAACATATATTAAATATTATATACATATATAAAATACACCAAGCTTATGAAATAATAATATTTATCGTTAATAAACTTAAATAAATAAAATACATCATTTTATGGCCTGGTCCATTATAGTTATTACTGTTTTAAGCTTTGGAGTATAAGCAGTACCCAATAGGAGATAATTCTGAATGTTTCGCCAGCATTCCAGCTAGCTTTATCAGAGGTCTGAAGATGTACAGTATCAGAAACTATCTCTTGCTGAACATTGCTTATACCTCACACCGTCAAACAATATTAACTTCAATTTCCTAAAAGATTCTTGAGTACCTTTGTGGCCTTTCCAGGCTGCAGCATGGTAATCTCTCCTTTGGACAGCACCTTCTGTAATTGTAAAGAATCATTGGTAAAAATGTATTTTAAATGATTCAATATACTACTGAATAATAATAGTCAGCAGTCTGTAAAGTCATACCTGCACTCTGCAATGTTTTTCATCTTGCAACAAATAAAACATGAACATGTACAATTCTTTTTAATTTTTGGACTTTTTATTAAAATAATGAGTATTACTTACTTCATTCTCGTCTCTTCCTCTTGTTGTTGCACCTTTTCGCAAGAAAACGCCAAGATAACACGCCAAGATTAAATTCAATTAAATTCCAATGCACGCTTCTACAAATCAAGTTCAACAAGAATTGGCGGGTTGACGCGTGAATGATGGAACGTGACGTCACGAGTGGTACGAGTTCTTACCTTGTGTGTAGTATCGGTGATACAATATATACATGTAGAGGAGCGCCGCTAGCTCTCCAAGTAGACGGGGGGAGAACTAAAATCGGCTTCAAGTTCACAAGAATAGAGTTTAGGGGGCCTGGCATTCTTAACTAGAAACCTCGTATTTATGAAATTTAATAATTATCTTTTTTTGAGATACTGATGCTACTGATAATGCCGGCCGAAAAATAGTCTGTATTCTGTAATATATTAAATATACAGAATTTAAGAAGTATGATAATAATATGCAATAATGCTTCAGTGAAGAGTCATTCGTTTTGATATTTGTAAATTTTTATACTATTCAAATCTATAAACAAACATAATGGCAGAAAAGTTTCGATCTTTGATCAAAGGATTAAGCAGCGAAATAAGTAAACATCGATTGTTTGATAATGCAACTACAAGAATTAGTAGTGCTACTGGAAAGGCACAAGAAAAGTTAAGTAATATACAAAATGCTGTTGCTGCAAAATACGATGTTCTTGCAAAGGTATTATACTTTCTCTACTTATCAATAATTGACCAATTTAAAATTATTAATGAAGTCATTTATTTTAGCAAGTCAACAGTGATATAACTGTAATTCAAAATTTAAATGCTTCACAATTAGAACCAAGTCCATTACCAAAAAAAGTTGTAAAGTGGTGGCAGTGGTATCAACAATTAACAGGCTTGGATACTGTTGAATTGGCCAAACAGCAAGTAATTATTGCACAAGACAAGTTGTTTAAGTGTCAAGATGATAGAAGACGCTTGAATCGTGAAGCTACAATAATAAATGATAAATTAAAGGGAGTATATTCAGAGCTCATTCAAACTAAGAGAGATGATCCAAAGTATGTACAGTTGACAATAGTAGAAAACAGAAATCTTCAAGATCAAGCAAGGATTATATCTCAACTTAATTTGTTAGAGAAAGAGGAAAAGGATCATTTTACATTATTAGCAACTGCTATTAAAGAATATCATGATAGTCAAACTATGAATGCTCAAAAGTATAAATATTTATCTATTCTTGCATCTGCTATATTAGCTATTATATCATTGACTGGTTCAATGATATACAATGATAGAAGAATAATAAATATTCGACATGTTATATCTGAAGCACAGGAAAGGAATGAAAATGTGCTTCAAAATAGTCTCCATACATTAAAAAGTGATTTAAATACAAGGTTTTCGGAAATTCTTAAGAGATCAGAAAATAACAGTAAACAACAGGAGACACCTGTGGTGGTTAATAAATATTTGGACAAAAGTAATTCAATAGAGTTGAAAACAGCTTCTGCTGCATTAGTAATATGTATTGTGGGTATATGCATATTTCGAGTATTGACTGGTTAGGGATTTGCCGTACAATGAGTAGTAATAAATGAACAATGAATTAATGGTGTAGTTATTTTACTCGAATGATTTCTTCTTGGTAACAGGCATTTATTTATTTTTAAATGTTTTGTAAATAAATGAATAATATTGTACATGTAATTATACAGCGAAATAAGGAATATATTAATACATACATATAATTGAAAAAGTTGTATAAAGAACTTACTATTATGTAATTTAGTTATATTTAATGCATATGGTTCTTTGTGCTTTGTATAAGGAAGAGAGACTACAATCTTTTTCAGAAAAATACACATATATATTTAATAAACTGGACAAATACAACATGATACTTTTATAGAGACAATAGTTTAACTAATTTTATTTTTAATAATACCGATATTATTAAAAATAAAACGAAATTGTTAGGTTAAATAGTAAGTAATTTAAATCTCAATTGTTCAAACTGCTTTATCCACTCCAAGGTTTCCATTCCATACCGTCAGGTAATTTTACTTCCACTTTACCTTTGCTCACCTCTGACCAATTTGTGCTTAGCACTGTACCACCAGACTCTTGCTATTTTTTAAAATATAGTATTAAAATCAATTTTATATCTATTGTAAGAAGAAATACTTACAAAGGATTTATTCATTGCACGTCTGACTTCATCAGAACCACTACCATAAATCTGTTGGAACAAAGCATAGAGAGCAGCTTCTCCTATTGGCTTTTCTTCTGCTTCTTGCTTTTCAATCTCCTTCTCTACTTTATCCCAATCCTTTTGTTTCTTTGCAGGTCCTGGATTCTTCTGCTGCTGATTTCCAGCTTGTAAAATTTCTTAAAAAAATTCAAATTTTATTTCAATGTCACTGCTCAAAACAAATAGCATTTGAATACTATTATAGAAACTATAACTTACCTCGCGGTATAGGTTGTACTGTTTTTTGTGCAATTGGATTTCCTTCCAATGAAGTCCATGTAATTCCATCTTGTTTTTTTAATTTGATTTCTATTTTAGATGGATCAACTTTATGCGAGCACTGATCTGGTATTACTGGGTGAGCTAAATCTAACTCTAGGCTGTAGTCACTACCAGATGGTAATTGGGCAGACACGCTTAACTGAAAGCAAACATAGAACTGACAAACTCAACACAAATGATGTCTCAAAATGAAGCTACTTTTATGTTAAATATATATTTGACAAACAATATTCATATCTCGTTTGATAACGTAGCGTACTTACCGTGTTTTTCCCATAGGCAACTTTGACATTTTTTGCACTTTTTGCAAGAATTGGAACTATAACATGACTTTCCGTTTGATACCAATCGTGCCTTATTTTTGGAACTGGCATCTGTAAGAGTTCCAAATTTTTATCTGACATTAAAGTATCATCATTTATTTTTCACGTTATTTAACAAATATTCTTACTTCATTATTATTCCCTGCCGTCGGAGTTTCTTCGTTACCCATTAGGTCGATTCTTTTGTAGTTATCAGTAGTTATCAAACACAAATCATTGATTGATTTGACACAAAATCCGCGTATATCTTACTTCTCGAAAGTTCATACGAGTGGTACACGCCAGGAGCGTAACAAGTGAGATATTTTTACAGAAGTGAAAAGATTTTTCCAATCATGCTTTAAGTCATTTTATCAGTCGCTGAGTATCGTTGGTAAAAATATAAAGCAAATTATGTTAAAAGCAAAATAATAGTTGTGTTCTGAAATAAGTTTACTTTTTTTGTAAATTGGAAATTGTACCAAAGTGTTACTACTTCTGGTGAAAAAAGAAACCAACTTCCGGCGGTGCGCCAATGTTTTCAAGTGCGTTTCAAAATTTGGGAAGTGCTGATATTCTAAACAGAAAAAAAAAGTATAAAATATTTTCCGTGAAAAATGAAACAACCAATTCAAGCTATTATTGAAGATGTAATTGTAGAGCCATCCAAAGTTCAACCAATCATTGGTATTAAAGACATACATTCATTAAACATTACTTAAGTGCCTAACTCGTGTTCAAAGTTTTTCTAGCCAAATAATTAATTTTTGTATGTTTCTATACGATTTACACGTATTTTATACTTACAATTATTTGTTTCCGTAAATTTAACACTAAAGAAACACTTTGCACATTTGTGTCTTGTGTGTTACATTTTTTCATAAAAAATGTATAATATACAATAATGTTACAGTCAATTTCCAAAATGGAGAGCTTAAGGATGCAGAAGCAAAAAAGATGTCATGTGGTCTATTTTACGATCAAAAAAGAAAGAAAACCATGTTGGCATTGTCCAATGGACAAATTGTTTACAGAGGCTATAAACCAGATACAAGTCAAGATTTAATGCATACTATGCTTGTACTACATAACAGAAAAACAGGTAAAGTAAGATTAGTTCAGGTTGAACGCTGGCAAGTGTCACCAATTTTGGATAAACCAGCAGTAGAAGATAAAGAAGGCGCAGAAGATGAAAAGATAGCTATGTTAAACAAACAGTTTGGTTCGAAGAAAGTGAAAAGAAGAACAGAACAGTATGAGAGACTAAAAGTGAACGTAGAATCTGTTAAAGAACAACTGGAACAAACTGTATCTAGTAAGAATTTATTTTATCACTGGTTGAATGAAATATGTATTATAGTTTATTCTCCCTGAAAAGAATGAAACTAATATTTATGTTCTGTTAAAGATGTTGAGATTGATAGGACAGATTTATCCTATCAGTTACCAGATAATGAATTTATAACTAACACAACTTTACCAGAGTGCAATCGTGATGCAAGTAATGTTAATGATATTTATAACATGTATGATATTATACCAAAAAGTAAATTGGAAACTCTGTATGATAAAGCTACAGAAATCTTGAATGATAATTCTAATAGCTTAGCAGGGTATGTTTCCTATAAAAAGTTAATGCTTTTGTATTTCCAATGCTGGTAATTTTAATGCACATTAATAGGATGTTCATTGCTCTTTTAGAAATTTAAAATTCTTCACTGGAACATTAAAGTATTTAGGGTCTGATTTGGATAATGTTAGAAAGACAGCATTGTTGCTATACATAAAAGCAGTTTCAGCTTGGTTAAATATGCCAATCAAAGATGCCAAAAAGCGTGGCATTCAAGTTTGTGAAACTTCTGAAGAGGTGAATTTACATGTAATAGAAACATACAGTGTTCAAAGCAATCATGGCCGGTATGTGCAAGAAAATACATAAAAAACAGAAAATAAACTGAACTTCCTAATCTAATAATTATTTTAAAATATTCTATAGGCTGAGACCAAACAGTATAAAGGACAAAGGAGTCATACATTGTATGATTCTGGCTTTGATTGTTAGTAATTTTTCTTTAGATTTGGAATTATTTGCAACCATTTTCAACCATCGGATGGGTTTGAAAAAGTTGACAGACCTTGCTAGAATTATAGGTGCCTTACCTAATAAAGAAGACAAAAAAACAGTAACTTTAAAAGTTCCTTTACCCGCACCAGCGTCCATGGTGAAAAAAGGAAAAAAGAAATAATTATGATGGCTACAATTTTTTCTACGACATTGTTTATAAATAAAGTATACTTAAGTAACCTGATGCATTTGAATAATTATTACAAATAATATGTTTATATAGATTAACAAAGATTTATATTTAAATTAATAAATATTGTTTTTATAAGTCGTTGATTCTTTCTGCATCCGTATTTATGTTAATTACAGATATTGTTATATCAAAACATTTTCAAAATCCTTGCAGGTTCCATAATTTTCCGAAATATTCCCCTAAGTCCAAAGATGCAAATTCTGATTTTAACGATAAATGGATCACAATCCTGTAGCGAAGATGCAAGCAGCAATTGCACAAATTACGGTGAAGAAAGTTAAATCAAAGAAGAAGTGTAGAGAGGAAGAAAAAGAATGGAGAAGAAAGAAGTAGGATGACAATTATATCTAAATGATGCATAGGTACTTGAAAGAGAGAGGAAGCAGGAGGGGCGTTTAAATCGATGATTAAACAATTTTAACATGATCCTAGAACATCTAGCGTGTGTTAACGGAGGGTAAGGTCGAAGAAACTGGCACGTTGGCCGGCCCTGAGCGACTCCCTGCAATGTGGGTCGGCGTCTAACTGTTCCACGTACCGTTCCGTCGCTCTGTGCCGTCCATTAGTCAGATTCAACTACTCCTTCTCTTTCTTACTTCCACCACCTGATAGTCATGGGGTACAGTGGAGCATCTTGCCTCTCTTCTTCCTTCCTCATTCTATTGACAGCTATCACGTACTGAGCAATCTTTCGATACATACAGAGAAAACCTTAGAAAGTTTATCCCTGTTCCTTCGAGCGTGATGCATGTTTTGCCGAAAAAAGGATCGAAGCTTGTTTATAGGAGAGGCAAAAGGATCTCGAAGCTGCAGAATTGACCAATAATATATTATTAAAATATAATAAAATAATGTAACTTTTTCAGAAGGAATCCATTTCATTATAATATAATTTTTTTAATTGTAGGAATGCCCGGAAATAGTAACATTTACATTGCAGAGCAAATAAGAAATGTTTAAGCACGAAACTTATAAAATTGGTTATTAAGAATAAGAATTAGAAAAACAGATATTCATAAAAATTTGCGATACTTTAATATTTAACTAATTTATTAGGTGTACAAATTAATTTTGAGCCTTCAGGATTTTGTACAATTTAATATTAATCCACAAAAATCAAATACAGTTTAAATATTCAATACTTTTAGCATTTTCACATTTATGAATCAAATTCGTCACTTAAAAAATATAGTGAAGTAATAATTTTGATCTGGTAAAGAAGCCACGAGTTTAAAGGTAAAGGCGCTGAATTAATTTTTACACCTAATACGAAATTACAATATTATGCAAGTATTATTAATTACAATATTGTACTAGGATATAAAGAAAAATATCGAAAGTAGTTGGTTACACCATTCCTGAAAATTGAAGACATTCAAATTCAGTGATCTATTGTACTTTCATTCAGACTGGAGAATCTTCTGAGACTATCTGTTTCTTTCTTTGAACTTCCGTCTTGCTTCTGTGCACTATTTCGTCCACGGTCCTTTGATTTTCCACCTCTTTATCCTCCCGCCACCATCGTCGTCGTCTTCCTTCTAGCACCTCGTTGTCGAGGCATTTCAGTCGACGTGTGATCCTCTGTCAGGGCTGCAAGCTTCTGTGAACTCGTCACACGTTCCATTCACCTTCATCGTGTTCGTGGTTTTCGATTGCTTTCGTTGTGAGATAAAAACCGGGAGTGACGAACTCGAGAGTAATTACAGTTGTAATGTACATGGAGTTGAGTGCTTGGGAACTCTGAAGGTCGTTCTCCGACCATTGGACATCTACTCTATCCATTTTTCATTGGATCCAGGTAGAATTTTCTTTTACTTACTTTTACCTACAATAATTTTATAACTTAGAAAATAGGAAAATGTATTTTTTAAAAAGATTTTAAAAATCAGCGAAGTGTGGAAAGAAGATGAATTTTTTCTGTTGATTGATATTAATATTTATTTACTTTCACGAATTGAATAAAACGATAGAAAATTATACCAATTATGACAAAGAAATAAAATAACAGGGACTTAAAATAATATAAATTTCATTAACTGATTACATTCGATTTTATTTAACGAAATCGCAAGTTCTTTTGTGGATCATCAATTAAATAGAGAAGAGTAGAGTGATATAATTATTCATTACAAATTTCGCGTAAGCAGTATGCAATTAGAATATATATGCTGTAATCGCGGTACCGTTATAATTAGGTCGAGTATACGTTATATTAAAAGTCTCAAACAGTTCCACGAAGAAGCATAAATACACGTGATAAGCACCGCGTTAAAACGCGTTAAAAATCAAGCCTGGAACCGGTTACCTGTTCTAATTTAAGCCAGTGAATGACTCGATTAAACAATAAAAGAAACGCTGATCATGTAGTGAACATTTTTAGCATCATCTTATTTGTAATATTTTTAATTATTAATGAAGATATTACTGGAAAGGAACTTAAGTGATCGAAGCGGAAGAGAAAGAAAAAGAGTAAGGATAATAGAGGAAATCCTTTAAAAAATCATGTAAGGCTCCATTAGGATACCGCTATTTATTTTAGACGAGATTTTATGAAGATAAAAATGGAAATAAAAGTTGAAGTGGAACTTTTTACAGAATACCTAAGAAAACGTTATGGAAGATTTTTTTTATAGAAGGATAGCGGCACTACTTATAAAATAAACGGAAAGACTTACAGAAAATTCTAAGCGAGAATTCTAAAAATTAAAGTATAAAACTCATAAAAATTATATTTAAAGACTCCCTAAAAAATTTTCAATTATAAAACAATAATTTGACCACCAACAGAAATTCAAATTACCAGTGGACTTATAATTAACTTACTACGCAGAAGAAATGAAGTAGATCAAACGAGGCTTTTGAATGAAGTAATTCATCAGATTCTACAGTGCTTCCAATAATTACATTTATGGAGTTCACAATGGGTACCACCATTCAGAGAAATGCGGTAAAAGAGAAAGAGGTCGAAGAAGAGTTCAATGAATATTATTACGGTTCCCTTCCGTGGCGTTGGTCACGGAAAAGCAGATGATTCACGGTTATCTGTTGCAACCGAAACAGCTCTTGAGGATGAAACCCCAAAATTAAGCCGGTTAAAGTGGGTCATCCCGACGAACAGTATACGCGTTTCTGTTTCGTGTACCAGTCACCGAGTTAGCAGGCGGTCACGGTCACGAACACGTTAGAGATGAATATTATAATCTCGGAGGGACCTTGGACAATAGTTTCAGAGACAACAGAAAGTTTCTTGAGGTCGTTGAATCTGTTCGAGTTTCCTGCTCCTATCCACCCACGCATTAACAAAGATGATGCTTCGCTTGCTTCTGACTCTTCCTGCTCTGGTTTACTAATATTCCTCTATAATTAAATATTCGTTATGTCGGCTGATTTATTTGATGACGAAATTTCTTCAGGTATTTGTAAATAACAGTTATGGTCATTTAACTGAAGAGGAAGTGAAAGGGATTTATGGTGTTTTATGGCAATCTAATTTATGAAAAGGTTTATGGAAGTAGACAAAAGTACACGATTTTCATAGAATACCAAACAAGTACAGAAAAGAGTTCTAACATCTAAGTAAATTAATTTCAAGAAAGTGTATTTCATTAGTCATCTATACATGCTTCAATAAATCTATCAACAATGAAATCTATAAAAATATAGAAACCAGAAAAATTATAAACTATGAAAGATTGAATCACTGAAATAAAATATAAGTTACCCCAGAAGTTGATGACACAGCTGAAGTTGCTAGGATATCGTGGTCCCGTTTCGTCCGTGACAACGAAAGCTCGTTCGAAAGTGCGAGTAACGAAATGCTAATGCCAAATATAGCGACCGAGATTGTAGCACAACCTCGACAAAAGCTGCTGGAATGCCACGAGAAGAGCATGGAAGACAGAACAAGAGAAGAAAAGAGGGAGAGAACGAGAAAACCCGTTACGCGTTGGAACGCGATTCCGCTTGATGAAAGATGTAGCAGCTTGTCCCTGTTTATCATTCTATTGTGCTAATGATTCTCTTCACGGCCAGAGAATCCGTTAATTACCACCAGAAGCTAAACGCATTGCCGACAATGAATGACTTTGATGATTTTGCTTTTGCACTAGGTCGAATTACTGAATTTTTCAACCTCAATTATGCTCGTTCACGTTTAACAGTTCTTGGAGAAGAGATGAAAAAGTAATTCCAGAAAGACAAGATTTCAAGGTTTAATTCATGGACTTTTTGTTTTGATATAATTTGGTATTTGATTGAGAGCTATAATCAATAGTTATTAATTGGGTAATTGAATTATTAAAAAGCTAATAAAACAAAAACTAATTTCTATTCAACTTCAAAAATAAATTGTTTAAATCTTAAATTATAATATAAATAGTCCAAAAAGTATTTTATAGTTGTACCTTTCTAGGTGTAAACAGTTAATTAGTTAATTTGCGTGTATTTGCTTTGTTCTTATTCGAAGACGGCGATGCAGGTGTGCTGACGCGTTTACAGTAACTTCGGTGATGGTATAACGCGTCAAATCCGGTGGGCGTACCACGAACCGTACTTGTATCCCGCATGCATACTCCACAGTTGTGTCCAGATATATTAAATGTAGGACACAAGGTACGGAACTCTTTTCCGGCCTTTTATTACTTTGCCATTCGACACGCCGCCAGTCTTAGACAGAATACGTTTTTAAGTAATTATAATAACTGTCACCTTCGTTTAATATTATAAAAAAGAAAAATACAAATTTAATTAATAATTACGATAAGTCAATTGCTATACAGCCATAGTGTAATATAATTTTCATTAGTAATACTAATAATTTAATATGAACAAGAATTATAGAGTTATAATATTTAACAAAGTATCCTGTATCTTAAAATCTCAAGAAATATCATTTTGAAAATAACGAATAATTCTTATCTATCGCAGACACTCTATAAGCTTTATCTTCACAAATCATGTGAATTTTTGATCTTATTACTAACATGAAATGCTTTCAGATACGCCAAGAGCAATGGTTCCATGGGCACTCGTGGTTCTGCTAGCCTCCATAGCAAGTGCCACATCAGAATATCTCATGGGTGGCCACATGGACAATAGTCCATCGAAATCCCTGTTGGAAGAGATGGAATCTCCCCTGAGTTTGGCAAGGACGGCGCAGCTGGATGACCTTGATCTGGATCTCGATGCAGAGGAGAGCACCATTGCCCTCTCGACATCGGACGATGAAGAAGCGCCGCGTTATCACCTCCCATATCCTCTCGCCTTCAATGGTGGCAGGCCATTTTCCCTCGAGAAAGATCCCATCACTGGAAAGATCGATTTCGAGAAGGCACCACCTGTCAAAGCCCTAAACTTTAGCAATCACTACCAAGAACACTCCAATGGACAGGAAAAAATCAGTAATAAGGACTATCCAAAGGAAAACAGTTCTTACTTAACAAAGAAGAAAATGCAGAACAGCAAAGAGACCGAGGATGTTAGTCCCAACGAGATTAATCCTTATTCACCCAATTTTCATGATTTTCTCAATCTTCCTGTTCATTATTCCTCTGACAAGTATGGCAAAGACAAGTATCCACTGATCTCAAGTTCCTATGCCAATACGAAGGTTCAGAGTGGATCAAACAGTTACAGTACTTACAATCATAAGCCCTATCATGGAGAAACTGTAATGTATTATCCTACTAGGAAACCATATATGCCTAAGATAACTTCGACAACAACCACGACAACAACTACTTCTAAACCAACGACACCTTCGTCTACGGTAACTACTACTACCACTCCTACAACTGCTAATCCTATTACAACTTCGACTACAACTACTACTACGACTACAACGACTCCACCACCGCCTACTACTACATCTACTTCTACAAAAGCGCCTGTTGTAACTACATGGAAGCCTCCAATGTCTACCCCAAAGCGATTCGCCGACCATTTGGAAGATTACGATGATATTCTTCCAATAGAGAAACTTCAGGCTTCTATGTATGGTAACAGTCATCAGGGACCAAATAATATAGTGCAACATAACCGGGATCCTCAGGCGAAACCTCCTGTAAAGCACGACGAATACGTTGATAGCTACGAAGATTATGAAATCGGCGAAGGAGAAGATGACGCTTCAATGAAAGAACCAAATAATGAAATTACTAAAACTAGTATATTACCTACCACAACAACAAGTGTTTTTAATACAACCACAACTACGCGAATTCCAGGAACTACCTCTATGATCACCACAACAACAAGCACACTAGTTCCACCTTCACCTACAATGCATTCTTCTCCAGTGCTGCAAGAAAATATTTTCCAAAGCAACTCGTTGCCAATCCAAGCATTTCCTCCACGACCGGTGACGTCTATGCCTTTGGACAATGACCCTAGAGTGCCATCAGCGTTTGAAAACGACAATCGACGGCACGGTATTGCAGATAATGTTATCATTAATCAAGGATACCGGCCAAATACGATTATTAATCAGAGACCAACTGGATTAGGTAGTGGAATTTTGGTAGAGAGTACCAGTAACATAGTAATACCACCTGATCAAGATACGGTGTCGTTTGTCCTTGGAAATAGGCAAAACGTCGAAGGTGGTTATTACTCCTTAGGCACTGCAATTGGGGAAAATCCGTATGGTGGTTCTACTGGAATCGATGCCTCTTTCCATCCTCTATACGGTGCTTCATCCGATAAAAATAACTACGATCCACAATCAGATCATCGAGGAACTATTAGCTTGCCTTCGGTGTCCGTCTTGGAGAATAATCCTACATACGCCGCTCATACGTGGAGACAACCTAATCCTTCAGGAACGCAAAAATTGCCTAACGAAATAGAACCTTCAAGGACACAAAATTCATTTGTAAAGGGCACTGTGCTTCTGGAACAGCCAGAAGATAAGAAGGAAGATAAAGATGTCAACTATGTGGTGTTTCCTAAGGATGAACCTAAACAACCATCAATTGAGGAGCATATTGTTGTTATAAATGAAGCTGATGGCACTGTACATGAAATAGCACCCTCTTCTACAACGTTAAAGTCTGTGAGGATAGATCCTCCAGTCGTAAATGAGGAACATCTTCCGCAACTTTCAGAAGACTTAACTCCTCCAGCTGAACGACCGAAGCCACCTCCACAATTTTATTATCATTACCACCATGGGGGCACAACAAGGCCTGACTATCCTAGACCTCAAAGATTGCCGCCACCACCACCTCGCGGAAAGCAGCCACTGTCTCCGTCTCATCCTCCATCTCCTCTTCCCCCTCCTCCTTCTCCCCCTTTATCAGATACCATGGGAATAAGAAGACGTCCTTATTCTCCTGACTCCAATCTGCCAAATATTTTGCCACAATTTCGACCAAATGCCAAAACGTCCCATGGTCACCGAGGATCTGAGAGCATTGGTACAATTCCAGCTGGTCAAACTTATTCCACAAGAGTGAGACAACCTGTTCAATCTCATCCTCCAACAAGAAGACCTCTGCCTCCTCCACCTCCGTCTTATCTTCAGAGACTAAATCCCCCTCCACCTCCAATTCACGCACTTAGACTTGCTGGTGCAGCCTCCACAAAGACTGAAAATGTAGTGCCTCCTCGCGACGCAGAATCTACGGTGAAGAGGTTTCATCTCCCATCGATACCAGCCACTTCTAGAGGAGAAGACGACGTTAAATTGACGCAACAATTGTCCAGCCAGAAACTGCGACTAGAAGAAGAGGAACGGTCAGAACGTTACTCGGAGGAGCCGCCGCAAGTGCCACCGAGGCCTCCCTTGTTTCCCAAACGAAGAACGGCAGATCCTCCACACGTAGCCACTCTTCAGATGATCCAACATCATGGAGAATTAGAAGAAGATATTACAGAATCAAGTTTGTCCTCAATGGCTGCAAGTACAAGTGATGAGTCAGACAAAATTGTAACTGATCAAGATGCAGACAGGAGGAAGTTCGATACTCGTGAATCAATGGCCGAGCCACCAGTTTACGTGGTTTATCCTGTAAACACTGCTGTAAATATACACCCGGATGACTCTAGGGAAAAAGATGAAAGTGTGGTAGTGGGAACTAGAGGACCCCATAGACCTCTTCCTCCAGAAACATTGCTCCAGGACAACGAAGACCAGGACATGGATGAGGAGCCAAGTTCTCCTGTTCATAATATATTTAATGGACGACCAGTTGCATCAGATTTCCCATATCCTCTGGAACGTCCTGATCCCTCTATTCTTGTCAGTGGAATGAGAGAAACACCTTTGTTGGTGCCCAGTGATCAGCGACAAGAGGAGGAGGCTATGAAAGAGAATACTGCAGAGAAAGATGGAAAGGATTCCAGTGTGAATGTCATACCCTACTTACAGGATTTCGTGCCTTTCCCAGCAAGGAAGAACGAGGTGATTTCAGCTACTCTTCATCGTGTGCCAGCTTTGCCATCCTCTACACCAATTGCTTATGTCTATACACCAACAGCGCAAGCTTCGCATCGCCTGGACGTGGATATAAAGGATGAAGAAATCACCAAGCTTGCTAAAAGTGACCAGAAGCCTGTTCTGTTACCTTCCCAGCAACCATCCAGTTCCTCCAGTTCTGCACCATCTCCACAGAACTTTATGGCGCCGTTTGTAGCCAGTGTCAGCGCAGAAGCACCTTCAAAGAATGGCTGGAGTGTAGTTGTGGTTGAACCCACCATTAACAGGAAATCAGACGATGATTCTTCTGAGACTACATCGAATGCAGAGGAGTTTCAGACAGAGAAAGCTGAATTCGATGCTGAGAATTTCAAACCGCAGCTGTTTGGTGGATTCAAACCGATATATGAGTTCCCAACGCAGGATGAAGAACGACCAGAGGGTCGAGAATCCAGTGAGGGAGACTCAGAGGTGGCCACGCGTCTTCAAGAATCTGCTAATTCGACGGTTTGATGAAGGGACGTATCTATCGTGTAAAAAAATACATTAATTGAACGAGGATCAGTTGGGTTTCGAGTAGTTCGTTGATCACTGTGCGCTCCTCTTAGCACTGGCATCTTGTAGAGATTTAGATTCGTGTATTTGAAGCATCAGAGTAATGCTGAAACGAACGTTGCCTTACGGAGGAGCTAAATATCTCGAAATTGTATGCATCGGTGACTGGGACAATGCCTTGTCATTGCGGGGAATTAAACTATACAAGTCTGAATATTCATATGATCTTTGGTAATTTTGGATCATTGAATTTGAAAAGAAGGGTTGGATGTAATGGGGTGCAAGGAATACATACACTCTTCATGTTTGTAAAAATTTAGTAACAAATTTAACCATTTTGATAGTACAATATTTTAGAAATACTTTTGTATCAAAGAACAAAATTTTATTAAACATACTTGCACCGCTTTGCATGTAATCCTCTTATATGTATTCACAAGGAATCATCTAAAATATTTATCACATTAAGGAATTACTCTATTTATATTAATTTATGTACTTTATTGATAGGATATATAGTAATGTATAAGCTTCTATGGATAAATTAGAAGCTTTCATACTTTGTACATCTAGGTTCTCAAGTTATCATATGTGTTATATATTTTCGTACATGTCTCAGCATAAAGTATGTATTTGCTACATTATTTATTTTCCACTGTTCCATTGATCATTGCAATTATACGCTAAGCATCTAATGCAATAAATTATTCTTACATTGCTCATTGTATGCCCAACTTATTCAAACTAATGCCCGCTTAAATGCTTTGTAATTTGTACAATTAAACATTATAATAACAATAACAATAATACTGTAGCTTGACAAGAATATAAATATTTAATTCCTAAGGAAGACTAAAAACCATCGCGATTCGATGAACTTTATACATGTACGACATGAAGAGTAACAAAAGTACAGTCTTTGTTACAAACTAATACCAGAATTATACTGGATACCAGTCCCGTATGATTAAAATTACGTATCTATTCATAAACTTCACTGAAGTACAATAAATACTTTATATATAAAAAAATGATTGTTTTGTGCCCCTATTAATCACTTAAAACTATGGAAACTATTGAATTAAGACAAGAAACTTCTTACAAGTAATGATATGGAAAGTTTTGTTGGCAGTAACAATTAGACTTTTATGTTATAACCATTTACCTGCAAATACGAATTTCTTTTACCGATTACCAAAGAGCCGCAAATCCAGTTTTAATACAACGGTGCCTTTCTCGACCTCGTGTAATCGAATGCGTTTCTGTATCGGTCCACATGAATCCATACTATCTCTCATTATGTCGGCGACCCTTATTTCTGCTCGACCAAGAAATTCTGTAATAAAATATGTATCAAATTTTTTTTAATCTACTAGTTGTTTAACTTCTGTTTATATCAGAAGCACAGAAGTAATTTTACCATCCGGGCTATAGTAGCCTTTATCAAAGACTGTGATACATAATGTGTCCTCAAGTAGATCCTTTACTTGGAACTGCATTGATGCATCCCACAAAGGACAGTCGGTACCTGACACAACACCTGTCCTCTCCTCTTGTGAGCCCATACTAACTTTACAGAATGTATTACACTTGCCTACAAAATTATTTCCTTATTAGAATTGCGATTTTTGTAGTATGAAAAAATACGCTATTATGTAAAGTAGTTTATAATGCTCATACTGTTAATAAAGCATGAGTTACAAGTAGAAATTGCAATTGCAGAGCTTTCAAAGCCTAATGTTGTTAAATTTACTATTACTAAATACTACTGTTATTTACTATTGGGAAAATGAATTTCCCTAGAGTTCAACAATGAAGAGTTACATGCAGAATAGATTTAAGAAGCAAGAAAACAACAATGCGCATTAAAAATTAAGAGAAAACAATAAAATTTGGTTAACATACTACTTGCATTATTCTTTATTATTTTCATATTACTCGCTTTTGTGAACTTATCCACCCACGAATTGAATCTTGAAGTTTTACATGCATGCAGAAAATTTTACCTTTCTTTACCGTAATTAGATCTTCAGCTTCCACGATTACTAATCGAAGTCTACCCTGTGGCGGTCTCCTGCGAACTACAATCATGCCAGATTTTTCTTAATGAAAACGTATCGTGTAGTTAAAGCGTGTAATTGCGATGTAACTGATCCTCGATGATTTTATTCCATTTGGATGACGGTTTTACCCTACCTCTTCTTATCATGCGTTTATATAGAAAACAATAAAAAGCCCCGAGCAACCAGAAGCTATCAGAAAATACATGCATAAACGATAGCAAGCAAATTGAACATCCATCCACCTTCGCTTACCAAGTATCGTCTTTAAATTGAAACCTTCAAGCACTGTAACAAGAATTCTGCCGCACGCTCCAAACTGCGCCTGCTCTGTTTACTCACACATATTACACGTTATTATATGCGAAATTTAATATAAATATTTCTTATATGTAGACTGCTGATCTTTATACAAATTCATGTTTTCATAAATATAAGTAAAGGAATGAAACTTAGATACAGCTTGATTTCAGCTTCTAAATATTATTACGTTCTTTTTTGCATATTGAAATTTCCCATAAATGCATGAAGATCCACAGTATATTTATGTATTACATTATATGTGTAACACTTACTGTTACGGTAACAATGTGAGGACAAACAACACGGAGCGAATAGTAACTTAACAATAATGCATGAGAACAATGAAGGTATGACTCACTTGATCTTTGTCTTTGCAAACGCGTTTTCTCGTTCTCCATAAATTTCTTTCTTGCTTCTGTAATTCTTTTGATCCACAGAGAACATTCACTCGGAGAGGGTGCTAATAATAATATTGGCTTCTTCTGATCTTTTAGCCTAAGTATTTTGGTTGAGTTTTCTGTACTTTCGCCGAAACCTAAACTAATATTCCCGTTCGTGTCCGAATCTCCCAAAAAAGATAATTCATTTAAAAATATTGGCTGGAAAAACATATTTCACTTAGTATTTTTGTATTACTCTTGTGTGGTAGTAATTTGTAATAAGATACCTTTCTATACATCTTGAACTTTTGGTGCTCGTTTCTTTCAAATGAAAATTGTTGGCCACTGGATAAAAGCTTCTTGCTGAGTACTGGTTGAGCAAACAATAAAAAATCGTTTGTAAGAAATCCGATAAGTTCCTTTCCACTTTTTGCCTAAAAACGATACGAAAGTTACGTTTTTAATCAGAAATATACAGTATTACATTAGACTCACCTTATGAAGTACACCAAAATGAAGAAGCTTTCGTGGACCTAAAGAATTGGTTAAAGAATTAAAGATAAGTTGTTCCTCAAGACCATCGCAAGCCACATGTGTCTGCAGCCATTCTAATCTATCACTATTTTCTTTCTCTCTAACTCCCTCATTTACCTGAATAGAAAACGAACAAAATTAACATTACTTACTTAAAATATGTAGTAATTACAAATAAAAATTACCTGAGTACAAAATTCTTCTGCTTTAGCCAATGCTTCTTGAAGATACTGCCAGTCAGGATGATCAACCGGAGTATGTTCTAGTATCTAAAATGATTGAAACGATTAAATATAATAACAGCTACTAAAAAAAATTTGAGATACAAAAACGATAAATACTTTGCCAATAATAAGAGGATACTTTGTTATCCTTTGCATTGGTTTTATTAGAAAGGAACTCAAAGGCATTCCCTTTGTACGTGGATCTTGTTGACAAGTTTGAGCAACTTTAACAAATTCCGGGACAGTTTCAGTCAATTGCTGAAGATAAACAGCCGCTGATATCTGACAGCTGCAGAATCTTATATACGCCGACATTCTGGGTATCTGAAATATACAAACACAAGAATGTAGAACTAAAATTAATTAAGTTGGATAAACTTAATTACAAATGATAAAAGAAACTTACATTTTCACATAAAATGTCTCCAATCATTCTTACAATCCCTCCCTCACTGTTATCCCGTCGTATCCGTAACGTTCTAAGAAATATTTAAATATTCAAATAAGTAATTGTAATCTATGCTATGGATATTTTCTTTTTGAATAAAATATTTGTAAAAACTTTACCTCAAAAAATTATCATTGCATGCAATAATATCTCGCCAATTAACAAATATTTTATCCACCTCGTCCATAGTTAAAACTAAGCTTTCAATGAGAGGTTTTTCAAACACCTGTAAGAGAATTTTCAATTTTAAAATACAAATTTAAGCACAAGGTACAGAAAGTCATTTTTAAAAGAATTTGCAACTACCTCGTGGACAAGTCTCATATCTTCTATGTATGCTTGTTCAGTTGTGATAAGTTCTTTGATATATTCCTGCCGTTTTCGTTCCATAGAATCCAATCCAGCCATTAGTAAATCAGTTATCATCTCATAAGCTACACATAAAATGTATGCAAGAAGTTCTTTCCACCTTTTTGTATTTTTGCAAAAAAGATTTACTGTAGATCAGAGCTTCTTAAACTATGGGTCGCGACTCCCGTAGGGGTTGCATAACATTCTTAGGGGGGTTACAAAGATTTTGGTAATTGGCCATAAAGAGTGTCCTTTCTACTTATAATTAGACTGTGAATTTTTATGCAAATTTATATTTTTAGAAACAAGTTTGAAGAAATTGGACTTAAACTGGGGTTGGCTTCACCCTCTAAATATCATAATCGCTATTATGCTTTGGATATTTTGTATAGTTTTGAAGATTATGTGTATTCTGTACTTTTTGGCATCTTTAAATTTTTAATAAATGCATACAAATTCATTATGAATATATTGGATTAGATAATAATAATAATTCAAAATCAAATATTAGTAAGTAATGATAATTGCAAAAACCATTTCGGGTTAAGATAATTGATGTTTTATTTATTTATTAATTTTATGCACCTATGTATGTGTGTACCTGGGGTAACAAAAAATTTTCTTCTGCAAAAGGGGGTCGCAAATGCAAAAGTTTAAGAATCTCTGCTCTAAGTAATACTGGTTGACTTGTTTCAAATAACAAACTATGTAACTTTTAACAAAACTATTTTATAAAAGTTTGTGAGAACAAAATACTTAAACCAAACATAAAAGTAGAACATAAAATATTCTATAGAAAGTAATATTCTGGATATTTAAATTAATTGCTGGGTTACATTGAGTAACATATAATTGTTGTACGCAACTGTACTTTACAACAGACAGATACTTTATTTCAATCAGCAGTTTTGCGAACACGTCTGTATATTATGTATGGATATGTGTACATATGTATAAGAACGGCGTGTATATGCATGTGAGAAATTTCGAATATATTCACATGAAGTGTGAACAGAAAACTGTAATAAATACATAGCGATTTGAACTTGTTCACACCCGTACTGTGTTCTTCGCTCAAAAAGTACACCACACACAACTTGAGATTCGTAATGAGATTCGACATTACAATAAACAAACAATATGGATATTTTTGCAAATAGTAACAATCTTAAGGATATAGCACTACACAAGTACTTCTTATCTAAGAATAACCAGTTGCATAACTTGCTTTACACATTGTCAACATGTTTAGATAAAGATTACAAGATTATGAGCGCATCTAGAATACTTTTAATATTAAGCACACAATATTCAGTTTCACGACCAGGCATATTTATACACCTTTTCTTGCAAAGAGTTATATAGAATGTGTAAAAGGATTTAACCAGTGTATAAATATGCTGGTCTACTGTGCGCTTGGTTCTTGCGATTATTCGAAACTAGTTGTTCCATCAAACTCCTGAATGTTTCAATGAAATGAACACTAGCCGCAACGCGATACATTCGATGATTGCTTTTAAAATAAATATTCCCCATTACTTCACAATACTTGTATAAAACTTTAAAAGTTATAAAATATAAACTACTGAGACATTTTACAATTTACTTTGTAAATAAAAAGAATTTAATAAAAATGGTAAATTACTTCGAAAACAATTGATTAATGCAATAACCCGACATTTAAGTATCTCAACATCGAGATTCTTAAAATTAAAATAATAAATATAAATAAAGAGTGAGACAGCTATTAAATATAACATATTTGTATAATAATATTTAGGTATCCTATACTTAAATAGTTAAAACTATTATAATCAGGGGTTAATTGATGGAAAAACTGGTTTACGACGATATAATATTACTTAACAAATCATTCCCACCAGTGGTATGTATTAACATCTATCTATAACTTTATGGATGTTGTTAATCATATTGCAATGATGATTTAGGCTCTATAATAAAAGGCTGTAAAGAAGGAGCACATCATCTTCCATCATGCGATACCAGACATATTAAAGAAAAACAAATAATAACTATACACATATAGAATAAATAAATAGGAACAATAGATTTGGTTAAACTTATTAAATTTAAAAGAGAGCAATAGTTTCATTCTCTTTGTAAATATTATGCACAATATTACTATATCTCTTTTTTATCTCTATATTTATTTATAGAATTTTGAATTTAAACGAAGATATAGACTGTGTAATTGTTTAAAGATTTCGAGACTAAACATAGTATTTTCTATACATTAACAAACTCTTCACTCGTTTCTACGGTAAAGAAAAAACGTTAAATGAGATATTCAACATTATTTAACAACTCCTTCTCCCTTTACATTGACGGCAAGCAGAAAAATAATATTCAATTGCCCATATTTTTGCTCTAGGCCTTGGCGCTGTTTAACTACAAACCATCTGTATTGCGCACCAAACGACGTACTAATGCTAACGACAAAGAAAAGACAGGCAATATTTAAATATCTTCAGAAGTTTCTTTCAAGGGCACTGATATAGATGAAAATGTAATTATTACTAGTAGCGCTTGTACACTTAATCGTTATCAACCTAACACTTTAAGCCCGATGTTGATTATTTAATATCGTTTCTATAATTTTATTTACACATAAAGCTGTCCAAGTGTGGTTAAATGTATATAGAGTAGTATGAATGTTTTACAGATAAATAATTCGATGTTTATTGTCTTTGCTCCTAGCAGAAAGTGTTTGTTCTACTACAACTATATCCTCAAATATAATAATTTTTTGACTTTTCAACACTTTTTTTCTCCGGGCTAAAAGTGCTAGCATTAAACAGAAAATACATTTAATATCTTCTAAAAATCGAACTTCTTAAATAAATATATTTTTATTCGAGACTTCAGTTACTGATGGACATTACTCCAAATGGGTAAAGAAATTATACTCGTCTACTTTTAAGCTCTCTCTTGAATTAAAGTTGAAGGTTGAGGTAGAATTTGGTGCACATGTCAGGTGGTTGTAATGACACGATATTAACTTCTTATTAAATGTTCAGCGCTCTCGTGTACGCATATGTTTATAAATACTGTAGTCAGTAGTAGCAACAGTAGTAGTCATGTTTGAAACCATACATAGAGGCTTAATAGTTTGAAGGATTAATGGTCAATAAGACGCATGGTAACAATTTGAATAATGAAAATAAAGGACCGAGTAGGACCCCGAACCAGAAGGAAATGACTCACAATAATTCAGAGTAATATTAGAAACGAAGAACCAGCCCTGAGTCTTTCTTTCTCTTTTGTTTTCTTTTTTTCATTTTTATGCTCACTGTCTCCACCAATGAGACTCGTTGGTTGTAATACGTCGCGTTCAGTGTAGAGACTGCTATCATTCTTATTGCACTTGAGACGCTTTTATTTTAGCCTGCAATGCTGCGGTGCTGCTCTGCTATCCTTTATGCTGCATGTTAAGCAGAAGCGAAAGATAACAATTAGTAAAGAGGATTCATCATTTCCGAGTATCATAGGCAAGTGATTGATGCTCAAATTCCTTGAAGCAGCTATTTCGCTTTACAATACTACTCCCATATTACAACTTCATTTAAATAGTTCATGAAACTACAGCTTAAAATAATAAAACAAATTAATAAAAGTTATATGAGTAAAAACAAAACGGCAATAATTTAAAATGATTCTCTATTTTATAAATTTAAATAATATTTTACTACATGAATTATTTCACTAATGGCAAAAATTTTATATTAAAGTTAATGCTACGATGTTTCTAAAGTATGAATACTTTGATCGTTTAGATTAAACAATAATATTATATACTTTGGTGATTCTCGTTCTTTTAATGTTTAAATTAATTATTTGTATATAAAATCTTGCGAATGTTTCACTAAAACGAAGCAGCTACCTCAAACGGACAGACGGACGGACAGGCAGGCATGCAGGCAGACAGGCAGGCTGTATGATAGAGAAAGTACGCTTCTCTCATAATTGATTCCGCAAACTATCCGTTATAAATAGACCAGAAATGAAACAACGATTACTGTAAAATACAGATATACCGCTTTCCAAGCCAAAGTGCTGTATTTCAATGCAGCCATATCAGAGCAGAAAGCACACATAACACCCGTTGTGAATAATAAAGAAATACCCTGTTTTCATACAATTATTGTCAATTAAGACATAGTTTTCATAAACCGCAAACGATGGAAACTAATAAGTAATGTTTACACATCTAACTTAACAAGAAATTATGTCGAAATATTTAATAACTACCCTATTTATGCCTGTAACCTATAGCTAGTTTTAAATAAATTCTGTAAGTATAAATATCACATACATGACTAATACGTTTATAATTATGTATCGAAATACGTATTTTTAATGACATAAATATATACAATAACAATATGCATTAAGTACATTTATTCGGTAAAATAGCTGTTAAGAAATTATTGTTTTATCTGGTCCTACTAAACGACCGTCGTATTAAGTTATAGATTGCGTTACCAAAATTTAGAAAATCAATACTGTCACAATATCGATTTGTACCTTACAATGACAGATAAAAAATTAAACCTGACGGTCGTCCGTCTATCCGTGTAGTATTACAGATTGAAAGTATTTTATAATAATTATATTTGTCTCATACTATATCGAGTAAATTTTATTATACTAGTATATATTACAAAATTGCTTCAAACTTGTTCCTCGATAAACACTTACGATAAACGTAAATGAGTTATGCTTCGAATTCTGTAAATGAAACATAAAACTACGAAATGAAAAAGAATACTTACACATGGGAGATACATAATTGCTGGGGAAAACGCCGGACACTCCATTCAATTCACCCTTCCACCATGCAGCCTCGTCTTTTGCAAATACAGTTATAACGTCACCTTTTTCGAAATTTAATTCATCCTCATTTTGTGCCTGATATGGGTATAATGCCATAACGCGTTCTATACCGATAAAGCATATTAATACCATTTCTCTTTTTTACATTTTATGGATATAAAATGATATCAAAATTGGAAACTACTTACCAACATTTGGATCTGTAGGAGAGTCTTGATATCCATGAGAAATAGGCGTACTTCTGTTGCTACTACTAGTTAAGGGCTTAACATAAGATGCTGGGAACCAACCAATTTGTCTCTTTTTACCACGTGCCTAAAAAGCACAGAAAAAATATAGGATATAATAAACTTCTATAGAAATTATTGGAGTATAATAGACAAGTAATGAACGATAAATTTATGTACCTGTAATTCTCCTTCCCACCATCCGCTATCCGTCTTTTTGCGGATCATTATTAATGCTCCTTTCTGTAAGTCTAACTGCTCAGAACTAGTAGCTTGATAAGGTGCAATAACTTGTACAATTTCAGGTTTTCTTCCTCTCTGTGTGAAGAAAAGTATATATTACAAAAATGCATGGTACCTGCCTTATTCTATTTGTATATAATACATATGTTACAAATATTGTGAATTTATCGAGTTATTTACAAATCTGTGACATTTAAATATGAAGCGTAAATTGTAAAATACATTAAATAGCGGATATATTTTATGAGATAAAGTACCTTATGATACTGCAATAATGGAATGCCAGCAATAAAAAAAGATAGAAAGCAATTCAATTTTATTAAATAATCAGTATCATATAGGTCGAGGTTAAATACACGTTGTAAGCAGATTTTAATTACCTGCTGTGCAGCCATTGCGCTAAAATCTGGCAATTCTGCTCTATCTTCCGCGGCCGCTCTTTCATCTTCGAGCTGCTCAGCGGTTTTCTCTGTTTGCTATACATGGGACATATAAATAAAGCATCTAGCTTTATACTTTACATACAAATTATTAATGTTACGCTTACAAAGCTGAATTTACTAAGCATTTAAGTACATACAATAGCTGTTTACAGTACAAGGGAAATACGTACTTAAAGTAACCACAAAGTAAAAACATTAGAATGAAGATATTACGAACCAATGCTGCCTGTGCAACTGAAGCAGCTGTTTCGTGATTACTCATGCTTGTTTCCACAGTCGTCGTAGTAGTTGTGATTATTTCAGACACGTTAGTAGTTTCAGAGACACCCTGATTAATTTCATATATGTTAAAATTGTAAAATATCGCTTCGTTTCTTTTTTAATCTTAGAAATTAAAAAATCAGCCACTCAAACTACACTCAATAAAACGAAACAAAAAAAAATCATTGTACCTGATCCGGAGTATCGATTTTTTCTACGTAATTGACTGGAAAAATCCCACTTCTATCTCCTATAGTACCCGTCCACCAATCGCCATCCTTTTTCGTAACTAATATAACTTCTCCTTGATTGAAAGTTAAGTCTCCAGCTTCGGCAGATGCGTAAGGATACAAAGCTACATAGTATTCGTTGAGACCATCGACCACTCCAGTTTGATTGGTAGTAATTTCTTTCACATACGATTTAGGGAACCAACCCTTCGACCCACTACTAGACGTACCATACCACCAATCGCCCTAAAGTATTAGAACACATTAATTTATACTTGCTATAATTACATATTTCATACTAACCTGTTGTTCATCTACTTTAATAATATCTCCCTTCTCAAAGGGAAGATGTTGCTCCATTGTGGGACGATAATGATATAAAGTTGTTGCTTGTATGTCACAAACTATACCTAATCCAAGAGTAGGTATAATAGGTTCAACTGGAGGAGGTTCATCACCCAGTGATCCAGCGTCAGATACATTTTCAGGAACTTCAGCAATTCCCCTGTAATAAATAAATATAACGGTAAATTGTATTTTTAACAATTACACGTAATTTCAGTTTAACAGACTAACTCTAACGTTCTCTTCTCCAAACTGTCCTGTTGTATGAAAGTGTTATCATTTGCGCCTCCGGAATCCACTGGCTCTACATAAGATTCAGGGAACCAACCGGTATGACCACGAATTTCACCAGCCATCCATCCCGGTTCTGCATTTTGAACTGGTGGTACCTATTAAAAAAATAACATCATTTTAACTTCTTTTTTTATATTAATTTAGTATGTAGATACATGCTTTTATAATAATACCAAAATAATATCTCCAGGTTGAAATGATATCTCATCTTGATTTCTAGCTACAAATTCATATAGAGCTCTATATTTCATGACTCCGGGAGTGGTTTCTTCCATAATGGTAGTTGCAGCAGTATCACTAACAGGCCAAGCAGAATCGTCAACTGTTGCTGGAGTATCATTCCATGCACTGTCACCCCATGCAGAAGTTGTATAATCGGTACCAGTACTGATACCACCACTCGCTCTAAGTTCTAAAACTTTCAATTTTTTATCTTCAAAAGTAATGTAAAGGTTTTTACAATCAGTCACTAAATTTTCCATTTGCGTTTTGATATCTTGAAGTTGGCCATTATTATTTTCTATGTCAGCCATTTTAGCATCGATCTATTAATACCAATATTATCTTATAGAATTATAGCACTTTTAAGACCTTATACATTATATTGTATTTTGATATACTTAAACATACCTGGTGCTGCAAATCAGCAATTTTATCTTTCATTTGTTTCAAAGTAATTTGTTTATTTTCAAATGCCATTTTAATTGCTTCTTGGCCTGCTGATTCCATAGCTGTATTTAATTTATTCTTTGCTTCGATGCGAGCTTTCTCTTGACTCAGGGCTAGTAATCTTTGGTTTTGTTCTCGAAGTTTATTTTTTAAGGCAGCCATCTCTTGCATCTGTGCATCACGCGTTGATCGCATTCCATCAATCGTCGTTTTTACTCCAGATACACCCATCCGAGTGTCGCAAATTTTTTGTGACAGTTCTTTTACTTTATCATTCTACATCACCGAAAATAAATGAGATAAAAACTATTTACTTGAACAATAATTTCTGAAATACTTACAAGTGTCCCTAACTCTATTGTTAACGTTTGATTTTTTGCTTTCAATTTAAGCAACACATCTTGTTCCTTTTGCCTTTGAGCTTGAAGTTCCTGTGATTTCTGCCTTTCCCATTCCAATTGTCGTTGTCTTTCCATTTCTCTGTTAAACAAAAAATTAACATTCCTAAAAATGTTGAAAATTGTCTGCAGTTTCAATTTTTATAAACAATTTCACTTGCTTTCGTGCCGCTTCTCTTTGCTCTTGAGCTCGTTTTCGTTGTTCTTCTTTCTCTTGTTCAATCTCCTTCTGCCTTTGCATTTGTTTCTCGATTTCTGCTTGCCTACGTCTTTCTTGTTCTAATCTATAATATTTTGTTTTTATTAATTTGAAACACGTTAATATAAATTTTTATTTACACAATCCAGAACAAACATTTACTTACCTAATTTTCTCTTGTTTTTCTGCTTCCTCTCTTTCTTTTCTTTCGCGTTCTTCCTGTTCTTTACGTTGAATTTCTAATAAAGCCTTACGTCTACGCTCTAATTCCGCTTGCCCTTTTTCAAAGTTCTCTTTACGTTTGTCTTCAAATGAGGTCTAGAAAACAAACAGTTACAATACATTCCATAATCCTAAAACATGTATATACATAAAGATTGAACTTACCTGGGGCATACCGGCAGATGGATCTACGTTTTCTGTTCCAGTTTGAGAAAGCGTTAAACTACTTTGCCGCTGACGCCTGAATGCAGGAGGAATAAGTTCAATTGGAAGCGCGGTAGGTATTTTCTCACCAGTCTTAGCTAAGTCACACAAATGCATTGCTAATACAAATTCATCACAACTTAAACGACCAGCTGAGTCCATATCTGCTAACGCCCTAATAATACAAATTACATTCTATAGAAATGTTGAGAAGTATGCTTCCAGTAAGTACTATTTAACATATGCTGTTATACTATTGTACCATATTTGTGCCAATATTTTTTGAGGTAACTGTGACTGCACCATAATATTTCTAGCCTGGGGAGCAGACAGAAATCCAGATCGTGTCCTATCCCACGTATTAAATAACTGAGTGTACTTTAACTTTGTTTGATGGGGTACAGCCCATTCCACAGATTGTGGGGAACCTATTGAATGCTGACTATGTTGCGAATCAACCGAGCCCACCCTATCTATACTTGGTGGGCGTGCAGTTGTACTTAACGGGGTACTTGTGGATACCGGTGTTTGAGTGACTACGCCATTTACTAATGTACCACTTGCCGTGGTTGCTGACACTAAAGGTAAACCTACAATTGGAGTAGTTGACACTACACTAGTTCCTGCAAATAAAATTAAAAGTGGAAACGTAATGAATTATGCAATGATAAAACAGGGTGTCTTAAATATGTAAAATATAAATCATACAAACCAGTAGACATTGGTGCAACAGATGGTACCATAGTAGAACTACCAGTAATTAGACCAACCATACCAGTACATAATGCTTGCATAGGCATTGTTTGTCCCATACCAAAAGCAGCAATTGGTGTCGGGTTTGTATTTAAGGGTGCAATTGGTGCTACTGCAGGCATCCCTGTTTAATAGAAGACATTTCGATTAAGACATAATTCAATTACACATACTACTTATAAGTAATGTTACAAATGCTATTATTAAATAAAAAATGATTTAGTTAATATTGTTAAGTTACTAATTATAATACAATACATACATCTATTTATGTTGCAAAGTACCACAACTTTACAAATATTACTTATATTAGAATATTATCTTAAAGTATAGAAAAATAAAAATTTCAAAATACTATAAAAAATATCTAATTTATTATTTATTAGTGAAATTAGGTAAAAATAATATAACTATATTTTCTAAAAAATTCGTTTGATAAAGTGTACCTGAAAACTCAAGATCAAGTAAATCTGTAAAAAAGGGAACAAAACATTGATGAATCAATAGATCGCTTGACTCAAATATGACTGTATAACAAAAAGTTAAAATCGTACTAAATAAACGATGAATAAGTAATGACTGGAAAAAAGATTTATAATTATACCCATGGCAGATGTAGTCATTGGTTGAACAGGTTGAACTGGACGAACAACTGCTGTAGTAGAAACAGGTGGGGCTTTCACTGGTGAAATTCCAGCAGCTACAGGACTATTAGGAAATGAAGGTGGTGCTGGTTTTGGTGGTGGACCACTGGTAGCAGGTGCAAAATTTGCTCCTGAAAATGTACATTTCTACTTAGTTACAAAAATATCATTAAATATTACTCTAATATGAGGATATAATATAAGTAAAGAATATGATACAATAGCAGAGTTAAAATAATTGTACAAAAATAATTAAAGCTACAATTGAAAAGCTTAGCAATGAAGAATAAATGAATTCATAATTACACAAATGTATGTATGTGATGCAGTGGGATGATCTTATATTAAAGTAAGGTGTTTGTTGCAATGATGTACAATACAAAAAGGAATCATTTCTTTACCTTAAAATTGAATTCTAAAAATATGAGGAATATCTAGCTAAAATTACATGCGATTTTATCTATCACATTTGTAAAGAAATAGGAATGTACTTTTGAAATCTCCTTTGTACTTTAAAACATACCAATACTTGTAGGTGGTGCAGGTCTTTGAGGAGGACCACCACTAGGGGTAGTGGTATTAGTAGTAGTAGTGGTAGTACTTGTAGAAGGCACGATTCCTTTTTTTGCAGCACAAATATTATATTATTGTATAAAATGTTGTATCGGTGTGCATACTAAATACATATATATAGAAGAAAAAATGGCAGAGTAAAACACACACACGCGCGCGCGCACACACAGGCAGAGACAGAGAGAGTCGTAAACAAAGCCATTGCAACACTGATTATAGGTATAATGTTACACATAATATATACTGTAAGTTTTATAGTTAGATAAAGATAAACATGGACATAAAGCATAAGAGGTATGACCTTTAATGATATCTGTTTGTGTTGTTTTGTACATGTGTTTGTGTAACTGTATAAAAATACAATTTATCACCCTTGATAATAACATTATACTTGTTATTATCTATGCTGGCATTAACAAATATAATTTTTTTACATTACAGTTTTTATTACATTTTATTTTAATAAATGTTAATCTTTTAAGGATGCCACAAATTCATAATATAGTTACAAGTTAAATATAATATAAACAATTACTTAGAATATAACGATATGTTTTTCATGCAAAAAAAACATCAATGCATGTATCATAACACTTCATAACATTATTACTGATTACATCATTCAATAAGAAATAAAATATGCTTTAAAGGAGAATTATAATATTTTGATAAACTTAAAAAGATTGAATGGAAGAAAATCCAGATAATCATTCATACAGAAACATTCACTTCTTATAACATACCCACAGAGGGAGGTGCAGGTCGAGCAGGTGGCTTTGACGCTGTGTGAGTTGTGGCATGTGTACTGGCAGCCACATTCTGTCTACTTTGTCGTGATGCTGTGTAGTATGATGCATAAGTAAAATAATGCTGTTTGTTAGTTGAGATGTTTCTTTTTTTAATTGCAATAACCATAATGAACAATGACAATAACTGTAGTAGACTTTAATTCAGTTTCAATAGTGAGATATTTTGCTGTTATGACATATATTAGCTATAAACTCAACTAAGGACATGACTGTATTTGTTGTGAAATATAATTCTTAACAGTAGTGTAACAGTTTTGACGAATCCCATGGAAATTTGTATTTCTCTCATCATATTCACTCATCTGTATATATATCAAATATTTGAGTGTAAAATTTTTACTATACTCACCTGGTAAAGTCATTGGTAAGGCAGGTCTAACACCGTGTCCTGATAATGGTCCATTTGCAGGTGGAGGACCTATAAGAGGACGTGGAACAGATCCACTCATGGGCACCCAACCCATTAAAGGTTGTCCTGGAACTTGTGGTGGACCAGATAAATTAACTAAAGAAGCAACATTATTCTGTGCTGGAATATTAGCAGCTCCATTTGTCAAGCTTGTAACATTAGCATCACCTAAACAAGATATAGTATAGGTCATACTCATTAATTAAAAAAATACTGATTGTTTACTTTCTTTTTCACACTCACTAGCAGAAAGTGTCTTTAAACTCTGCATTAAAGTTGGTGGTAAAGCTTTAGGGATCTCAAAACCACGTAATTTCAAGTTAATTAATTTGCATGCAATACTAAATTCATTTATGTCCATCTTTCCATCTGCATCTGTATCTGATAAAGCCCTACAATAAAAAAACACTCACGATGGTTGTTAAATACATTAATCACTGAAACAATACAACGATGAAAAGCTAATACCATATTTGCCCAAGGATGGCAGGAGAAAGTTGAGACTTGAGCAAAAATTCTTTTGCTTGCTCTCCAGTGACCACACCATTGATTGGTTTTAGAGACTCAAACTGTTCTCTATATCTTGCACGTTCCCTGGGTTGAATTACCCAAGGATCCATACCTAAAAGAATTGATACCTCTTTTCTTATATTTCATTTCATTCAAACAAATAATTTCTTTTGAATGAAAGTACATAACAATATTTGAAAACAAGCTTATTATTCAATGAATAGTGATCAGCAAATCATGAATAATTTCTGCTTTTTTCTATAACTAGTTACTGTCAACATGACAGCTAAACTAGACATGCTTGTCACTTAGCATACAAACAAAGAACAGACGACTTACCCGGAGGTGGAGGGGTGGCCATCTCTGTTCACCCGTAGGTGACCACCGAATCGAATCTGTAACGAAAGAAAATTGTAACTTTCACGGAAACACCCCGGAAAATTTGGGAGGGGGGAGAGAGATTTGTGATTTCAAGGTTAGGTCACGGTGATCGATCCTAGCAATAGTGACTCGAGATATACCTCACAGAAGAAGAATTGTCGAAACGCTATTAATTTAGCGTGGATTCAATCACGAATAAACCCAATTAATCGAATAAGTGCGAGGTCGTGAACTTGAAGATTGATCGGGGCCCTAACGCACACGTATAAAGAGCAAGAATTTTTCTCACGCCAGTTACACGAACGTACGACAGTGAGCCGCTTTCCTTTGTTCGCAAGCCTTCTTATACAACTTTACTAAAAGAAATTCATGACTGCCTGTCGCAATGTTACTGATCCTTCCGTGGGAACCAGACTCGAATAAAATTTTTCAACTATACCGACGATACGCGGGTCGGCCCACACTACTGACGTACATACGTCACTTTCACAACCTCGGTTATATCCGGAAATCTTCGGCAACAATCGATAGCTCACCCGAAACTCTTTCGTTGATCTTCGGTCGAGATCGCCATTTCTGCAACCCTTAGTTCAAATTTTCTTCATTCAACAATGGCGCATAGTCTAAGATACACGTGTCATATTCAATAGACTCACAACCGAAGGATATATTGTTAAATATCACTTCCGTAACTTATCGTAGAGGCATTATATTTCTTTGAAACCTACTTTTTAATTCAGTTGAAATCCTCGAATGTTTATTCAGAAACAGATCATAATTGAAATTAACAAATTCTAGAACGTAGAATATCCTTATATTTTAACGAGCACTTTAAGTTAGAAGCGATCAAGTAAAAATTGTACAACTATTTACACTACATAGGATAATCAATATGTTGTTTATTTGTTTAAAAATATAATTTTATATGCTTACCTGGGACCGGAAGTACTTGAGTATGAACAAACTTTAGACACCATCGACATTTCCTATTGAAATAAGTAGAACTAATCGATATTTATAATTACGACCAATTTTTGTCTAGTTTATCCATGTACGACAAATACACCACGTTTGTCTACCGTAGATTAATGGGAGTTATGGGAAATTACAAGTAGTCTATGCTTGACACGTCCTTGCTAGTATCTGTTTCATACCCACTATAGATAGGTGCGTACGACCTGGAAATTACAAAGCTTCATTTCATTGTCAGTTAAGCGCGTGCGAACGTCCAAACGGGTACGGGCCGTAGTGAATACGTTTGAACGGACAAAACTCTCTCTTGTGAGACATGGGGACCTTTGTCTCGTGGAACAAACGAGGTTTTTCAACCTCGACACTTCTCCGAGCTTTATCGAAAATTGAATACTTGTAGTTTACAAACAATTGATCGGAAGTTCAATTATAACATATCGATTATTCGCACGAATATCTTTGATCGATAATACGCGGTATTGTGCATTCGAATTATTGCTATCGTGTTAGATATCGTTGATAAAGAATTTAAACGCGTGTTTGCTGTTTAGTATCATTATTTCCAGCGACGTAGTCGTTTAGTGATCTATGGAACTTTTTATGCGTTTTGTTCGAAGTGATACAGTCCCACATACACCATGATCGGTCCTTATATTGAGCATAACCGATAACTGTGAAACAATTGAAATTTCATCTGATCAACATTCTAGGTAAGTGTCATTACATGCTTTAATGTTATTCGTATTATTTTTTAAATAACTTATATATATATATATGCTGCATAAATATGATTCTATTACAAGTATTTCAATTTTACTGAGAAACGATCAACTGTGCTGCTCACAGCTATTCCCATCCTATTTAAATGCAATCTTTATATGATCCCACCAAGCATATAACTGCATTGTTAGAAGAATGAAGATTTAAAAACAAAGATAAGAAACACTCAAACAAGAGAGATAAAAGCATAGATATCAATGTTTTCTGTCTATATTTAGAAATAGAATTAGTAATCAACGAACCAATGACGTAATAATTACTTGGTTTATTTAATATTTTTATTCCGATAACGGTATGTCTTAATAGAGATATGGGCGTAGATTAATTCTGAAAAAAATTTTAAAAGTAGGTTGAAAACATATAAGTTTTTGTACTCATTTCAAATTCAAAGTAGAACATTCGATGTTTATATTTCTATTTCTGTTTGCGTCGTGGTTAAACTTTGCAGATAAATTATCACTGGACCAACTGTTTACCTGTCGGTAATGGTTTTAATAAGTTTTGATATCGTAAAATGTTGCTAAATTGATAGATCGATGTTTTATGGATAAACTTTCCATCAAACCCGTAAATACGTGTGTACTCATTCATAAATTAGTGAGTATAAATTATGAATGAAGAAAAATGTTTGTTATATATTATAAACAGGAGCAACGTAAAGGGTTGACTCTTTTTATAGTGCTCGTTACGATTCTCTATGTTGTCGCACAATCAGACTCCGGTCCCATTCAGAACATGCACTGTTAATGTGAAGCGATTACGCGTTTGTCACCAGTCAATGCCAATCGTTTCGAGTAGAGAGCCGGTAGAGTCCTACGTTAAGGCATTACAGCACGAATTACATACATAAATTGACACTGGAATAGCTAAGTGCGCTAACCTACACAAAAGAAAGGAAAAGCACGTGTTCTAACTATAGTACATTGTAGTCAATGAAATTGCGCGACTTATTAAAAGATATACACTATTTACAAATTTATGTTTATTTTTTGGATTATTTGTTCAATGACCGTAATACATCGTTTTCCTTAATGTAACTCAAATTATTAATGCTCAATAACACAGATAGTTACTGCCCATATGAGAGTTAAATAAAAAATATTATTTTTTACGCGATGCAATTTCGATGATCGCTATTGTATTTTTTAGTAATTCAAAATAATGACCTCCCTTAATCGATTTCATGTTCGTATTGATCTTGCGTTCAGAATAAAAGTTGATACTACTACCAGTACCAAGGTTTTTTTTCGTATTAATCACTCGAAAAAATCGATCGTATTTCGATGTCTGGATACTACTATTTTGTATCTGCTTAGGTAATGGCATAACATTTCGATGGATCATGTATACAGACATTGTACGCCATCAATTGTACAAATTAAAAGGAAAGCAAATATTAAGAAAATTTAATTTTACTAGTTGCGATGGGTATTTGAAAAAACTTTACCATTTCATAGACATTTTTATAAAACAACTAAGAAATACACTGCTATGGTGGAATTCTGTAGTTCACATTTGAATTGCATATTTGATGCTCAATATGCAAAGAACCGTAGGATGGAAAATAAGCAATGTAAGCCCGAGTTAATAAAATGCGTAAAGTGCAACGATATTCATTCTTAACATTTAACACAAGCTTACTTCGCAATGACATAATTTTATGCTAAAGATAGAAAATATTTATATTACCTTAACATGTGAAACAATATTTTCCCGCTGTTTCATGATCGGTTTACAAGAAAATGTCGAGCAAGTGTTAGAGGCTAGATACAATCATGCTTTTCTTTCAATAGCATCAAACGATATCGCCTGTACGAATCAATAATAATCAACTCTGCATGTGCATGAAACTCAACGAGAGGTCAAGTGCAAGTATAATGCACAATATCAAAGTATGTTAGATCAAATGCATCATTCGCTTTTATTGAGTAGCTTACGCCATGCAAACTAGACAGCATCTATATATATCGAATAATTTTATGAACTTCAAAAAGTTGTAAACTATAAATGTAGCATTTAAATTTGATGTTATTTAAGTAAAGAAATATTTTTCGTTTTACTTATAAAGTACTATACGTACGTATCATGTAATATAGGGTATAAAGTTTAATGAGTAATCTAGTTATGGAAAAAGGTATAAATTGACGGGCACTCGATAATTTGTAAAATTGTGCACGCCGCCATCTTCCGATGGCTTTGGAAAGCAATGAGTACCATAAGGTCTTCGACCCTATCCTTTTCTCATTCGCGTGTGTTTTTGATGTTTTGCTGTGCATCGTGGACCTTCGAATTGCCAGCGGTTCACTGGGAAATCTACAATTCCATGACAGAGACAGATAGGTATAAAAGGGCGACATATGTTTTGCGTATGATAGAAATGACCGATCATTTCACCTGCGTGGTGGTACTATCGCTTTTGGTATTAGTTGGGCTTTATCGATTTACTATGCATACTTGGCCGACCGGCGTATGTAGTGGACGCCGGGTCAACTAGACGGCATATAAAACACTTGTATCAACGATTACTTCTGCAATTGACGATCACATAAGGGGTACGTTTGCATATGCATATGTTTAACGTGATAGGAAATAACATTGACAAGGTATTCCTTACGAAAAGGATAACTATATCATTCATAATTTCTCTGAAATAATCTGGGTCACTGGCATGCAAGATATGCGCGAGCGTCTGCTCAGTAAAATTCACGAATACTCATACGCATGCGCTGAATACAAAGTGCACGCGGGAGAATATTGCAGATGAGGGTGTAAATATGCAAACATTTGATTTTGGACTCTGGATTTAATTGAACGGGTTTACAATCTTACGTATCTATGCGTTATAATACACATTATGTTTTTATGAATCATTGAGCGATAAAAAGTGTGTCAGCAGTAAAAATGTAACTTTGATGAAGATAAATTTGTCAAGTGTCTGAATATTATCTCGTGCCTCGTAATTGTAAGATGAATTTTTGCCGCATTTCCTATATTTTTTTACGATCACTGCCGAATACATATGGCATAACACAGAACCAGGAAAATTTCATGGAAAAACCAGTGTTCACCTCGTATGTGAAGATATAATGTATTACTGCGGCGACATGCTAATGATGAAGTCAATTTCATAAAATCGTGAGTCGCCAAATATTATGGACGTCAGACTCGTCGGTATCATATATCATCAATGTTTTGAAACATTCATGTCATGGCGGTCATTTGTTTAAAAGGACATCTAAGGACTTAAGTGTTGCTCACCTTGAATGTTTAATAGCGTCCCTATACACAACAGGAGACGTAACAGAAATAATAGATATCGAAAACAAAAATTTAAATCTTAAAAAATGCAAAGTATGTACAGAAATTATACTTGGTAAGTAAAGAATATTGTTAGAAAGGAGATATATTAGAAAAAAATTGATAATGTAATCCTAGAAGGGAATACTGCACGTTCTTACGTTCTCAGTTTCAACGGTTTAATTGTGTTATCACGTTTCGTCGCGTTGCTAAGAATATTACGTAATAAATGAAGATTTTTGTTCAAATGGTGGATTTATTCTTCCACAAACGTTCGTCCTTTTTTATCCCCGAAGAGTAGGACACGTTCAGTGTCGGATGATAATAATTCAAACAGCTATAACGTGTGTACTATGATGTAAACCATCTGCTTCATGCATTGATATTCGCATTAGACGCTCAACTTGGAATTGCAAGTATATGAATTAAGACTCTTTCCTTTTAAACACCGCAATTGACAGCGAATTATATTCTTTCAAATATGTCGCTAGTTGATATTGCAAAACCATTACATTAACAATCTTCTACCAGAACTTGTTATAGTTACTAGAAATTAAGCTACAACATAGGGCAATGTTCCAAAAATTATCAGTGTACCACAATTTTAAAGGTTTGAAATTTGGATACATTAAGTTAAAACACTTTTGGTTACTAAAAATTGTTAATAATTTTGTTTGCAGTTTTTCATAATTAAAATATAGTTCTCCTTTTCCAGAATAATTGAATTCCTAACAATAGTGTGCATCTTCTTAAAAAATTTCGATTCTGTCAGCTGATCCTTCGTCCTAAGAACTGTCATCGGTAACTAAAAACAAACTCAATGATATCTAAGGCGGATTTAATTGGATGACTGACTCGACTACATTGCTAGCTTCTCGCTAGCAACCCAAGTTCGGTGCCTGTATTTCTGCACTGAAATTCCGTAGAGGGGGATGTAAATGCCTCCGGCTGCTTTCTTGTCTTCTCCACGGGTGTAGTTCACGAGAGCGCCCTTGCAAGGACAGCGGCCTTTCAGGGCTTTTCGAGCCTTTCGGGGCAAACGCTTGAAACAAGGCGAATGGATAAGAGAAGGCGAGTATCTCAAGACAAGTATACAGAGGAGAGAACCCGCGGTCTCTTCTCACCTTCGCATCTCTTTCTACTCCTTTCTCTCTCTTTCTCTTCCTTCACCATGCCACTCATTCTTCCTTCCTTTCATTTAGCCTCCTCTAGAGTTCGACCGCTTCTCTTCTCTTCTTTCCTTCTCTCTGCCTCGCAGGAAACCAGTCGCGATTTTTCACGCGGTGGGAACTAGAAGCCGCTCCCTACTATAAATAGCCTTCGAGTTCGCTCTCGAGCTCTGCTCTCTCGGCCTCCAACGGCGATGGGAGTAGCTAAAAGGGGGTAGCCATCCATGGGCGCCGACGCACTGACGGTTCAGCATTATTTTTTATCACTTGCTTCCATCCTTCTAATTTTACATTCCGTTGCAGCAAGGATGCTGTGTCGCGCTCTTTCTTTTTTCCACCCTGCACTCGCGGCACAATCCCACGGTGCTGCTTTTTCAGGGCAAAAATGATACGGAATTAGCGATCCAAATTACCTTTCAGTTCCTTCTTTTATATGACGCTAATGGATGTTATTTTTGGTAACGTTAATTAGACGGTATCAGTCATTGATTGCGAGTAGTTAGGGTGAGAGAATATTTTTCACCTCTATGCTTAGGAACTTTCTCATAGAGGCATTAAACTTTAAATTGTGATTATTTTAGGTATTTGACACTAAATTTACGTAAGGAATTTCAAGTAATAAGCAAAGAAGGTGAAATAAGTTTTATTGTGAGAAACACGTTGCTTGCAACTAGCAACTATTAGAAATTGTTCGTTTCCGCAGTATACGTAGTAACTGTAAAACATGAACGTTCGGAGAGAATGTCTGTCCACGTGGGTCGCGGAATCACGAGCCAAGGGAAGGCGTGGTTGCTGCGACCCCATGCAAAACAATATGCTGATCAGATAGATACACTTCCAATAACTCAAACACTTTTTTAATTTAAACTTTATAATTTTTATAAACTTTTTTTATGTATTCCTATAATTTGAGAATTAAATCATATCCAATTTTTGATAAGAAATTAATAATTGGCAATAAAATAACAAAATTAAGTTAATAGGGTACCTAATTAATGATGAATTTGAAAAATTGTTAATCTCCCCACTCTAAATAAAATTCTATCGGCGCCCATGTAAGTCATCACTTTGTACGCGCGCGACACCGTGGTAGAGGGGATGAGCGTTGGAATTTTTATGGAAGAAAATAAAAAAAAGGAAAAGTTTCGTGTCTGCAACCAATCGAAAGGGCGGCCAGTGAAGGCGAGGACTAGGTATACCGCAGGGAATCATCCAGATAACTTTGAAAAAAATTATATAATTTTAGTCGGTCAACCCCTTAAAAAAGGAATGCTGGTTGGCGAAATCGTTTTACCACTATATAACAGTAAATAAATCTTGTTTTTAAAGTTTATGTCGGTAACTCTTAATATAAATACTTATATTAACCCTTTAACTAAATAATTCAATTTTAATGTAATTACACTTTCATTGGACTACAGTGAAAGAGAAAAATGGTACTTAAAACTTCGTTAAGTTTTTAAACCTTCAAAGGGAGTTTTTCGCGAAGAATGGATTAAAGGAATAATTTTTTCCCGACTTCTCTATAAGATTGCTACCAAGAATATTCTGCGATCTGAAACTACTTTTAAAATCTCCTAACAATATAAATGGATTAGTACTTCTCCTGTGAATTAAACATGCAACCTGAGAAGTATCCTAATTAGTAAACCAAATGCTTCATTAAACCTGCCACGTACACATGATAAAACGTCAGATTGATTTTCAACCGTAATTACCAAGTTGAACATGTATGAGGTAATTACATGACAAAAAAAGCATCACAGATGTTAAAACGTTACTGATCAAGTTGATCAAGATTCAATGGCTTGATGAGCGGTATATCAGCATTTATATTGACGTTAAGTAAGGCACATTGATATATGCTTTAACTTAACATTGGTACCACATCCAATCAATGTACAAGCTATGAAACAAATCTGATTTAAGCAGCACATAATAAAATCATTTTGAAACTTTTCATAGATGAATTATTAAACATAATGTTTGTAATGTATGTGGTAAGAGTGTCCAATACCATGAGTTGTGATAAGATTACCCTATCGTAGCAAAACCGATAAGTCTGTCGACCTCAAACGCAGCATTGCGGTGTCGATTCATTTTTGTGGCCTCAGTTTTTAATAATTTAAAAATTCTTAATTAATGCATCACAAGAGTCGTTTGAGAATTTAAATACGTATATACTAAAGGATGAAAGAATTAAGTCTCACAGAATTTTTGTCAACTTTAGTAAGTTTTAGTCAATCTTGATATGCAGCCGAGAAATATTGTTAACTTTGTATGAGTTGCTATTGAAGGGTTGTACTTTCATCACAAAATACTTTTACCTTTGATCTTTCAAATCTTCTATTATCGACCTCCGCCGACTCGTTCATTGTTAGTGATGGGGTCGATCATGTTGCTGCCTGAATATTGGTGGAATGGGTTACACACTGTAGAACATCATTTTTGAATTTCAGAAAGCAATTGTCCCTTCAGTGATCTGAGATACTAAGTTGTCTTCTTAATTGAATAAACGTGTCCATTGTGGTAAGACCAACGGAGGCTTTGTGTCATTTGAGGATGGAATTTCAAGACCTTCTCCTAAACCCGGAGAGCCGCAATCTCAATTAGAATCTTCTCGAAATAACCGAAGAATTGTCTAGTAGAATAAAATGACCAACGTGAAAATTATTTCGAGAGTGTATTCAAGAATTTCTCTAAGCGAGGGATCAACTACTGCAACTTTAATTAGAAAGAAATTTTCTTTTAATAGTATCCACTGAGTTCTTTTTTAAATTAAAAAACATATATCTTATTTGTTATCTCTACACTGCAGCAAACAGTTACTCTACTGGCGAAGACATTTTTTTGACTGTCCGTCAGGATCTATTATCATTTCGTTATGATCGAGGAAAACCAAGCATACTTTTTCCTATGGTCAATGATGCAAAAAGAGTTCATGCATTATTGCACTGCTGTAAAAAGAAATCAGGAAAAAAAGGACGATATCAGCGAGTGGAGACAAACGATAAAGTTACGATTCGCGAGCTAATGAATGTGAAAACCGGTTGTATCGGCTGGGAGGATGTTTTTCAAATCAATTCGTACTCGACGGGAAATGCACCTGTACCCCGGCTTCTCCCTTTCACGTTCTGGCCTCCTGGCACTCGTCGCGAACTCGCGTAAAGGCACACATGCTATTTATAGATAGCGTAAGGCTGATTATTTCTTTCACGGATACCCGCGATCCGTCCTGAAAGTTCTACTACAATCGTAGTTAAGGAGAACCGTAACGTGATGAGAACGGTGGTAATTGTGACGTGAAAGAACAAAAATGGAACATTAGCTCTGTCTCGTCCGTTTGTACTTTGAGCATTTTAGGATAAAGTAGTTATAGTAGACGATAACTACATATTTTTTATTATTACCATTTTGTGTTGTTTTATATGTGCCATTTTTATTCGATTTAGAATTTATAACGAGCCTTGCAGTTCCCATTCGGAATGATGTAAAGTTAATTCTTACAGAATTTAAATATTTTGAACATTAAGTAACTGCTAAACGTCAAACGTGTTGTACATCAAAATATCTATTAGGTATGTATACTACCAGTAGAATGTACCTACAATTGAACATTGCGAAAAACGTATGGTGTCTAGCGACAATTCTAAAAGAAACAAAGTAGCACAAGCTAAACGAGCGGTAGAAACGTTCCGTTGCATCGTGCATAGCTTTCAGCATAATAACTTCAATTTGATCCCGCGGTATTGCAATTAGCAAAGAATTGGGATAACTATCAAGCATCCGGTTATAGTACGCGGGGAACACGCAATTACGCGCTTCTTTTTAAATGTGCCAGACATGCAACAGAGTAGAACAGGCGTGACAGAGAAGGAAAAGGGGAGGTCCACGAACCGAGACGAGACAAAGTGTTATGGTCCTTAATGTTGCGGGCATATAATCTGGCGTCTAAGAACGAGTGCGCGTTTCAGTCATGCCCGTCAATGTTTTTCCACGAACGAAAACCTGTTGCAAATTACATCTGTGTGGCTCCGACCCTCTTTTGTACTCGTCCTTCGAGGGAGATCGTCTGCGCGAGGATCATTGGAGAATCGTAATTTACAAGATCTGCTCGTCCCTCTCGTTTTTCGCATCTTCCGACGCCACGTACCTTGGAATAATTTACCTTTTCTTGCAGTTTTCATCAATTTATTTACGTTTCGGGTCACAGCATTCTGATGATTTTCAAATCAATCTTACACCATCAACCACGTTCCTAAAGAAATTCCTCGGTACCACAGAGAGGAGGAGAGAAAGGGGGAAAGCAAGAGCGACAAGAGAAATAAAGGAAATATTTCAATCTGAAAGATTTAAAGTTTATGATAACGGATGCAACGACCTTTATCTTCGAACAGAAAAAGTCCAACGATTTTAAAAGAACTATATTCTGTCGGATTTGTAATTCGCGAAAGCAAACGGCCGAACCGTGCCTTCTCGAGTGGTCGTAAATATTAAAAAATCTCCTGTGGACCATTCTAGAAGGATCCTACAGATTCCACTAGGCCCTGTAGGGCTGCATTCTCCAGCGGTCCTAAGCCTTCTCCGTGAACGAGCTCTGCTCCAGCACGCGACAGAACCGCCGCGGTATGCCGCGAATGCAAACGACCACTTTTTACCTTGTCATCGTTTCGAACGCGTTGTACGGACGCAGCGCGATTAATTCACTCGGCTCGTTTTGTTATCAACGCATCGCTACGCGATCCGTTTGCATCCTGAGAACTGGCATGATTCAATGCGCATAATTACGACCGCTCGGTACTCGCGGCTTTTCTAGCCGCCACTATAAGCTTCAATCCGTTCATACCAACATTTTCTACTGTTTTTTTCCTATTTGGGAGTAGAGGTAGTAGGTATACTTTTTAAAATTCTTTTAATGGGTGAGTGTCTCCTTGAATTCTCAAGAAGGTTGAGGCTTGAAACCTCTCTTTTTTTTCATGGAAATATTTACACACCATCAGAGGTACGTTGCTATTCTAATTTGCTTTACATAATTCCGTCAGAATCATACCTTTTAACGGGAGGATAATAATGTAAATATTTACTTAGATCGTTAACATATGAAATATTTATCTACAGATAATTCCCCGCTTTCATGAGGAGGAATACAGTGTTTGCCTACTATGTTTCTCTTTGTAGTATATTAGAAATCAACTTTGTACTATTTTACTTTTGAAGAATGTACCTACACGGTAGACGAGCATAATCATGATATAAACTTTTATTCTTTATACACATAATATACACAAAATAGAAGCTTTATAAACTGAACAAAGATTTTAATCTTCTTCAACTTGAAAGTTGCAGTTATTTTATTATATCCAAATATAGTAAAAGCTTCGAGATCTACAAAAACTTCTACATCAGTTTAAAATCGAATGCAAAAAGTAATGAACTTCAGCAACATGTTCTCAGAGATGTTGTCCACACGTTCCTGGCCGATTTCCCCTATTCACCCACCCTGTCCAAATGAATTTGGCACGGTGAATCGCTCGAATCAACGAAGATCAACAGGTTTGCCAGTCACCGATTCAGACAAACCCAAAGAGGCAAGAGAGATGAAGAATTAGAGGTAGAATCTTTAACCTCCGATGAGGTCAAAGCCAAAGATTTAGAAGTTCAATAGCCTGAGGTAAAGTGACGACGAAAAGAAGTTTGAAAGGACACAAAGAATTAAAAGTAGAACTAGCTGGCGATGGAAATACTTGAAGAGGCGAGAAAGTTGAAAGAATTAAGGATTAAGAATGGAGAAGTTATGAAAATAAGTTAAATGAAAATAAAAAGTCAGAGGTAAAGTTTTAATTACTAATGAAAGACAAACATAAAAGAGTATCAACAATTCACAATTTTTCATCTATTTGTAATCGTAACTAAAACAGATTCAAACAAAAAAGATTAACAGCTTCATAAACCTTTTCAAACATTAGAATAGCAGTGCACTCACAGAAGGTAAAGAAATAAAATCAGTACCAACATCCCTGGCTACTAATTTTCGCGTCAAGAATTTTATGATTGAAAATGAAAAAGAGATGAAGTATCGAGAAGTTTGAATGCAATCTTGAGCCGCAGCGAGTCGCCAGTATTTAGATACCCATTTGGGTGAGAAGGTGAGAGCGCTGGTGGGAGTCCCGGTGGTGGGCAACGCTGACCATGACGGAAAAGCGAGGGTAAGAGGAGGGTAGGCTCGTTTAGTCGATGGTGGTGGTTGCGGCGCCACTGCTACCTCCGAGGAAGGGTCATATACTTGGGTTCCTGTGCATCGTCAGCCAAAGCGCCGGCAGTCGTTGTCCGTCCTTCGTGCGTGTAAGATTGTTTCGCGTTCGATCGTCCATGTCTCCTTGACTTCTTTGACAAGTGTATAAAGTCTTGCAATCTCAGTGAATTCGCAACACAAGAAAACATCATCTGGGAGATTCTTTTGAGCGTACGATCCTTTTAATTCACGAACGCACAAGCGTATTTTCTGAAGAATTAAAGAGGGTATTTTATTGTAGAATATATAGTAGCACGTGACGTACATAAGACTGCGTTAATTATGCTCTTTAATAGTGGTAATGATCTTAAGGTTGATGGGTATAAACAGGGACTTCCGTTCAATTGATTTTAGGGGAGGTAGGGCTTGGGCTTCCGTAGTTCACTATTAAAAAGTTTGAATAGGACGTTTGCAGAGGTCTTGATGAATTAAAAGGGTATTCGACGAAGTCATTAACGGTGTTGTAAAGTTTATACAGGTATACTTTCGCTTGTACTAATAGGCAGACTGAAGATTTTTATACAAACTTATATTTTTATTAACAAAATTAAAGAAATGGAACTTAAGAAATGGTTGTTTCACCCTCCACATAAAATAACGTATTTTACTTATAGTACCTTGTATAGTATTTCACTTATAGTATATTCTTGCGTATTATGTACGTTTTATAATTTTTCGCATATTTAAATTTCTCATAAATTCACAAAGATCGGCAGTCTGTTAATAGGCGTGGGGAAATAAAATTCATGTAATTAATGCAAAATATAAGTAGCTTTGTATGATACTTTATACACTTTGAAACAAAATTTTAGTTCATTAGTTACGTACGTATTAAAGTTGAAGAAAAAGTTATATAAATTAAATATAACTTTTTATTATTTTATATTATTTTCATATTAATTTTATATTATGAAGTATTATATGATTTTTCAATTTAAAAATAATTTTACGATGAAAATAGCCATAGATAGTACATTCAAATCATATGTTCCATTGAATGGAAGCCGAGAACAGTTAGTCCACTCATTCTTTAGTCTAACACACGAAACAGCGCGTATACTTTCTTCAGGAAGTCTAAATGAAATTGCATAAGATCTGTACACACATCTAAGATTCTATTCAGTCCGTGTTGTACCTACTTACTACCTTCAAAATGTTTCACAATATACGTAATCCATTCACATGTATCAAGTCCATTGATTTTTAATAATTTTAAACTCGTTTTCATGCGATTTTCGTGCAGGACTCAAATATACCGTAGACGGTAACCATTTCGATAACTGTTTCTAAATTAGCATATATACAGAGTTATTGAAATAGGAGTTCAGTTCATACTTATAAATTTATGGCAACCACCCTTTTATATTTTACCTACGGGTACGTTTGTTCTTCTTCGAACGAATCTGCTTCATATCTCAATAGATAATTGTTGATTATTTCCTTGTTTAAGGTAGATAAAATATTATCACAGTATTTACATTGCTAGGAATAGTTACATATTTATTTGTTCAAGTGATTTATAACTGAAAAAACTAATGAGGTAGCACAGTACAATCAATTTTGGTATTATAGATTTAATATGTAACATATATGAATTATTATATATATATATATATATATATATATATATATAATATATGTATAATATATAATTTATATATAGATATATATATATATATATATATATATATATATATATATATAGATATTATAATATGCTAGAATACATTAAAAAAAGCACATTTTATTAATAAGTAGTTATTAAATAAGGAAATTCTTAATTAATTTTAAGCAAGTTCCTATTTAATGTATCATACCAAATACTTCCTTATTTGATAGATACAAAATCAATTTCCGAGAGTTGATTCATTCGTTCTATTACATTTTATTATCCTGTTTTTCTTCATACTCCATTATTAATATACTATCATCCTTTGTATTGTTAGTTCTCCAAATCATCTGTTAAATATTCTTGTTTGTCTTGACACATATGCACCATTTTTACTTGATAAATTGTTCGCCGTGAGCCTTATGATATCTACATGAATAAAAGCATGAATGTTTTGGTCACGCTTGTATAGGACCACATCCCCGCGGTCAGGTTGAATTCAAACCGGTAAAAGCGAGCAAGTGTGTGTGTCAAATTCATTTGCATTATTAATGACTCGATAATACGTAGCTTATGTCGCAATACTTGTCGCGTCGTGTAACGTTACAAGGTATCCCGTCTGAATGAGACGTCTATTGCTCCTCGATGATCCTTGATACCGCTCAGAACGACTTCACGCCTCCAGAATGAGAAACTTTCATTATTATTCGCTCTCCATTTGCATACCTTACACGTTATAAATTATACGTTTTGATCGTCAATGTTATATGGTATACGACTCGTTTCAATCTTGATTTTTGCACACTCAATTTTGTATCTGTGACTGAAATAGTTATTGTTTTCTTAGTAAAATTTTACTAGGATATGAATTTGTTATTTTTATATTTATACAGCTTTATTCAAGCTCTAATAAAGCAAAGATTGTGCAAAATCAATTATAGTTCAGGGTCCTATCTATTTTACTATTCTTTATTGTAATGTATCTTTTGAAAATTGGGAAATAAAATAGGAGGTAAAATATTAATGACACTTAAGTAATATGACGAGAAGTTGCAATCTCATACTTTAGGGCTCCCCATAATCTGTAAGACTATTGCAATTAATTCTACGATTAATTAAATGTTTCTTCGTTAATTCTATGTGCGAGCCGAACTTGATTTAAATATTATCAGCTTCACTTATAAAATTAGAAATTGCTCAAGCTCTTATAAGGTCGACCGTGAATCTGACTATAGAATTTGTGAATTTTAGGCTGAAAGAGGGGGATCCACGTGAACCGGAATCCGAGCCAGGACATTCAATCGTCACGCCTTACACTCTCAAATAGCCCAAAACGCTAAATCAAGCTACAATTCATGCTATCGATGCACTCCACTTCTTAATTTGCAAGAAGGATACTATCAACACTCCAATATTCTAAGTTGATACATTCAAGCAATTTTATTAGACAAAAGCACACTTAAAGACTGCTATCAAGGTCTTTAAAACTTCTATTTTACTAAAAATGACATAGTTCATCGATCTTAACTTACACGTCAATCAAAAGGTAACTTAAGGAACTTAACATTTTCAATTAAGAAGAGAAAGAACGTTGAAGACTTCAAAAAATACAAATCTTCTTGGAAATCAAGGAAACGATAGAAGAAGATTTTTTAAACAGCTCGTGAAGCTGTAATTCGATTCATTGAGAGAACATAGGTCTAAGGACCTACTCGTTGTAAAAATCCTTGCTTTAGTCGACACGGATTCAACGACGAGAAGAAGTTGCTTCAAGAACGTATCCCCGAGTAGAAGAACCAAGGGGATCAGAAGACGCAAACGAAGGCGAATTAGGGGTATCAAGGAAAAATGGCGTACGACGATGTTATTCTTCGAATGGGGGAATTCGGTCGCTACCAGCGCAGGATCTATCTACTGCTCTGTCTTCCGGCGATATCTTGCGCCTTTCATAAAATTGCGGGTGTCTTCCTAGGCGCGAAAATGAATGCTAGGTCAGAATTTAGAATCAACATCTATTATAAATTTTATGAATTTTTATTATAATTCATAAACTTCAAAATTTTAATTGTAGGTGCTTGCTTCCGCATGAGAATCTGGAGAACGCTACATACTTTTTACCACCACACGTAATGAACGCGAGCTATCCGTGGGACCCTGAACATCAAGAATGGTTACAGTGTTACAGACGGGATGTACCCAACGTTGTTAACGAGACGACAATCAATAGGTACGTTGATACGTCGACGGACGACACGCTTGTCCAAAAATCATTCACTCCAAATGGTATCAACCCTCGACGACTCGAGCCATGCGATGCGTACGTCTACGACAGAAGCAAATATAAAAGTACCACTACTTCTGAGGTACATTTGAATGATTTTAAAGGATTCAAGATAAAACATTTTAATTAAATTTAAATGAAAAGTGAAAAATTCTGTCTTGTTATAGTGGAACTTAGTTTGCAACAAGGCATGGTTGAGAGCTACGGGGGATTCGTTGTTCATGGTAGGAGTCATGCTTGGCTCGATGATTTTCGGTGGTTTGTCCGATAAGTATGGACGTAGACCAATTTTCTTCCTGTCTTTAGTTATACAGCTGGTCGGCGGTATACTAGTCGCAGTTTCACCCGAGTTTATTTCCTACGTTATCTTCAGGTTAATAGTTGGTTCGACTACCAGCGGGGTCTTCTTAGTCGCCTATGTAATAGGTAAATCATTACGAATCTCGTACACTAAATAAACCCGTGCATTCTTCACTGGCATCATTTAATATTATAGCGATGTTATAATACTGACAATGAGAACGACAACGTTGCCTTTCAGCCTTGGAAATGGTAGGTCCAAGGAAGCGTTTGGTAGCTGGAGTCGGCTGCCAATTGTTCTTCACAACCGGATACATCCTAACTGCTGGCTTCGCGTATTTTATAACGGACTGGAGAATGCTACAAGTCGCTATCACTGTACCTAGCATTGCGTTTCTTTTTTACTGGTGGTAAACTGTTTCCTCTATTCCTTTAAACAAAAATTGTATTCTTTCATTCATTTCTTTAACTTCAATTATTTTCTAACGTTTTGTATAGGTTTATTCCTGAATCTGCACGTTGGCTATTGACAAAAGGTCGCGTACAAGAAGCAAAGGATCTCCTTCAACGAGCCTCTTTAGAAAATGGAGTGGAGATGCCAACTGAGGCTCTCGACACCCTTCTCAGTAATAATAGCGAAGAAAGTGCACCAGATTACAAAAAGCCGTCGTTATTTGACCTTTTTCGGTATCCAAACTTAAGGCGGAAGAGTATTTTACTATTCTTTAATTGGTAATTTGTATTCCAATCCTCTTTTCGATTTTCTAATATCTTCTGATATTTAGTGTACTTAAATAAATCGTTTCCCTCTTCATTGTAGGCTTGTAAATAGCGGTACGTATTATGGACTATCCTGGCACGTGTCCAACCTCGGTGGCAATGATTATGTTAATTTCGTTATTTCTGGATTTGTGGAAGTACCTGCGTATACATTTTTAATTTTTACGTTGAATCGTTGGGGAAGAAAAATTGTTTTATGTGGTTGTATGCTAATTTCTGGAATTGCACTTCTTGGTATTCTATTCGTACCTGCTGGTTAGTAAAACATATGCAATCTTATTGTTTTATTTCTTCATAGATGTTTTATTATACTAATTCATTAATATCTTCAGACGCTCAATGGCTCGTAGTGTGCCTGGCGATGATCGGTAAGCTGACAATTACATCGTCCTACGGTGCAATTTATGTTTTTACCGCTGAACAATTTCCCACGGTTATTCGAAACGTTGGTCTCGGGGCCAGTTCAACTTTCGCTCGAATCGGCGGCGTGATTGCTCCATACGTTATTCACTTGGTAATTAATCAGCTTGGCTTCCTAATTACTTCTAACAGTGTATGTATTAATCAATGACAAACACACTATTTGTAGTCTGAAATCTGGATGCCTCTGCCATTCGTTATTTTTGGATCATGCGTGTTGTTTGGTGGAGTGATGTCGTTACTTTTACCAGAAACCTTGAACAAAAAGCTTCCAGAGTCCATACAAGACGGTGAATTATTCGGAAAGTATGTCGGTTTACAATACTTTTATTTATTTCTGATTTATGAACAGAATTAGTCTTATTGTCCCCATAATGCTATGCTATAGGAAACTTTCGAAGAAGGAGAAGAAGCAGCAACTAGACATAGAACAGCTGAATGAAGTTGATGTGATAAAACCACTGAAACCACAAGAGAACGGTGTTCACGAAAAACAAAACGGATGACGTTAATTTTTCCCAAGAACATCGGCAATGCTCAAAATATACACTCGAATCCTGTCTAACTGTACTCTAGGCCCCTGTATACGCGTCTTACGTATACGAATCTAAGCGTGCCCGTTGCAGGATTGCAATACCAAAAATAAAACAGAATCACATTGGTTTTTCAAGCTGCATGACCAATGACGTAGGTTGCTTTTAATTAAATGAAACGCACGGAATGTAAAAGTAAAGGACAACGAGAAACCTATAATTGAACTTTCAGCTTCTTTCAAACATAAAGAAAGTGAGAAGGTAACATTTACCTTCGACTTAAACGTACATACAGCACACACAGCCTTTGTAATTAATAGCACGTAAAAATTCTGTCAGACAACATATCATTTACCCTAATTTCTGAATATTGTTTATGTATTAAGTGACCTTGAAGTAATAAATAAACTTGTAAAAGCTTATTCGAAAAGTTCGCGCGGAAAAGTAATTATATTTAAAAAATACAAAGACTTTCAAATTTGAATTGTCTTTTACTTTATTAATAAAAACGATATACACCATATTCCTTTTTACCCTAATAGTTTTACTGTATTATCCTTTAGTATAGTTTTTCTAATTCTGTATTTTGTGATAAGAATTTCAATTTTTAAATTATAAAGTCTGTGCCGACATCTAGCGGAAAGCGCAGCGACCTCTCGAAATATCGAAGATATCGATCTTATAAAATATATCGAATCTCGAATGATTCAGTTCTCTCACTTCCCGCGCAAACTGTTGTGAAAGCACGCTGGTTGTTTGGTCCTGTTGTATTCAACTTTATAACCGTCTAAAGATTTGTGTTAATACTATTGTATTAAAGTAACAAGCTTAATTGCAACAAAAATGGATATTGCTGATCGAGATCAAAGACTGGAAGAAATTCAGAGGGAGTATATGGATTTTTTAGACGACATGGTAAGTTGATAAGTCTTTATAGCCTGGTGTAAAACTTATTCTTCTTTTCTTTTGATTATTCATTAGGAGGATCAAGGTATTTATTCGGCTCTTATTAAAAATATGATCGAAGAAAACAAGTGCAGATTGTATATAAATGTGAATGATTTACGAAGGAAGAACCCTAATCGTGCAGCAAGGTGTGCATAGTAGATATAATTTTCATATTTCTATTCTGTATGTGCCAAACATACGTTAATTACAGTATCTTATACATTACTAATTTAAAATTTTTTTTATAGTTTGTTAAATAATTCTTTTGAAGAGCATCTAGCTTTTCAGAATGCATTGAGACAAGTAGTTATAAGCATTGATACAGAGTTTGCAAAGACAAATGTAGATTTTTTTATAGCATTTGAAGGAAGTTTTGGAAATAAACATGTTACACCAAGAACCCTTACATCACGCTTTTTAGGTAATTTAGTATGTGTGGAAGGTATTGTTACAAAATGTAAGTCAAAGTTTCACATATGAATTTTATATGTAAGTTTTGCATCTTGACTCTTCGAAATATATTTCAAATTTTTTAGGTTCCTTGGTGCGACCAAAAGTTGTGCGAAGTGTGCATTATTGTAATGCAACAAAGACAGTAATTGAAAGGACTTATACTGACTTTACTTCCTTTGAAGCATTTCCTCAAAGTGCTGTGTACCCAACTACAGTAATTATTATTAACACATTTTCATAATTTAAAAAGACAACAAATATTTCATATTATATTTTTAACATTTTAAATATAGGATGAAGATGGTAATGCACTAGAAACAGAATTTGGTCTTTCCACATACAAAGATCATCAGACATTGACTATACAAGAAATGCCAGAAAAAGCACCAACTGGTCAGTTACCAAGAAGCATAGATGTTGTATGCGATAATGATTTAGTAGATCTCTGTAAACCTGGAGATAGAGTTCAGATTGTTGGAAGCTTTAGATGTTTACCTGCTAAACAAGGAGGATACACAACAGGAACTTTCAGGTATGTTAAATGAAATTCCTAGAGATAGTAATTAAAATTATATAATATTAAAACTATTTTTTACAGATCAATTTTAATTGCTAATAACATTATGCAGTTAAGTAAAGAAGCTAATCTAGCTATTTCTCATGATGATGTTGCTATGTGTAAGAAACTTGCCAGAACTAATCCATGTAGAAATATTTTTGAGTTACTCAGTAGATCACTGGCACCTTCCATTTATGGGCATGACTATGTAAAGAAAGCAATTTTATGTTTACTACTTGGTGGTGTTGAGAAATTGCTACCTAATGGCACAAGATTAAGAGGGTAAAAGATATTATACTGCATACACGATAAAAACTACTCATTGAGAGGAATTAGAAGAAGATTTTCAACTAATGATTTCTTGTAGAGATGTTAACATTTTACTCATTGGTGATCCATCAGTTGCAAAATCACAACTTCTGCGTTACGTTCTGTGTACTGCACCGCGAGCAATACCAACTACTGGTAGAGGTTCATCTGGCGTGGGATTAACAGCTGCTGTTAGCATTGACAGTGAAACAGGCGAGCGTCGACTTGAAGCTGGAGCTATGGTGTTAGCTGATCGTGGAATTATTTGTATTGACGAATTCGATAAGATGTCAGATATTGATAGAACAGCTATCCATGAAGTGATGGAACAAGGAAAAGTAACAATTGCTAAGGCTGGGATACATGCTAGCTTAAACGCGCGATGTTCGGTGCTGGCGGCTGCCAATCCAGTTTATGGCAGAGTAAGTGCTACTACATTGAAAGAAAAAAGCAAATATCAATGTAGACTTGTATTTTTTCAGTATAATCAATATAAAACGCCAATGGAAAATATCGGTCTCCAAGATTCACTGCTTTCGCGTTTTGATTTATTATTTGTCATGCTTGACATTGTGGATTCTGAGCAGGATCAGATAATCAGTGATCACGTTGTTAGAATGCATAGATACAGAAATCCAACAGAACAAGACGGAGAAGCACTACCTTTAGGTACTAAAATAGATGTATTAACTACGAAAAATCCAGATGAAATTATTATTGAAGAAACGGAGACTCAAGTTTATCAAAAGTATGATCCATTGTTGCACGGCTTATTGCGATCGAAAAGGTACATTTGAAAGGAAATTAATTTATTTATTCATATTCATAATAGTGTAATACTGAATGTAATGATAATTGATATTTTAGTGATCAAATTCTAACTATAAGCTTCATGAGGAAATATATTCACATAGCACGCTGTATGAAACCAAAACTCACAGAAGAAGCTAGTAAAGTAATTGCTGCCGAATATTCGAAATTACGATCGGAAGAATCAGTAGAAACCGATGTTGCAAGGGTACATAATTTGTTCCATTTATTCAAGCAGATTTTTCACTTATTATTCATTCATTTTTCATTGTTCCTTATTAGACTCAACCTATAACAGCTCGTACCTTGGAAACATTAATTCGATTGTCCACCGCGCACGCAAAGGCTCGCTTGTCAAAGAATGTCACCGCAGAAGATGCCCATGCAGCGATAGAATTGGTAGAATTTGCCTATTTCAAGCGAGTACTAGAAAAAGAAAAGAAGAAACGAAGGCGGAATGATAGTGATGAAAGCGCAGTGGGTGATGAACAACATGATAAGAGTCATGAAAAGAGGAAGAAACGTACGAAACAGTCGTCATCCGGAGATCCGTACGATTTTGATAGCGATGATGACAGTCACATAGATGAAGCTGCGAAAAGAGTTACAAGAGCACAAGCGAAAACTAGTGAGCCAATCACGCCACGTCGAACTAGTAGGCGAACAGCACAAGATTCTGATGAAACTGTACTATCACAAACTCCTGCGACTATTACAGAAGAAAGGTATGCATTTGAATGGTTCTTAAGTTTTCATTAGGAATTAAAATATTTACATTTTTTATACGTATTTTATGATTTTAGATTGAAAGTTTTTAGAACACTTCTTCATAAGTTGTTTCAACAACAGAGAGCACAGTCACTTCCATTATCAAGAGTACAGGAATATATTAATAGTCAACAGAGTCAAGAGTTTACATCGGGTGAAATTACCGCTGCGATTAATAAGATGTCTGATGCAAATCAAATTATGGCTGCAGATGATAATATCTTCCTCATGTAATCTGTGCGTTATGTTGCATATTTTAAAATAAGCTTCATTACAAAATCGTTATCAAATTTTAGAAATTATAAATAATTTAGTGAATATCCACATTCCAATGGATCATACTTCTAAAGGTTTTTTAAATTTTCATAAGTATTCAGTATATTTTACAGTAGTTGACAATCTATCAGATTACATAATTCATTCTTTTATTTTCATTAAAATAAGACAGTTATGATATGGTTGCAAATAATTATATCTATCAACATTTATTATCTCTCCATATTACAGTTCAGCACATTGGCACATAAAGTAGCAACAGTGATCAACATTCATTACAATACCATAAACAATATTGTTTACATCTCTAAGTCTTTTTGTTCTGTATATATATTTATATAAAATCAACTCATATCACATAGATATAAATAGTTGTGCTGTTTCATTTAAATATATATATATATATGTAATATTTAGGCATTTTATACACATAACTCGTTCTATCCGCATTTTCATATTGTTAAAAAAATCCTTTACTTTTTCACAAAATTTTCACTGTTTGCTAGCCGATACGAATTGTAGTCGATTAATTTGAACGCATATTTTTGTAACCGATCGACCGAGTTATAAAAAATGGCTATCTAATATTCAAATTTATACAATCATATTTGTTTAAAATTAAACTATACTCGCTTGTATTTGTATGGTTGATAGCATTCGATGTGAACATGTGTCGATGATGATATTGTAATTTAATATATTCATATTTTTATACGACCTTTTTATATGATTAAATTATTATCGTTAAATACATCAAATTTTTCGGGTTTCCTTTACATCTATAACCATAACAAAAACGCCAAAACGTTTATAATCGGCTGCAAAATCTTAATAACTGCCGATATGAAGGTTATTACTTCCTTACTCTTATAATGCAGGCCTTCAGGACGTAATGTTCCTATTGTAAATTAACAGTCTGCGTTAAATTTCATATATCAAATTTTCAACAACTAAATCATTATCATTGGAAAAAATTGTCACTTATGTTCATTGTATTCATTGTTGCCAGTGACAACATTACTTTGATTAATCTTAACTAGCACTTCCAAGGCTTAACATTTTTCTTCCCTTTTCTTTTGTTTGCTGTATAAAATCTACTGTGTCTACTACTATGATTCTATACAAATTTTACACTTCAACAGCAATAAGTGGCACAAAATATATATAATACAATCAACAAATTATTTTTAATATGTCTAAAAACACGTTTTTGTGTTCTACAAAACATTACTCTACGTGAAACCTGAGTATTTGCAGTAGCAAGATGGGATATGAAGAAAAAAGACAACTTTTATCTTGAAAGAAGCACTAAAACCGAATTGTATAATACAATTCCCTCGTGCAATAGTAAAATAACATTTCTTGGTTTAATATAGCAAAATTTTCTATCTTAGACTAACCGAGTTAAGAAAAATGAATACAAATAATCTTTCTTCATATCTATACATTTCATTTTATAAATGTCATTATAGAAAACGAGATTAAAAATAGTACACAAAAAATTAGTTATCCTTCATAATTTTTAATGTAATTACAGAAATTATACCTTTTCTTATGTGTGCTCCAAGGTGAATTTTCCAATTGCTTTTAACACAGGTATTTCAGGCACATATACCTTCCTCCTTCTTCTAACTATCGTTTTAATAAAGTTGATTTACCAATCTTTATGTAAACAGATAAAAACGAAGCATATGCAAATAACGGTAAAGTACAAATTGTGTTTTCATCACTTTAAATGTAATTCAGCTTTCTGGTCAAAATGATAGAAAGCATGTGCTTCATTTTTATACTGTGCTACAGTATAATTATAATTTATACCCGTTGCAAGATAAAACTATCTAAACCTCGTCTTCGCTAGACTCACTGCTGAACGCTACTTGTTCATTCCACCATTCCCGGACCTCTAGCATAACACTAGAGGATTTTGGTGCAGCTGCCTTTGCATTGATAGTCTCTCGCTGTTGTCTGCTTTGCTCATTGTTCTCTGTGAGATGTGGCAAATTATTTTTCGCCGCCGCTTCAAATGTAAAGCTCACATTGCAAAAAAGCACAAGGAATAAGGTATTAGTGTACAGTATAAAAATATACTTACGTGGCGGTCTATTGTTCTTTTTCTTAGGAGCTGCATTTTTATCTTTTTCAGACCTAATCGAAGCAGGATCCGACAATGTTGGGGTTAAATATTTCCTTCCTGATCCACTACCTATACTATCTGATCTTGGAAGAACAACTGGCTTCTTTGCTTTGTGCCTGGCACCATCAACATCCTGCTTAAATATAAAAAATAAAACAGTGAGTAGGAAATGTTAAAATTTTATATATTTCTCAGCCTTAATTAACTAATTTACTTTTGTTTCAATTTCTTCTTCTTTGGCCACTTCTTTTGCTTTCTCCTCTGCATGTTCTTGCTGTTGCATCTGTTCAGTATTTGCGCGAAGGCCTGCTACGAGACTGTTTTGTTGCTTCTGTAGTATGCAAATTACAAATTAAGTCCTACTTTTTTTGAGTTTTGTTTCTCTAAACTTACCCCGCTTGCGCGAATTTTTTTCAAGCAGCCTTCCAACCAATTTCTAATGGTTTGCTTAGCAACTTCTTCTTCAATGATGTATTCGAACTCTTCTCTTGCCAATAATTCTTCAAGCTGAAGAGCTTTCCGAATATCAACGGACCGATAAGACAACATACTGAAAAAAAGCATGCTTCGTGAGTTGAATACCTTAGGACACTGATCGTTTGTGAAAGAACTTACTTTATAACATCGTGGAACGTAACATCTTCTCCATTGTTCAACTTTTCCAGTTCATAACACATATGTTTGAAAAGTAATCTATCCTTCTGAGGATCAGTCTCCAATCTACCTTTCAGTAATCGTAAAATAAACTTCACCTAAAACAAACTAATATATCATTACTTCTAACCAATTTATAGTTGCTCACCAAACTTTTAATAATTTGTCTATGAACGTACCCGTTTTACAGGTATAAAACCCTTCTGATGATTATCAACGACGTTCCACGTATTTTGAAAGTTTCTGATATCAGCGTATGATAACAAAGCATCCTCTTCATTGGAGTAGAAGAGAGAAAAGTTCTCCATAATAATAGCTGTTCTCAAAAGATTAGTACTTATATGGTATCATTCCAAAAGGGTCATTCAGCATATCTACTTGAAAGATATTGCCACTTACCCACCAGAAGATTTAAAACAATGTAAGTAATAATGACATAGAAAGTACAAAAATAAATTAAGGAAGCATGAAAGTTGCCACAATCGGTCTCCCAATAATTAGCAGCCGGAGTGCAATACGGCGGTTGTATCATGCAATCGTGCATTATTTTATTCCAGTCTTCTCCTGTGACGATACGGAAGAGCATCGCAACGCCAGTCACAGGTGACTCAAAATTGGCACGCCTAAATCATAATCATCTCTCTTAGAAATTCATTCATAGCAAAAACGGCTACGCCATTTATTTCTTGATCTTTAATATTGCCTCTTTGCTTCATTACTTACAAGAATACAGTAACATTACCTTCCTATACCTTCACCATACTTCACGGTTCCAAAGATGATCGTGCCAGCTAGCGCGTAAAAGAAAACAAGAAGGAACATGCCAAATATAATGAAGAAACTTTTGCAAACAGACACTCCGACCGTTAACATCAACATTTTGAGAGTCGTGTGTTTGCCAGTGATGGTGAAGAATCTAAGGATCACGACCATAAAGCCGATTACGTATGACAAATCGTTCTGCAAGAAAGTTATATACCCGTCATTACACTGTTCTCTTTTTCTCACATTCACATAATTTATTACTTATTAGGAAACACTGATCTGATCGCTGGATAGTAATATTACCTTCATTGTACAATGAATGACGATCCAAACAACACCGACGACTGTCACGAGCAAATCATATCTGTTTCTTCTGGACTGCCAATAGCCGCGTGGTGTAAAAGCAATATTTTTCATGATTACTTCCACGAGGAAGATCAGTGTCAGAATCGTGGACACCGTAGCGAGTGCTTCCGTGTGTTCTTCCTCGATTCTCCACTTAAGGGGGAAAAAATAAAAAAAAGCTCGTTAACGTAAAAAAAAACGTGTTCGGTTTACTTTTACCACGGTCTAATGGTAGCCGGCAAGGAACAAATGATTCAAAGTAACAGTCATTGAATCCTGTCCCTCCAGGAGAGTATATCTTTTTGTGCACATGTATTGAAGAGTTTCTTTATTAATTTTGTGAGACAGGGTGTGTGGTAGTGGTGTTTTGTGTGTTGTCATTATTATGGAAAGGAGATAAAAATTATTTAACTCACAGAGACACACAGAAGAGCACTGTTTATGAGCACCATGACCGCGATGAATCTTTTGAAATAGATATTCTGAGTGATGTCATAAATAAACGCTCTGAATTTCTTTCCATCAGGTCTAGGTGGTAAATGCAACGGTTGTGCGATTTTCAGTCGCTTTTTTAAATCACACCTAAATTCGAATAATCATAATATTCGTTTATACTTTGACGTTATTGCTCGAAAGATTTATTAATTTAATTAATTGAAGCTTTACCATCGTCTTTGATCGACTGTGAGTAACGCGGTTCCTTTATTTTCAGAATAATTGGCGATAACGACACCGACAAATAAAGTTAAACCAATCATACAGCCCAGGAAGATATATATGTGGATATAAATAGCGTGGACCTAAAAAATCATCGAGTAACATCATCGTACATACACCTTAAGGTAATGACTTACGGGACCAAGAGCTTTGATAAGAACATCTCTAACGTCAAGCCACCCTTTAAACGAGAGTACTTCAAAAAGTGCCATGAGGGCATCCCCGATATTGTCAAAATTAAATCTCCTAGGATTAGCCCTAAAAGATTTCAATACTACTCAGAAGCATTCTTTCTGCTTAATCATTTAAATTCGATATTTTCTCATTAATAAACCTACCAAACGCGTGGTACTAATATAGATGGATAGCTTTCGTTTTGTCCCGGCTTTAGTTTCATTTTTGTCACGAAAACTCTTCTCATAAATACTCCAACGCAATCCTCCCTTCTTAAGATAGTGGGATCGTTGCAACGAGCTAATCTACCCCCGTAAAGCTGTACACCATAACTTGCGAATATGAACATCAATAAAATCAACAAGGTAGACACCTAAAAAACTTCTTATTCATTTTTTGTCTGAACTCCTCGTCGAACGTACGACTCATATATATGTCTGTATAAAAATTTAGAAAAAGTTTCGATGTTTTATTTTTTCAATAATAAGAACTATTTACCAGTAAAATCTCTTTAAACCCTCTACATAATTCATAAACAACTTTTCTCATGTGTGGTACCAAGGTGAAGATTCTCAGCGGTCTAACGCAACGCAGAATCATAAGAAGTTGCGCGCCGGAATTTGGTGGAACACTCTTCGGCATCCAACATAAAAATACGAGGCTGACCTGAACGTTCACTGAATTAGTGTTAAATTTACCACGCATCGATAGTAAGAATATTCTTTGTTAACGTACAACATAGATAAAAACGTCTAAAACGGAGGCGACGTCTTTGATATAGGCCTTCGGTGTAAAGAATAATCCATCTGCCAGAATCTTAAGGGCTAACTCGATGCTCATGAAGATTACGAAACCATATTCAGCGATCTGCAACGCTGGAACCTCCATTACGCGATACCGTGGTGTTTCAAACATCATGGAGATGCAAGACATGGTGGTAGCAAAGATCATTACCCAATCGAGATATGTGACCAAGCCAAGAAAATTACTACAAAGCGCGTGATCATATATGGCTATTATTAATATTTGTATTTCTTTTTTCAACTTCAAGCAATACTCTAAGGTGTATCAAAGCAGCCATGTTTGAATTGGAAGCACTTACTGCAGGCTCTTATATTGAACTTTCCTCTCTTTTCCAGTTAATGGATCTTTCACGTTCGTATCGTATCTCGCATAAACGAGCGATTGACAAATTTTACGAAATTTACTTTCGCGTGGTACTGCAAACAGCGGTGTGTCGAAAAACGGGTGATTCTCACGCAAATCTTCTTCGCGTTGATTTCTAAGTGAGTGCAACGTGGTAAGCAATTCAATTAAAAATAGAGAAAGAGTGTGAGTGTTTTAGCTAGTAAGAGGAAACTATTGTTGTTTCTTACCTTCGCATCTCGGCCTGCTGTCGTTTAGCTTGTAACAATTTAATGTCCAAGTCATGCGGTCTACTGCGAGAAGAGCTGACTCTGTTTATACCTCCAATATCACCGTTTTCCATCAGGTGTTCGTAAGTTTGTTTTAACTTAATCGATCCGCTACGAACGCTTCTTCTAATTGATCTGTTGAATTATATAAAGAAAACATATTTACTACAGTACACTATTACTTATAAATAACGTGGAGGTATAAAATCATGTGTAAAATTGAAAATCTTACTTTTTTTGATCAATACGAAGTTGCTTAGCACTACTTACAGTGCCTTGTGGTTTTAAAAGACTTTTCCCAGGTACTGGGATCATAGCAGAATCACCTAGCAACAATCTTTGATTGTTCGAATCACTAAAAAATAACATACATATGTTTAACATAAGATGCAAAAGTTTATAAGTAATTTGCAAAGTTGTTAAATTTTGTACGTTACTTTATAATGTAGATAACAGCTGCTTTTTTAAGACTGGTAACAACATTTCTTACTTTGGGTGGATTACATAAAATTTTTACTGGACGTTGTTTCCGGTATATCATTTTTGAATCAAATGTTTCATTTATTTTCTTTACCCCTTCGTTTTCTTCATTTTCCATTTCAAATACAAATTGTCTCATGAAACTTTCACGTACCTAATATTTACATGAAAATATTTCTGTTATTTTTTTCGTAACTGAAAAAAGGGCCAAGTAACGGAATAATACTTACTTTTGGAAGATTGAAATCGGATGGCACTTTGTGTAAACACGTCATTTGAGGACTATCAGGAAACTTCTCAAAAATTCTTAGTCTGAATGGTAACGTTTCCTTTATCTCTGCACTTTGCTCGCGGAATTTTAATTGCTTTAGCTTTTTAATATCCTCGTCCAATTCGAGATTGTCCAAAATTACAGCGACGAACAAACTTAATACAATCTTAAAAAACAACATATTTTTAGTTGAGTCGCAGTTTAAAGGAATGTAACTATAAGAGTGAATTAATGTATTTTTACCAGTGTGACAAAGAGGTGGTATAAAATAAAATACATGGCAACAAGAGGTGCCATTGTTTCATGTGTTCTCAACATTGTTTCATCCATAACATCTACCCAAGCTTCTTGCGTTAAAATTTGGAACATAGACATAAATGCCTAAAAGATCTTTTATTAGTATAATTTAATTATAGTATAATATATTTAATTATAATTGTTTACTTCTGGAAATGTCTCGAATTTTGTGAAGTCGCGAAGAAAGCAAAATAGTTGCATCGAAATACTGGACGATATAACCAGCAGGCACATGGTGAAAATGATTAAACTGCCTAACTTCTTTCCAGGTCCAAATATTTTATATACAAAGTCTTCGAGCATAGGTGATGCTTTGATGAGCCTGACTACCCTAAGAACCTAATTACAAAATAATACTGTGTCAATTTATCACTGTACACTTCCATCTTTGCTCTCCCTTCTAACTATTTTAATTTGTTCTGTTTTTAGGGCTGAACGAAAGTTGATATAGAAACCTGAAAATACGTGAATCCAGAAAGATAGAAGAACGGAATGATGTGTATGGTTGTACCAATTGCCAGAAGCAGCTCAAATTTGTGAATGGAATGCTTGTAATAACTGCGGAATCCGAGACACCAGATTTTGAACAACGTTTCAAGGTCCAAGAATATCGTGAATGCGATCTCGGCGTAGTAATAGTTGTCGTAATACGTGTGTCGTGGTTTCTCGTCATGCTTGAAACTCATGGTTGCAGTGGTGATACCATTTGCTAGAATCGCGCACATCACTACCATGCGAAAATGAGGAGATCTGAGAACAGCGTGGCAAATGGGAGATGCCAAGCCTCCGTGTTTGTTCTCATCCAAAGTTACTAATTTCCAGCCGTTATCATCACCGGTTAATATCTGCAAATACAAATAGATATATTAGTTAATTGATAAGCTATTTCAGACAGTTTAAAATTATTAATTACTAACTTGTGACGCGGAATTGTTGCTTATGTGTCCCCTGACGCCCCACATTTGCTGAAATTGTACTCGTATCTCATTGAAAGTTTCTGTAATAACGGCTATGAAGACGTTCTTTACGAGCCATGCTAAGAAAAATATCATTGTGCTGAAGTAAAGAACCGCACGCCAAGCGGGTAGACTATCTATTGCGCGGTACATAATGAAAACCCATCCCTCTTGCGATGCGGCTTGATAGACGGTAAAAATACTTGTAGCTGGAAAACAACATTACTTCTGTAAAGTATTTTATAACGGCTTCAACAAATATTCCAAATTTTAATGTCTAGCATTTACCAAATTCATCGAATCCATTGAAACCCATGATGTATTTTGACAATTGAAGCTTCATGCAAGTCATTCCGTCCGGACATTGGTATCCTGACTCGGGATCGGTAGAGCAAAAAGTATCTGGGATAGCTAGACTATTTATAGTTATATGTCTCGGATCTGTAGTGTTAAGAACGCAATGATTTTTCAATTCACCAAAGAACTGAACGCCCAGTAGACCGTAAAGGGACATGAAGAAAAGGAAGAAAAGAGTTACGTTGTATATTTGTTGACTCGACCGTCTGAAATCATGAGTGATATGGTAAGTATTGAATTAAATGAATTTGCCATTACTTCAAAATTGCGCGTGCGTTTGTAACTTACTTAAAAATTTGATTAATTCTAGCTTTCGGCATGGAGAACTTAAGGAAGACTCGTAAGAAGCGTATCATAATCAAAGGTCGTGGTGCCCGTAATATCGAGACATAACTAAACTCTAAAACAAAACCTAACATTTCAAACATTTGTAAAATTACGGAAAACCAGAGGAAGACAACCATGCTTCCGTCGAATTGGCACCAGTGATCTTTCAAGTAAGATTTGTCCCTCTGTAATCGAATGATTGTCAGTTTATGCAAATTATTATGTAGTTTCAAAATGTTATATAAATTACCTTCAGTATACCCCTTATGTGCATCTTGGCAATCATTTCAGCGGTAAACAAAAATGTAATAATTAAATCGCAAACAAAAGTAACATATTGAAGTGGTGGAACTTTTTCAAAAGTTTTTGGAGTGTTCAAACAAACAGAAGCTAAAGATACCAGAGCACAAGACCTCATCAACCTTCTCACCCACAACTGCAACAATCAGGTAATTGAAAAAATACCTAATATATTGAGAAGTGAACATATTTACAACATACCTTATTCACCCATTCTATATCAGCGCTCTCATTGAGGGACTCTTCTGGCCCGTAATCGGCCAAGACGGGTTCCCCTTTGAGGCTCTGCTTGCGCCCCAGCATCATTATAGGAATTATGTTCGCAATGGTGAAGCCTATAATTGAAAGTTTTCATGAATAACTTAGTATTACAGGGTAGACGCGGATACCAATCAATTAGCTACGGTAAACAATAATCAAAAATCCAAAATAAGTCCTTTTATGCTATTATGAAAATATTTATATTATGAGACTATAGTAAGAAAATTATTAAATAATTACATGTTGCAAATTTAGAAAAATATATGACATTAAGTAAACAGAAAATATAATTATACAAACTATTGAAACTTAATTAAAGGTATTTAGATTTAATTAGCTACAGTAACTTAACTTTTTTAACAACTTGGATGACGACAAAACCTGCCTTTACGGCATTTTATATAGACTACATTTCAATATAAAGCAACGATAAAGTTTTAACGTATAATAAACATCTTATTAGTAACAACAAGCTGGCGGCATGGCGGTGAACATTTTTTGGTTCAGTTCTGAGCTTTCCAGAGACAGTGAAAGCTCGTGGTGGGCATGAGCAGTAGTATTATCATCGCGAGTAAATCAATATTTCAAATAATGAATCAACCCGCGCAAATCGACGGATTCTGTAATCAAGGGACTTCTATTTTCATCAAAATTACCCATCAATAGGATATTTAAATAATAATATATAATGATTATAAATTTAGAAAGTTAATATTTTTATTTTCTAAAAAATTCATTATAGTACATTGATTTGTAATGAGATACAGCAGTGTTTTACAATTACTATTTTTTATAACTCAAAAAATGTATTGGTTTTATTAATTTTATTTCCTAAAAATAGTGCAGTATAATATGCATAATACACGTTAATAAATACTTTCATTTTCTTAATTCGTTAATGGTTTATTAAATATAATACTATTGTAGAAATATTTACATTTCTTTTATACTTTTTTGTGCTGATGCCAACATTTTCGAGAATTCTGTGTTCGGATTGGATAAAAGTACAGATGGTGCATCGAATTCAATTATTTGACCATTTCGCATAACAATAACGCGATCACATGAAATAATAGTCTTCAAACGGTGGGATATGGTTAATACAGTACAGTTAGAAAATTCGGTTTGTATTGTATTTTGTACCGTGGCTTCAGTTTCCGGATCAACGGCCGCTGTTGCCTCGTCCAATACTAATACCTACGATTTAATTATAAATTATTTAATTAAATAAATATTAATGGAGAAATTAGTACGAGAAATTTTCTTTAACATCATACTTTGGTTTTACGCAGAAGTGCTCTTGATAAACAGAATAACTGCCGCTCGCCAACGCTTAAATTGTTTCCTCCAATTTGAACAGAAGCGTCTAATTGTCCTGGCATAGCTTGAACTTTTTCTTTCAATTGAGTTTTTTCCAAAACACTCCAAATTTCGGAATCACTATATTGTTTAAACGGATCCAAATTTGATCTGCGGTATTATTAGAAATATTAGTTATTTTTCGAAACTTACTCTATCTTTAATTTATTAAACGTATAATTGTGACAAATGTGAGGACAGGGAATAATACAAGTTTTTGATATTACTGCTATATTGAGATGGAATTGTTCAATACAATAATTGACAAAGTACACTATTTTTGGCGACGATTATACTTACCGTATGGTGCCACCAAACAAAATAGGATCCTGAGGAATTATGGATAACTTATTTCTTAATAATTTCAACTCTATTTTTGCTATATCTATCCCGTCAATCTTAATCCTTCCTGCCGAGATTTCAACCAAGCGAAATAAAGCAACAATAAGGGAACTTTTTCCAGCACCTGTTCTACCCACAATTCCTAACAATGTTTGCATTAGAGTAGATGTTGTTGTATAATTAATCATAAATATTTCATCAAATTATTATTATTACCTATATGTTCTCTAGCTCTAGTAACAAACGAAATATTATCTAATACAGGTAGCAAATCCTTTCTGTACCTCAATTGAACTTTGCGGAATTCCAATTTCCCATCAGTGGGCCATTTATCTGAAGGATCTACAGGATCTTCCTTGGAAGATCCTTCTTTTCGTAAAGACTGTACAACATGCATACCATTACTTTATAATGTAATTATCAGTCGCAATATGTTTATACTTACCCTCAAATAATAGCTTATTCTTTCTACGCTTATAAAACGGGTTTCTGTTTCAGCCATTAATCTTACGGTGTACTGGAAGACACCAGTCATTTGCGTGGCGAATGCCATTGCTAGACCGGCGAGAGCAGGAGGTATTTGATTCCTAAGCGCTATTATAAGAAACGCGGTAACAGAAGAGGAAGCAATCGCCAAACTATCAAGTCGTACGGCGGACCATCTCATAATAGACTGACATACGTAAATACACAAATTGTTTAAGTCAAACAGCTCCTCGAATCTAAAACGCAGTAATTCATTATTACATTCATTTTACGCCAACGCTATTTTAAGAAACATACTTGTTTAGAAATGCTTTTTCTTTTTGGAATGCATGAATGGTATTCAAACCATGAACAGTGGTCGTAATGAAGCTCAAAACGGGAGATCGCGAAGTGCTCTCCATCCGTTTAAAGTCTCTCATTGCTACTCTGAAAAATGTTATCTTTTGCTATACTTGAAGGTAATAAACATTATACTAATTCTTACTTAAAAATATGAATCTCACCTAAAGATCTTACTAATACAAAAAAAGATAATGGCAAGGAAGATTAACGCTATACAAAACCACGGTAATATTACACATATAAATATAATTGCAAAACTGCATGTAAAAATGTTCTGCACCATGTTCTCTACCGAAATTGGTATGTAATTATCCACTGGAATGAGAATAAAACAAGGAAATTAACGCTTAACGCTTTGAAAAATATTTAATAGATCTTACCTTCGTCGATATCTCGGCTAAAAATGTTTTGTATCCTTCCAACAGGTGTGGTTTCAAAAAATGTTATTGTCGTATTAATCATTTTCTTGAACACTTTGTTATGCAGTGTCGTTGAAGCGTTTATCGTGGTGTACATAATAACTAATCCACGCATTATACTTGTTAATAAAATTACTCCAATACAACCAATATAAATATTTTGATAGTACGAATAATCTGGGTTGTCATTCAAATTGTTTGATATGATAGTTTCATTGGTAGTGGGATCGGTAATATTCTTTAAACAAAGATTACTATAGAATAGAGATAAAAATATAAATAAAAATCTCAGTTAAAGTAGGAAAAGTTATTTACTCCGCCGCCAGCTTTAATCCACGTGGCTAGCCACCAAGAACTGAATGTGTTACTTCCAACGTTTAAAAAGAGCACAAAAAATACTAAAAGAGCTACAAGGTAACCGCCTGCAGATTTTACATATATTTGATATGTGTGGGATTTCACGGTACCAGTTTCCATGTTTTCTTGCGTGGTTAAAGTTGCTCCTAAATGGTAAACTTAGATTTAATATTATCAAATTCGTGAAATAAATCTTTGTAATACAGACCTCCTCTGCGTGTGTTTTCTAATGCTTCGATATTTTCATCATTATCTGTAGTATTGTATTTTTTCAAATCGTTGCTAGAATCTTCGCTATTTGATTGAACTGGTGCCGCGTTTTTGTCTTTTGGGTCATTCTTATCTGTTTTCAATAACGCACTATTCACCATGGAAGTATATTCTTTATTTAATTGCATCAGTTCATCGTGCGTGCCGTGTTCGACAATTCTACCTTTATGCATTAAATAGATTTGATCACAGTGGCTCAAAAACTGCAATCAGCAGATAACAATGTTATTTACAGTTAAGTATTCACATGAATTAATTAAACGAGCATAATTAAAACATACTTGAACTTGATGTGTTACAAAGAAAACACATTTGTCCTTCAATGCTCCGAGAATTAGATTCTTAAAAATGTAAGACCCCACGTGCGTGTCCACTGCACTCAATGGGTCGTCCAAAAAGTAAATATCTCTTTAAAAAGAACATAAATGTTTTTAAGAAACGAAATCTGATATTTTACTTGAAAGAGTAAAAAATTCTCACCGATTAGCATAAAGTGCTCTAGCAAGGGCTACTCTTTGCTTTTGCCCCCCTGATAGATTTATACCCCTCTCTCCAATCTCAGTTTCATCTCCACCAGGTAACATGTTTAAATCTTCTTTAAGATTGCACACCGTCAGTGCCTGATAGTATCGTTTAGCATCGAATTGATTTCCAAACAATATATTTTCCTTAAAAGTCGTATTAACAATCCATGCCTGTTGGCTAACATAAGCGCAAGAACCTTCTCTCAAAATGTGGCCGTTTGTCATTTTTAGTTGTCCCAAAGCAGCAAGTAGTAGACTAGATTTTCCACTTCCTACATGACCACAAACTCCTACTAATTCACCTTTTGCTGCTCCAAACTTTATATCAGAAAGTACTTCTACATACTGAGCTTCTTTAGAGGGTTCATTGAGCTTCTCTAATTCAACTTCACTGTTTAAGTGGGGTGCAATTTTCCTGTAAAAAGGAAAAAGATGTAAAAAGATTTTTATAGAATAAACAATGATTTGTTAATAAAAAAAACTCACTTCTTGTCTTTAACGTTTTTTATTTTCTTAACATTTAAAGTAGAAGTTTCATAAACAAATGTACCATTAGTAATGGCTACAGCTTGTGATTTCACAATCGGTTTTGATATATGAACTGTGTGCTCTTCTAAAAGCAATGCACTCTGCACAAATATTACTAATTATTGAAAGTGTACATAAAACTTTAATATCATAATAATAACGCACAACTGTTTCTTAAGTCAAATAATTATGAAGCCGTACAATTAATTCTAAAAACAAAAGCATATTCGTAAAGCAGATATTAAACTGATCGTATCACTTCATGCAGCTAGTGCAAGCAAAAAACGTGTTTAATGCATGGGGATAGGATACAATAGACTTGGTGCATACCTAACATTACACTGACTTTAAAGCAAGCTAGATTACCCATAGCATTTCTATGCTGAAATTCCCTAAAATAATTAGCAAGCATTGAATAAGCTATTTTACAAAATATTGTGTATTCTTTTAGCTATTATAGCAGCAACAGTGAACTTTATCTACAATGCAAATGTTACCCGCAAAATAGCCAATCTGGTTTTTATATCATCATGATTAGTAATTAGTATTGTTAACAGAATTAGGCAAAAATAAACACCTGCAATCTGTTGAGTGTTATGCGTGATTCACTGATATTAACTAAGGCCACTTGTAAAAACGTGAAAGAAGTACGAAATTGGGAATTGAGTAATGATACGAAGGGAAACACCTGAAAAAGTAACATATCATAATTCAAACTAGCAGTACTGATAAACTAGTTTCAAACATTTATATCTTGATCAGGAATTTTTATCTAACATAAATTTCTGTTTTATGTATTAATAAGGAGGAGTAAGAGAAAAAGCAATTATCTCGTATCTATTTACATAGTATGCTGTACCTTTCCCTTTATGCCTGCAAGCTTTCCAACCAGTTGCCACTGATATTTGAAGTCAGGTACATATTATTAATAAAACAATTCCCGTATAAATTATATATAACTCATATATAGCAAATTTAAAAGATTCATTTTTTATATTTACAATATACGAGAACTTGTTTGCTAATAATAAGTACGAAAAATCCACCCATTAAGTTGTTAGACATAAACTAATTTAAGTTCTACTTTAAAGGTAAACTTTGGGAAGACCTTGATTCTTCTAAGAGCAATACGAGCGTCGATATAATGTCGTGTGGAATCCTTAAGGGACGCAAGTGCCATTCTCAACATGTTTCCAAAAAATGTTGTAATTGGGAAAGCCTGCAACGTACAACCCATTGAACGGAACACTCGTTTTATGGTCTTAAACATTCTGCGTAGAATAAATATTTCTGACCATTCAGGTGTTGATTTATATCATTTTAAATATTTTAACCGTTTATACATAGTTAGTTTGAAATCACTTATTCTAATATTCCTCCAAAACAACTTAATTTAAAGAGCTATAACATATTTCTTATTCGAAATCATAGACTAATGTATACCTGAGCAGCAGTTAAGTTACTGCCTGAAGATAAATGAGCTAGAAAAGTAATAATTGCGGATATCACAGGTACAGCTGGTGTTAAAGAAATAGCAAGGCTTTGAAGGTATACAATTTTATGCAACCATTGTTCTTCTTTTTTTCGTATGTCTAAAAAACGATCGACAAATTAAAAAATAATACAATACCGTAAAAAATAGCAATCGTACCTAGAAGTTTCTGACTAAAGTATTTCTCCCATGAGCACATTTTAATTAATTTTATACATTCTAAAATTTCATTCATTAATTTCACTCGTGTATCTGTAATGACAACTGTTTTAGAACGGAAACGTCCGACTACACGAGATATAAGGTACTGTAAAAAGAAGTACATCATACAATAAAATTTTATACAGATACATATTATTTTTGGTACTTTACATGAAGAAACATGTGACTTACCTGAAAAGGATAAAATATTAGAAATGTGAGTATTCCTAAAAGAGCTAGTGGTTTAAATACCCATAGTATATAAATTACACCACAAGTGATAATTATTGGACCAGAAATTATCATTGGTCCATAAATTACCACATCAAACAGTTTTTGACTGTCATTAGTGAATAAATTAGTCAACTAAAAGTTGAAAACAATTACAGACTTGAAATCAAGATAAGTATAATAAGATGATATACCGTAATCCTTACTTCTCCTGTACTTTTACTTCCAAGACTATTTAGTCTAATGATTTTTTTATATAAAAGAGTTGTGCAAGCAGATTTCAGTCTTAATGCTGTTCTGATATTAGTGTTCCAAGTCCAATTGAAGAATATTAATTTTAGAACCTCACAGCATGTGAGTAACAGGGCCCACTTTACACCTACCCATGTATCTTCTTCAGGTGATTGAACGTGTTCTAGTACTTTTTTCATCAATATCATCTAACATAAAAATTTAATAAGATTCTATATAATATTCGATATGACTCCCATATGTTATATAAAATTAAAAGACATACAGAAGATGTAAATCCACAAATAGTAGAACAACTTAATAAAAGCAAGGATATGCATATCCTTGTTTTTACAAATCTCCAAGCTACATTTGCAAATGATGCTAAATGTGGGCCATGTTTATTTAACTCTTCTTGCCAAAGTATTTCCAATCTAAACAATTTACAATAAATATAATGAAAAACAAATATCTTTCGTAATTATATTCTGTATAATGCAACTACCTATGTGCATTGTATTTGGAAGTCTCATAAGTAGAAATATGTGGTATATCATTTATGTCAATACCCTTTTTATATGCTTTCCAAATATATGGTGTAATCCATGTATAAAAAATATATGAAAATAATCCAGCACTATCTGCTGGCATACTTTCTTTATCTCTAAAATAAATATTAAGGATGTCATATAAGAAACAATTTTTCATCTTGAAAATAAATATATTTTAATGTATTGTCTGTATTTACCGCTTTTCATAACGTATTGGTATAAGATTCTTTAAAGCTGGATTATACCGACTCATGTCAGTTCTTCTAATGTACTCTACTGATATTTTTGGCGAGCGTGAATGTGCACTAGGAAGTAAAAAATGCTGTCCCTCACTAGCATCATTACATCTAAAACCAAAATATAAAAGGACAATAATTGCTTTCATTCAGACTCAATTGCAGTGAAATTATTATAATTTGATACCTTTCACTATGGACATACTGGGTTTTATTATCTTTACTTTGGCCACTGGAAATACTGTCCCCTGTCCTACCTTCCATGACTTCCTTTTGACACTAAAAATTAAACATATAAATGACAAACAAAATAGATACAACAAATTTAAATAATATAGTAAATTTAAATAAAACAAACTATAATAAATAATATTTAAATGAAAATTACAAACTGGAGGTTTTCTAAATTATTTAATGACTTCTTAAATTGTTCAGTAATTTTTAAAATTTCCTAGCACTCTGTTAAGACCATTTTGATAGAAATATCGCTAATTCTATTCTTAAGAAGATACAATTTGAGCAGTATGTTATCATTATCTTTGGAGTAATTAAAACGAAAGCTATATACAAACGCACATTGTATAATTATGTTATTACTGCAGAACAAAATCTTATTCTTAGTTATATTTAAATAAAAAGTAAAAGGAATAAATGTAATAGTTCGGCTATAATATTATACGCGCATAACATACGATAATAGATCTGACACTCATAACGAATGTTAGCGGTGTTGGAAAACTGATATAAAATCTAATCTATTCTAATCAACGACGTGTACTAAAATTGAACAAATATAGGTTTTTAAATTTACGCGTTAAATTCTGCCCTCTGTGATATCCCATCATCCTTAAATACATGTGACATAATCACACATAATCTTAAATTAACCTAGTTTTAAAATTTTCATCAAATACGGTCTATGTAACGATACTTTTATGCTAAAATTCAGAAAATTTTGTTTTCGCAAAATGATTGCAAATGCTGAAGTATGAAAAATATTTATGTAGCAACAAACATTAGATATTTTTATAAAAAGTTGTTGTACAAAGATATAAGTTGAATAATGATTTACGAAAGATTTTAATTTTCTCCTTTCGTATTACGTTAAATATTTTCATAATACTTATAAATACCCATAAAAATGATAAAAACAAATTTAATTAAGTATATTAAAAAATTTGATTTTATACATATATACCTATATAACTACTTACATTATACATAAAAAAGGTATAGAATTCCCTCGGAAATTATATATACTTTGTTCTCTATCTGATGTTGCCACATATCCGAATTAAATTGAGGTAGTAGTTATCTTCGTCCATAAAAGATTCATTTGTATGTAATGCTGTGTCAAATAGTGCGTTGGTAATATATTCCCCATCAGTACACTTAAGCATTCATTACTTTGAATTGCCTGATATGCAATAGCTACTCACATAATTTCCTTTGTTCCGCGATTATTTATATTCATTATCTTACTTGGAAGACCTTAAAATAACTTATTTATCGTTTATTTATAATCGATTATATTTATAAGAATTTATAAATGCACAATAAAACAGAAAAATTATATTAGAACTTAGTTCTCAACACCTTAAAAGAAATTTTGTTTTCTCTGGAAAAGATAATAAGGAAAATATAATACAATAAAGGGCTTTTAATTATGAAGATAATATTTATTATGTTTTATAAAACACAGGTCACATCAAACATACGCCATTCCTATTTAATTTCATGCACAAGATAATTTATAAGGATACATTTTGCTTCTTTTTTGAATATAGACCTTTTCTCATGTATAAAATATAAGGTTTTAAACGAATACAAGCATTCCCACATTGTTTACATCATTCATTTTCACAATGAAAGATAAAAAGAGTATTCTAATCTCTTTTCACTTAGGCATAGTGAATTATTATACGTATTTTTTCTATAAGTCAATGCTTTTTAAACTTGTTGATCCTGAAACACATACTACAAGTAAAATTGACTTGTTCAAAAGCAGATAATAGTTCTCATAAATGCCAAAAGTGGAATAGAGTTTGACAGGATTTAATACATTCTGAATCATTCAATTCTTTCATTTTTTCTCAAATATCATTTAAGCAAGACTTGAAGAATATCTTCCATATCATTTAAAATAGACATATTCGACGGTGTTACCATAAACTATGTAAATGTAACTGTGAATTATTATTTAGATAATTATATTACAGTATGAATTGTAATCGTTAAAGTGTTTGCGTTCCGATATAAACTAACTATATCTTTGCACGACTGCAATTTTATTTCTAATTCTTGTTTTTTGATAACTTGGTATCGAAGCTGTTACATAATTTATAAATATACTTATCTATTAATATTAGAATTTGGAACACTTTTGTGAGGTCTTCATAAAACTGCGGATGTACAATGCGTCAAAACAATATTATATCAGAAAAAAGAAATAAAAGACAAAAAAAGAAGGTATTCAGTAGTATTCTTGACTTAGATTTTTACCATACAACAGATTTACACTAATTATTTTGAAAAATATAAATTGTCTTTTATGATTTTTAATGAACACAAATGAAAGTAAATAAAAAGATGAAACAAAAATTATAATGAATTTCAATTAAATTCATTACTTAAAAAAAATATTTAACTAATTAATAATGTTCACCAATATTACATTAGTATTACAAAACTAAACATAAGTTTTATGTTGTATTTATGATTATATATGTAATTTGTAGAACATAATGCAACAGCAATAATCAAAGTCTAATTGAACATAATACAGAAACAAAATTTCATTCTGATATAGTTATAATTCATTGTGTTAAAACTTTGATTTGTAAAAAGTTTTATCGTCGGTAGCGTAAGAAACGCGACATCCGGCCTCAAAAACTATTATAATTACTTCCTCCTAGCTGAGAGTTAAAACCTCTGTTTGGTGAATATCCAGGCCTGAAGTTATTGCCCAAACCTGGCAATGTAAACATTAAATTAATATTCGATAAGAAGGTGATTAAGTAAAAAACGTACCTCCACAGAAGTTTCCAATACCACCCAGTGACATTCCGCTAGAACCACCCGTCGAATTGAGGAATAACTCAATGTACCTATGAGACATATGACTTTTGTCCTACAAATAATATTATAATAGTAAATATAACACAATAAATCTAAGTTGTAATGTTAAATCAAATTGATATTTATTTAACAAACCTTGGACATTGCTTTAACAGCCTCTTCATGGGTTGCAAACTCTACATCTGCTTCTCCAGAAGGACGCCCACCGTTTTCAAGAATAATTCGAACATTTACCGGCTCGATAGGTCTAAAAAACTAGAATTAGACAACAAAATTTTATTGTAGCAGCAATAATTTAATGAAATCTAATATATCCACTCCGTTCATTTAAAAACCTACATCAGCTATGTCTTGTTCAGTAGCTTTGAATGGTAATCCGCGCATATGTATACTATGAATGCCAGAGTTACCACCCCATGTATCACCACTGCCTCTGAAGTTTCCACCCTTCATGTCCAAGCCACCACGCATTCCCATACTTCCTCCGCGTGAATCAAAGTTATTACCGCTTCCCCATGGACCGCCGTCAAAATCTTGACGAAAGTTAAATAACAGTAAGAAAAATGATAAGAAAAAGATTTTGTTATTAACTTATATTTTACATAATTAATGAATTGATTGTACCTCTATTTCTTGAACCTCTGCTATTATTGCTGAAACGATTCATCCCACCGAAACGAGCACCACGATCATAGGGAGTAGGTCTTTGATTGAAGCCACCCATTGGCCCACCCCGCATTTTTGGTCCAATACTAGCACGTACTTCGGACAAACTGCTTCGGAAGATTTCGATGTATCTGTTAAGATTGATGTTAATTATTGGTATCTTTGTATGTATTAACATTGCCGTTTGTATAGTCGGCTGCCTCCTCGAATAAGAGAGAATTCGATGCAAAAATATCAATGTCGAACTTTGAAATGAAAAGAGATACAAATAGGAAATGCAAATATCCGAAATAAACCTTCTGTGTGTAACGGAAATGATCTATTGTCATTCTGATAAAGAAACAGAAAAAAAGAGGAAAAAGAAAAGAGAAAAAACGATAAATGATTTGAAGAAAGAATCCATACTGAGAACTTTGTAATGGATTAACTGTTCATACTACACCTCCACATATATATTAAACCTGTGTGTAGATACCCTCCCTCGGTGACATTGCATTCTGATGTATCTTATGTCACCCTTGTCACTGAGATGCTGATGATCCTTGGGTATATGACAATTACAATTGCATTTTATGCAATTTAAGAGAGAAAGGAAAAAGATAAACGAGATACCTAAGTATCGAGAAGCTATACAACTAAAAGAAAATATAATCTCAGTTCAAATATTTGATCTTTGGTAAAAAAAGCCAAAACGATTGAAGTCAGCGTATCTTGTTTTACTACCATGACAATATTTCCGTGCAATTAACGAGCTGTATATAATATCAACATATTATATATATATATATATATATATATATATATATATATATACATATATATGTATGTATGTATGTATATATAGTGGTCTTACAAAACAAAAACTGTGCAAAGCTTTTGAGCTTAATTATATTGTTTTTGCATAAAACGTACAATTGTGCAATTGTCAAACAGGTGTGCGAAATTAGATCGATGATTACTACCTCTGTAGCGCCCACCCATCCTGGGTTAGCCCTACCCACCTCCCATGGGATTTGGTGACGATGTAAGGGGGTACCTCCCGCCCGGCACCCACCCATAGGTATCAGTTGGGCCAACAGTACTTTCGCTTACGTACGACTAACTTTCTTTTATTTGTGTTTAGAAAGAAGCAGCTTCTTTATTCAATTACTCTTTATAGTAATAGTGCACATATATAAATAAAGTAAGGAATAAAATTAATAAGAGATACTTTATCTTTAAAAATACTTCTTTACTTGCTCAATAAAGTAATAAAGAAACTGCATCTGTATATAAAAACTCGCTCCCGCTATTTACTAACAAAATTTATATACCTACATGTACTACGATCATAAAATGATATTGAAAAGTCATAAGTATACCCAAACCCAGCTAGCGTCAGTGCCCCACCTGTGTCCTATCTTTTCCTTGTGTTTCTGCAGAGCGCGCTCCGCAACATCTTTGTTAACAAATTGAACGTAAGCCTCCCCAGTACTGCGGCCCGTGTAGTCTGTCGGTAGTGAAATCCCGTTCGGCAATATCTCCAACCCTGACCCACACATAATCAAACATCGACATTGTAGCGTTACACCCATTATTAATTATAGTATTGTCAGTTTATTTAAAACCCTTATAAAGAAGCAAGATTTCAAATATCCTTTGCATGTTACGTGCAAAACGTCTCGCTCCAAAAATTTTCTTTTTTTCTTAATCAAGTTGAAAGGGGAAAAAAAGAAAAAAAATGTTTACTAAGCCGAAGTTAAGAATTAAGTTCTACATTTGTAACACAAGCATGTAAATAAAATATGTAAAGCATATAAAAATCATAATGAATGTCTTTTGTTAAGTTTGCAAAGGATTGTAGAACATAAGAATTTTACTTTCTGCAATCTTAAATCTTAACTAAGGCCATTTGGTGATTACAGAAACACAGAGACATTGCTTGGGACATGTATAAAAAGAACTTTTCAATTCTACATATGAGTATCTACTTAAATATACAGGGTGTTTGGTCAGCCCTAGGAGAAACTGCAGGGGGTGATTCTATGAGCTAAAATAAAATAAAAATTAAAAATAACGAAATCGTGTTCGAGGTTTCATTTTTTAGTTATAAGTAACTAAAAATGTGCTTTCAGGTCAACAGACGAAGGTACCGTCACAGAAGAGTTTCAGAGATAGAATTTCTTTGTTTCTTTCTATAAACGTTCAGAGGTAAGCTACTAGCTGTGCGTTGTTCTTTTGTTGGTGCTGATACTCACGTCCCTTGACCTGCTGTACAGTGACAGGTCGCTGTAAAATAACCGTTAGTCAATGTGTAAAAGCCCATTTTTTAATTGCTTATAATTAGAGGTATATTAGAACGCATATACCTCTTTGTTGGTTGGGTCGGGAACTGTAAATGTTTTCGGGATCGAGACGGTTTTCCGAGGGGACTACCGAGGATTCGGTAATTTACGGGACTACCGAGAAACTCTGGATTCCGAAAGAGTCAGTTAAATGCCAATAGCCGTTTTGAGATTGGTTTTAATAAACACATTCGAGGTTTCGGATTTTCGATTTCCTACGTGTTTCTCGACTGTTTCGAGAATCCCGATACTTTCAGGAATCTCGGAATTTTCGGGAACCCGATCCGACCCCAACTCATATTTTCCCGACCATCGGGTTCTCGTACATCTCTACCTATAACTAAAAAACGATGCTTCAAACTGATTTCATTATTCTTGATTTTCGTTTTATTTTGGCTCATAGAATCACACCTTGCAGTTTCTCCCAGGGCTGGCAAACACTCTGTATATCTTGCAGTGGAGGACACTTTTATTCCATATTCTAGTTTTGTGGAAAATAACTTATTGTTTATTTTAATTATAAATTTTCTTGTACTTAATATTTCCTTATTTTTAGTTATAACACCACAATGCATACATACCATTACCATCAAAAGCATTTAGTCTCTGTGGCTCAAAATTTCTATTAACTAACAAAAATCAAATATTGGGGAAATAATTTGATTAAAAAGGAAAAAAACAATGATACATTGGTCACCAACAAGATGTAAGTGAACTTCTAGCCATATATAATATTAAAAAGTAAATGAAGATACAAGTTTATGTGTATGGTGCAAAATACCTGAAAAGAATTGTGCTATTTCTTCTTTGGAACAGCCAAATGGTAGACCACGTAGTCTCACACAACCATCATCCATAGCATTCTCTAGGTTCAAACCACTTCTCTTGACTACCCACTCCATTTCACCTCTTTTTGCTTTAAATACTATAACAAGAAAACATGTATAATTAGTTTTGTTTCTCTGAAATGTTCCTATGTTTATATCTCTTTCAACAAACCTTCTATATAACGATGTCCCATGTGATCTCTATCTCGTTTGCAAGCTTTCTCAATGTCTTCAGGTGTATCCATTTCTACATAAGCCTCTCCACTTGGACGGCCTTCCCTCGACATTGTCATATGAACACCATTTTTACCATTTGAGATAGAACAATCACTGAAGAATTTCATAATCTCATCAACAGTAGTAGACCATGGAAGTCCACGTAGTTTAACAACATAGCCCTCATCATCGTGATCTCCACTTCCATTCGACATAGCTTTAGTCTACAAAAAACTAAGTTATGATTTGCACATAAATATACTCCAATTTTTTCTCTTTATAATGTATGATAATTCTAGTAATAATTAATATTGTTTGATTATCTTTTCTTAAATGCTACAACTGCATTATTATCTAGATTTTTCTAAGTTTTTATTATCTAGATTTACATTGAAATTAACCATAATAAATTTAAGATAACAGTCACTTCGGAATTTGAAGGTCAATGATACCAAATCTTAACATGATTGCAAACATAATTATATTTCTTAACTTGTTATAAAGATAAGTTGAATTTAAAAAATACATATGATAAAAAGCGCAGTTTTACAATAAAGCCATGAGAAAGGTTTCAAAAAAATACCTCGTTACCAAAGAATTTGGACTATCGATGATTCATGAATTTCAATCTTTATAAAAATAAAATTTACTTGTTTTTCAATTTGTAAATATTATGTTCATACTTACGAGTTTCCGATGCCGATCTATAAATTATAAATAATCACAAATTAAGTTTAATTGACAGCAAACGCTCGGCCAACACCACGCTCTGCCAAACTCGCAGCAAAATGGCGTTTAACTTAAAGAAATTTAAGGCTGGTTTATAAATAACAATATGGTACTGTCACGTATCCCCCTACATGCGAGTAGGACTTTATGGATTAGTTACCTTTTCATGTATTTGTCTGTCATGTGAACAAGACTGCAAGTATCAATAACTACCGCGCAAGCGCGGAAATTCAAAAGAGCGACGAGAAGAAAGGAGCAACGAACAGAAGAAGAAGAAAGGACGTATTGAAAATTCTCTCTGTTTTCAAAACCGGATCGGAGCTTATCGCTTTTACAATTTTCTTAAAACTAACACAAGATTAAACAGAAATTCAATTCAATAAAGTTTTATTTAATTTTCGCGCTCTCGAGTAAAGTGCTTTAGCACTTCACGGGCATAGAACCCAATAATCCTAGACCCCATATCAAGAAGATCCGTAACAGTACATTAATATATGTCACATAAAGTTGATACTTTTCACAGCTCATAATAATTAATAATCTATGTAATAATTTTACGCGAATTTTACAATATACGCTAATGAAAAACATTCCAAGTATTCTGTATTTTTTAATATATGAAGAATGAAAAGCACGAATCGACTAATAGCCATTAATTTACGAACACACTTACTGCTGTGGGTTAATCTTTCGCTGTATGGCCGCCGAAAAGGGGTGGGTTATTGTGGACTTAGAAAATATCACGTAAAAAACGCGAAAAAATGATTTTTAAGGGAAGGACATAGCGGAATTAAAAGTTATACCTGTTTAAAAGTAGTAAATTTATGGGGTTAAAGCAGCCGCTATGTTAGCTGCAGGCACGGCTTGACCAATAGGAACAGTGCATTGCGCCTCTAGTGATGTAACACAGCCGACTCTAATACTAGCCGTGCTGAAGAATGTGGCAACACCGCTCATATGAGAATCGGGAGTCCTATTTTCAATAGTAGAGTTTTGTACCCAGCATTATAATTAACGTTATTTTGTTATATGAAATTATATTAATATACAGTATTTTGTATTAACTATGTATAAGCAATAAACAAATATCATAATTATAGTAAGTAAAAGTAATATAGAAGTATACTAATCTTTAAAAATGTGGTATATATTTTGTGGATTCTCGGAAGAGTTTGGGTGTTGCGATGCATTATATTGAAATATTTAGAGATTTCAAGAAAATATAAGTGTGAAAGAAGATAAAATCATCTTTGAACCAAATTGAAGGATTTAAAAATTGATAGAAGTAAGTATAAGTTAATAGAAACCTGAAATAGACAAAATTATTGGTACGAAGCCAAATAGGTTAAGTGTATACGTGGAAAAGACTAAAGAGGTTAGCATAATTAACTATTGAAAGGAACAATTATGCAGTTAATTATAAAATCGTGTTAGAGGATAGTATTATAATTGTGGAAAATTTTCTCATCACCCTAGGGGTATTTACCATGTCGCGTTACCCTTTTTTTTTATTATAATGGGTGGTTTACCAATAGCCATATCATCTAACTTTATAAAATAAAATTAATATTTTTAAATAAAAATAACAAAAACATAACTTTTGTGTTCATAAAACAATAAAGTATTACATTTTGAAGTAATAATAATAAATAATCTTGAATAATACTAATAACAAAACATAACGAAACATAATCTTGAAATACTATTAGTAAAACCTTAAATTTTGTGAAATAGTACATACTAAGGAAATAAATAAAACGCTATTGATGTATTTAAACATATTGGAAAGAATAAGTTAAATATATATATAAAAATTCATGTTTGAAGAAAAATAAAATTGAAAAAACATCATTGAAAATCTAGTTCTTATTAAAATTTTTTAATTTTTACGATTCTTAGAAATAATGTCTGTACGCGTTTTCAACTGATTATTATTTACAGTTTTTACATAATCGTTTAATAAAATATTTGAAAAAATTGATAATTTAAACAAAATACTATGGTAAGCTTCATCACAAACACATGTATCTGAAAATGCTAAATAATGTATATCTAATTGAATACTAATATATGTTAATTTACATAAAATATGTTTATGATTTTCAGACTGCAAAAATTGAGATTCCAAATAACCATAATTTATTATGGCCTTCATTATTGCATACATATGAATAAACGAGGTTATCACTTCAGTCGGAACAGAAAGGCCCCCTCTTTGTAAGTGATCAAAATATATATCGCCTACAGTTTTACCTTTATCCTCCACAATTAATAATCAACATATATTGCAATTTACTTTTTTAGCAACAGAATGGGACCCATACCGGGATATGTAAATTTTAATGGAATCATCAACAACACAATCGGACAAATATACGGAATCGAAGATTCCTAAAAAAAAGTTACATCAATGGAAAGATCATGAAGATCGTTACTATTATTATTACAAATTCGAAATTTATTTTTGATTTCAGTAAAAGAAAACGAACTTACCGATTTTGTAAATATATGTTTTAATCTAATATTTTTTTCTACATGAATTGCTTCGATATATGACCAGATAAAAGTTTATAATTTCCAAATCGTTTCTTTACTTTTTTGATTGTAAATTTTCCAGCTAAAAGATATGATATATAAAAATTTTGAAAACAGTACTCTGTAAGTTGTAAAGGAATAGTAGTACTTTGATGCAGAGCTTTGAAAGTATCTTATGTTAAATGGCCATTTGTGTCTAAATTTTGCCAAGAATTTAACCATATTAGAAATTTCTTTAACTATACACATCTAAAATCATTGACATACAATTCTATATTAAAAATATAGAATTGTAATTATAATCTTTTAAAACACTCATAATTTCCCTTGCAATTAAGAACACAACAACGCCGTAGCATTATTGATGAATATATGAAATTTATAAAAAAAAACATGTAAAACAAAATGTCCATAATTGCTATAGATTATATTAAATAACTGTGTTACACACAAAAGTAAGTATCTGTAGACTTAATATAAATAAATAAAATACCTAGATTATTGCTTCGTTTCTTTATGAGAGCTTTATATGTATGGGGCCATTATAACTACGTTAATATAAACATTGAAAGATTGACGGGTAACCGAAAGGCCGGTAGAGGGAGACTGGGTGGGTGGGAGGCTGTTACGGTAGGTTGGGTTAGGTATATCGAAACCGGACTCTCGCAGTGTTGCTATTTTCCCTTCAGCACAGCTAGTACTAGAGTCAGTTGTAGATGTAGTGATCTAGTGACACCGGTGCTGCTAAAATAATGTTGCGGTTGGGGGGCTCCTCCCTGCTCCTAACCCTGTCACAACCCAATCTATCTCAAACTCTACCAACTCACCTTTGAAATCAGACTGCACGGGTATCAACCTCGGAAAAGGCAGCATACCTATGGCGTTACTAGAAGCACAATGGGCTGATCCCATTGGTCGAGCCGTCGCAGGAGCCAACATGGCGAGTGTTATAACCCCAAAAATTGACTACTTTAAACAGGTATAACTTTTAATTCCGCTATGTCCTTCCCTTAAAAATCATTTTTTCGGGTTTCTTACGTGATATTTTCTAAGTCCACAATAACCCCCACCCCCTTTTCGGCATTCCTAGAGCGAAAGATTAACCAAACTAATGCATTAACATTACAAATTTAGATATAATTATTATTGAGAAAATGCCTACATTCGGTGTTCTTAAAGACATCCAAGTTTCGCTATGTAACAGTAGTTTTTTTCCTATTATATCGATTGTATTACACATAGTGAAACATTTAGACTATAGGTACTTAAATAGTATATCAATACGGTTTAGCATTTATTTCGTAAACGGGTATTGCGAGCAGCGAAATGTTGTGAATCATAAAAGTAGAGAAAAATTAGAAAGTACGTGTCTGCGGTCACGTCTTGATAGAGGTCGTGACCGAATCTAAAGAAGTAGAATCCCGTTCGCCAGTGGAAGGATCGAAGTCGAGGTGATCGTAGAAAAGATAGTTGACAAAACGTCTATCGTGTTGTCGCGGGAGAGAGTGTATAGTGGATGTTGAGAAGAATTGTTCGCAATTAAACCCTCGTAGTGTCGTGTATCGTGAGGAAAATCAACGAGCCGTGTAGCCGTGAATTGAATTTCATCGACAAGTCATCCAGGAGCGCACAATGAGCTTCCTGTTGTAAGTTTTTTTTTTATCGTTTCTAGTGAAAATCCACTTTTCCTTTACGGTATGATTTTACGTTTATTGAAATTCCGCGTTAAATATGATACGCCGTGAAAACAGAGGCGCAACGAGCATCGCACATTTGTTCATTAATTGATCGTTCGATATCAAGCCAATCCCATTCGCGAATGACAAATGACAGCGAAGAAGGAATCGGTAATTTGTTACTATCAGCCCGGTCACGATTAAGGCTGTCGCTCATTCAATAGTACCGTATCAGGATAAGAATGTTCAATTGTTCGAACATTAATGCTATTTGTCGCGCATTTAATGTGTATACTTATGGTAGTGTGATATCAATACATCAATACACTGATATGGCGCTGATGTGTATAGATATTGTAAAAAGAAATGTCAAATAAATGTGTCGGATACATAGTTACCTTCAATTAAGAGTAAAAAGGGATGGTGAATTTTACATGTTTATATAGGCAATCACTTTGTTGCATACGATAATCGCCTAATCGGCAAAACATTGATGTATAAAGAATCGCGTCGCTATCGAGACGATACTATACCCTGTTATAGATAAGCATACGCATTTATATTTAAACTGCACATAGTAATGTAAATACGTCGATGCTGGTCCAATGCCATTCATGTGCGGTACTGTTAAGTAGGCGACAGTCTTAAGAACAAATATTGATAGAAACCGCTCGGTCAATTCCGTTCAAGTTGCTTCCTTGGCTAGTTTAGGTTCCCGATCCGATATACTCTTGAATTTGTATGTACATTGCGATCGACCAGTCGGTGGATACCTAAAAATAGCGTGATACCATAATTTCTTTTAAAAATTCTTCGTTTTCCACGATCCTCGACTGTCTTTCGCCGCTGCTTTCACTCGTGCTTTGCTGCACGCGCGCGTATTCATCACACGTGAAATTTATCACCGCACACAGGACATTTCTTATCATAATGCATTGCATTACGGAAGTAGAACTTTTTGCGATGGTTAGGTATTGAGATATCGGGAAAGGATTAATAACAGTTAAATTGATCAATTTGTTACACCCTCTTAATTAGAATTTCACTTGACTGTAAAACAATAATAGTAAACAATAGTTAATAATAAATTTGATTTGCTTTATTTTTAATATTTGAGTTATGATTCAATTTCTATGATGATGTTCGATTGGGGATTGATTTTTGTTTACCTCTAACATAATTTATAGTAAAATATTCTACTTCCGAATATGTGAATAAACTTTATCAGTATAGATGCAGGTAGATTTCTTTTTATTATTCCAAAATAGAAATTTTTAAAACTTGTCAATTGCTAAAAAATGTTATTTTGAATTTTTTAAGTGGAAGCAGGTCTTCGAAAACCTTCAAGCCAAAGAAGAATATTCCTGAAGGAACTCACCAATATGACTTGATGAAGCATGCAGCAGCCACTTTGGGCTCTGGGAATTTGAGACTTGCAGTGATGCTTCCAGAGGGTGAAGATTTGAATGAATGGGTTGCAGTAAATAGTATGTAATATCAAAATATTATGTATTTTATTTATATTTATACTTACAACTATCATTAAGCAACTTTTATATTTTTTCAGCTGTTGATTTTTTCAACCAAATCAACATGTTATATGGCACAATTACAGAATTCTGTACAGAAGAAAGTTGTCCCATTATGTCTGCAGGACCAAAATACGAATATCATTGGGCTGATGGGCATACCGTTAAAAAGCCAATTAAATGTTCTGCACCAAAGTACATTGATTACTTGATGACTTGGGTGCAGGACCAATTGGATGATGAAACCTTATTTCCTTCAAAAATTGGTCAGTTATATTATCTTATCAGATAAAATATTATGATACCAATGTACTCAAAAATATTTACTATTCTCTAGGAGTCCCTTTTCCTAAAAATTTCTTATCCATTGCCAAGACAATACTGAAACGACTATTTAGAGTATATGCACATATTTATCATCAACACTTCAGTGAAGTTGTACAACTTGGGGAAGAGGCACACTTAAATACATCATTCAAACACTTCATATTTTTTGTTCAGGTAAAAGGAAACGAAAGTGATAATCTTTTAAAAAACAATTAATTTTTATAACATGTTTTAAATTCTAATTTTATTTGTATTACTTTTGTTTATTGTAGGAATTTAACTTGATAGAAAGAAGAGAATTGGCGCCGTTACAAGAACTAATAGAGAAGTTAACGGCGAAAGACGCCCGATGAACGATCTCGATCGTCAACCGAAAACTCCTCCAAAGAATCTCACCCGTGCTATCTTTTTAACAAACGTGTAACTGTGCATGTTATTTAACTAACCTGATTCATTGCTATCGCGATCATCTTTTCGAGCCAGGAATTACTGGTGTATTACATGATACGACGTATTCTTATTCATTTACGAAAACAAAGTGACTGATACACGCATTTTATAATGAAAGTAGCGCTTGGAGAAAAAGAGAAGTTTGACCATTTGGAAGATCAAGAGGCGAGGAATTTTTAATGTAGACTTTTGTAAAATAGTTATACATCCGATTTGCATCATAGTACTTTCTTCTACATCTTGAGACAAGAAAAAAGAAGGTTGTTTTTGAATTAATCGATGTTAGTCACCGTGAACCGTAACTTATTACATGTAATGAATTTTTATACTTGAAAACATTGAAAGAAAAATCAGCGTGGTATATACGCACGAAAAAATCAATTCATATCGACTATATAAACGGATTAAAGCTTTACAAAACATTCGGAACAACAAGGATATTTAATTCTGACGTTTCTATTTTCATCGTTTGTTATTATTTTTCGAACTATTGCATATTATGCAGTTTCATTGTAAAAGTTCGAGAAGTATCCTCACTTTTATAAATAGAAACGTTACTACGCGGTAATGTCCGAAAATAAGCATGCTCCTGATAGCATTTGCCTTTTCTTTTTAACTCGCGACAACATTCGTAAAAAGTTGCATTTTCAATTATTATTGATACGAATTGAAATTGCTTAACAGCGCATATTGTTGGTACATAATGAAGTTATTAAGTTAATACTACGCTATTTACATTTAACTTTATACTATGTAATTAATTTAGAAGATTACTATCATCATGTTAAGTGCTTCAAATAGAAATTATTTATAGCATTAGGAATTTTATACGCACCATTTTATTCTTTATACGAGTGAGTTTTTGAGTCTGTTCTATTCTAGAAAACCTACTATATATATATTATATTTAGGCCATTTGCGTTGCATTACTGGGAAAATTCTTTATGTATTTTTGTTATTTCATCTCAAAATTGTTATAAGAAAAAATTGGCACATGCTGCAAAATTAGCAACTATTTCTGTTTTTTGATCGAAATAAGTGTTCGGTAAGTTTATAGAATTAATTCGATGGATACAGGGTATCCCAGAAAGAGCGCAAAAGGCAGAAATTTTTTCATATGAATAATGATAAACGTGTGACACGTGTATAGTTGCAGTATATATATGTTCACACGAACAAATTGATTTATTTCGATTTATTAAGAAATGAATTTTTGATATATAGAGATATCAAAGAGGACATATATTCGTTTATAGCTCGCGTTCAGCTACGTATAATAGTTTTTCTCGCTCATAGGAGAAATCAGATATTAATATATACATATATATTAATATAAATGCTTACTGTTTTTCACGCGCGGTGAACTGCACCCGTTGCATTCGACTATTTAAATGAATGCATTGTATTCACTTTGTAACTAGAAAAATACTCCTTGGATCGTTTCTGTTCATGCTCTGTGCCCTTTGCTGTGATTATCGGATTTTGCATTTCCGCGTAACGAGCTATATTTACACGTAGTACAGAGGAGTGAATTTTTAAATAAGCTTTCGTGCTGCTATTCACGTAAATGGCGATCGTTTGAATAGAACAAGCGATAGGACGACAAGAAGTCATTGCGTACATTCACGAGAAACGTGTGTTTGCTTTCAATGGACCGAGCTGTTTTGAGATAAGTATCGTGTAAAGTGGTTTCTGAATCAGATACAAGGAAGTGCAGTGGTTGCATCTTTTTTTAATATCTCTTATCTAACATCTGATGTGGATCCATAGGAAGTAATCTTTATGGAGTTTTTTCAATACTATATTAAATATAGTGATGTCAACACAATTGTATTCATTAATCCATGGTTTATGTATTATGCGGAAATTACATTACATGTAAACGATGTATCAGAGGATAAATGAAGTTTGCGGATTCATCGCACTCTATGATAATGTTTTCAGGATATCTTTGAGTTTCCGGTATGGGCTCAGTGAGTTCTTAGACTTCTAGGAGTCCTCGATACCGTTTAGGACTCTCCAACAAAGTCTAATACATCCAAAGTTATCAGATATGAATAAGAAAAAGCTTTACTATTGCATTTTCTTGCATATTTGATTTGTTGAGCGATTATAGATGAGAAATTTATCTTAGAACAGCCTAATTTTACAATTTAATGAGCATGGAAAGTTAAGAAGTAATTCAATTCAAAAGCATAGTGATTTTGTGTGCGAGTCTACGTTTGTAATGAAGGAAAAAGACAAAGTGTTATTTTTTTATCAAAAGCGTTTGCGACTATTTAACATGCATCAAATAGATGTTTTTTGTTTATGTCTCGCAATAACATAACGATCAGAACACTGTATAATGTTGCTCGATGTGATATAACAATTTTCATGTACAATGACTGATAAAAGTATTTATAGGTTTCAAACCCTTGAATTCTATTAAAAATAAGGTTTTAAAGCTACGTCGAGTTAAAATTTATTAATACTGTAATGATGTATAAGAATTTAGCTTTCAATCGAAATGTATCCAACATTAAGGTTTTAATTCGATTTTATATAAAAACAGACTCTTCTAATCGAAATCAGTAGTTCATGGTGTACGAATATTTTTTTCAGTCACTGTAAATGACGAGGATCAATGAGAAATTTCACGAGGTCCATGATATAAATGTATTTTATTATAAACGACGTAAACGAATTAGGTTTCGTAATAACGTAAATATTTATCGAATAATAGAGAAGGAAGAACGAATAACTATAGGAGTGGAATGTGGAACAAACGTAGGGAAACAAAATATGGATGATTTGACAGACTTCTTTGCGAAGTCTTCTCGTTTAGAGGCGCGATTTGTGGATGTAAAATGAATATAACAGTAAAAGTAACAATAATAATGGCTCGTATCGACGATAATATTGTATCCAGTACTTAAGAGGACCGGGAGAGTTGTACCTTATAGGAAGAAAAGTTTTTCTCGCAGCAGACACGCGATTTCGTCTTTCTTCGATTAGGGAGGCGAGTTCGTTTGAATATACATGGTGAGACGAAAGTCACTACCCTACTTTTTTTCTCAGAATATCTTGACAAAGAATTTGAATTCTTCAATTATTCTCTTTTGTTTATTTCATAAAGAAAACATGTAGGTTTTTTTTCTTTGAATGAAAAAAATAACTTGATAATTCGAATCTACTCGTTTAAAGAGCAAATTTGTCTTATGAAAAATTATTACATAGATAAAGTATCAGTATCTGAAACATTAAGAAAAGTTTCCATTGATCATCGTATCTATAAAACATAGGTAGCTGGTAATTTTCCAAGCGGGACAGCGTAGAGGTAAGAGGAATGGGTACTTGTGTTCCTCCGTGTGTCTCCTTCCGTTCTCTGTTTCATAATATTTCGACTAATCATGCAAATGTGTGACCTATCTTCATAATTGTATCAGAGAAGGTGGGCCAGTAACCAATCAGGTCTGCATTCCTTGGGACTTGCTAACTTATCAGCTCCCTACAGTACACATTTTCTTTATAAAATAAAGAGAAAGACTTAAAAAATTCAAAATAGTTGTTTAGATATTTGGGGGAAAATAGGCTTATCCTGTATTAGCGTTGACAATTAGAAATTATTTTGCACACACATACACACAGATAACGTTGTTATTAATTACGATTATTATTATTTTTATTATTAGTAGTATTATTAATATCGCTATCGCCTTTATTGGTATTTATATATAATTTAATATTCGCGTTTAACGTGTTGGATCATCGTTGAACGATTATCGGCTAAACGCAGTTGAATCATTTTTCTTTCCTTTCTTTTTTTTGTTTTCGTTTCCTTGACTGGAGAATACATGTAAACCTAGTATGTTATTTGACTGATTTGTTGTACGCAAAAAAAAATATATATATTATATATATATATATATATATATGTATATATAAATATAATATATATAATACTTAGATTATACGAAGTAAGTCTATTTCTCTTTAAGCTTGTGCTGTCTTCTTTTTATTTTTGTGTTTCTTTTTATTTCTTTAGGAATTATTTCTTTAGTAATGCTGAAGGCTCTTTTGTATGAACACGTTTTTAACTATTTCGGGATGTTGTTATGAAATAATGATAGAGTTATGCGAGTGTTTTCTTTTATTTAAATGATGGTAAATGAGATAAAGAAATGGAAAGTGAGAAGAAATTGGGCAAAGTGTATTTGGAGAATTTCAATAAATTCTTAGACTTCGAAATTTCTATTTTCAGAAAGTTTTATACTATTTCTTTAAATAAAAAAAAACTTGTAATAACTCTTCGTTTGAAAATTAAAGACTTGCAATATTTTTTTAACATTTTTATCCAGAATAAAAATCGTAATAGTAAAGATTAAATCTTGAGAAAGTTAATTTGCAAGTTAAATTTTACTTCATTGATAGCCGAGAAACAGTTGCTGTTTTCGAAAGAATTTTGTGGAAAGAGCTTTCAAGAATTGTTCACTTGTTATTTTTTTAATGACACTAGTGATATATCTGTGCAATGTAAATAATATTTTTCTCAAATAAACGAAAGCTCACGCGTAATCAGGAACTCAGTGTCCTTTTCTATTTACTCATCCCTTATATTTTTCATAAAAGACACAAATTCAGGCACTCTATGACTTAGAAATTATTCTCTTATATTTCAATCTTGTGTAAAAGAGAGATAATATAACAAATTTCAAGAAGCATCAGAAAATGTAAAAGATGTGTTAGACAGTTATTAAAAGAAATTCTTAAAAATTACGGCCATTAAGCAAAATTGTAATGCTAATAAAATTTAAAAAAAACTAATTTTTAAAAGAACAAAAAAATATACATTTTGCTAATCTACATTTTAGTTTTTCGCCAACAAGTGACTGAATTTGCGAAATCTTGACGTTAAATAATTCGTTACGCCTACATTGATCGTGAAACTTTCTGTTTTGCGTGCACAAAAATATCTACATAGGTACTTAGTTGTTCTTTTTAAAGTTATTAGTGTTCTTTAGAATCATTCAGCATCATGTTTTCATCATGTTGCAGACGAGAAAAGCATGTTAATTGGTTAAACAATTTTATTTCAAGAAACTGGTTTCTAGAATGTGGTTGTTAATCTCGCTAATTTGCTTTGGAACTTATATTTAAAATTTTCACGTGCTCGGGAAACACATATTTCTTCACAAAATATGAAATCATTGCGAGACAAAAAATGAATAAATCAATAATTTAACAAGTAAATTAGCTAAATACAATAGTGTACTCACTATAAACTCAAAATTGCCAAGGAGAAATTTAAACGATTAAGATTAAATGAGAAAATTTGATCGGAGATTGGAGATAAGATAAAAGTTAAGATTGAATAATTTAAGATCAAAAAGCTTAAAGTGTTGAAAGAAACGTGGAAGAATAAAGCCATCAAAAATTGCACGGTACGATTAAGTTTTCATTAATTAATCAATTACAGCGGGAATTATCAGCTACAATCTTTTATTATGTCAACGTTGCTTGGGAAACTTGGTTTGATTGATATGTATGTGAGGAAACACGGCGTTTTGTCATCTTTTCCTTGCTGTTTCACAAGCTTTCAACCCCGTCAACGTAATACTATTAAATATTGCTGCTATTATTTCCGTCATTTCTTTTTTCATGTGAGCATTTGTTCACCTAATTGTAAAAAATTGCTATAAAATTGTATGGTGAGCAAGCAAAAATAAGATTAAAATGATGCTACACCTATTTGTACCGATGAAGGCATAAGGACAAGTTCTTAAAAGAATATATAAAGTAAGAAGAATAAAAAACTTTATATACATTTTTTATATCTAGAAAATCACGAAAAAATATCCAAGAACTCATCATTCTAAATTTGGAAAGTTATGAACCAGTTAATTGCGTTTTAATAACTCTAGTGTCAAAGAAACATTTCATTTGCAAAGTGAATTATTTTTAACTCAATACTGCACCAGTTTATCTTATGAAAAATGTTTACAAAAATATAAGGAGAAATATAATGATACGATAGCCATGTCCACTTGACATTTTTTCGTTATCTTGGAATGATTATTCAGGAAATGTGAATTTATAATGTGATAGAAAAATAACAGGAATATTTCAAAGAATGTGCACATAAGAAAAATCTTGTCTGAGAGTTTTGATGATCAATATTATTCTGACATAGTTATAAAAATAAGATTTATGTTTATATAAAATTATAATGAACTTGCAAAAAAGAGTGTTCCTCATAAATGTTGTTTATAAAAGGTAAAATAAGATGTAATGATAATTATAACGATAATGTCGTATCTACGGTGAAGTTAAAGTCATTCCAACCTTGTCACCGGCATAATACATTGTTAATTTATATTATTATCCTTCGTGTATCTATATTTTAATATCTGGTTGGTATTAGATTTATTAAGATTGATGATGCAATTAGTAACAAGATTAAGTCAGGTCTTCAGAAAAAATCGATCTTTCAATAATTTTTAGTATCACTCTATGTATAGCAGGTAATACGATTTAAACAAAAATTCTTGAATGTTTTACACTAATAAGAAACTCGAGTTACGAATTCCAATGGTGATTGATACAAGGCCAATAATCAATATTTGAGAAAAACAGATATCTTGTTTGTGTCTGCTTTAATTCTCCATTAACTTTTTCGATTCCTGCAACTATTGCTGGAGACGACTTCATATAGGAAATTTTGTCTTATTTTAAATTTTATCGGATAAGGCTGGGTGAGCTAGAAATTATTGCACCACTAATTTATGTAAAGGTAGACGATGAGCTCGTCATGTTTTGAAATTCGAGCTTTTTCAAATACTTTTTTGTTCAAGTTTAAAAGTCCAGATACTTCAGAATGAACAGTATTGGGCATGCATACGTAATATATGTATTAGTATGTTACTAAAATGAAAAAAAACTAATTTAAAATCGTCGGTGAGTCTATAAGAACGTAATGACCCATTAAAAGTCGTATTCTGTACAGAGATTATTCGATGGTACAAAAACGAAAGATTGAGGACTTTGAAAAAGTAGTTGATTGCCGATCATTATCGTGCTATTGTAAAAAAAAACGTATTGAAAAAGAGCTGCGGTAAAAATTCCTGAAGTACCGTAAGAAAACCCCTTCACTCTCCCTAAACTTCTTTTTGTCTAGCCATTTAAACTGTAACCGCGTACACCTCCATTCGAAAAATAAAGGTCGAAACATCGAAAAGATTACCAGGAGGGAATCAGTCGTCCCACTCGATGTATCACAACGAAAACAGTTTTCTTTTTGTACTCGTGCGTTGAGGTTGTCTCGAATTAGTTTTGTTGCTGCCGTTCACCATATCTGGTCTTCAGGGGATTCCGAACACATCGTCACGAGACTCACAAGGACCACTTCACTATTTCTAACATGGTAAACACATGACAACAACAGATTGAAACCAAACATCAATCAGAGAAAATTACATTGCCCTGATAGGAATTATAGAGTATTCTACAAGTTTCTGTCGGATCTGAGGAAACGAAACAAAGTTGTTAGCTTCGCTTTCTTCGCGCTACAGTGGCTCGTTTCTCTTTTCTGTCTTCTTCGGTATAATTTCGCGATGAAACATGACAGAATGAAGAATAACAGAAAGAAAAGAGGAGGGAGGACGAGCCGGGACGGAAGTGAGATTCGAGAAAGTGTCACGAGCAACCCGTTGATCCTCATCGTGAATTCGGTAGTCGCGAAAGTTACGTCCTAGTCGAGAGTATTGTCTGTGGAATACCATGACGTGACAAATCATGGGATTTATGAATTAAATTTAGAAGCAGGTTGGGTAGAATAGTGTCATTTCGGGGTTGTTAGCTGTTCGGTGTTCAGTTTTGTATATTATCGTTAGAAATTTGTGTCATTGAGGAAGAAGATTGTATAAGAAGAAGGTCAGATTGTAAATAGAGAAGATAGGAGTCTGTGGAGTTGAATTTGTTGTCGATTATGGTATGTAGAATTGTATAATTAATTTTACAATAAGACAGTTTGTTTCATTATAACAAGAATATTGAAACAATTTTTAAATTATGGTGGTTGCTAGAATATTAATTTTCTAATTAAAGATTCGGAAGTAAAAAAGTATTAATAGTTGAATTGGAAATTAATGTGACGTAGATAAAAAAAAATGGGAATTGTGATGAAACATTGAAATAACTTTAAAATTATAACGATTGATAGGCCACCATTTTTTTTGTTTTAAAAAAGTAGTATTTGTAGTTGAATTGTAAATTAATATAATATGAATTAGAATTTACCTATACGGAATACGTATGTACTAACTGACTAATACAAATTTACATACTGGAAATCAATACAATAGAGGGTCGTAAAGTTAAAGGCCCAGAAAACAGAAAATTCTTTACTCAGGTAGTAAATATTTTATTTCAATTGTAAACTAACCTATTATAAATAATATATCGACTATAAAATAAGATTTACATAATATAAATTAGAAAACGGGGAACAACGTGATTAGATTATGGTAAGTGGAGCGAGGCGATTAGGAAACGGGAAAAATTGATTTCTGTGATTAAGAAATTGGAAAAGCAGAGATTACTGAAGCAGTAATTCAACCTTTGTGTAAATTACAGCATGTCTGTTTCTGCGACAGAAAAGAAAAAACCTCAAAAATGACAAGTATTATAATCTAATTGATGTAGTATGCAGTATGGTCGGTTTCAGAGTATACACGAAATTAGTTCTTTAAGTATTGAAAATACGAGAAAGTTCTCTATACGAAAGTTTAATATGATGGAAAAATTTAATAAAATACTTGAATTTTTATTAGGCTATTATTTGCAGAAATTTCAATATCAAAGTAGTTATTTCGGACAGAACCATCTATTTTCATTATTACTTCAATATTAATAATTATTGGAAATACACTCTTTCCTTTAATACTAAATCTCTAGAATATTATAGTTAGAGAAATTATAATGTGTATATCCTTAAATGAGTCATGTTGTAGACTGTACAATCTATTTTTCTGTTACAAATTTTAGAGAAAAATAGTAAGTAGAAATTAAGATAAATTATTAGGATTACTGCTGCGATTATAAAATCCTAAGAATCAAATTAAAATTAAATTAAAGTTACTATTACCTTCAAGCTATTATTTGAAAGACCTTGTGATTAAAATATCAATCGCGTAATAGCAACTATCATTGAATTAATATGCACTTTGAATTTGTTGTTATCAATGAACCTGACAATATTACGTACTTTCAAATTCTACAAGCACTTTACTTCAAGAAATTCGAGTGTTTATTCAGTGTAAACTGCTACTGTTAAAGCGAAACCGGAACTAGTGGTCGTCACATAAGCCTGAAATTTATCTTTTATGGTCCACCATCGAGCAGATGGCAGACGAGGTCTGATCATGCTTGGAATATTCTCCTGACAAATATTCTACTGACTGCGATACCAAACCGTGAAAAACTTTAATTGCACGTAAGCAAACATAACATTCATAACAGTAAAGTTGATGTTAAAAGAACGACGTGATTTTTTTTAAATAAACATCTGATTGCCTTAACATTGCAATCCTTTTGTGCAGTAATTTTGTGATGCTATTCATTCGCGGAATTGAAAAATTAAGTTGTTGGTATATATATAAAACTGCCATTTCAAATATGGAAGTTTGAAAATAAATATTGGAATATCTTTGAAACTGTGGATGCTACTAAAAAATGTTTCAGACAAAAGTTGAATAATCTCTTCACCATAATTAAAGGTATTTTCATATTACTCGCGATTGACAATTTCATATGTGTCTACCTAATCTTTGATATACACATATGTAATCTTGTAATATTATTTTTGGCACTGCAAATGAGAATTATATACATGGAATACAATTGAGGATAGTTTGTTTTAGCTATGTAGATCAAGTGAATCTCAAGAAGTTAAATTACATCGTCAGCTTTTCAGCTTTTTTTTTGTAATCGAGTGCAGGTAGAATGATAGAATGAATCTCCACAATGAATCGGAAATAATTGATGTCAGTACGTAATTTATATAATATGTTTAACGAATTTGAAATATGGTAAAAAGGAGTGATCGAAAAACTTAAAAGAAAACGTAGTAATTCAAATTATTAATCGTTTATTGATAATGCTGCTACTAAATAAGCATAAGAAGATTTTACTGTTATTTAAAGTAGCAGTATTTAATATCTTCAACCTTTTTTTTTAACTTGTTCCATCAGTAGCAAATGACTAAGACCGGTTTTCTTAAATATATTGTAGTCAATGTTAAAAACTGAGATAGTAAACAAATTAAGAAACTGTTAGTTAAATATTAATTTACCAATTAAGACAGTCTACATTTTTTTGCAGCGTTTTCGCTATTCAAAGATAGGTAGCTTGCATTAATGTTGAACACGCCTTAAGAAGAGCAGTGTCCTTGACCTCCAATGATACCACTTCATCTACCATGAAACGACCTCAATAACTCTCCCCATGGCGTTTAAACGGCCTTGAACTTCAATAACACAAGCTTGAGGACAATTTATAACGTATCAATTCATATTATCCCCTAAAATTACAACTAGAATATTCTTTTAAAGCTAACATACCTAATTAAATTACACAAGTTGTTGCATAAATAATTATCCGTTTTTATTAAAAAAAAAGAAGTAAAAAAGTTACCTTGAAGTTTTTAAATTCAATCGTATGTGTTCAATTTTTCAACCGATGCAACTTGACGTTTCTTACAAAAAAAAATACCAAGCTATTTGTAGCAAAAAATCGTTACTTTCGAAGATGTTTTAAATTTTCTTTCGACTTCTATATAATCTTCATTGATATAAAAATTCTTTCACTATTGAGTTTAATCTTCTTCAATTTTACTGTTAATCTTTTATTGTTTATGTGGATGTTTAACAATATACTTTTTTTATAACTCTTCGATGTCTTCAACTCCACGTTATTTTTCGAGATTTTTTTTTATAAAATACACTTCACTTCTACTTTTAGAGGTGCTCGAGTGACGTACGTGATAAGTTTAGTTAAACACTTTGCGTATGCACGTGGATTGCACGTACGATTATGACATACTGACAACTCAAGAATTCTTCTACGCGGAAGAAAAATTCAGATTCTTGAATGAAAATGTTAATATGTAAGCGAACTCTTCGAGGATAAAGAAGAGACAATTACAATAAGTTAATGGAGTTGTAAATAATAAAAGATAAGCTTAATATAATTCTCCTATGACAGCTTTTCAATATCATTCCTTCGAAATTGTGTAACATTTATTCAGAGACAAAGAAGATATTTTTCGAGGAATTAGATATTAAGTGAAGAACATATAAAAATTGACGAGGATTATATTCTGTGCCCTAATTCAGAATCTATAAAATATGAAACATATGTATGCCATACTTTAATTTAATAGAATTATGTAGTAATGCATTCTATAAAAGTCTGCTATCATCGTAAATCAACATTAAAATGAATGAAAGGAATCATCAATTGAAAAAATGAAATGAAAATGACAATTGAAAAATGAAAATGAAAGGATCATCATCAGGAAGGATTAATTGTATACAACTAATTTACAAATTTTACAAAAACAGTGCTTCAACCTATTCAATATAAGTACCATTTAGTAATACCTTACAATTCTCCTAATTATTTAAAGCAGAAAAGCTCTTAAGTAGTAGGTAAAAGTCTATAGGCTGCCATAAATCGGCAGACTTGCCACTCCTATTGTTTGCAGATTTGCAATGCGCAATACGGTCGAGAAAACACCTTGGCTCGTCCTTCGAAACGTTAAGAAGGTAGTGTAAACGCTGTTCATCAACCTAGACCTGATGAGGCATTTTCGAAATGCACTTTCCAGTTGGAATTCTTTTCTTAGTAATCAATGACGCAGTGAATTCTTTGGGTCCATGGTTACAAAAACGTAAGAATAAGCTATAGAAAGTGAAAGAGTTAAAGAAAGAAGTGACAGTGGATGAAGACTATGAAGGCTAGAAGCCTAGAAGAAAAAAATATGAGGAAGATCTTTGGGGGGAAAGATACTAATTAAACGTGTAAATAGTACAGAATAGTTTCTCGAACAGAGATATTCAAGATGCTAAATGAACGAACCAGGAGGGATAGCAAAATCACTAAAGCTTTCAAAGAATTTATTTATAAAGAAAATTAAGAGGAAACACGAAGAAAAAGATTACAGCTAACAATGAAATATTCGTTTGAATGGGAGAAGAATTTTAAATGGAGAGATGAAGAGATTATTAAGTTTCGTGATGAAAGGGATAAATGAATAACAATCTCAACAAAGTAATTAAGGCAAAAATACAAGGCTGTTGCAAATTATAACTGAAGATATAAGACGATCTAAACTAGTAAGTCCATATGGATAACTGCATAAAGAAAAGTAACACATCAACAATGGAAATCTTTAAAATATACAGCCCATCCACATTAAACCAAATCAGACAGAAAATATAATCTTTAATTAACGTACTTATAAAAAGCTTCTCAGATTTATCCTGAGCTATCTATACATTCTTCTTAAAATAATAAATTTTATGTAATTTTCTCATTAATGAAATTTGAATGAACATCAATAAAGCACCGTATAATTTTTTAAATATCAACTATAGTGACTAACCATTTTCAAAGTACAAAATTAATCTAACATGTATTCTACTATGACAAACAAATGGGGAACAAATTCCAAGAGTCACTTCCGTCCACTGGGAGAGTTCATTGTTTTGACAGTGATAATTAATTCGTTAACGGCAATGTTCTCGATCCAATAGCTTTCCTTTTTACTGTCCTAGAAGGTTGTCGAGGGTTTTACGAAACGCCCCACCATAATGAATTTTCAGTTAAGTATGCTACACGCGTGTGGGGTTCGCTTAGTCCACGCCGCGGCTACTGAAATCTCGCGCCACTAGAAACAACACTCGTATCTTTCTTGCAGCAATCAGTTATATACTTTTCTGAGTCTATACACATTTTTTGTATGTTAACATAATTTTTCCCCTTTTTTGGAATAATCATACATTTCTAATTGATGGACTCTTGTGGGGATTGATGGAATTTTCTTCTACGTGGGTGTAAATGACAAAAATAACAATTTTGTAGTTTGAAAAGAGAAAATAGTATTTGTGTGATATCTTTATAGATAACCGGTTCTGTTAACAACTAGAAACTTTGAACGTTTAACTTGAAAGTGAGTGCATTGTTAAAGGGGTGCAAAATGGAGAAAATCGGGACAGTATCCAATTGTATGATCAAAATATAATAAATACGAATCACCTTGTGGAAGTTAAGAAGTTTTAATTCTAAATAGTAAATAATTCAATCTTAACTTAGAATTTTAAATGATTTCGATTTAAAGTCAATTTGAAATTGTTCAAGAATGCAAATTTTAAAAGCTTTGAAGTAATGAAATTGTTATGACTACAAAGTCAACGCTATTTTACATACGCACTAATGCAAAAATATACATACAAATCCTTTATTCCACTCTCAAACAAGTAAATAACTGGAATAGAAGATTGGAAAACGTTTTTAGTATAAGTGTTTCATTTGACGATAACATAAACCGTGATAAAATGTTGACATCGAACAGTGCGTTGTATCTTTATGAGACATTTGTTAATGACGTAAACGTAGAATTAGCAGAAATTCATTTGATTACGCTTAATAATTGAATAGTTTAATCTGTCGATAAAGAAGAGGAAGATGGAGCTACTTTTGTGTCTTTTGCCATTAGTATACGCCAAAATTCTAGCTAATCGTTCGGTAAGTGACAGTGACTTGATAAATACAAGTGAATGATTGTAATACTCCGAAAATGGTTCTAAAAAGTTTAGATCATCTTGAATCAAATTCATTGAAAAGGAAAGTTTCTCAGTTTTACTACTTTACTATTTTTCCCTTTGTCTCTGAAACAAATTGTCTTCTTTTGTTTCTTTTTGCTTGCTAATTATTGTAGTAAAGTTAAAACGCCTGTAGTGACAACTACAAGTTAGCAGCAATGACTCACGAAAGACTAAGTACAGTGCAGAGGGACTTTTGAAACGAGTCGTAATCGCGACCAAGCAAATATGGGACGGCGATTAAGGAAAAATGCTTAGTTACGTTCCCTTTCACGTTCAAAACCTTCTGGCAAACAAGATTTGCAGGAGGGAACTATACTTGCCTTGAGAATCCAAACATTCTATATACGCACCTTTGCTTTAGCAATAATAGTAAAATCAACTACACTATAAAATTGCTGTTTATGAAGCTGTTGTTGCAACAAATAAATAACTTAGAAATTCGAAAGTTTGCAAATTGGAATTTTAGGAAATTCAAGAGCTTGTACATTTGAAATATTGGAAATCTTGAACGTCTTTGGAAATTTAAATGCTTGGCAATTGGGAGATTTAAAAATTTGAAGGCTTGAAAATTAAAAAGTTGGAAATTAATGATTTAATGATTAATATTGCAATACTTTAATTCGTACAGTTGCCTGTTTTTTCTTTTCTAAAACTTTTAAAATTTCAAAAACAAGATTAACTCTTAATTGGTATAATGTTTTTCACAAACATAAACAGTACACTAGGGCATTGCACTCCTAAAATAAAAAATGCAACATAATTTGTAAATCTGACACTAGATAAATCTTTATGAATATTTTATTTTTAGGCAGTGCATGGAAAATTGAAGAAAACGTGGAAAATTAAACTTTTATTGTAAAATTACTTAGAAATTCTATTCTGGGGTCATGAGGGACTCCAGTATACCATTTAGGGGTTAATAATTATTTCTCTTTTACAATTAGCTAAAAGTTATTCATTGTAAAAGCACTCAATTTTCTGCTATAAATTCAACAAAATTTCCATTTAAAAAATGAATGCATTTATTTAACGTCTTCATAGTTTCCCAAAGAATTAGATATAATGTTATGTCAAAAAAATGTCATAGAAAATCATTTCTCCATTTCTTAAAGAATTATTCATATTACAGAATTCTTTTCTGCGACGTTTATTAACACGTGTGTCCAAGAAATTTCTTCATTGATCTCGCTAATTCTGTTAATGAAAAAGAAATTCTTCGCGAAGATTTGCCTTGGATCATTCTCGACATGTTCTCCGTCTTTTTAGATTAGGTAGTTACCCCTTAGTAGAGAGTTAGCAATTCTTACATTGAACTTTCTCGCGATACTTGAGAAACTGGTCCTCGATTTCTTAAGGAAGCTTGTGTATAACTGTAATTATATGGACATTCATCATGTCAGCGCAATGTCAGGAGCAACGTGATAATTATGTTATATGGCGTTTCTTCTTGACATTTTATAATCGGAAGATTGCAAAGAAGATGTTGTATTGAACGTTGTATTTTAGTACAATGCGCTGTTTTATGAACAATATTAATTTTGATGGTGGGTTGGAAGTTGAAATCCTTTCAGAAGTTCTCCGAGATAACCGTTAATTAATTTCTGCATTGAAATGTATTCGTTATAAATGTTAATTTAACCAGAATTTTATGTTTTTACTTTTATGACGATGGTTAATAATATAACATTTTTATTCTTATATGTGTAAGTTATTGTTCTTGCTTACTAATTTCATCTGAATTTTCTCTTTATCAATTATTAAATACAATTTAAAATGAGACGTCAATTTAAAGTTAGTTCAAATCAAATTCAAAACAGTTCAATTAAAAGTTTAACATCTTTAACGACTTTTTATCATTTTCTTTATAGGATACAATGATACTAATCATGCAGAAGATCCTAAAATTCCTACTATTTTTATTATCCTGTCTAGTAACGCCATTTTTAAAGCTGCAATTCTTCAAGAAGAAAAAGCGATTTCCACCAATTGGAAATCGCTTGCTATTAATCTCAGCTAGCGAAATTGCACGGAAAATTCGCAGGAAAGAGGTGAGAATAAAAACAAAATTCAGAAGTTAAATAATATAAGTTACTGGGTACGAAAACTTCAAAGTAATGTCGAAAATGGAATGATCAGAAAAATAATTACGATTATAATACAATATAATAGTAAATTGTGTATGAGAAATAGTAAACGTATTTTTGTAGATTACCAGTGAAGAAGTGGTTAGAGTTTACATACAAAGATGTAAAGATGTGAATCCTATACTAAATGCTATCGTCGAGTCGCGTTTTGACGCCGCCATTGAAGAGGCACGCAAAGTGGACGAGTTTTTATCGTGGAGTACAAAAACTGAAGAAGAATTGGCTCGAGAAATGCCTCTTCTTGGTGTTCCCATGACTGTCAAAGAAAGCATCGCTGTTGAAGGTTCTAAATTATTCTAAATGATACTAAACTGTAATTTTTTCCCCTTCACAGCAGCAATAATTAAAAGAAATTATCATCATTATCATCTATTAACAATTTAATTGACATTAACCATGGCCTTCTTTTAAAATAAAATCTTCTAACTCCGTTTCATTAATTTTTCACGATCTTTCAGCACTGATCTCCTGAATCTTTAAACTTAATCTAGTACAGAAACACATGTAAGTCAATGATTTGTCCACTCAACAGGTATTTTTGTGCAATGATACCGATTGCCGCGGATCTTGAACCCATTCGAGGCAATGCTAATGTGAAACCGGTTTTAGCGTACGGGATCGGTTTATTCGAATCAATTGCAGTGTGTAGGAGAGTTTGCAATGAAACCTTGTGTCCTACATATCTTGCATATTCTTTCTTCCACTTATTTTTCTTTCGTACTATTATTCTTTTCCTTTTCTTATATTTCAAGCAGTAATCGATAAATAGCGTAATTTTAAAATTTGTATAATAAACTTCTTTTTATCCTTATTCTTTTACTTTTAAAAACCTGTACTGACAATAGAAGGATCAAAGCTTCCGTTTGGTTTTCTTAAGTACGCCTCTTTTATACTTCAAAAGATGTCACTGAATATATCAATCAGTTTTTGTTAATTATTATTATTGTATTTTCAAAATTAAAATGTTACGAATAATTACAATTATTCTGAATAAAAATTATAACATTTCCAATCCGATAATGGGCTATTTTAACCCGAATAATCTTGTTAGTGTTAAATGAAGTTTCAGAGTAAAGATATTTAGTATTGATTTTAGTATCGGCAATCAACGATTTCTTTATACGTGCAACGAAGTTATAAGAAATATCTGATGTTAAATTTACTAACTCTAATGATTAGCCTAGTCAGTATGGGGCTCTTATTTACGTACTTCTAATATTCATTTGTCGTATTTGTCAGCTAATTGTTTCCTTTGTCTCCAATGTGGACTTAATCATCCCGCATTATGACTACTCCTTTGTTTGATCGTTACTCAAGAGAGAATTATATTCTTCTTATCTGTTTGTTCTTATTTAACATATTGCGTATATTTGTAGAAACTGTGAAATCTAGATTCACCTGTTAATCTCAATAATAATAATTACAAAGCAACGCTTTTAAAATTCTGCGTACCTGCACACATCAAGATTACTCATTTCAGCTTCGCTAATCTTTTTTCCAATCTTCCTTTCATTTTCACTGGTATACCAAATGAATGTCCAGTATTCAATGATTTATTCATCTTTTTTCAATGATTCGGACATCGGCATAGTATTTTCGTAGAATTTCTTAGTAATTTACTAACAGAAGGTATCACTGAAGGTGAAAGTGAATGAAGTCTGAAGACCGACCGACTTCTTCGCTTAAAGATATGAATAATTCATGAGGAAGAAAATTAAAAGCATGTATATTTTCTTTAGGAATGTCTCATACGGTCGGCGTGAAGAAAAAGAATGCAGATAAAGCAACACAAGATGCAACAGTCGTAAGAATGGTTCGCGAGGCAGGGGCTATTATACTCCTCGTTAGTAATACTCCTGAATTATGCTTGTTCTGGGAGACCCATAATAAAGTTACTGGTTTCACTAGAAATCCTTACGATACTAATAGAGTGTCTGGTGGTTCTTCCGGGGGCGAGGTTTGTACTTTAACTTTTTTATTTATGTTACTTGTTCGAAGTAAAATATATTAGGTTCGTCAATTAATTCGGTTCCTCTTTCATAAAATTCAATATTTATTTCCTAAAGGAAAATAGAATTTTCGTATTTAAAATAATATTTATCATTTTGGATACAGTCAGTCACAAAAATCCACATACATATCCTAGATTTAAAATATCTACATATTTTAGAACATATTTTACAATAACAGAAATAGCGTGAAAATGCATAAAATATAAAATTACACGTGAAAATGATTTCTGGAGGATGCTTTATAAAGGGAGCATCGTGAATCATATGACTACAATTGTTTCTGAAAGTATAGAAGATGTTATTTTATTTAGGTTAAACAAATTGTAGAACGTCATAGATGTAACAGAAGTTTTAATAAAGTATAAACATAGTTACAACAATAAATTTTGTATACTTAAATATATATAGTAGATTTTCGAAAAGTCGCATCTTCATTTTTTGACAATCTATCTAATTTGAATTAATAAACAAATTAATGATCATAAAACTACTGAAACTCTTGTATTTTTTTACTTACTTGAAATTTAGGGATGTATGTAGACCTTTGCAACTGACTATAACTCCTTTGTATTTATATAGCAACTGAAGAGTTTTTTTTTTTTAATTTTAGCAGTTTTAAACGCATAAAAATGTCCAGACTTTTAAAGTAGAGACATTAAAACTTATACAGTAGTTCTCTACTTATAATGTATTCATTTTCCTTGCAATTTTCTTTTATCTCTTTTTTTCTATAGGCAGCTCTTTTGAGTTCTGCAGCTTCTGTTGTGAGCCTAGTGTCGGACATTGCGGGCTCAGCAAGACTTCCGGCAATGTTTTGTGGTGTTTACGGACACAAACCCACAGCTTGTGAGTCCACATATTAATATAATTCTACATAATTAATTCAACGTTTATTCTGGTAGATTTTCATAGATATGAATATAAATTTTGCAATATTATATACAATTGAACTGCATAACAGGTTTGGTGCCATGTAAGGGTCATAAACCAGATTCCAATGATATGGATTGGCCCCATTATTTTACTATAGGAACAATGGCAAGATACGCAGAGGATCTGCCACTTATGATGAAGATTATATCTCAACCACAAGAAGCTCAACATTGTTTCGATAAAAAGGTTGCAATCAACACGAATTTTTATAAAAATGAATAAGTCATTAATAATGTTAAGTAGATTGAAAAGTAATCTGATTTTTTGTTAAATGATTTAAAAATCTGGTTTAAATTTAAAATATATTTTTGAGATACGAAAATTGATCAATGAATTTTTTTGGTTCAAGTCAATATGAAAAAATTGAAAGATTTGGTGATTCAAGTGTTTGAATGTTTAAGAATTTGAAGATTCTACAATGTTGAAAATTGGATGTTTAGAAATTGCAAGAGTCTGAAATTACAAAGGTTTGAGAATCCTAAAATGTGGAAATTCAAAAGTCTGTAGATTCAGTTGGAAATTTCAAAGACTAGAAAAGTGAATTATTCATTGGTATACCTATTACAATTGAAATCAATGAACTATTATTTTCTTAAAATTTAATTGATGTCTAATCAAAATTTGTGGGTATAGGTCAGTCTGAAGAACATGAAGTTTTTTTACTTGGAAGATTGCTGCGGGATAACGAATTCCATAGATAAGGAGATGAAAAAAGCAATCCAGAGGCTAAGAACGCATATCGAAACAACATATGGTCTTAACGTGCAAAGGGTTTGTAATAATTACAATTATATTAAATGCCTCGTGTGAGAATAAATAAATTCTTCAGAATGAAAATATAAAATTCTAGGCATGTTTGAGTGATATGAAATTTGCGTTCGACATAGCGACGCATCTTATGTTAAAAATGGACGTTGAAGGAATTACAGAAGAAGTCAAATCTGTTGTAAGTTTCCAATTTTAATTATTATTCAGTTAATAATATTTAAGTTATTTATTATATTAACTGTTAGATTGATAGATTTAATAAAGATTCATTATTTATTTAGAGGTCAAGTAAAATTCTGCTCGAATTACTGAAATATCTTTTCTTCGCATCAAATCACACATTGCCAACAATCTGTTTTGGTGTAACAAAATGGGTTTTCAATAAATTTCCAGAAAGTTTTCGTCGTAAAATGGTTGACAAAAAGACGTCACTAAAGAAACAGTTTGAGGTAAAATTGGAAAGCATAAATACGCAAACTTATAAAAGTGAATAAAGTTTAGCTCGATTATTAGTAACATTTAATATATTATAGAATAAGACTAATAAGTAAACTGCAGATTTGTATACATTTATGAAGAATTTAAACATGCAAAAATACGCAGAATGTACATAATACGCCAAAACTATATGAAATATTCGAAATACAATAGAAATTATAACATTTGGGGGTTAAAGTAACCCATTATTCAAGTCCCATCCTTTCAATATTATTTATGAAGATACGAATGTGCATAAAATCCGCAGTCTACTTATAAAGATAGACTTTTTAAGATATAAATTGCTTTTTAATTGTAGGAGCTTTTAGGCGACAATGGCGTACTGCTCTATCCATCCTTTGTATCAGCAAGTCATTATAAGTATCAATCTTATACGAAAGTCGCTAATTTCACTTATATGATGATTTATAATGCACTTGGAATTCCTGCGACTCAGTGTCCAATGGGACTGAACAAAAGGGGGTTGCCTATTGGGCTTCAAGTATGTATACAAATTATTAAGTTGGTACATAACATATTAGCGATCACGAATCTCGAGAAACCAAGGTTTTTTAGAGATTTAAAGAATTAGAAATTTGAGACTTTAAAATACGAATTCGTGGGCTTGAAAATTTGAAAGTTGAGATACTCGAAGGCTTGGAAATTGGAAGGCCTGTAAACTCAGAGACCTGGATACTTAAAACTTTGAAAATTATAAGAATTCTTGAAAGGTTGAAAACTGAAAATGCGAAGTTTCGAAATTCAAAGATTTGAAAATTCGCAGGCTTGGAAATTTCGAAGTTTGAAAAGCCGAACATATAGAATTGTTCCAATTAAATGAAATAATTTGAAAGCAAAAACCACTATTTTTAAAACTTTCCTACCCAAAACGAAAATTTCATATGTACGTACCAACCTAACAATATGCAAGACTATTATTCAAAATGATTCAAATGCTCAAAGCATCTAAAATCTTTAAATTTGATATTCGAAATAATGTCCGTAGACAGTTTCACAATGATTTCAAATAATTGCCCAAGCATTTAGCTTAAATAATGTTCAAACTTTGATTTTTTATTGATTTGTGCAGGTAGTTGCAAATGCAGGAAATGATCACCTTACCATTGCTGTAGCTCAAGAAATTGAGAGAGCTTTTGGAGGCTGGCAGCAACCACCAACAACCGAACTAGTAGTTTGATCTCTCTGTATTTAAGTAATAGAAGCCCAAATAATACTATAAAATGAAAATCCAGTCATAAGATCTTCCGCACAGTATCAGTGAATGAACTACTGCAAGAAACATACTTGTTTTGTGACTATTACTAGTCACATTTACTGAATACTAATTACGAAATAGAAGGGTCCACATAAAGGACGTTCCACAAACATTTAGCGATGTAAACTACTACAGCATATAACTGTAAAGTATATGAAGATGAATAATTCATTGCAAATCGAAGAAGAAAATTCTTTGACTTCGTTACAAAAATAAGTTTCCATCTCACAGAGAAAGTTTCGCACAAAATAGAACAAAATCGCAGCTAATAAAACTTTTATTTTAGCCTAGTAAATGAATTTTAACATTAGAATTACCGACGATTAAAGTACCAAGGTAATTAAGAAGATATTTGCAACGATATAAAAAATCTTCAAAAATGTAAAATTATAACATTTTTATAAGAAGCAATAAATGGGTCATTTTAACCATCTTGGTAGTTCTAATGTTAAAGATGCTTGTCAAAGAAAGAGATAATATTATGCAATCTTTATATATTTGTATATATATGTATATATATGTGTGTGTATATATATTAGATGTACCAATAAATATTCCACTTCTTATGTTTGGCTTAGCATTTAATTTATACAAGATTAGGTTCTTATTTGATCTTAAACAAAATTGCTGTTACTTATTACATTTTTCGGGCAAGCTATAAATTCCTATTTGAGCAGAAGCTTGTTCTTCGGATAAAATAAATTCATCCAGCTATTTAAAAATAGTGGATTACTTATTACTACACCTAATATATAAATTGTATATATAAATATATATATATGTGTATTGTATTATTTAATGATTTGATTCTATAAGAATCGTAATCAGTATCTTACGAATATTTCAAATGGAATGCTCAAAATTAAGAAAATTTCAAGCCCTATAGTAACTGAGAAGCATATTTCAATATGTTAATACAGACATGATAAAAATGTATCTTTTACCAACATTTTTAACAAGTAGTTTTCTACAACATTATAAGAAATCATTGACTAAATTTTGTGTTTCTAATAAGAGGTATTATTTTTAGTACGACGTAACGGTGTTATTCTGTTTGTACATACAAATAAAAATTGTTAAATAAATGTTTAATTTCAATTTAATTACCTTCGTTAAAAATACCATTTAAAAATGATAAAAGCAAGATGAATTTTATTGAAAAGAGCCGTACTACTTGTTGAACAAATAGCAAATCATTAAAATACTCGCCAGTCGATTCAATTACTAAACGTATTTGAAGCAGCCTTTAGAATAGCTAAGTGCTAATTATCATCTATCATAGCGTCACAAAAAAACGACGAAAGTGACGTATCTAGTCAAGCATGTACTACTCTCAATATGCATTAATAAGTATTCATAGCGATTGTATTATCACAGACATCAGCAGTGCGATTAATAAAATATTCGCATGAATTGAATTTTATATATCTTTTGCTTCTTATTATCTACATTGGTTTCTATTGAGATTACATCTCTATGTACCGTCAATTACTACTCTTAATCTATTACATTATCATACAAAATTGCTTTAAGTTATACAATACAAAGATTATTGCGATTAAATTCAATTAGCGATATTTTAATCTTGCAAGTATATAGCTGAATCTCACATTTAATTTGAATATACAGTTGATAAATTTTTTAATAATTAAGTACATATAATATCTATCAATTCCATAAAAATTGTAAATATTGCTTTCATTGATTAACTGATCATTACTTTGTACATTTTAGTAATATTCTATATGCTGATATTATAAGTGAATGTAGTATCCAATTATTTATAAGTAATACTAACTCGTATATTGTAATTTAAATCTTGCAATAAAAAACAGATAAAACTTTTATAATAATTAATTATTTATTATTCAAATTTATCAATCAATGTTCCTCCAAAAAATCTACTGTTTTGAATATTAATTTTTTGCCTAAAATACCTGTAGGTACTACATAAATTAATTTTTCCTAAATGTATATGTGTATAATACGTTCATTACCAGCGTTACATATATGTGACGCACCGATTTCATTATCACACATTGGAAAATTATATTTCCCACATATTTCACACGTGTGACACATTGTGAAGCTATTCTATTATATTCTATTACATTCACACTTATTAGATTTTAATCGTATATAAGTAAAAAATCTGCATTATGTTTTAGAAGAATTAAAAAAATAACGCCTTTGGTGAGGGTTGTCTCTGCACAGTAGCAAACGTGTTAACATTCTAAGCCTATTTATTTTCGATAAACCTTCTAACATTTCCAACATATATTTTTTTACAAAGTAATCAAAATATCTTAGTTAAAATAAAAAAAATGTACATTGCTGGGATCATAAAAGAAGGAGTAGAAAATATACTATAATTCACCTCAAATTAAGCATTCCTCTTAAGCAACCATCCGAAACGATTCGATCGAACTGTCTTGGTTTATTGAACCAAGACAACTTAATGTCCACACAGAGGAAGTGGAGGAATGCCAGCCAAACCACCCTCGAGAACGCGTTCCATTACGATTATATTTACGAGCGATGTGGTACCGCGTCTCTCAGTATCGTTTGAGAGTTCGTGGGTAAAGGAAGGTGAACAGTGGCAACTAAATTCGGAATTACAGTAGTAAATTTGAAATACGTACCGAACAAATCGATAATCGAGATTGAAATGTACAGCAAAAATCGGTGTGTGATCTCTGAATTAATTATTTTAGAAGTTTAATGTTGTTAAATTTCAAATTTCGTCGAGGAATTGGAAAGCATAATCCATTTTAGGCCTTTTATTTGGAAGAAGAAACAACAGATAAGGTAAGATAAAAGTTTAAAAGTGTAAGTTTGCTTTATACGAAGTTTACATTTTATATTTTAAACATATTTTTTGATCATCAAGAACTTTAGTTTTAAAAATATTTAATATCGTGTGAAGCATGGATGAAATTTTCCAGAGTATAAGCGGATATTATTACCAAAACTGTAAATAAAAGAATTGTTGTAAATTCTTTTTAACACCAAAACAGCAATTTTAACTTTCTTGGGAATCACATTACAAATGCGAGAACTTATTTTGCCAGATGGTTACATTCCGAATTAAAATTTTGTTGTTACAGAATTCTTTTTTAGTCCCAAACTTGAACCATTCAAGCTAGATTTAGAAATTATTTTTTGCTAAGTGACTTGTGACGTCTATGTTAGAATTTAATGTTAAAGAATGCCAATAATTTCAAATACCCAAAATACCGAATAATCTAAAAAGTTGAGTAGCTTTAAAGGGATAAAAAAACAGTTCAAGTAATCGTAAGAAGTGATAAATTCTGCTTTACGTAACGAACTGATAATTTCTTTACTCAGAGTTGATTGCCAACTTCAGTGGCTATTGATGAAAGCATTGTTCCATTAACAAAATCAACATACGATTATTCTAATCGCTAGACATGTTTTTCTTCTTGAAGGTTAACCATACTATTATTCTCTTCTATAAACTCATATATACTCAAAAGATTTTTTTAAATAATTGAAGAAATATGTAAATTTATGCAACAGATAACAATATGATTGCAAATCAATTACACTATTTTCTTGTCTTAAAACCAGCATAATTGGATTCAGATTCTGAATCTAATTAAATTAATAAACTATAGACACACGTCATTAAATACTGTTGTCTATCAAATACTAAATATGCTAATCGTTGAAGCCCGAAAATATTTTTCTAAATGATCGAATAATTTATTGCATAAATCGTTACAGTCGGTTACAATTAGTGATGGGAGTGAGGCATGTTTGATACCATTCATACGTTTATGTTTAGAATTGATATCTACGTATCAATCTCACGTACAATAAGTTTGCAAATGATTTAAGATGTATTGAAAGAATTAACTATCGTATGGATACGTATCAGTTGTATTATATTTGATACCTATTTAAATATAATTACGAAAGCGCGAATACGATTCAAACAAAATCTCTAATATGAAACACGTAATAACATAAACCAGCGATAATCAATCTTTTAGCCTCTACTGTCGATTATATTACTTCTATCATACTTATTATTTATGCTGAAATTCGCCGATCTTTTCGACAATTAATTCACAGATTCGTGTTGCTGTGAACGAGAAAATTATTTTATTTTGACTATTGAAATTAGTTAAATAATTACAGCATGCATGCAATATGCGGCGTACGTGCAGCAAATTCACCATCAGTGATCTACATTTTCTTATTGATATCTTCATAAATATCACATCATTGTTTTGAATCGATACTGTATAAGACGATCATATGGATCATATTTTAGCAATACCAATTACAAATTATTTTGATACGCGTTTGATACCGTATCAGGATATTCGGGAATTGATATGTATTGGTATTCATAAGTATGTTCTGAATTTATCTCACCACTAATTACAATGCAATTACGAAGACCATTGTCTAATTATTACTCGAATAATATGTCGATTATACAAATGATCATTTGAGCTTTCATATTTTCAAGGTACATATAATGAATTTTATATATCTCTAATGACCATCTTTGAAAAATTGTTCGATGCAGCTGCACATGCGAACGTTAATTACTTTCCGAAACATCCTTCGTCCAACTTTCTCCGACGTATATGTAGGTACAGTTTACACGTAAACGCAATTTCCCTGTTTTCAACCGGTTCCACTGAAAATTTTCCGTTTCGTTCAATGAATATTAATGTAAAAATGTGAAAACATGATGACTTTCCTTCTTATTTACGGAAATGAGGAAAACCAGTAGGTCTCTCATTGTAAGTTAATGTAAATCGAGAATTTTGTTTACAAAGTATTTTTCCCAGCGAATTATATATATTACTTACAATCTCTTAATTTTTAATTGTTTAATTTTTACAATTTTAATTGCAAAGTTAAAAAATGATGAATAACAAATATTAAAAATTGGTAAGTAAAGTGATAAACGATATTGATAAATTTATTGTAAAAAGATATTTATAATAAAAAAATAATAATAATGAGCTAAATATGACAATGAAATCATTTTTAATTTATTAGTGTGGAATATTTGAATGGAAATATAACGAAATTCATCTGTGTAATCGAATATTCTATTCTTCAACATAAGAAGTGAGCATTGTATTGTAATGTGTTTTCTATTTCTAGGACATTAATTACATACGATTCAAAGTTTTCCACCGAATTGAATGGATATTGGCGTAGAACGTGATAGCCTTATTAAAGTTTTCCTTCGCTTTGCAGAAGGTTTCGGTTACGGGAACCATTAATTTATACGCGGATTGTATTCAAATCATAAAATATTCCTAATGTTGTCTCATGCTACTTAACGACCAAGCAATAAAATAAAATGAAGTTAACCTTTAATGCAATTTTGCTTTTAAAAAAGAGCAATAACAGTCTCTTTCGTAAAAAGTGAAATGATTTTTTTTAAAAGCTTGATATGAATTCTTCACCAAAAAATTTTTACTTTTCTGAACATTTTTTGAAAAACAAGAAAATTTAATGAAGAAAATAAAAAATCCAAAAAAATTGTACAGTAGACCGTATAGTAGAATTAACACCTACTTTTATATTACGTTTCTAAAATTTATATTTCGCACCATTTACTTTTATATTACGTTTCTGAAAAAACTGCTACACTCATCAAAATTACGCAAAAACAGCAATAAATATTTCCAAGACATTACTATATATTTATTGACCAATAGAAACATACTTACGATAGCCACATAAAGTAAGGCCAAAGTCTAACAAAAAATTAAATATTTATTGTAAGTAATTGTTATTATGTAATTAAACGTGTATATTTACACGTTCGAATGTAATGAATTAAAGTTCTTATTATCCTTTCTTTCTCCTTTCGATTTGAAAGGAAAGCGCCAAACTTCCACGTACATACACATACAGTACATGAAATGTCGCAAGCGTCCCAGAATTTAGACTGAACGCATCGTTTCACCGAATTAACGCGTACTTGTTTCTTTATAGGGTAACTAAAGTCGTTCTAAATTAACCGATGTGGTTAAAAGCTATAATTGAAATCAACTAAACCGGTTTTTGCATCACACATTTACTTGCAACTGTATTTTGCACTTTTCCAAAAGTTGAAACCGATATTTTTTTATGATTTTACCAATTTTTAAAATATACAACTTCTGGTTGTCCATACTACTAAAATCTCTAAAAAAATTCCAAACGATAATTTCTCTAATTGGCATACTTTTTACAGTGCTTAATGATATAAAGTTTTGGCACAAGTATTTCCTAAACACTCTACCACGTCGTATAAATTGTACAAATTGGTCGTCTATGCACGAACAGGAAATAGACCTCCAACGAAGTCAAATAACAACGTTGCGTTCCAATTTCACGGATCGTGATAAGAAACTAAATTGTAGATGATCATATGCCCTCGGGTATCTGCATACCCATTCAGGGAGTATAAATGAAAAAAATATAATAAGGTGCAAGAATAATAGAAACAGAAAACTAAATCCAATACGTAAGGAACTGCAGACTACACAAAATTATATTAATATAAAATAATTTAAAGAAGAATAAATTATAGAAACTACCAAAATACTTTAAAATCTTAATAGGAAAACATATTTTTCATTTACCTATATTCTTCAAGTTAGTTATACTTTACTTATACTTGAAACTTCAACCATTTTTCGAAGGCTTCCGACCATCACAATCAGTAGACTGTAACTGTTTGTGCAGCTAATGTATTAGATCTTTATTCACTTATTTACTTTTATAATAAATATAGGTGGTTAATAACTAACAAATGCTTACAGTATGAAACAAATTTATATTTAGGTCCCACCTTTTCATTATTTTCGCTAAAAGTATGAACTTGTACAAATATTCACATGCCGTACCCATAGCATCATTACAAAACAACTTAGTAACATTCGCAACAAGGATCAATCTTCTTTTTCTTTTTCTTTCACGTTCTTTCCACTTAATTTACAAATTTCTTCCATCAACATTCATCCTGAACAACAAAGTCAACGATCCATATTAAACAAGCTGTCCTGTATTCTCCTCACGATCCACACAACTAATTTACGCGATCGTTCGTTGCAATCCATGTATAAGTATGCTATTGTTATACTGGATTCGGTTAGTATACACACATACACACACAAAAGTTATGATGTTCCATCGCTCCAACCGTAGCATGGAATGGCAGGATACGATCGTTCAGGAACGATACAACATCCTACGCGGTGAAAATGCGAATCACCAGGTAACAGAGAAACTGCCGATTTAAAGGCACAATCGGATCAGAGAATGCGCACCAAGTAGGTTAATGAGTGATAATCAAAGGAGACCCAGAGGCAACAGCAAACATGCGAAAATATCGTTTATAGAAACGAGACGTTGCGTTCTCTTCATTGCTACGTTTTCTTAACGTCCTCTTCATGGATCGTTTGCGTTTACGCAAATATCAATACTACCTCTGTGACTTCACTCTATGTCAATAACTTAACTCTCACCTCCTTGAGAGAGTCTTTAAATTAAGGTTTACTGGGGGCGTCCTTAGAAAATAAAGTATTTTATAGGGTCTATGCAAATTAGAAATATTTACGAATAAAAAAATTAAAGAGTTTCCACAGATAACAGACTCTTAAAAATGTCTTTATAAATTAGAAATTCTTAAAATCCAATATAAGTTGGGCACTTTTAAATATTCTCGTAGATTGAGAATTCTAAAAGTTATTATTAAGAGTTTCTGCAGAATGTTTCTTTAGCTTCAAAATCTTATTTTATACTTATGTTCGAGGAAATCTTAAATATAATTTATATTAGAAATTTTTATATTATAAATCCTTAAGAAACTCCAGGAATTAAAATTTCCTATAATTGCTTACAGCTATAAGATCTACTATGAAGTTTTACTTGGGACACAAGCTTTACTTAATAGATTCACCTCTCGTTTCAGGAAAAATGGGAGTAATAATTGCCGATATAGTAAGAATAATTTTTTTCGCGCTAGATTGGATTCTTCATCCCATACTCATGCTTATGAACATTAAGAAACCGCCGAGTATACCTCCAATTAAGAATCCTCTATTAAAGCTAAGCGCAACTACATTGGCCAAGAAGATCAGAGATGGAGAAGTAACTTACTATTACAGAAATTACTTTATCTTTAGTTCCTGAGTCTACTTCTTTCTTTCTTTCTATTCTTCTCTCCCATTATCTCCATATTTTTTTACTAACATTTTAACAAAATTCTGCATGTATTTTTGTTTTAAAAAAGAAGAAACTTTTGTAGCACTAATAGCCACATAGTTTGTAATTCTGCTATATTGCGAAAAGCTTTCTAGCCAAACGATAGTGGAAGCATATATCGAACGTATTAAGGAAGTGAACCCTTTCCTGAACGCAGTGGTAGAGGACCGGTTTGAGGAGGCTCTAAAGGAGGCAAAACTATGCGATGATAAGTTGAAGAACGGAGAAATCATTACCTTAAAGCTACAAACAGAGAAGCCGCTTTATGGTGTGCCAGTTAGCATCAAAGAAAACTGCTCTGTCAACGGTAATATTTCCAGGAATATTTGTTAGAACTCTATCATTACACATTACTATAGTGAACTTGAATACTATGCAAATGATGTTTTTATTAGTATTATGTAAAAAAATTATGCAAAGCGTAATGATCCGCAAAAAACTTGTTTTTAATTGTGAGACTAATCATTCTTAATAGCTTTATTTACTACATAGTAAATGCCGCTCCTCAATAACATCTTATTTCAAGTAAGGTTGTAATCGTTAAAATTTCAATAATTAACTTATGTTAGTGTGGCGTCAAAGGACACTGCAACCATGAGGTATCGCGGAGTCGTAAATTCCGCTACACTTTCGCGACAATACCTCGATGACGCGGTTTACTCCTACTTAAAGGAATGAAAACCTGGTTGTGATTTTAATATATAATAATTTATTCAAGTGTTGAAATTTACAAATATGGTTGCCGATGAATGATTTCGCTTGATCGGGTAAAGATGTATAGTGAAACGAATACTCCGCAATCTCGATGGCCAGCTTGTATGGTCGAATCGATTTGTTGGAGGTTAGCTGAAAATTGCTGAAGAATATTGAAGAATACTCAAGAATGCAGACTACTCAGGAATACAGGGGTTACTCAAGAATACAGACAGAAAATGCGCGTGACTCTATATTTATGTTATTCGGAAACACAAGGTTTGAGATAATTGGTTGTGATAATTGGGAAAGGAAAATTTTGAGGATTTCCATGATTGGCTGGTCAAAAAATTAAAACCAGCCCCCCACGAGTGTAGGAGTGGGAAGGCGCGGTGGTGCGCAAGAAGGGGTGCTCTCGGAGTGCGCCGAGAAGGGGATGCAAGGGCCCGGTGTTGGGCAGGTAAGCTGGAATTGTGGTGCACGATGTCTCATTGTCCAGAAAAGCAAGGAAACGACCTTACAGCTGTATTTCGACAGACACAGAACAAGACCTAAATGAGGTGCTTACAATTCGTGTCGTCGACAGCATTGTCGTTCTTATGGTTCAAAAAAAGCAATATCGGAGCTTATAGCAATAAACTAATTCGATTATCCAGGGTGGGATAATCCTGTTAGGTTTTCGAATGTAAATGTTTCTATTGAAGCTAAAAATCCGTCTTAAGGACGGAGCAGTTAGGATGATTAAAATATATTGAATCAGCTGATTCTCACTTTGAATAAGAATTTTTATTTCGAGATGAAAATTAACTTACTGACAATATTTATTTTCAAAAGCGACATTTATTATGTAACAGCCTAATAGTATCATGAGAATTCCATTGCACAAAAACAATTATTAACACGACTTGCTTTTTTTAATTAGGAATGAGTTATACTGGATGTAGCGTACTAAGGAAAGGAGCTAGAGCTACGGAGGATGGAGGTGCAGTAAAATTGTTAAAAGACGCTGGGGCCATCCCTTTAGTGGTCACTAACACTTCAGAATTGTGTGCAGCTATACACGCAAAAAATAAACTGTTTGGCTCCACAATGAATCCATATGATAGGAGAAAATCGCCAGGAGGCTCATCTGGGGGCGAGGTAACAATTCCACTCATGTAGCTTACACGCATTTGTGGTACTTCAAAACTTCTGCGTGTCTTACGTCAACAATCTTACGCAAAGAGACGACATGAAATATGACTCATAAATTATAAGAAATACCAAAGTGAATGTGTAGCAAGTTTGTAGACAGTCAGGAATTTCAATCTCGCATTTATCTATCTACCTTAAAGGTTTGTCCATTTTTCATTTTAGGGTGCGCTAATTGGTGCAGGAGGATCTGTGCTCGGTATCGGGTCAGATTTCGTCGGCTCTATAAGAATTCCAGCTCTCTTCAATGGTATTTTTGGTCACAAGCCTACCACAGGTATTATATATGCATATAGCATTCATAAATTAGGTGAATTTATTCAGCAACAATCGTTTGACTATTATTATAGATGATACCTTAATTAATTTTAATCAGTGTATAGTCGTCGTGAATAAATAGTGTGGTCGTAGGATTGTTTGGAAAGGACGGAGCAGGTACCTTTACATACTATCAGTACCAGTAATCAATGCGTATTTGTTACAAATTTTACATCCGTGTTCTCGCATCGAGTGCTCTACACAGATGGTTCGAAAAGACAACCCATCTGGATAGGCTAACTGAATGCGTACAGAACACAGTGCAATATCACTTGCGCAATAAGAGTTAACAGGGCACATACACGTACTACGCTATGAGTCACTTTCTTTAGAATGGTATCAGAACAGTCAGGATACTACCAACGCACCAAAGTATCACATTTAACCAACGGCTTTTAACCACTACCGCCCGAGTCCAACACTAATCACTAAACCGTGGGAAGCCCTACTTCGGGACTTGTCTGGATCTCGGGGACCTTAATACTCCCTGAAGAGCCCAGCAAGAATCAGGAGAAGTTCGAAAACTTTTCAACTTGCAAGATCTTCCTGCGAGTAGCAAATCCTGCTTAATTTTATATTTGGAAACGAAATGGATCTGGATGCACATAGAGGATATCACAAGATTTTTAACAGAATGCCAGGGAATAGTTATTAAAACGCGATGAAATTATTAAATGACAAGACAGTAGTGCAATAACAATGCAAAAATTTGATTAGTTAAAGACTGTATAAGTCAACGTTATGGACGAAATTTTTCGGTATTATAGGAAAGGCAGTAGAAAGGAAATATCAGTCGAGTTATCTAGGCTGATCTAGATCCTTGGGTTTCTTTAGATCTTGGGGTAGCTGAGGGTATTTGGGAATCCTTAGGAGTCCTTCAACTTTAGAATAACCCAAAAACATTGAAAATCCTTGAAATTTGAGGTAACTCAGGTGATCATTCATCTAAAAAGTCTGTATAAATGCATAAATCCGTTTAGAGAATCAGCAGCGAGATAGAATCGCTCGGTACAATAATTAACGGGCATTTTATTTCTTGGCGACCTCATGTTCTTCCAATAATGAAAATCTATTCTTTGTTCAGGTGTTGTTCCTGTTAATGGACATCTTCCCATATCCGACCATGATATTTTCCAAATGATGCTAACAATCGGACCGTTAACAAGGTGCGTGGATGATCTTTACTTGGCTATGAAAGTGTTGGGTTCCAAATCCAAGCAACCTCTACGTTTGGACGAATCAGTGGATATAAAAAATTTGAAGATTTTTTATATAGATGATGTACGTCGTTGTACCATCAAATCGGTCTCGCCAGACATAAGGGACTCGATTCATAAAGCTACGCAATATCTATCAGAGAAGGGTGTTCATGTGGAACAAGTAATAATTTTATTATTATACAAACTCTCCAATTCAAATAAAGGACTCAATTCACAAATGAGAATAATTATAGTTGTCCCAGGATTGGCTAGAAAATTCACTCGACCAAATAATAATCATGATTTCTGAAGTAGAAGTACAAAGTTTGCTAAATCCTGATAACCGAGAGGTAATTAGAGTAATTATAACACAGTAGAACTTCCCTTATCCGAACACCCCGTATTCAAATTCTGTATCCAAATAAAGTGGCTTTTAACAATGGCTATATATATTGAAAACCTTATGTGATTTAATAACCAAAAAAGGATATAAACAATGAAAATATTTAAACAGACTGGTAAGCTTCCTTATTTCTATTGAAATAAATGAAGTTCGATATAAAAAAGTGATTCTTCTACCATATGAAAGCTCTTTTATCCGAACATTTATGCCTCCCTATTATTATAGATATAGGAGGCTCTACTGTACAATGTTCTTATTTCTTGCAGGTGTTTTCAATTTTCTAGGTATAACCTGCACTATCTTTTTTGTTGTAGGAAAAGAATTCATTTTTTGAATTTACAAAGTCACTTGTTGGTTTGTCACAACATACGACATCAACCGCTTTCATACAATTACTCATTGATACGAAATTGTTTATATCGGACTCGAAGAAAAGATACTATCGAAAAAGAAGACAAGAATTTCAAAAGAAAATTAATGTACGATTAATCAATCAAATATATGTAATTTATGAACCTGCTTAAAGGAATCTGTGTTCAACGTTTCTTCACATATTGCTTACAGGATGCGCTAAAAGATAATGGTGTATTGATATTCCCCACCTTTCATTGTGCAGCACCCTTCTCACGAAAGCTATTCTTTGTATCTGCTTGCTCCGCTTATAGCGGTTTGGTTAACGTGTTCGGATTACCATCAACGCATGTACCCATGGGTTTAAATAAAGATGGACTACCAATTGGATTTCAGGTAATTAATTCATTAATCTGTGAAACTTAAAGTTTTCTTCAATTCACATGTTTGAAATTTCTATTTTTCTTCAATTTGTTTACTTCTGTATTTCAGGTGATATCCGCACATTATCAGGATCACCTATGTTTAGCAGTTGCCAAAGAATTGGAGAAAAAGTTCGGTGGTTGGATACCTCCTAATTAGAATTTTATTTCAGTTATGTTATTCGTGTACCTTCATTAATATATTTGTATAACGCGGGTATGGTTAACAGAAACTATAAACAAAGTTGCGAAAATGTGAAAATAAAAATAGAGCAAATGTTATTTATTTATAAACGTATTTGATACATACTGTTTACTTAATGAGGCTTCTCTTTTATATCCACAAAAAAGGCGTACCTACAATTCACGTTAAATGTGCAACAATGTAATTCATAAATAAGTAAAATTATTTATATATAACCGAAGACAGTTACTTCTACAGCGCTTTATATTAACCAAAGGAACCGTGACGCCTTTTCTATTGTAAAATATAAACAGTGTTTATCTATACTAAAAGTTCTTCATTTTTCTATCAACTTTAATACCATAAATTAATTTCAAAATGTGAATCAACGTATTTGGTTTCCTTCTAGCAGAAAACAGGACCAATTTAAATTTAATGAGATCTACAAATATTCTCTTTAATTACAGAATTCTCAATATAATTTTATATATATATATATATACTGATTTCGAATATTGAACAATTAGATTTATCACTTAGAAAAGATTGCTGCCACATGTAGTCAAATGTTTGAACAAAATACTGTATATACTTCACAAACGCACCGGGTATCAGACGTACACTATACGTCCACCGATCTAATCAGGAGATTAATCAACTTTATCGTGTTTTCGAAATGATTATCTTTTCCTGTTATTCAGAAAGGCACTTCTAAACTCTAGGGCACTGTGCTGTGGGTTCGATACAAAAATTCATAACATTTATAGTAAAATTATTAAATTATTTCCCGTTCGATGGAATGGTCTCATTTCTTACGATCACACGGAGGAACATATGGTTTGCCTCCATGTTTTTCCCATTCACGATTGAATTCGTGTTCCAAAACCTCAGCCCCGCGTTTCCTGGTCAACCCGGTCTCGTCTAGGCTTAATTCGCACATCTGCATATCGTCGATGCCTAATATAGAAATTAATTTTTGCAAATTAGCGCGATAAGTGTACAGATTTATTTGCTTCTTTCGAGTATAATGTTTTCAGAAGTAGATTTTTGTACAAATTAATATCTTTACAAACACAATTAAAGAAGTGGAACCTAAACAGAGTGTATAAATTTATAAAAATCCGTAGTTTGGTGATATGTAATAATAGCATAAATATAAAGTTTTGGGTGCTATTAATGATTGATTATAGTACAATTAAAATGGATTAGAGATAAATTCTTAGATTCTTACCTGCGACCAACAAAATCGGTGCCTTATCAGGATGAAGTTCCATCTGTCTTGCAACATATTGGCCATCAAAGTGAGCATACCACCAACCTCGTTTACCGGATGTGTGTGAATTGTCTTGTTGGCCGGGTGCAGCTGGTCGTACAAAGGGAATTCTAAAATATCGCTGCGAGGACTCAACTATGGATTGTTTTATTTGAGACCTTGGTGTCTTAGCAGCTGAAATGAAAATTAAAATGTGTTAATGTAGTATAAAATGTTTCATTTGTGTTTTGGAGGCGGATAAAGTAATTCGAGAGTCCTACCAGCTTCCATAATGGACTTTGGTGCCCTTTCATTTTCATCCATAGTCGTTCGCTTGCGATTTCTCGCTTTCCATGCGTGGTAAACCTTTAATCTTCGATGGAATTCATGGCGACAAGCCTATAAAACAAAATGACGTAATAGCGCACAGTTATTGTAGTTATCAAACTTTCCTTATCTTATAAAGTTTCTACAATTCTAAGTGATGTTTACCTCTAACAATTCAATATCACAAGACGTGTTTATTGCATCCCGTAATTCCGAATACTTCCACTTAGATAAGTCGTATTTTTTATTCGCCATAGCTGTCTGGTTGTTGCGCACCTGCTCCGATCTATTATTTCAAAAGAAATCAATCAATATGAATGGAACAATTTTTTACAAATTACAAACATGAGTAAATCACATTACTTGAAGTACTTATTTTTAACGCCATATATATTAAAAAAAAATCGTAGCTTTTTTAGTAATATGCATCACTCTTAAAGCTTACACATATACCAAGCATCGTACATGTCTTATTTGAAGACATGCAAATTGAACATACCATGCAAAAAGACTCGAAAATGTTACTGATCCATAAACTATAGTGTCCGAATATTTTTTATTATTAAGTAAAATATGTTAATAAATTAGTCACAAAATATTATCATGTGTTAATGTTAGTGATACGTGCAGTAAACCTCAACAAATTTTACGATACCTTGCTAGTCTGTTGTTGTTCGATGGTACTCGTACATCGGAACCGCTATATGTACATATTCAAAACAAGATCTTGTTTGTATAAAAAATTCATCGAACGATCAGCAAGATTAATTTCGTTAAACTTTGACTACATTTCATTCGAGCGATACTCATGTATTATTCACTGTTCGCTCTACTTTTCTCCAATTATTATTAAAATATAAAGATAAATTACAAACGCTTAATATTCCACGAAAGCACAGCATAATACCTTCGCACAGGTGGTGGAGAGTCTTCTACTTGTCCATTCGATTCCTGAGCCAATCTGACAGCCAATTCGTGATCTCTCCTTTCTTGTTCCAATAACTCCCGGAATTTATTTTCTTCCATTGCTTCTTTCTCCAACTGCGCCTTTAGAATCAATCAAGAATTCAATTTAATAGGAAAAGTAACTCCTTGGAGAATTCTTCAATTAAATGCTTTATACTTGAACTGCAATGAAACATGTTATCTCTATAAAGAGATAAGATACACACTTGTAGAGCTGCAGCAGTTTTTTTATCTTCTTCTTCTTGTCTTTTCTTATGCTCTTCCTCTACTTTCCTTCTCATCTCGATATCGTGTTTTTTTCTTCTATTTTCTTCCTCCTCCCTCTGCTTTCGTTCCTCCTCTTCCTTTTTCTGTTTCTCCTGCTCTAACTCCTGTTGGATCTTCCTTAATTTCGCTTGCTCCTCGGCGATCTTCTGTTGCTCCACCATATTTTGAAGCGACGCCATTTGCTTGTTCACTTGATTTACTAAATTCCCATACAAAGAATCGATTTCTACCGGTTTTATTTTCTCGCTCATCTTGATTTTCCTACTCGCCGCCTCCAAATCATCTTGTAACCTCTTTATATCGCTCATAGACTTCTCACGATTCTTCAATTGCTTCGATGTCTCTTTCATACCATCCAGCTGCGTACTCAAGTTCGTAATTTTCATTATCCCCTTTATGCGAGGACGATGTTGCTTTTTGGCTATATACATCCTCGCCGTTTTTTGCAGAATAATTAAGTGCTGTCTTCGGTAGATAATTTTATTCTTCAATTTAATTACAGATAACGCGCAGAATTGCATCTTGTTCCATCGAGATTTCAACAACCACTTTTTAACGTTAGCTACCAACCTCCTCAAGTTTTCGGGGTCCGATTTCATAATTTTGTCGAATTCAGCAAACTTTCCTGGTTTGAAGAACACTCTGGTAATTCCAAATTTGAAGTCCTTCTTATTTAATTTTAGACTGTGAAGTAAGGCTTCGCAGAAGAATCTAGGGTCCAGTTTTGCTAGTTCCGGCGGAAGATAAGATTTGTACATGTTGTACAATTCCTGGAAAGGAACTCTACTGGGATAACCGTGTTCCATAAGTTCCAAAACGGATGTCATTCCAGAACAACGAAGCTGTCCCAAAATACTGTTTCCGTCAAACTGACGAGCTACCATGTCATTGTTTGGCTTAATGCAACGAATGAAATTGGTGCCCTATAAGAGAAATTTAATACACTAATGGATCCTCGAAAGAAAGAAATAATTAAACAATTATAAAAATGTTTACATTGTTCTTTAATTTATCCATCAACTCTCCAAGTTGCGTTTTGAATTTACTACCAACACTAATGAAAGTAAGTTTTCCTTTCTGACGTGAATTATTAGCGAATTGGGTTCTAAGAAATTTATTGTTACTTTCTTGAATTAATGCTTCCAGGGATGCATGTAGAGCATCGTTGTTTTTCTCTATAAACTGGTTCTGAAAATAATAAAAGTTATCTTGTTGCGATTTTTTATAAAAAGAAAATTGGAAAGTGTTATAGAAAGTATAACGGGGATATATAGCATGTAATATACGTAGTATATTAATAATAAAAATACTTTCTACAGAGAATAAATATATGAGAATAAATAAAGTACCGTTTGATAGCAAACACCACCGGCGTAATGACGAATTACGAATCCTTCGTCGTCGCGTAATTCTCTGTGAGCTTTCAAGCGAGAAGTTCGCGGTAAAGTTATTCTGAAATGACCATTCCAAACACGATGAACTTCGCTGGTAAAGTGAGCGAAACTATGTGTTGGCAATTTCGATTCTTCGTCTAAGAGACTAAAAATTCCCATGTTTTTCGACTCAATTAAATCTGAAAATTCAACAGATAGAAAGTAGTGTTACGCCTTCAGACCATGAAATGATTAATCAATTACTCTACTCACCAATACAATCCTGATTATCTACGTAAGATATCTTCGGTACGTCAAGAGATTCTCTTGCGTAAAGATCCTGCTCGTACTTTAAGATTCTCTCATTGAAAAATTGCTGTAATTTCTCGTTACAGTAATTTATGCAAAATTGTTCGAAACTGTTGACTTTAAAGTATTCTGTAAAAAATAAACACGTGGTAAATTAGGGAAATAAAATGAGTAAAAGTAATATAAAAAATTTAATAAGTACCAAATCCTGCAATATCCAAGACACCAATGTAATAACTCGAAGCTTTGAAAGGAATACTCTTATTAATACGAGCTACAATATGATCGAATAGTTTACTATAAATTGCTTTAGCCAGAGCGTCCCTAGCATTATTGGCTTCGTAAACTTTCAGTGGTACCCTGCAAGATTAAGTCATTGATTAGCATCTTTCTTGTATTTTTTATTTACATAAACTTACATGATGACTGTTCCCTTGATGCCGCCGCGGCTTGTTTGCATTACTTTCGAAACTAAAGCTTGTCTAAGTTCCTCAGGATCAACAGCCAATAATTTTGCACTCATCAACACCGCCTTTTCGGAACTGGCACATATCTTGGAGCCGCCTTTCGTATCTTCAGGATTATCCTCAAATGTAATGTTTCCAAGATGCAACACTGCAGCTACCATTGTGTAAATTTCCATTCTTTCCGCCTCAGTTAAACCGAGTCGCGTTAAGGCCTGCATAGAAAATTTATTGAAAAAAATATTAATCATTCTTGTCCCCACAAAATATTAAAATCGTGTGTGTATATAAAAATTTTATGAATGAGATGATTGTGAATGAACATGAAAAATGCAAAAAATGAAGATGTACAGAATGATAATTAGAAAAACTATCACATTACCGTTGCCTTTTCCTATCTCGAAAAATTATCCAATAGGCAAAAAGGGCAAAATACAAAACAATTATAATTATCATTTTTTGATTAACAACTTTAACATATTTAAATGAAAAGCACTGTGTTAGCTAAAAATAGCACAGTCTTTTTATTTTACAAATACAATAGTTACAGGATTTATATTCTTTACCTGATCGATGGCATTGAATCCTTCAACGTCGTCCAGGATAGGATCGTGCAAGCTACCTTTCATACTTTGCTCGCGGCTCTTCTGCTCATCGTTCAACTTTTTCTCCGACTCCTCATTGCAAAAGTACTGCGTGCATCCGTTCTTCAGATAGTGGAAATCGTCCGGTTTCGTAATGCCAAGTTTCGCACGAAGTTGTGGAGGAGCTCCGGCGCACATCATGTAGAAAACGTGGTAGTTTCTCTCATCGGGACTTTGGAGACATACTCTCGATTTTTCCAAAAGATAATGGGAAATATAGCCACCAACCACTTGACATTTCGAATCGAAATGAACTTCCATGAATTTACCAAACCGAGAGCTATTATTATTTCGTTTGGTTTTCGCGTTTCCAAAAGCTTCTAACACCGGATTAGCTAATAATTATACAATGTTAATATAATTTACTAGTTGGGTTCAATTATAATACAGCTTGTATTATTATGAATCAAAGATACCATCTAAAATTTTCTGCTCGATCGGCCCAGCTGTCGACCCCCACAAATCACAAAGGTATCGAAGCAGATACTTAGTTGATTCTGTCTTGCCTGCTCCAGATTCGCCGGAAACAATGATACTCTGTGATTGTTTCAGCACTTTCATATCTCTAAACGCTTTGTCAGCTGGAAAAGGAGGGGGGGGGGGGGGCAACCAATCATTAAGATGTTTCAAATTATTATAATTCCTAATAATAATAGTAATAGTAATAAATAAAAATGTACCAATAGCAAAAACATGAGGAGGTGTTTCTCCTAAAGATTTCCCTTTGTAGGCCTTGATGGTTTCAGCCGTATAAAGATCTCTGACCTCGCAGTACGGATTTACAGCGATTAAGATATTGGCCACGTAAGACTGCGAAGTATTATAAAATATTAATAAAAATATCGACAAATGGTCTTTGTTACTTCTAAGTTGCAATAATATTACGCTGCTCAAGGTTACTTATTTCAACAGATTTTCTTTTTGCAAACATAGAAAAATGGCAATATATTATTCATAATAATTTTTGCTTCGTTGCTTGGGACTAGTCAGAAACATCCCTCAATTGTTTTGAATAACGTATCACACAATTTACGCGTAACAACTCACATATATTCTATCCTTGAAGTAACGAGTCCGTATGTTGTTCAGCAGTGTGGCCTCGTTCAGGTACATCAGAGCGCCTGGGAATGCGAAAAACAGAGCAAACCGGTGAAAGTAGATTTTCAGAAGCGAGAAAAAGGGCGGGTTGCTTGTAAGATTTAGACTTCTATCCCTGGCAGAAATAGACGTGAAATGAAGTCTCCATTTACATGTAAATTATCTACAATCCCATTATCTACATCTCCATTAATTAATAAACCTTGTACATTAAAACTGTCTGGTGTGTACAAAACAACAAAAATAGATATCCATCTCTAATTGTAAGTTTAATGTAATATTCTTTTGAACGTATTTGAAGATAAAGAGAGAAAAAGTTATAGGTAACAATGAATTTGTGGAGGTGAAATTACAATTGTCTTCAACGTCTTTGGTATATTCCCCCGCAGGATAAACTTCGTGCAACGGACAGGTGCGCTGTGGATATTTTGGGTCCAGTGGCACGATCAACGCATCCCCATCGACCATGTCCGTGAACTTGCCGATTATGAAACCCTCTTGAGGGTCTCGTACCCACACCTGCTGGTTCTCCATACCGGCGTACGCTCTGAAACAACCACAACAGGTAATATTTCAATAAAGTCTACAGACAGTTACAATTTATTTTATAATCGAAAGATCTAAGCAAGATAATCCACTGTCATATACTCCGTGATGCGATACTGAATCACCTATAAGTTCAAATTAAATTCTTAGTGACAAAACTAGCCAACTGTATTTTTTATAAACATATGAACTTTATTACTCAGGTGTATAATTACAGTTGAATTGCTCAGAATTAATTTAATTTATTTTAGATGGTTAATCAGTTTGGCTTCCGAACTGCTTAAATAACTCCTTCAATACGAACTCTCTAAGGTTTCTAAAAATAATATAAAAAAAACTGAAAATTCGAATAAGTATAAATATTAATAAAAATATACATATATAAAAATATATTGGTGTATTAAGGAAAATTATTTGCAAGATTCAATTGCTATAAATGCACCAATTACAAATACTTTAGCTATTTTTGATAACTTTATAAGTTAATGTAACAATCAGGTATGAGAAGAAACTGAGATTTATAAATTCTCCCCACCCACAGTAATCAAGAAATAACGCAAAACATTTCAAATACCATGAGTATAGTAGAATATACATATGTTCATTACTGCTAACGTTCATATTATGATACTATTTTAAACGTTACAAGTAATTGTACGGTAAAGAACAAGCACATTTGAACTTATGGAGGTAATTATGCCAGTCTCGCCTGAGTTGTAATTGCATATGAGGGGGTTACGCCAAAAGGTACAACAAACGAAACACGTTTCTCTATAAATTCATCCGATATCTCGCTACTTTCTCTCAAGAAAATAGATGAATATTTCCGGTGAAAGGAAACAGTCTTTACATGGATTTCCGGCGCACGGATTACAAGATGTAAAAGGAAATTCTTCAACGCATGCTCCGTAACACAATCGGCATTGTTAATGCTCTTGAGGGAAAAATATTCGGCTTTTCACGAATTAATAAAAAATCTCATAAAACATAATGTAATTCGCATAGCTGAAGTAATAAATATATAACTGTTTTGCTGGTGGAGATCGAAATTATTGCTAGAGCAAAATATAACTTTCTCTGTCAAAATAGAAAAATATTAATATACTAAAACAAGATCACAATGTTATCTAATCTAAAAGAAACCTATAACGTATCGACGTTATAGTAATTGATCATTATAACTGTTAGAAAACAAGTATTTACTAATTCTATTTTGGTATAAGTTGTATCCGGTAATCCCGGAAATAGATAAATAGTGACAAATAAGAATAACGGTTATCCATTACCACCACTTCGCAGCAGATTACAATCAATTATAGTCCATGGCAAAGGGAAACGGTTCGCGCCACGTTATTGACTGAAGAAGCATCCTAAGTGCCACCGTCAAAGCCGTTCAATGAGGATTTAAGACGACCCTCGACGAAATAAGCAAGAGATTCTTAACAACGCAAAGTTTGACGGGACCGAATTCAATTTTGAAAATGTCACCTCAAATTCAGGAGTTCTAATACATTAACAAATTCTGACCTTTGTCAAAGTATACTATAACAATAAATTCATAGCGTTATCTCTGTATCGCGTACGATAGTGTGAAACCGTGATGGAAAAAGGAGAACTACGAACCTGAAACCGTAATAGATAGGATCTTTAATTAGTTTGGCGAACTTTTTGTTACTGTGCCCGCTTGAAATTTCTGGATTCTTATCAGACGTTATCGCGATGGAGATAAGAAATGCACGGTGCCAAGTGTGGCTGTGATGAATCATTGGAACGATTTACATGAATATGATTTTACCCGCGACATTTTAACTATCAATTTTGTGGAAGGATATAAAATAGGAGAAAAAGAGTAAAAGATGTACCTTTACAAATGAAAGAAATGAACACGCATGAATAAAAGTAATATAAGCATAATAATTTTAATATTGTTCCTTAAAGTATTGTTAAACGAATGACAGTCACTGAAAGCTGAGCAAGGCTCATCGCGTGTCGCTACATCGTTGTTACACGAACACACCAAGCCACCGTAACAAAATTTTGAAAACGCCGTGCCGCGCCGCGCCGTTACGAATTAAAGTGGTGCACTTTCAAGCGGCACGTTGAGCGATTGTCGCCATAAAATGGTAAAAAAATGACTAGCAGAGATACAGAACAAGGTATTAGAATTTTTGAAGAAATTAGTGATGCAATATTAGCACATATCGTGTACCATATTTTGATTCATAATCCTAATATCATTATGATTTAAATACAGCAAGCATCAGTAGATCATACAAACGACCTCGTTTCTATTGCACTAACAGCCGCCTTCTTTACTGCTAATTTATTTAAATCACGTTATAATAATTACCGGTTGCCAATGACCGTGAATCGCATAATACTGTGACCGCAATTAATTTGTTAATGCTCTGAATAAGCAGCACGATACTATCAAATCTTCCTTCTACACGTTCTCAATAGTATTTTTTATGTAAATCCTGTTTTCTTCATTATATGTGACTGTATCTATACGGAACATTTGGAAGCAATTTAACGGTTTGAATAAAAAAAGAAAAAAAATAAATAAGCCTCGATATATCTGTGACTATAAGGCAAAATGATATAAATCACATTTTCAAAAAAGTTAAGTTCATGCGTTAATCAAGTTCTAGAATATACACTACCGACCAAAAGTTTAACATCACTTTGTATTTTGCAAAAAACAAGCAATGTAAAAGTTGAAAAAAGGAAATTACAAATGAGTTATCTTATAAAATTTTAATATTTTTTAAAAATTTTTAAATATCTTATAAAACTTTATAGTTACAAATCTGTGAAAGTGAAGCCAATTGCTACTAGTATCTAAAATATGAATTCTAAATTATTAAGAAAATTAGCGAGAGATTAAGTACTAGATAATATTCAATTTAGAAAGTGCTTCCAAATTTTAGGCCATCAGTGTATAATCTACGTCCATGTCAAATAATGTACGAAAGCAACTATTTTGTATTCAAGAAAGGAATGCAATCTGGCTGAAATCGAATATTTATCTGTACTAAAATTTTAAATGACAATATTTCGAAAGAGAAATGGCGTGATCTATGTCGTTTTGCTTTACGGTCACAGATATGATTTTATACGCGAATTTGTTGTTGCAAATATTATCTGATCATTCGCATGGCTGATCTAGAAAGCGCGAGAAAGGTATGGTTTCGGCTAGTTCATTCTGCCGTCGCATTCCCAGCATCCCGTTAGGAGTATCGTAACGGTAAAAGCAACCGGTAGATCCTTGCACCGATCCTTGAAACACGGAGTTGGTCTGAATTGCGCTAATCTAATGCACGTATCCCTCATTACAATGATTTATGAAAACGTCAATGATAAATCGATAATTATAAACCACCTATATTAATCCGACCACATTATAAGTTAGCAAAAATAATTATCGTTATACTACCCCAAACACATTCACCGCATAGTGTGTAACTTTAATCGTGCGTCCTTTGACTATAAGTCAAGCAGAGAATTTCTGTATCGCTAAAACAAGAACAATCGTTCTATTTTCCCATGAAACATATTGTTCGCCAGGAAAAGCATACCTACATCCCGATGAAATGAATGAATCAGGAAAGGAAACAGGAAACGGCAGGTGGAACCGACGGTCAGGAACATGGGGAGACACGTATCAGTGGTCACAAGTTTTTCACCCAAATTTTACTGCGGGTAAAGCAAGGTTAAACCACAGAAAAATACATTTATTGCATGATCCACGATGGGAACATTGAGACACGCACATCTTCCTCGAATGCAACATTGGAATACAAAACTAGGAAAGTGCACTTAAATCATTCTTTTTTCCCCGCGTATCAGCTAGCTCGATGCTACGTCTAGACACTCTTTCCGTAGTGCTGTTCGGTTTCGTCACCGCGGGAAAGTAAGAGCTGCCTATCTGTTGTCACGGTCAACGAACTCGGGACAGCTACTTTACCTTCTGCGAATATACTCATTACACATTACGTCCACGCATTGCGTAGCTACCGTGTAATTAGACGTTACTCTCTGGTTTTGTAATTCATTGGAGAGCAGAAGCCACAGAACACGATGCTGATGACAAAGTTGGTGGACAGTACACGTAGTCACGCAGAGATTTAAATTTAGAATTATCATTATGTAGTGGAACTCCATTTATTCGAACCAATCATGGGACAAAGTGGTTCGGATAACTGCATCGTTGGTATAATAGGAGTGCACTAATTCTTCCTTCCACTGTTGTTTTATTCGTTCATATAATAAGAGCTGACGTTCATATAACTGGTACACTGAATACAGAGCAAAAATAGAAGTTCGTATAATCGAATAAATGAAGTTCCAATGTAACATATATGTACTACTGTAATAGTATATTAATGAAATGCTGAAAAACAGGCAAAAAATGTACCTGTATATAGCAAAGCAGCATACAAAAATGAAAGCAAGAGACTTGCCAATGGATTTACAATGGAGATTACATTAGAATGGATCGTTGGCACCTCGGACCATAAACTGCGGGCAACGACCTGTCTCCCCCAATAAAAGGACGGGATCGAAATCTCGATTCTCGATTCTTGAAATATACATACACTACTATCTCTGCACACACTTGGTTTTTGTTTCTTTTTGTATTATGTACATTGTATATTATATTTTTTGTATTCATTCTGAAAAATCATGTTTCAAATTTAAAACAAGATTTTTACCTAATTTACATCCGTAGATTATTTGACCGCAAAGTGTAAGCACATCGAGAACACGGTTACGTGCACGGACCATTCGTTAGTGTGCTCACGTATACATTGGTATCATTTCGCAGGACGTTTAATATTAATTGGAACAACCTTCGCGCGATCATCGTCATCAACCGCTTTCAACGATTAGATTGAATCGTGGGATGTGATTTCGACCGTGCCATATTGCGCTATTTAATCTTTCTCCCTCGATTCATTCGATGTTACCCACGCCATTTTGATTATAATTTATGAGATCGTAGTCTAAGAAGTAATAATTGAGTACTAAGAATACCACTAATCATATCATAAAAGTTCATAAAATCTTAGAAAGTTAATAATATAATTCAAAAGTGTTACCCGAAGAAGTGTAGCCACTGTGGCAGAACTATTTGAAGTTGTCAATTGTAATTTGTTTTCGCAGGAAATTCTTAATTACCAGATCTCAACTAGCGTTTCTTTAATAATACTTTTCTCTTGTAATAACTATTATAAACTGAACTTTATAAATATTAACGACAAATAAGTCTTAAAAAACAAAACTTTAATTTCTCGCTTTATTGATAGGTTCGAAAGAACCTATCGATTAAAAAATCTCGCGCCACATGTAATTCAAACTAATCGTGGGAAAATAATGCGTATACGCAGTGTTGATAATGTCGAGCGGTTAGCAATTTGTATGCTAAGAAGTCCTTGAAGTGCATTGCCTTTTTGCATTGTCCAGATAATTAGACTGGTGACCGAGAGTGCGTTGCGTAATTGCGGAAAAAGGCTCGTTTGCTCCCATCTAGGTGAGCCGATATCGTGAGATGAGTATTATATTGCTACTGGCTCATGTGAACGAGCAAGGACTCCGAAAAATCGTTAGTACCCTGAGTCACGATTAAGAAAATATTGGTGTTTGTTCTATATTTAATTGGTCAATTAATTGATACTGGCTTCATTAAATAATAAAAATAATCCAGACTTTTGTTTCACGAATATTAATTCAATGAGATCTGAATAGTGAAAACAATGGTAGTTGAAATATAATGAAGATACATGTTATTATCATTCAAATCGATTCTCAACGGTCGAAAATACGTGATTGGAACTGAGTTTTGTAATACGATAAAGGAAACAGGTGCAACTGTAAAAAACATAGTGTTTCTAAATAAGCACCTTGTAATCACACATCCTGGTACGACGCTAAACAGGCCCAAGCGAGCTTTCATCACGCACCAGAAGATTTGGATTTTCTTTCCTTTTTTCATGGTTATCAGATACACCAAAGAACGAAGCCACGCACGATTCACACACTAATTCACTAGAGCTGAATCGTCTACTTTCGCGCACCTGTACGCCTCCGTTCCACTCTCCTAATCTTCTAGCAGATGTAAAATATTGCACGTCTTACATTGTAATTCGACATAACAATAACATAATGTAAAATATGTGCTGCACGCTTGTCTGATGAATTCTTTCTATACAGGAAATATATGAAGAAAGTACTTACAAAGAGTCACAAAAGAAATAACAACTAATTCTAGCTTACTCTTACTCTAATTTCTAGGTTCCTTCATGTACAGTATTTTACGTGCAGAATATTAAGTTTCTAGTAAATAATACAAAAAAAAGAAATTTGCTGAATTTTTAACACCCTATATATAGCACGTTATTATATTACAGCAGTCAATGTGTAATGACTGTTGTCTTTAGCAAAATTGATCATCTTGATAGTACACTGCACGCGTGCAAAGTGCACACTGCCTTCGGAAGTTGCGTTAATTGATTAAGCATTGTCAGTGTGAAGTAATAGTAAGCGATAGTGTCACAATATCTCATCCAATGATTTATGGTTCCCGTTCGTTTTTAATCGGTAGATGAAATATTCAGGACTAATTGATACTTATTATTGTGGCTAGAAGCGCAGTTTAATTAAACATTCTCTAACGCGACACAAACAGTAAAAAGGCGAGATCCTCTTAATGACTGTGAGTTTACTTCTCATTAGAGGGAGATGAAGCACTGAAGATGCTCTTGTTTCACATGAAATTTTCGCGGACAATTCATAGAACTCTTATAGTATGTCCCCCTAACCTAATTAGTATGAGAACTAGGTATAAATTAACACATAAATTGTAGAAGATGGGTTGACTGTGATATACGTTTACAAATTAATAATATCAATTAAGTATTTTGTTAAACGTTGATAGTACATGAGTTAGAAATTCCAATGTAAGAAACAGTTACTTCTCGAAGATTCCTGTCGGGATGCTGAGATCATTCGATTAACCGTTCAAAAAGCAACGGTTTCAAAGTAAAAAAATGATCACTGTTCAAGAAACGTACGTGTCGAGACCCTAATACATCATACTTGATATTAGCACTTTATGCTTGAAAGCATCGTTGCGTACCGTTAATCATTTTCGTGGAAGAATCGGAGGTATGAGCTAAGACGGAACAAATTAAATGGCGTATGTTTCGCCCACTTAATAACATTGTAAAATTCGTAATTTGATACAAATATAAAAAATCTCGTTTTTGTAAACCCGTCAAAAGATTCAATTGGTTGACAAGTTGAGATAATAATTACAATGGAAAGGTGAATAATAAGCTAATGTATGAAACATAGGTTGCTGAATGTCTAGTTTTTGATAAATTCCCGTTCAAAGTTTTGCATATCATCTGTGTGTAAACATGAACGTCTATACGCAGATATGAACTGTAAACGATCGATGACATCGTTGCTCGATCGTCGATTTTAAAATCGACACTTGGCCAAACGACTAAAGAGCAACGCGAGTTCTTTCACTATAAAGATCAAACGTCGCATTAGCTATATCGTAGTAATTCTCCGTCTCATATTTCGAACGTTACTGAACCCGTATCACCTTCTCAAATTGTATAATCATTTGATACAATCACCGGTCTGCATCAAGGTAGTATATGTCAAGGTACGACTATCGATACAGAAGTTACATTTGCAAATAAAATCTGTTTGCAACTCCAAGATACCATATGATCGCCGATGAAGGTTAACGTTTATCGTAAGGATCGTGTAAATAAAAAAGTATATAAACAATTCTTGTTAATAATTCACCATGTTTTGACAAAGTGACAGGTGTTAAAAATTCATTGTGATCGTGATAAAAAAAATGTGAAGACATTGAGTGCAGAAATATGTTACATCTAGAAATGAATAGGTCTATATATTTCGAAAAGAAGGATGCATGCGGTTGAAATAAAATTACTCACCAAATTGAAAAACAGTAACAACGACACGATCGGAACGAAGTCCGATATGTAACTAGCACTTCAACGCGTCAGTCCTGTTGGATCGGCAATTTTCGTGTCTTTTCGGACGTGCCACGCGGCAAACGGCAACCATCTGGCGAATCGTACCATAAGAATTTAACCGCGATTATTAGCGTAACAACAGGTGGTAACGAGTTTAAAAATTAAACACGTGTAAATTACATTTTTATAAATTTGTATACTTTATAGTAAAACTTATTAAAAATGTAAAAGTATCATGGAAGAAGAATAGATTGTTCTTGTTACCGGAACACTTCTATATCGAACGTTTGAATTTTAAACCTAATCGATATCTCGTCCCAGTATTGAAAATTTTTCCTGGCATTTTGAATACTTATCTTTAAATATCATTGAAGTATGCTAAAGCAACTATGATTACATTTTATCTTAGAATTTTAAATTAAGCTACTTTGAATATTTTATCTTGAGACATAAGAACAAGATAATAATGCTAATTTGCTGGCATGACTAGCATAATTGTTTGTGTAACCTATATAAGTATAATTATTATAATGGGAAAGAATACAACGTGCATTTACACAAACGAGGTTCAGGATAGAGCTATCACCTAATGCATATTTTTGTCCGAGGATTCGTTACGAGACCACGTCACCAGCTCTGAAATACCGACCTCGAAAAAAATCTGTGTTTCATACGCCCTCTGCGTTTTAATGCGGCGAATGTAAGAAATACATGTAGAAATGACGCTGGCAACGGTAAAGTCAACAGACTCAAGATGATCGTTCTCTTTCACGCGACACGAAGAAATCTGTTTGATCATTATACACGGTGTTCCATTTAAATAAATCTATTTAAAAATTTTGTAAACCGCGAATGATGCTAAAAACTGTTTCAGACAAATGTCGAATAGTTCCAAAGAGTACACCATTTAATAACAGAAACAAAATGAAACGAAACTAACAAAACTTCATTTTAGGTTTTTACTATAAACATTTTGAAAAATAATGTAAATATTTTATGCAAGATCACTACCAAACTATACCAAATGTATTGAATATGAAATTATTTACGTCGACTAATAAATGTATTAATTGGTGTTTGTCTTTTCGCGAATTTATTTTTCTTGTCAAAAACAACAAACATATATTTGATTATTGTTTCAATAAGTGATTGCTAAAAGCATAAAAATTTGAAAAAAATTGTACAATTTTTTACATTTTTGTGCTGAACTGGCACATGTTCGATTGTTGGAATATTGATATTTGGCAATTCGGAAAAGAAGCTGACGACACGTGTAATATATGTATAACGCAGTAAGCACAATTGCTAGTTTAATGTTTACCTATAACTTGACATAAAAGTTTATCGTAATTGTTAAAAGTTGTTGGTGTTATGACTATAGTTCAGCTTCGAAGTTCCACGCGTTGGTACTCCGGTATGTTAATTATATTTTTGTAATTACCAGTTCCCATGTTGCATCGTCTTTACTATATTGTAGCTAGCAATGTTATACAATTGTACGATACTCTTTCATTGACGTTGTTGAATGCCGAGTGTAAAACGTACCTCCATAACGTTAAATTCTCCTCGGAGAATAAGTAACAGAGATTGAAATCGAGTTTGTTCCAGCATTTATCGTTCAGCGTAATCAATTCTTAATCTATTCTTGATCAACCTATAATTGTACAATGATAGACATCTAAAACGAAATATTGATTGATTCTGGCAGAATTAATAATTACAAGAAAAATTTAAATTCTTAAAGTGGAAATTTACTATTTAACATATTACGAAGCGTCTTAAATTGATTTCAATATTCTGCAAACAGCCTAAACTATATAAATACGTAATTTAGGGATGATAGAACTTATAGAGTTGAAATTATCCAACGAGCACTGCGCGTTACATTGTAAGGCGTAATTAATGCGGCGCGGCGGGCCTATTCGTTCCCCCTCCCACCTTCGAAATCAAATGGTCAACGCCGTTTCGGAAAGGACCGATCAGTATTGCGTGAGCACAGTGAGCCACAGTGAGCCGTCGAATCGAAATAAAGAAAGAAAAAATCTTAGCGGTGCTGCGTTTCCGATTGCTTGTTACTCACCCATCCTTGACACCCATTTCCGTGAAATTCTTCACTGTTATTAATATGGTTTAAATTATCAAATTACGATTTAATCGATGTAACATCGACGAGAAAGATGTCTACCGTAATCTCACTAATGTTATTCAACTATCGCTGTCCTTTCACTATGAACATATTTATTTATATGCAACACTATAAAATAAGTAATCTGTCTTTTTAGAAATTGATTACTGTGACAGATGAATTATACATAATGTTATTTATTGTGCACTATGTTATAAAAAGACAATAAAAAAGGGAATTAATACCATACCTTGTGTTTTAAATCTGTAAAATTAAATCATTTGCGACAAGTGCAGTTTTTTTAACTAAAAATTGTACATAATTTTAACTAAAAGTCGTAAAGCTATCAGAATGTGTTATATTATCGTTTTATGTATTCTTTAACATGTATTAAATAGGATATAAATACGTTTAAAGAAGAAACTAGAAACATAGTAAATTATTAAACGCGCTATACAACTAAAATAAAATCTTGCTGCAAGATGTTATCCTGATGTTAGCCTGAGCGCAGCCAGCGAAGGCCCAGCCAGCCAGCCGAATGAATAATGCAAGTCGAGGAGAGTTGCGCATAGTTTATTTAAAGTTTCGATTAAAATACTGTGAGCATTTTTCGAGTCCATAAGCTATGCTACGATTATTCGCTACCGAAATTACTTTCGTTTAAAGTTCGCGGTCGTATTTTTTCCTTGTCTAGTAGTAAAAAACTCTGCCACAACGCGTTGGAATTGGCTTGCAAAAATTAAAGTTCATTTGCGTTTATCGTTTACCTTTGATAAGAAAATAGTATTTTGCTTGTACGTCTGCGCTGTTACGTACGGATCCTCCGGGCTACCGAAACGGACAGCGTACAGCCCTGCCTGCGTAGGGCTCTCTGACGCGATAAGAAGTAATTGCTTCTAGGAATGTGGATAATAAGACATACCCCCACAACCCATTCCTCAAAAATCAACAAATTTTTGGGGTATATAAAGAGTCAAGAAACAAGGCTCAGGAGTTCAGTAGGAACTTAGTACGACGTCACGACGAAACTCTGGGTGAGATCGGATTGAAGTCCCCTTCAAGCACATTTGAACGACTACGTGAGTTTTCAAATCGGATCGTCTAAGACTGCCCCCGCGCTCGTCTGCATTAATGCCGAGAAGGTTACTCTCGCCGTCAGAGTAGACTAAGAATAGTGTAAGTAAGTATATTCTTATAATACATATTGATTGTAAAATTCTATTAGTTAATTTTCTTACAAAACCCATCTCAATAGTTAAGTAACGCAACCATCGGTATTCCGCACGAGATATACCTTTACCGCTCGAGGTATATCGATAAACGACAATTCCTAAACCTTTACCTAGTGGCACCCGACGGTGAAAGAGACGTCGGCTCATCCACGAAACTCTCCAAATGGCACCCAATGGTGAAATAGATACCGACTCATCAACGAAACTCTCCTAGTGGTACCCGGTGGTGAAAGAAACACCGCCTCATCCACGAAATCGCCCATTCTTCGACTCCCGGTGGTGAAAGAGACACCGGTTCGTCCGACTTTCCTATCACATCCTTAGCTAAGCCTTTACCCCGGCTACGACGCCTGTGCGTTACCCACGCCACGGCATCGACAGCCGTAACAGCGCTAAGCGTTAGCAGCCAGTTTCGCGCGTATTTTTCGCGTGTTCGTCTCGTGTTCGCAAAAATAAAGTAGACGAAGTGTGCAGAAAAATATAGCTACTCCAATTTTGAGTTGCTAGCCGAGCTTTAATTACTTTTGATACACGATCGTTTAACCCTTTCGAAGCCGGTTCAATACGGCGACTAGGATCGCAGTTGCAAAAACTCATACGCGATTCTATCACATTTTCTGTCTGATTTTGGTATCGAAGCAAAACGTTCGCGCGCTAATAGTGAATGTAATTATTAGACTGTGAATTTTTATGGAAATTCGCGTCTATTCTTGACAGAGACTCGTTCTACCCTCTAAATATTACAATAAAATATCCCTTGCTTGGATATTTTACACGTTGCATGCCTTCTGCACGTTTCATTTTGCAATAAATGCATAAAAAGTTTACGAAACGCAGCTAAAGGAATGGAACCTCAATCGAAGTTCATTTCGCGTTGCGAACATTTCAATGTACTCCTTCGTTTCGATACTTTGCATTTTTGCTTACCGCGTGCATTCCATGCCTTATTGCATGTCAAAATTTCCCAAAATGCATAAATTATAGAATTATTATAGAATCACTTTTATTTTCGGATAATCGCGAGTTAGAATTTCTCTATGTGTAATCTGCTTTCTTTTCAACACACTAATCCAAAATGTAAGCTTGCTGCAGATAGCTCGATTCGCAGATTGGCATGGAATTAATTATCAAATTTAAAAACTTTTGCAATTGCGTATTGTATTTACAAAATTGTAAATAATATAGAAATAGTAAGAAAAGGATTTTTAACACTCTCACGACGGGATGGCATCTATAGATGCCATGGAGGATACTGTACCACGGAAACTATTGCCGCGAGCCATGATTGGTCAGAGTCGAAAGAAAAAGATAGACTGTGGCAAAGTAGAGGATAGAACACTGCTAAGATCGTGTCAAGAGAAATCGGAATGGGTTCCAATGACACTGGCACGCCAAGATATGAAATATTCTCAAAAAATATATATTTTCAATTAGTTATTCACAGAAGGTATTTAAATTATATAAATAAAACAAATGAGTACTTAATACCGACTGTATCAATAGGAAGTGAAATAAAAAGTAAATGAATACGATGTTAATAATGAATATATTATTGAATAAATAATATTATTGTTCCGTCCTTAAGACGGATTTTTAAATTCAATAGATATATTTATGTTCGGAAACTAACAGGATTATCCCATCCTCGATAATCGTATTAGCTTATTGCTATAAGCTCGAATATCACTTCCTTTCAAATATAAGGACAATACACGCTGTCGACGACGCGAATTGTAAGCACCTCATTAAGGTCTTGTTCCGTGTTTGTCGACATACAGCTGTAAAGTCATTTCCTTGCCTTTCTGGACAATGAGGCATCGTGCACCTCAATTCCAGCTTACCTGCCCAACATCGGGCCCTCGCATCCCCTTCTCCGCACACCCCTTCTACCTACGCATCATCGCGCTTTCCCACTCCTACACTCGTGGGGGGCTGGTTCCAATTTTTGACCAGCCAATCATGAAATCCCTCAAAATTTCCATTTCCAATTTCCCTCAACCAATCACCTTCCACCTTGGGTTTCCGAACAGTATAAATATTAGAGTCACGCGCATTTCAAACAGATTCCATAAGATTCCATAAGATTCCATATACGATTCCATATACAATCAGTATATAGTGCAAATCCTACCAACCTTCAAGCAACTTCCAAAGGATCGATTCGACCCAACTAGCTGGTCATCGAAACTGCGGAGTGGAACACTTCGAACTATACATTCCAATACCGATCAATCGAAACGTTCATCGGTCACACTACCTGTACAAATCTTCATTTATAGTATAAAGATATTGTAATTACTGTAAATACATCAGCTTTAATATCAACTAGTTGTACACCATTAATTTGCAGTGCAACGTACCCCAACATCGTCGCGTCGCGTAATCGGCCTTACAACCCGAGAGATTCGTTCAGAATCACGGTGTGCGGTACATAACAATTATATTACTTCATTATTATTTCTAGTGTATATATATATACTAAAAACTTATTGTATGTATGGCATTCATAACATCATTTATTCAGTTTGTATTCTTTATTTATATTATATTTATTTAGTAATTGTATCTCATTGTATCGGTATATAATGAATATAGTATTTTTTTCATTTTGTACTGATGTATGCGGTATCGAGTACTTATATGTTTTAAATACATAATTTAAATACCTTCCATGTAGAACTAATTGAGAATATATACTTGTTCGTGAATATTTCAAATCTTGGGGTGCAAGCATCATTGGAATCCACTTTGATTTCTCGTGACCCAGCACTAACATACCAGAATCTTTTTGAGTTCGTATTAATATCGCTTTGACTACGTTTCGACATCGTTTTGACTGCGTTTCGACATCGATTTGACTTCAATTCGACTTCACGTTCTTGCTTGTCGCGTTCTGGGGCCTTTTATTCTGCCCGCGTCTCGCGCTCGCGGTTAAAAGACGCCGCGTGGCTATAAGACACCCCAGAACGCTCGACTGCCGCTCGTCTAAAAGACACCCCAGAACGCTCGTTCATCAGTCCGTCACAGAATGCGACAAGCCAGAACGTGAAGTCGAAACGAAGTCAAAACGAGATATCGAAACGAAGCCAAATCGATGTCAAAACCAAGTCAAATCGTTGTCGAAACGAAGTCAAAACGATATTAATTTGAACTCAAAACGATTCTGCTATGTTAGTGCTGGATCACTAGGAATCGAAATGTTAAAGCACTTTTAAATAAATATGGCGCCAAAACGTGTCGCATTTTAGATCTATACTTTGTTTGGTCCATGGTTGCACTGCATTTCACCGGCATCCGTAAGTTTTTACCGGTCTGCCGGACGTATAAAAAGTGTTTTATGGATTCGTACAGCGATTTTAGCGATGTTAATCGCATGTAAAATCTTTATTAATATAATGAGCACATGGAAATTATTACAGCGTCGATGTTACGATTTACTTTCATATAAATATTCGCTATTAGTGATATTAATAGCGTTTACTTGCATATTTATTGGTATTATTCATTTCGGAGAGGTTAGAGAGCCTCTTTTCTTCTATTATTTTTGTACTAACTCCACTTTGTTGATTGTAAAAAATTCTTATTTCATCTTCTTTCGTTGATGGTTATTTGTTGAGTAATTGATTCTCGAAATCTTCAAAATTAACAATTTTTAAATACACGCTTTATATTTCAAATGGATGTAAATTCATTTAATTTGGAAGGAAATGTTCTACAGAAAGTTTAAAGTGTCGAATTTCATTCGGATCACTTTCGAATTTCAACTTTCATTTTGAATTATGTATATATAATTTTCAGATATGGATAACTTGGAGTAAAGAGAAATATGAAGCAGTTTTTCATTCCTTCAATGATAACATATTAGGTATCTCTTTTCAAAAGAAGCTATGCCAACATGTTCCAATAGATGTTGTATATACATGGGTTAATGGCTCGGACCCAGTATTTTTAAAAAATCTTAAAGAGCATGTTCCTATTTTGGATGTTAATACAGCTGCTTCCAGATTTAGTGATAAAGATGAATTAAGATATTCATTACGTTCATTAGAAATGTATGCACCATGGGTCAGACATGTATATATTGTTACAAATGGTCAAATACCAAGTTGGTTAGACATGGATAATCCTAGAGTTACGCTTGTTACTCACGAAGATATATTTTTAAATAAAAGTGATCTTCCAACATTTTCTAGTCCTGCTATTGAAAGTCATATTCATAGGTAATATTACATTTACAGCTTTTATAGCAGTTGTCCATTGGTTTCAATCTATTTGACATGACAACTTTTATTTCTGCAGAATTCCTGGAATATCAGATAAATTTTTATACTTTAACGATGATGTAATGTTAGGAGCAGAAGTGTGGCCAGAAGATTTCATTACTCAAGCAGGTGGTCAGAAAGTGTATCTAGCATGGTGGGTTCCTGATTGTTCAGATGTTTGTCCTTGGGCCTGGGTGGGTGATGGATCATGTGATCCTGCTTGTAATACAACATTATGTGAATTTGATGGTAGCATTTACATTTGTTTTCAAATTATGATTAAACGAACAATTTAATGTGCTATTAATGATATATGTGTACTTGAACACATGTTCATTATTTGTGTAGGAGGAGATTGTGATAGCACACCAGTTCCTACTGATAGTGAAGCTGTTGAAGAAGATGATTATCCACACAAGTTTTTACAAGATCCGCTAGAAGATACTAATTATGGGTTAAAATTCTTAAGTATATTAAGAAATAGAAGTATAAGTACTATATGGAATAATACAGAAATATTTACACAGCAAACTTTGCTAAATGAAACCATGGACTTAAAGCTAAATGTAAATAGATCCTATAATTCCAAAAGTATGCACATAAGTACTATGAAAAAATATTTTAATGAACAATCAGATGAAGATGATCAAGCCATATATACCAAAAAATCCATATCAAAAATGATACATAAAATAAAACCACAAAATTTAAATATCACTGAAAGACGTTTGCAACTGAAACGTTATTTAAACGATGATATCATGAGCTTGTCACAAATTAGTAGTACTGTAAAAATCAATCACAAACCCAGTCATTCTAATGAGTGGAAGCTTAGAACAAGGCAACTTGATACATATGCTGAGTCTTTGTTGTATGTGAATAGAATATATAACATGGCATATGGATTCGAACGTAGAAGAGTACCCGCTCATATGCCTCATTTAATAGACAAATGGATTGTTGCTGATATGCAGACAAAATTCGAAAATGAATTTAAAAAAACATCTAGTCATAAAGTTAGAAATTCAGAGGATATGCAATTTGCTTTCTCTTATTTCTACTTTCTAACAAGCGAAAGACGGAGGGTTTCAAGCGAAGAAATATTCGATACGTTTGATACAGATAAATCAGGGTATACAATTTTATAAAATAATATCAATAAAAAGTAATTAAACTATTATTCGGTTCGTCAATTGTATATGGTTTTCATAACTTATCGTTTTCAGAACTTGGTCAGATAGAGAAATTAGAACTCTTCTATCCAGACTTTATCCACTACCTCTTGATTACAGCCTAGTCGTTGAATTTGAAAATGCGATAATGAATTGTTCAAATCATGTAAAAAATACAGAAATACTAAATCCACCACCAGGAGAAAGATATTTAGATTCATCTCTTGTAAGGAAACTTTGTTACTTTGTTTAAACTTTATCTTTATTTACATTAATAATTACCTATTTTGTAGCCAGTTGTATCTAAGCAATTGATTGCGAAATGTGGATCAGTTTCGAGAAAACTTGAACCTAAATTCGGTGAAGAAAAACTCTATCCATATGAAATAATTAAAGCTGGAAAAAATGAAATATTCGAAATGTTAACAAGTAACGTATCTCTGACTGTACAACTTTTAGACGAAATACGAAGAGATCCAAAGTAAGTAATTATAATCATTTCTATCGCTATTGAATTTAATAAAGGAAATCAAGTGAAACATTATTGATGAATTTTAGGAAATTTATTTGTTTAAATGACGATATGGATCCTCTTCGACGTTCTGAGAACGAAATAGTCCGGGCATTATTAAACGATTTTTATCGTTCTCTATATCCATTGCGCAGCACTTTCGAATTGCCTTTGCAATATCGAAATCTTTTCACTCACAGACATGAGCTGTTTGAGTGGAGGGCTAATCGAACAAGGGCTAGGAATTTATTGTTATGTCTTATTCTTCTATTACTTGTTACGACTTTTTATCACTTGTTTTATCATCAGGTGCGACGATTGTTTAGAATACGAGCACTGCCCACTCTACTCGTTTAAATTCAAAGCATAAGTGATGTAAAAAATATTTTCCATAATAAATAGGGCAGTGTTTTTTAAATGGTTTATTGAAAATGGGATTGCGCTTTTAAGATTTTATACAATTAATTCCTTTACAAATTTATACTATTTTAACAAATGATTCATATTCTTTATTACGTGTTTTACATCTGCAAATCCATCTGTAATTTAGAACTAATATTGAAAAGCACAATATATGAATCACTATGATCATTTTATACAGTTTATTTACAAAATACGATTTGTTGCAAGAAATCGATACTTTATAGGGTACAATGAGGTATGAACAGATACCTGAAAATATTTAATACCGTGTTTTAAAATTAAGTAAAACCTTCCTGTGATATTGATGAAGTACTGATTGTCTTTGTTTCATTGTCTCTCTCGTAACGAAACGAAAGCGTAGATCTGATAAATTTTTCTACAAAATGAGTATATGAAGATGGATATACTGATTGTAAATTCTAAAGAAGTAAAACGACTGATATGTAGAAAGGTACATAAAATTTTAAAAATGCATAACAATTTTGAAATGTTATTAGTTTATTGTACTATAACATTTCTCTTCTGGTGCATGGCACAATTTTCTGTTGGAAAATTGACCGATTAGTAATCGTCAAAGACTTATAATATACCAAATTTGTACTTACCGTTAAAATACTAAATATAGTCGACAGGGAATGTCAGTACACTGAATATCGTTTTAATTTCAAAATATGTATTTATTTTATTTTTAGAGAATCATGTAAATAACTTTTTTCAAATAAAGTCGTATGTTATTTCTTATTCCTTTAAATTATATATTCATATCTTGAAATAGTATTCCTAATTCCCCCAATTCTGTTAAAATATAGTAAGAAATCATAGAACTACTTCAACAGTATTGTTAGTTTTGTAATATGTTACTTAATGTAAAATATCAGTTTTAAAAATGAAAACAGGTGAAGAAATACCAATGTAACTGATTAATTATACAATGTGTATTTATTTTTCTATTTTCTGACTTGTATTTGCTTATAACTACATTCAATACTTATCAACAAAAAAGTGAATAACTAAGTGTTTTAATATTAGAACATAAAAAGGATCTACTTCTAAGTTCTATTTTAAATGATGCTACTTTTGAACATCTTTAAAGAAACAAAATGTTTATGACTGATTTCCGCATTGTTGCTGAATGCTTAATGCTTAAAAATTGTTATAATTCATGTTGCGCTTCGTCATGACTCCGACAGCGGTTGTTTATCTAAAGGAGGACAATTCATGTGCCGAAGATTGCGTGGACCAACCTTGCCTTGTTGTATTCTTGCGCATTCGCTCAACCAAATCGCGACGCTCGCTACTTCTTCAGCCGATAGACGAGGTCCGATGCCTGGTAGTAAATTGTAATGGGAACTAAATTAGAAATTTTATTATAATAAAATCAAACGAAAAATTCCGAATAATTTTTTAAAAAAAATTCATTCTGCAAAGAAGCATATGCGTAAAAAATTTCAAGATTTTGCAATTCAATTTGCAATACAGTTATTGATTCTCTATCGTCTCACCCGGAACATTAGGATAGTACTTGAGCAATTTTGAATCTATAGCCCTCTTTTTCCTTCTTCTTTCGCTTGCAACCTTATCCTCTGCACTTCGAATGCTCAGCTTCTTACTGGAAGTTTCCTCAGAAGTACCACTGCTATTTATACTTTTTGCAGATGCATTTCTATCCTTATTCAACTGCTCACTGTTAGATTCAAATCTTTTGCTTGAGTCAATTTCGGTAGCGGAAGTCTCATTATTAGCTTCCATTTTGAAAGTTCCCTCACTGGAAGAATCTCGTTTCGGTTCGTCTTGAACCATTTTCTTCTGTTCAGTGTAACTCTCACTTAATTGAGGCGTTGTATCAGCTGTAAAAAATATTTTTTGTAACTTATGTAAAAAAATAATTGTTAAATAAATTTACTTCTTGAAGTATCATCATCTTCTCTTGACACCAATTCTAAGTCCAAATTTACGTCTGCGTCTGTATCTTGACTTGCAATTGAACAAACACGATCTATAAAAGACTTTTCTTCGTTCGATTCTCGGTTTATTAATGATTCGGAGTCGTATAGGATAAATTCTGTCGGATCGTCGTCACTGGGATCTCTTTCACTTCCGTCGCAACGAAGTCCTGCTAAATATCTAGAAATTTGATGAAATATACGTGGTGAAATAATATTGAACTTCATAAATTTATAAATAACTTCTTCAATCGTGCTATTTGTTATGTTAAAAAGTAAATTTTGTATATACCCATATATCTCCAGAAAAAATGTAACGGGAACCATAGCAGATCCGCCTTCAGGTTCGAGAGTGAACAACTCGCAGATCATAACCATAGTCTCGAAAAGACTGGAGCCTAAAAGTCCAACAGCAATTGCCAAAAACTTCTTCACTTGGCATTTTCGCCGAAACTTTCCGATCATTAGGATCAGGTTCAAATCTCGACGATCCAAGCACAAGCAGTCCCATCGTCTTAGAATAGTTTTCAGAGATAACGATTTGTTATAATCTATTGAGAAAATATCATTTTTTAATAAATTTTTACTTTTAGATTGTATTTTTTTTTTTACTATAATCAAAATTGTTTAAACGATAATTATTTTTAAAAGAAAAGTGATTTTTGTAGAAAAAATAATTATAGTGCCTAAGTTATTTTATTATTTAAATACTGAGGGAAATAATCGATGAAAATTGATATGCAATAGTTGCAAAAAGTATCGCTCCACCGCTGCATTTTTGTATTTAAGTACTACTTAATTAGATGCAACTCTATCAAATTTTCTATAATTGAATGGCCGTAATCGCATTAAATGATGAAAACTTGAATACAGTTTAATCTAATTAAGTAGTTTTTGGATGCAAAAATACCAGTACGCAAAAATTAGTAGCCAAAATACATATTCAATACCTAAAACGTTAGTAAAGCGACAATACGAAAATTTATCTGCATTCAAGGAATTATTTATACCTCCAAATTGTCGGAGTAAAATCCTTAAGAAACCAAGGGTCAGACCGGAAGCTGTACTCGGTGATGGATACTCCAATCTCAATTTGGTCGGTGGTTCCTCCCCATCGGCTAACGCTCGAAAGTATGAACTAGACCATTTAAGTAGATCGTACGGTTGCGTCCGAATAGCTGCCTTGCAAAATTCCTTTAAAATTAGTGGTAAATTTGGCGGTACAATAATTTCCTGTCCTGAAACCGACTGTTCCGCAATAGACATTTTTCGAACGTTAACGAATATCCGTATTTGTATAACAAAACCGTTAAAAAAGGAAGAAATTGAAAATTTTAAGTATTAGCACTACGTGGTACGAAGTTAAATCAAAGATTAACTTGAGTATCGTAGTACGCCACGTCAAGTGCACTATTTGTTGCCATTTCGCGGGGTACCGTCGTCTAGGAAACAATATCGATGCAAAAAGATCAATTTCTGGTAAGAATAATGTTTCTGTGCAGTCTCGTATTCTACATTAAGTTTCTGATTACGTGTTAAGCACAGTTAATAGGTGATTTAAGACTCCTTTTATTACTGTTTTTATTGCTGAAACACAGAATGTGTTCGTTAATATTTTTATAAGCTTTATGCTTTAAACTTTGCACTTTAGTAATATTGAACTACTGCTATATTTTTGTCATAAATAAGTATGAAAACAATTAATCATATTTTTTGGGTGCGCAATTTTGTATAAAACAATATATTTTAAACAAAAAGATAAAGAAATTTATATACAAGGATAAATATGCATTCGAAGATGTCGAAAGTGATGTTTAATTCTTAATTGTCAAACTAATTGTAAAACCGTTATCTCACATGTTTCGAAACTATAATTTTTACTAAATTACAAAGTCGTTTACATTATTCACTGAACCATGTTCGCGAACAGTGCTTGTTTGAAATATATTCAAACATTCTGCTAATTGCCGCCATGCAGCAGATGCTTATAGATGGCATCGGTAACGCAGTTTTGGAGGGATAACGCGATCCAATATGGCGGCGATTGGTGTTGTGCATTCGTGAACGTCAAGGCAAAAACCGGTTGTAACGCTGGAATAAGCGTAGTAAAATTGAGCACGCGGTTGCGTACATATTTCATTAAACGCAACTTTGTTCATACACCTAAACAGTAAATTAAAAGTAGACGAAATGTCGAAAGCAGACGAAAATGCAGACACAGGGGATACAGGAGACAATTCAAATGGATCATCCGCGGAGACCACGTCGTCCCGAGGTGGGGACTTCGAAACAAAACTTGAGACTGATCGAAGTAAACGATTCGATTATTTACTTAAACAGACTGAAATATTCTCCCATTTTATGACGAATAATCAGAAGGACAAAGCTGGAAGTCCATTAAAGATCAAAGCTGGCAGGCCAAGGAAGCAGCCAGAGATTCCAGTTAAAACCGATTCTGGTGATCACAGGCACCGTAAAACGGAACAAGAAGAAGATGAGGAATTGTTGGCAGAAAGTAATGCCAGTGTTGCACCAACAACTCGATTCGAATCATCACCGCATTACATCAAATCCGGTGAGTTAAGAGATTATCAAATACGAGGTTTAAATTGGATGATATCACTGTATGAACATGGCATCAATGGTATCTTGGCGGATGAGATGGGTCTGGGTAAAACTCTGCAGACTATTTCATTGTTGGGGTACATGAAACACTTCAGAAGCATTCCTGGTCCCCACATAGTCATTGTTCCCAAGTCTACATTGGCTAATTGGATGAATGAATTCAAAAAATGGTGTCCAACACTGAGAGCAGTTTGTCTCATAGGAGATGCAGAAACCAGAAATGCTTTCATTAGAGAGGTTATGATGCCTGGTGAATGGGATGTTTGCGTGACTTCCTATGAAATGGTCATAAAAGAGAAATCCGTATTTAAGAAATTTAATTGGCGTTATATGGTAATTGATGAAGCTCATAGAATAAAGAATGAGAAATCAAAATTGTCAGAGATATTGAGAGAATTTAAAACAGCCAATCGTCTTCTATTAACAGGAACACCTTTACAGAATAACCTTCATGAACTGTGGTCCTTGCTCAATTTTTTACTACCAGATGTATTTAATAGTTCAGATGATTTTGACTCCTGGTTTAATACTAATAGTTTCCTAGGCGATAATTCGTTAGTTGAGAGATTACATGCTGTTCTTCGACCATTTCTCTTGAGACGCTTGAAATCTGAAGTAGAGAAAGGGCTGAAGCCTAAGAAAGAAATTAAGGTATACATCGGACTTAGTAAAATGCAAAGAGAATGGTACACAAAGGTACTCATGAAAGATATAGACATAGTCAATGGTGCTGGTAAGATTGAAAAAATGAGGCTGCAAAATATTTTGATGCAGTTACGTAAGTGTTGTAACCATCCCTATTTGTTTGATGGGGCAGAACCTGGACCTCCTTATACAACTGATGAACATCTTGTTTATAATTGTGGCAAAATGGTAATCTTAGATAAATTGTTGCCAAAATTACAACAACAAGAATCGCGAGTTCTTATATTTAGTCAGATGACTAGAATGTTAGATATTTTAGAAGATTATTGCCATTGGAGATGTTTTCAATATTGTCGTTTAGATGGTAATACAGCACATGAGGATAGGCAGCGTCAAATAAACGAGTACAATGCACCTGGAAGCGAGAAATTCATTTTCATGCTGTCGACTCGCGCAGGTGGTTTAGGCATTAATTTAGCAACGGCGGACGTGGTTATTATTTATGACTCTGATTGGAATCCACAAATGGATTTGCAGGCGATGGATCGAGCTCATCGTATAGGTCAACAAAAGCAAGTCCGTGTATTCAGGTTCATCACAGAAAATACTGTAGAAGAAAAAATTGTAGAACGCGCGGAAGTTAAGTTGCGGTTAGATAAATTAGTTATCCAACAGGGCCGATTAGTAGATGCGAAGCAGACTGCATTAAATAAAGATGAAATGTTGAACATGATCAGGCATGGTGCGAACGAAGTATTCGCATCGAAAGACAGTGCCATCACGGACGAAGATATAGATACCATTCTTCAGAAAGGTGAAGCCAAAACTGAGGAAATGAAACAAAAATTGGAAAGCTTAGGAGAATCATCTTTGCGTAACTTTACCGTGGATGCACCCACAGATTCTGTTTACCAGTTCGAAGGTGAGGATTACCGTGAAAAGCAAAAGATTCTCGGGATAGGAAACTGGATAGAACCACCAAAACGTGAAAGAAAAGCTAACTATGCGGTTGACGCTTACTTCAGAGAAGCTCTCAGGGTATCAGAGCCAAAAGCTCCAAAAGCACCTAGGCCTCCAAAACAACCAATTGTTCAGGACTTCCAATTTTTCCCACCGCGATTATTCGAATTGCTTGATCAAGAGATATACTACTTCCGGCAAACAGTAGGGTACAAAGTTCCAAAAAATCCAGAACTTGGATCAGACGCTGCTAGGATTCAAAAGGAAGAACAGCGTAAGATAGACGAGGCTCAACCATTAACCGATGAAGAAGTTGCGGAAAAAGAGAAACTTCTTACGCAAGGTTTCACAAATTGGACGAAAAGAGACTTCAACCAATTCATAAAAGCTAACGAGAAATACGGTCGGGATGACATCGAGAATATTGCCAAGGAAGTGGAAGGAAAAACACCCGAAGAGGTCATGGAATATTCGGCCGTTTTTTGGGAACGTTGTCATGAGTTGCAGGATATAGACAGGGTAATGGCTCAAATCGAACGAGGAGAAGCAAAGATACAAAGAAGAGCCGGAATCAAGAAAGCGTTGGACGCCAAAATGGCAAGATACCGCGCTCCTTTCCATCAATTAAGGATAGCGTACGGAACGAACAAGGGTAAAAATTACACCGAGGAGGAGGACCGATTTCTCGTGTGCATGTTACATAAGCTTGGTTTCGACAAAGAGAACGTGTACGAGGAACTTCGTGCTACGGTCAGATCAGCGCCGCAATTTCGTTTCGACTGGTTTGTGAAATCACGTACAGCCTTAGAATTGCAACGGCGATGCAACACTTTGATCACTTTAATAGAACGTGAGAATCAAGAGTTGGAGGAACGAGAAAGACAAGAGAGGAGGAAGAAGGGTGGCAACATTGGCACGAAACCCGCGTCCAAGAGGAAACAAGAGAACCTACCAGCACCTCAAGACAAACCGCGAAAGAAGAAGAAATAAAATCTAAACTGAAGATCTTTCAGACTGTCATTTCAAAGAGCACGAACTTGACCATAATATCTTTTCCATCGTTCATACTCCTCTAAACATTAGTGATGCGTCATCGTTTTCAAATTCAAGGGGACCTGTAACCATCGCAGTTTCGTTCTATCTCATTCCTTGCGATCTGTGTTTCAGTATAATTACTTCCGACTCGCTTTTTTTTAATTGTAATCGATCAATTTAAGGAACTACAAAAAACAACAATATATCGGAAAGATAAATATTTATTAAATTCAAGGAACGCATAAGTAGGTTAAATAACGACATTCTAAATCGCGTGTACACATGAAACAGTAACTTTTTATATTTATATGTACCAAATGGTTCGATCAGTTACTTCCTGAAGTAAGACTTGCAGGACATTAATAAAACTAAAGGAAAGCGAAACTCTTTATATGCATACTTAATTACCATAGAAATGTTACACTCGCCATCGTAATGTATGTATTGCACACGAACCACGTACGTACCTTGATTTTACATGGATAATTGTAACGCAATATTATGTGAACAATTTTATTTATTTGCTACGATTTTAAAAGGCATTGTAATTCGTTTTACGAATAAAATATCATATGCCGTATCATATGAAAATTTAACACGCTTCACTGTCAGTTATTAATTACCTCGTGCAAAACCAAAATGCCCAACAAAAAGTTTGACGAAGAATGATATACATAAAATAATTAAATTTTTGTTTTAGTGTGTATAGCTATATTTTATTAAATTTCAGAATTCTTAATACGAGCAAAGAAAATATATAAATCGAGATTCTTGCTTCTAACTCAATAATATTATATCGTACTCATACGTAAAGTATCGTTCAATCGCATAAAAACCGGATTAGATTAGTTAAATGAATCGTAATTCTTATTTTGTGATCGATATAATAGGTTATATGCTTAGAGGGTTCCCACCCCTCTCGTGCCGAAGTTTGAAAAAAAGTCACATACACCTTGACTTTTATTTTAAAAATTATTAAAACCTAATCCTAAAAACTAGTATCTATTTTTTAGAAGATTTTCTGTATCTCAAGTCTCGTTAATCAGTTACTTCATATGATTTGTACAAAAGTAATATTTCAATATTCCATTGTAAAAATGGATTCACAAATTGCAATAACTGATAATCAATAAAATCCGGTTTCATACTAAATTTCACAAAGCAAAAAATTGTTCGATTACTTTGTTCATAGAATTATTATTACGATCGTTAATTATACTTCCATCGTAACGAAAAAGTGGTTTTTCGATAATATTGTAATTAATATATAATATGGTTACATTATTCTATAAATGCATATTGACACTATTGATTACTAAAAAAATATATTATTAAGCAATTATATCATATATTTGACGAACTAAGTAAATAAAACATCGTAGAAATTATTTGTAAAAATACAAAATTTTATGTTATATTAATGTCATGAAAATATGTAGATTCTGGCTTAATATGACAAAATAATAAAACATCACTATTAATTTAATTTTTTTTCCTTTGTTGAATAACTTTGTAAGGCTCTGAGGTATCACTACGGGATATAATATTCTAATTATACAATTTATATCTGATATTACCTTTGAAAGCTACTCAGCACAATAAATTTATTTAAATAAACACCTTTTAATATGAAATAACTTAATGCAAACATGAGTTCTTAAAATGGAATAATATATACACAAGTAGTACTATTTATTCAATTAACAATATATTTTCCATTGTTAATACCTATTGCTTACCAAGGCATTTTAATCAATTCTTCACTCTACTACTCTTAATATTATAACAATAGAATATATATTGTCGCTTAAATAATATTACTGATAAATTTTGCATATCCTATTTTCAAAACAAAGTTCACCATTTTTTCAGGGTAACTAAGTATTCAAAATAGTATTGTGTGATAGATCATAAAAGAAGCCATAGGATTGTCCTTTTAAACAATAATGCTTATTTATAAAAGAAAAGAAATTGTATATAAATGCATCAATAAGTCCTAATTTTTATGTGATCTTAATTTTCACATTCATTATACGAAATTACATACGATTACAACATTCATATGTGTAATCAATATTGCTGATTAAAAATACACACATATGTTACATTAAAAGAGTATACAGAAAAATTCGCAAGAAACTAAAGTGTCCCACTTCATAGTAATTGCTTATCCTACTAGTTTTTTTTTGCAGTTTTGTTTCTTTTTTCCTTTAATATTTTTTTAACATATCACTATCTTATTTTAGTACACATACTTTCGGAAATCTTACAGCAACATCATTCTGTCTGAGATTAATCGGCAGTAGAGTACATTTAATTTACAGCAAATACAATATGTCGGTAATTACAATTATTAAAAATAATTATGACTTGTCTATAGTATCATGTAAATCACCTATGGCAAGGACCGGCCCAATTGCAAGTTACTTAAATATATTTAGACATATGTATTTCTTTTTTTCTTTTCGTTTATTAAAATTATCAAATAATTAAAACAAAAAATATAAACAAATACATTAATAAGGAAATCACTTTAATAGAATGAATAACAAAAATAGTATGTGAAATTCAATGATATCACTGACCAAATAGTGTAACAATGGGCCCAATTAAAGTATGGAAATATCAATTTGCTTTTGTAATTAACTACACTTTTTGCCTTGATATTAATCAGCGGTTACGATATATATGTTCATCAAAATTTGGTGTTCCTATGAAGTCATTGTCGAACCACGCACTCTAGCATATATATTATTGCGAGTGCACATCAGTCGACTTTGTTAATATTCTAAAATTTTAATTGATTATATTCGTCTACATTTTAAAGTTTGCAATAATAGCAATAACAATAGTAATACTGGTAAATTATATGGCGCGGTAAGCAATTTTTTATCCCGCTTATATATTTAGTACATGTATATATATTTTGTTCATATATACTATATATATTTTTGTTTTATCTACCTAATACGTACACTAAAATTTATTATCCGAAATCTACAACTTTGTAATAATTTTTTTTTCTTTTTTTTACGATACCAGAGGATTTAGTATGCACGCAATTCACTTCCGTTACATGTCACAGAAACGTTATTTTTCTTTTTACAATCAATATATTGTATTAAAGTTTTGGTGAATTCTGATTATATTATAGACAATAATTATTACTATGCATGCTTAGAATATTTATTTATTTATTTATTTGAAAGTTTTTCGATTTTCTCAAGTAAATGTGCACATAAAAATTCCTAAATTTTTTTGCTGTTATATATCATTTTATTTTTATGCGTTTGCAAGAAACTGATTTCCTTGCAAAGATATTATATCACTTATTATTTCATATCGTTCTTAAATGTATTTTCATTACATACATAGTAAAAAGAGAAAGTGACAGAGATATTTTTCATTCAGTTTTAACGTTTCAAAGCAATTAACCGAGTTATTCTTATTGTTAACATTGTAAAATATACAGTTCTAATCTACTTAGAGAAATATCAGCACGTGTCGTAAACTTAATAATAATAGTAATGCAACAATTGTTCGGAGTTTACTGGAAACATAATGAGACACACAGCATGTTCAATAAATAAAATGTGCAGATCGTTTTGAAACTAAAAGAGCCAGTGTATGCTCATGTGGAAATGCAAAATTAAAATTATCGTCATTATATCGCAGAAATTATTCTTTAAGTTAAAAAATAAAACTAGCCTTACAGTGGCCATATTTTTTATCAGCAAATAAAGCTTGCAAATTGCAGAACAAACTTTAAGTTATCGCAAAATTACTAAAACGCTTACACATAGTGTAACAATTGAATGTTACGAAATTACTTTTTTGTAATTACGTTCTAACGTTCATTTATGACTTTGCTGCCATAAACGTTCGTCTAACTTAAAATAAAAAATGTATCTTGTGACCATTATGATATACTCGATAAAGAATAGAAAGCTTCAAACGTAAATTAAATATTATACGTTAACAGGTACTTATACTGCAATGTAATAATAATAATATTATTATTAAGAATGTACCGTCAGAAAGAAATTTTCGTTATTTCACATCGTGAACGGTACACGTCATAACAAATAATATATATGCGATTTAAAATGCTACGAATCTCTTGCATCAGATCACAATAAGGATAATATCACGTATAAAAAGGAAAAGGAAGATATTTCTAAAATCGATAAAAGTGACTGTGGACGAGACGAATCCAACTAAAAAAGGAACAAAATGGATAGTGCTGCAAGTATATAGAAATTCAACACCCTGTCCGTATTCCTCTATAAGCAAGACAAGAGAATCTAAGTGAAAGCTTTAATTTGAAATCAGATGCCTCCAAGGGGGTGGATCAGGGGGTGGAGGCAAAGGGACTGGTTACGGTCGGCAGTGACCCCTTTTTCTACCACCTTCGTTACCATCTTCCTCCTCGCCGCCCCTTCGCACTTCTGTATATCGTTCACCCTTTACGCTCACGATCTTGTTATCCAAATAGCGTACTAATTTTTTTGGTTCCGTTTTTGGAGCGACAGGGCGATGTTCGCGCGAATCGTCGTCCCTATCGACATAACTATACCGTGCGATGATACGTGATTTTAGTTCCTCGTCATTCACTCTGGCCTTGTTACGACCGTTTGGCTGTGCAAGATAATTATGCTATTTTATGTCGTTTAACTCATAATTGTTAGTGAACTGATTCACTACTATGAAAATGCGCCGTGCACGTGTGTATGTGTGTGTATGAACAGTGTTTTAGACCAATAGTTTCAAGTGTTACAAAAAAATATATTGCAGTAAATAGATACTTACCGTTAAAAATGTAAGATTACTAACAATACTCTGTCCAGCTTCTTGTCTATGAAGAGCAAGCTGTGCTGCCTTTGCTATATCACCTCCAGCAACTGCCAAGCAATGTCTTGCTTCTGCTAGACTTGCAGCTGGAAACATCTCTTGCAAAAGTGCTACTTGATGCCAAGATGATTCCTAATAGAGATGGTGTATTGATATTTTAATATCCTTTTACATATAAGATGTTAAAGAATACAAGAAAAAACAATGGAAACTTACCTCTGAAAAATATTCTCCACTAGAATCACTTCCAGCATCACTTGTTTCTGAGAGATGATGTACTCTCATTCTCTGAGTACCAGGAGGCAATAGAGCTGTTAAACTAATGTGACTCAAAGGATCTTGTGGTTGACAATTTTCATTTTCTTTACTTTCCTGCCTAAGCTTACTTTCGATATCTAACAACCATTTGGATACTGCTTCTCTTTCAATAGTAGAAAATTCAGGAAGACAAGCAGAGACCATTTCACATAATCCATCAACATCCAGGTCTTCCTCAAGTGCACTTTTTTCTACCATACTCACCACATAGCTCAAGACAATATCATCTATTAAACTGAAAAGAGAAAAAATAGTTTCACAATTTACAAAGTAATATTGAATACAGATTTTACATTTTTTAACTTATAGGCAAAGGTTTTTTATTTTCTGCGTTACCTTAATTGGGCAGTGGGTACTTCTTTCCTCACAAAACTAAATAAGGATTTTTTTACCAATTCTTCCTTTTCATCCATTGTACGATTCATCCTAAAATAATTACAATAATATATTAAAACATATTTGTTAAAGTCACCTGAAAATCATTTGCCACTGAAACACTTGCACAAGTTCAATTTATTGTTTATAAACACAATTTTGTTTGATTTTCTTTATTTTTTGACTTAATGACTGATTTATCAATAAGTGTGATTTCTTATAAAACATATTATAAAATACATTTTAGGTTTTTATAATAAAATTTTCATTCAACAATTGATCTGAAACAATTTAACAATTGTTCTTACCAAAATTCTAGTAATGATGTCATGAAATCTTACTATTGCCAAATAAAATGATTACTTAAAATTCAACTATCTTATTATTAACAAAAGCAAACACTATAAAGGCAATTTTTATAAAAATACAAATATTACAATTTGTATGAAAAATCTATACAAAGAAAAATCGCGATAGTGTACCAAATGAAAATTCATGAGATACCAAGTAGTAATACGAACTCGCCAAAGGCAAGCTCAATTTATTACGCAGTAAAACAACTGCGTCTCAAATTGATTTAACAATGAATTCAATCTGCATCGTTATTGTGTTTCGAAAGCTTCATTTTCAAAAGTTAAACGTAATCGAACGATTACATTTCCAGTTAGGTTAAGAGAAATAAGGTAAAACTAATATCGCACAACCTGAAACGAATTGGCATTCAACGAAGAACTTTCATGAACGCCTTTATTTTACATAATATGATAAAAATCATTTCTGCTTGTCTACTTGAAATGTAAAAAATGAATAAAAAAAGGTCGTAAGAAAAAATTAAAAAGGGACGAAAAGAAATTGACAAAAAGGTGGAAGCAGCGCCGGTCACATAGGCTCTTAACATTTCCGTTCATCTGCAAGGGTTTAGAGGATTCCGTAAAATAACATTGACATATTCCGCTATGAAAATAGGCACTAGTACGAACCTGATCTTATTCACTTGTTTAAAGTCCCCGGATCGTACTTAAGGCTGAAAACTGATAAAAATTTCGTATACAAACAACGTTCCTCGATTTGACAGTTCGGCAAGGGGAGGGGTGGAGATAACGTGGCGCCATCACGGTCTACGACCCACTTCGGGATCAAATCAGCAATCCCAGGATCATAATTTCAATAATGAAATAATTCGAAAAGAACAATTATTACTTTGAATAAGACACTTTCTCTTTTCTCCTTTAACAAAAAAAAAGAAAAAAAATATTTCGTTTATATGAATGTTGTATAGAATATTGTATTTCTATGCTACCAGAATTCATTTATATTAGAGCAACAATATCGATACTGTAACCCTTGAAATGTTTGCTGTATAAATCATTTTCTAAATAAATAAAACAGGGTCAATTGTTTAGTGAATTTAATTATTAAAATGCAATTAATTTTACGGAGATATATTTTGCATACCATTTAAATAAGACCAAAGCTGATATAACATGTATGTACATATTTTTTCTGGAGCACAAGTATTGCATTTGAATGCTTAGAAGTATATTATTTCATAATTATGTATCTATTGATCATACCAATATTTTTATTCTTGGATATTTTCGATGATAAAATTAAATAATTTAAGGTTTTTATTTAAATATAATGATTTATTACTACATATAAGAATAAATTTCGTAGAAGTTGTTACATCCCCGTAAATTTTACCACTGATGTAAGTTTAGCAATTGTAACATTTGTTAAGGATTTTTTGAAATTTGTAACAGTAAGATAAAATGAAAACTGTTAGTAAGTTTCTTAGTACAAAGGTATCATAAATAATTTTGCTATACGCCGTTATAGCAATTTATTTATAAGACATAATTTCACATATTACAATGTATACATGTACATATACTTTTCAATTATACATGAATTTTTACGGTAAACATAATTTTGTCGCAATCTTCAATTTAGTACGTATCATATACGTAACGCTTAAATATAGGTATAATATTAAAAAGACAAATGATTTTCTTTTTTTATTGAAAAAAAAGAGTGTGTATAATTTCTAGGAAACTAAGAAAAGGAATTACAAATATGTAATAGAAAGTACAGGCATATTGAGTTATCAATTTACAAATTTTGTAACTTCGTAAAATAATTTTTATAATTAATATATGATTATATCATTGATTCTTCGTGAATTTACGTTAAATATGTAAAATCATACAATTTATTCCATGTAATACACAAATGTATTTAAAATAACACAGTCGAAATAAACAAATTTTCATAAAACACGAATTACAAAAGAAGATTGGCTTATACTTAGCCTACAGTTAGCCAGTAATAGCCTACCAGTGATTCAAATATTATCTTTCAGTTCTCGCCAATGATTTAAATTGAAAACTACCGTTAAAAACGATCTTCTATTTGATTACCAAAGTCGACTTGTAAGTTTGTAATATTGTAAAAATATAGGTCGATTTGTTTTTAACAAATAAATTATAATTACAAATAAAAGACGTAAAGGTCATGTATTATACTCAAATTTCTATGAGTCACACAATAATATTGATTATAGGTACTTTTATAAATATGTACAGTTAATTAATAATCTTCATTTAAATCGTACTTTCTGGCATAGGTTTGTACAGAAATATCAGTTTCGAAGAGTGAATTTGGAGAAAATGCTCGAAAGATATACGTAGCCGCTACGTTTCGTACAGTAAGTGGTAAAAATAGCTTTACTTTTTAATCGTTTACGTTCTATTTACAATTGCAATGAAATAATTGCCATATTTCTCTGAGAACAAACGATAAGATCTCAACATATAACTTTACATTCCAACAGATCATAAAACAAATTAAAATTACATACAATATACGCTTAAAACAGTATCACAAAAGTAATATATACATTTTCTTTTGTATTGATTCTAAAAAAAGAAGAAATTATAGAAATCGGTATGAGACCCATAAAATCGTATTTCAAAATAAACGTCTGTAACCACATTCTCATGTCAAGAGTAGGTAACTTTAAAAATTCTTTAAAAAATAAAACCGAAACGTAGATATTGTTACGTCCATACTCCACTTCCATCAAACAATCCAAGTACTGAATGCATCAGGTGCGTTACTAAACTGGTCTCTTTTCTTTTGAACATTGTTCCTTTTTAGATCCTCTTGTTTCACCACTTGTTTCATCAAGTTCGAGGAAACCGTAATCTGTGGATTCGTCTTCTTTGCAATCCTTATTTGATGTTACTTCCGTTTCTTCAACTATGTCCTGTTCCTGTTCTAGAAAGTCTGTAGGTACGAATTCCATTTGGTCCTCACTGTCGTTTATATCAGGCGGTTCAGGTATTTCATCGAATTTAATTTCTGTTTCGCCATCATCGGCGGCTTCATTACCACCTGGATCATCATCCTCGTGTAAACTCATCAGCTTTTCGAAGTTTGATGGGGTTGAACTGTTCTCATTATTCTCCGAGAATATCTCCGTGGGACTAAGAGGTATATCTAAAGGCTCCAACTTAACTGTAGTAATTGGTGACGTAGGTGTCACAGGTCGTTGTAAGCGTATTTTTGTGAACGGTTTTGGTTCGCTTAATTCAGTGTGTTGTCGTTTTTGCGCACGTTTCGGACTAGAAGGCGTAGAAACTCCGGAAGTGGAAGGTTTTTCTTTGGTTTCGGTAGTGGCTCGAGGAACTGACTGAGATGCTACTTGTTTTGATTGTGGAATAAGTAAAGGTGGCTTTGGATTCTGCGAAGTAAATATGCTTTATATAGAATCCTATTATCAAAATCCTTACTGGTTTTGTTTAAAAAATAGAACGCGCGTTTAACCTGTGAAGAAGGATTTGGTCCAGCTAATCCTTTTACTTGTAACGCCTCAGCCGCATTTAGCAGTTGTGGCAGTTTATCGTGGGCAACATTTACTTCTCCGCGGTACATAAATTTGACTAGTGCTTCAACCTCCCAAAATTTAAGATCTTTCATTAAAATAATTGGATGTTGACAGGGGTTTTCGCGCAACAAATCAGCGAGATAATCGCTGCATGCTGACAGTATCATTTTGTGACACTTTAACGACCGACCCTCGCAAGCCAAGGTAACATCAACAAACTGTTCAGAATCCAACAAAGATGGAAAACTGTTTTGCATATTACTGTGATAACTGTTCCATCTTAGGCAAACCTACAAAGATATGAATATTGAATATTTAAATTCGTAATATAGAAACTGATACATTGAAGTACCTTATTTTCTACTCTTTGTGTATTATTACCTCTGTAGGTTGTTGATGTACAATATTATGAGCTACTGTTTGATTAGTCTGCCGGGGTGGCATTTTAATAGTTGTAGGTGCAACTTGCTTTACTTTTAGAGGTATTGTTTTTAACACAAGAGTCTTTGGTTGTTGTTGCTGCTGTTGCTGCTGCTGCTGAGACATAGGAGCTGGAGCAATGTTTCTAATGCGAGATCTTACCAATGACTGTGCTGCTATTCTTATAGTTTTTCCAGTTGAATTGCTCTGAGGTGATTGTAATACTGCAAAAAAAACTTGCATTACTCCAATATAATAAGCAACCTAATAAATCTTATAAAAGGGCAATTAATGTATTTCTCTCAATATTTGTTAAAATGATTCTTTAGAAGATATGAAAAAGGTATCTCAAGAATGCATACAGTCATACAGACTGTTTGGTACTCAAAAAATAAAAATTCTTTTGGTTATTAATCTCAATATTATTCATACAACAAGTAGAAACAGCATATCTCAAATCTTATCATACATAAAGTCATACACACTATAACAGTATTCGTCAGCAGTATCCGAATAATTGTCAAGTCACACTATGTCACACTCCTAGCATGTAAACCACCTCCAATAACCAACTACCATTACCGTGATAGCGACTGCCAATGAGTCTGCCACCGTGATGCACCCTGAGGTGTCGATGAAGATTCGTTGTACCACACTGACGTGGATTCGCACCGCCTCTGACAACAACTGCTCCACAGATCCTACACTGGGCACGCAGTGGGTCGTTTACACATAAGTCGAAATGCGCCCAAACCGCGCTCGGATTCGTCATCGCACGGAGGCTACGTGCATGCGAGCGAACGCGATGTACGGCAGTCGCATGATGACTAGTTGACGACGTCGGCGACAGAGACGGTTTTTCAACCGTCTCTAGAAAGTAATCCTCCTCGTCTTCCGGTTCTTGCTTCATTCCGGTTTCCTCGAACCGGATGTCCTCCACGATATCCTCGTTGGAAGACGTAGTGACCGGTGCGTCGCGATTTCGATCACGTTGCTGCTCCTGCAGGAGGTGGCGGGCGGTGAGCTTTACGGTGTCCTCGCAGGCCACCAGTACAAGCCTACCCGCCGTCGTAGCCGTCGTGCTCGTTCTTGCTGTGCGGCGTTTGAATTCGCCGATTTCGCGCCGTTCGTGTTTCCGTTTCCGCGGCAAATTTTCTCTGCAGGACGAAAACACGACATTCTAAGACAACACCGGAAAACGATATCCTGCCGCGTAGCCGTAGTTTTACGAATCGATTATTCGAGCGCGATCGCACCGACTCTGCGTAAATGTTTTGCATCTAATCAAGTCCTTCTCATTTTCGGCGGAAAGAAAAAGAATTCGAATAATAATGAGAAGGAAAGGTTGTGGAGTTAACTGGAGTAACGAACAGGAGCGTTGGTGGTAGATTTTACATGTAGATTTGGAAAGATGATTTTATAATGGTAATTTAAATATATTCCGATCGTAGGAAGATTTGTAGTGAGGTTCGTCGATTTAGTACATTTGGTCAATCGAGAACTATGTCACACCGTTCATCCATTTCGAACGAGTTTTCATTCGAGCTGAATGAAAAATTAGATCGTACGGTCGTAGTCAAATGGATAAGTAATCTTTGATATTAAAATGGTAATTTCTGAGTATGCGAAGCAGTTTTGTAAGAGTATTGAGCGGAAAAAATATTTTTTATTACTTAATTGATAAATTCTATTCAAAATATGTTAAAAAAGTCTTACAAATAATGCAATTGTTTTTATCTACTGGCATAAGTAACATAACCGAATTGAAACGTATCAAAGAATATAAACATATTGCATAATCCTGTGTATAAGGTGTCATACTCTGGCAAACTGGAACAAATATTTAAGTCAACTGTATTATGAATTGACTAACAATCATACTTGGAGTAGTCATTTTTTGGCATGGTGTTTGTATATAAAAGCGCTAACGGTAATCGTCCAGTGTACAGATAAAATATATACAGTGCCAAACAAAAGTATTTGCACAGACTGTTTTATAATATAATCGCGTGTAAATCAGAAACGAAGAACGATATTCTATTAAGTCTTATCTCAAAATACTACCTTAAGCCGCTCAATTATCTGTACATTAAAACCAAAAAAATCGAACAATAGCATGAATAGTAATAATAAAAAATGTACACAGCTAGTTGTTTTCTCAGAAACAAATGTATTAGTACACTTACTATTTTATAATGCATTTTAATGTAATACTCAAATTAACATTTTGTTTGTAAGTCACCTTGTTTTATCACATCTTCTAACCGATTAGGCATCGAGTATATATACTAAATTTCGTGTCATTTCCAAACTCATTTCATAAAATTTTTTTAAAATTGCATCTTTTAATTGTTGTTTTGTATGAACAAAGTGTTTTTATATTCATCTCTCTAATTCATTCCAAATGTGCTCAATCGGACTTAAATCTAGGGATTTAGAAGGGGTTGGTAATGTATGAGGTGTGTTAAAAATAATTCATTGACGAATAATGTAAACAGTATGCCTTGGGTCATGATCGTGCTGAATGTAGCAATTTTCTCCAAGATTTAATTTCTGCACATTTCTCTTCAAGTTTTGCTTCAAAATATTTAAATAGATGTGTTTATCCATTATATCGTATATAAAAACAAGTTTTCCAAGTCTAGAGGACCTCATGCACCCCTATACTAATAAATTACCACCCCTATGTTTAACAGTTGATATAATGTTATTTAAATCCAACTTGTTATTACTTTTCCGCGATACATTTATTTGGCTATCGGATTAAAAAGGATTATATTTACTTTCGTCCGAGAAATGTATTTCATCCCGAAATTCTAAATCTTTATGCAACTACGTTTTTGTAAACATTAATCTTTTTCTTTTTTTTTTTTTTATTAATGTTACTAATCAATGGTTTTCTTCGAGCTACCCTTGAATCATATTCAGCATTTTTATGAACCCTCCGGATAGTTATAGGGTGTACTTGTATCTTTATATTATTTTTGTTTCAGTAAAAATGGCTTGCTGTGTACATTTTCATTATTACTTTCATGCAATTGTTCGATTTTTCTGGCTTTTTATATACATAACTTAGAGGTATAAGGTAGTATTTTAAAAAAGGATTTAATAGAATTTCGATCTTTGTTTCTGATTTACACGCAATTGTATTATAAAATACAGCCTGCGCGTCAATACTTTTGTTCAGCACTGTACATGCGTTCAAACACTATCTTTCTCGTCACTCAAAGCCTCTCTATTTCTCCCTCTCTTTTAGCATACCGTGTCATCATTCAGCAGACGACGCACGGATAATACGTATTAACGATTTATCCGATGAGAATGTGAGATAGTATGCCACACGTACATTACGCGACTAGATCGATATTGCATTGCAACGTTGGAAATATGAACGATCAATGATAACTAGAAACCAACTAAATTTCGATAAATTTACACGTATCATTGAAAACAAAAGATGTACGAAAGTTCTACTACATCTGCAAAGTTCCTTTCTTTCTTCTCTTCTCCCCTCCCTTTCCTGCTTCTAAATCTCCCCTTCCTTTCCCCACCGCCGAACGCGTTTCCCGTCTCTCTATAGATGTTCTCTCAATCCTTCTTCTCACTTCAGTTTTCTTTCTCTCTTCCACCTCCTATTTCCTTCTCATTCTCTTACTCGCACTTTTGTGCTTACTCAGTTACTCCCTCTCCTTCTTACCTCCCCGAAGATCTCTCTTGAGCGACCGGCTATAAAATGGCAACCGTAGCGACCGAACACGATATCGAGTGGCACACGCCACTGCTACGTCGCTCGAGTCTACTGTACCTCTGTGCTTTTTTCCTTCTGTCTTCGTTCCTATCTTTTTGTCGCTTGTCGCAGTGTCACTTAACCCAATCTAGTCGTTCGATTCGCGGCTACGAACCGGTTCGATTTCGCGTAGTGTCGCGTCTCGGAGCTCGTTGTACCGACGACCACGCGACAATTTATCGATCCTCGGACGTACGATTCCCAAGTTATATTCGAACTCCACCACGAATTGCCTGATTTCCTTCTCTATGTACTATTTCAATTCTTTACCGATTCTCACGAAGATCGACACTGAGCTTCCGATCTCGCTGTTCTCGACGTGTCTAATCTCGCTGTCGTATAAACAGTTCACGATTAAACCGGTATCGGATACGGTCAGTACGTGAATGGCGTAGCGACGGTACAAGAATTGCCAAAAAAATTTCGTTCTTTTTGCGCTATTCTTTCAACGTATAAATATATACTTGTCACGAACGGAAGATCGCCAAACGCGAAAGAATGTGGCTGCCGAGGGACCCGTTTTATCTCTACTCGATCGACAGAATCGTTACCGAGTTCCGAGCGAGTTTTTTTCACGAGTCTCGATAGTGTGGTTCGCTACGAGAGCGGAACGATTTTCCCCGAAGCCGAACCCGGGAGTGACTAAAATCGAAATCGGTGGACGAACAGGGGCGCGTCAGGGCGCGCATGTGCGACGGCGCCGCCGGTCGTCGACGCATATTATCCGTACCGTGTTTCGTGTTGCTATCGTGTGCGCGTTCCCGGGTCTCTTCGCTAAGGAATTACTAACCGACCTGATCACGTTCGACTCACTCGAGCTTCGTCGCGCGAATTCTCATCGATCGGGTGCCGCTTCTACGGCTCCCTTTTTTTCGCGCGCATCTTCAAGATGCCCGCCATCTTGGAACACCCAACCAACGCACAATTGAAATGCGTCGCTCGTTAATTACCTCGTGTTTTTACGCATTCACACGCGTCATTAATTTGTACGCGACACGATTGATTTTTGAATTTCCCACACTATGGACTAACGCAATGCAAATCTTAAAAATTATGTATGGTGTTTAAACCTTCAAGATTAGTTTAACGGAATGAATCTACGTACATATATCCTTTTTATGTACTTCTATATTTCGATCAATCGAACAATTTATTTGATAACTATAATATTATTTTAATAAACTATTTATAATTGTTCTTGCAAATGTATTAAATTTTGTATGTTACTTATTCCTTTAAAAAAAATTGTTTTTACATAATCTCAACTTCAAATCACAAATTATCAATGCGGGCACTTCTTTTTTATTTAAATATTAGTTATTTATTTTCGTACTTTATTGCAACTGTAATAAAATTTACAATAGTTGATAAATTATTTATACTTTTAAATTATTATCAGAAACTAAAATCTAATGCCCTTTCTAATTATTTCTAATTACATAACTAATACCTATAATGCAACCTATAATTGTACCGATTTCTTTACTTTTTCGAGACCTTATAAAGAATCATTTAATGAATTTCAACTGCATCAGTGCATAATTATTTATTAAACGCATTGTGTAAAAGGAGAAATTTAATAAGTAGAAAATTTTAATAACAAAACGCATTCATAAATTGTATTTATTAAAAATATACCGTAACATTTCAAAGCACTTACCTTTTATATCCGTGGCTTTCCTTACTAGTCTCCTATCTTCCTGTTTCCCTGGTACATTGTTCTCTTGACGAATTACTCGTGGCGGTACGTTCAAAAATTTCCCGGTAGCCCCTTCTACTTCTACAAAATGTACAAAATTTCCTTTGAATATTACGTGTGACAAAAATATCTCTATTTTTTGAAAATTTAGCACTCTCCTAATCGCATTTTTTTCAACTTCTTTTAAGATTCCGTGAACGAGTTAAATTAAAACCGATAGGGAAGTTAGTAAACTTACTCGTTGACACGCATTGATCGCGAAGAGTTAAGTATCGTTTCCTGGCAACTTGAGCGGCCGCGAAATCTGGCTCATGGTTGTGTTCTATACGCATCCTCGGCTTTGTGAATCTCGTGGTCGTGATTAAACTGCTTCTGCAATTCATAGTTCTGCCGACGCATCTCCATCGAATGGTGTAAGGCTGTTTCTTGTGCAGTGTGTACATATAACCGCAGTGAATTAATTTTGGGCCACCTTTATTTGATTCTATAATCTAAAATGCAATATAAATCGATAGAGATTACTATTAATTACATATTCCTTAATGATAATTAACTATTTAAAAAAATTAATAAAATAGGTAATATTGTACGATTTAAGATGCAAGTGAAGAATATTATGTATTTCGAACATTTTCCCTTTAAGAAAAGTAGAAAAATCACAAAAATATAAAACGATTATGTAAATTTTTAATTATAAATTGAAATAAAGTAAATATATTTAAATGTTCAACTATTTTGTGAATACTAAAAAATATTTTACTTAATTTTCAATATTCTGTTTTTAAATTCATATAGAAACTAAATAATTATAATAGTTTATTTAATTTAAAGGACTGATGATTAAATATTTAAGTTCTTTTATCACATACTTCAGCCACGTTTAGATCGTCGTCGTCGGAATTATCGTAATCAGTGATGAAGGACGACGTGGAAGGTTTTTCCACGATTTCCGTATTGTTTTCGTTTGATTCAAATTTTATGTGTTGTGGCATCTTGTTCTTCTATTTTCTACGAAGATAAACACTGTAAGTTCCATTCTTCGTACCGGTGACTTAAAAAATGATTATTATTACTCAAAGAAAAATGTAACTAAAAGAACTCCTCTACAATCTATTTTTAATAAAAATTACTTAAATTAATATCTTAAAATTACCTAATTTTCATCATATCGATTGTCTTTTACATTTCTTTATCTTCACTAGAAAATTATAGAGTACTAAATGAATTTACCAAATTAATAGCAACTTTTATTTTAGTAATTAAATATTTATTAAAAATTCACTATAGTGAATATTGATTAAGAATTGAAGTTTTGCCGCGTAAATCTCTTTCGGATATTTTCATAAAAATAGTCACAAACGTAAACACAATAGTCATTTTCGATCTTGAACACAAGACGACAAAGAGATCATAGATTCAAGCAGGCTCCCGATCCCGTGTGATATATCGACGCCACGATTTTCGCAATTGCATCTGTCTACCCGGCTTCTATTACTGTGAAATCGTTTAAACGTCTCCGTACCTATGCACGCGCCAAAAATAGCATGGAACGAAGAGATGAACACAGTGGGTCTATAGAACCTTGGAAATCGTGCGTGTTAGAAATTTCAGTGTGCCTCGTGATCGTCCGCGGACCGATTCTTTTTTCCCCTCTTTTTCTTCTTCGTTTTTTCAATCACGCTATTTCGTTCGGACTAAAATTTTGATCTAAAAGAGCATTCGTAGTAAAACATCGGAAAAAATTCTCTATCATATGTTAATTTTGAACATTGGAATTCGTTAACAACGGGAACTGAGAAATTAGGGGTAAAATTACTGATAAACTGATTCCTCACCGATTCTGCTGATTTTTAAGTATGTGATATAACTTGCTATTTTGAGTGACATAACTACAAAAAACTATTGTTACTACTACCTTGAATTTTACCCATACGTATATACATACATACGTCAGCATGGGAGGTCCATGGTGTAACCACCATTTATCTACTGTTTCTATAAACACACCGCGGTGGTCGGCAACTACGACGTATACGAAGTGAACTTAAAATTTTGTAAGTTCACTCGTTATACTTACTGGTTTTTGGCTGTCGTGATGTGTTTATAGAAATAGTAGGTAAGTGGTGGCTATAGGCTCACGCATACGTTGTCATAGACCTGTACGTATATGAAAAGTTCAATCGTATATTATAAAAAGTTTTTTGCAAATATTGCAGAAAATAAGGCCGATTGCCACATACACGCAAAAAGAGTTGTTCAAAATGTTGATTTCTATCCCATATTTAAAAATCATCGAAATATTGGATGCTTTCGATATTCGAAACTTATAGGCAACTTTACCAGGTTGAAAAATAGATAGTAAGTTCTTGAAATAGTGTGTCTAAATTATAAATAATGACGTATTTGTAGTTTAGAAGGAGGTAAATATTAAATTATTCAAAAATTTATATTTTACGATACTTTAAAAATTTAGCTTATACGCCTTGTTTTTTCATTTAAGTATTAAATGTATTATATATATATCTACTATTATGTGTATTATATATAACATAATATATATTATGTATTATATATCCGTATGAGGATAAGGGCCCAACTTCATTTCAGCTAAAATCTTCTCAAATTATTGTGAATCATTTGTATCTTGGCTTTTAAACAACTTTTAATGCCTCGCTATAGATTCCATTAATTAGGTATATGTAAAGGCATGCTGTACAAGTTGGCAACATCGCGCTGAGGAGGATCAAGAATCCTACTTTCGATGGTCAGGAGACTTAGAGCCTTTTCACGTTGTATAAATTTTGCCATTCGATTGGAAATGAACACTGGCCGATTATCGTCGGTGTTCATCAGGTGTGTATGGGTGTATAATCGAGTGACATCGAAATCAAATAAAATCAATCATCATTTATTACATCAATCTCACAGAAACCGTTTCTTTTGCCGCTTGCTTGCAGAATGCCTTGTTTCCTTCTATACTAATTTGTTTTTTTTCTGTTATGCATTTTCGATGATTTGATATAAGTAACACAATAAGCTCATTTCTTACGTGATTTTAAACGTACGCAGTTTGAAAATGTAGGAAAAATTCATAAAAGCTAAAATCTTTATACTCGTTCGAAAGATAGGTCGTTAATAACAATTTAAAATTTGTAGAATATTCGATATTGTAATAGATTATAATAACTACTGCAATGTTTTTACGTAAATAATATGTACATCGCATTAGATGTTACAGTACCAAATATATAAAATCTGTATTCCCTAACTATAGTGCAGTAATTTACGCATGATTTCAAGTATACATAAAAGATTAGAAATAGATTATATGTAAAATATTTAGGCACCTTTCTATAAGCGTTTTAAACGTACGCAGTTTTCAAATAATGCGCGGGGTCATGGAGTCGATCAACTTTTTACAATGTGGGCTGATAGTATGCATTAAATGTTATAATTGCAATAATGAAAGTAGTATTTAAATATTTTAATATTTATGGATATTGTATTTATAGTTTTTGGTTCCCGAAAAGGTTTGATATTGTAGTGCACGTATTTTATCACTGTTATTTACCATAACAAAGTACATATATTATAAAAAATCAACATTTCATAAAATCGTGGGCAGCTATATTGACTAGGTTATGCTTACATGGAAACAGGACTTCGCCAGTGTTGCCAGATTTATATTCAGTATAGTTAATAGTAGAATCTTTCTATTATTTTTGGACGTTTTATTCATCTATTGTCGATTTATGCTTTTTTAATATTGTGCTACTTTGATTGCATGGAAAGATCCAATACAGAAGGCAATCAATGGATCCGAATACTTTCTTATATCAATATCAATAACGATGTTAGTATACTTAACTATTTCAAGATTGTATTTAATTTATTGTGTAAACTGTGAAAATTTAGAAAATGTGCAAATGCGCACTAAAAACTGTAGTATTAATAAACATAAAGTTATTCTTATTCTCGTGTTTAGTATTTTTACTTTTCCTTTCCTTACTTTGAAATTAACATTTACTTCTGTAAATGGTAAACACAAAAATGGTAAAACTTCAATATCGCACAAATTGTACTTCTTATCAAAATTCCATATGATATAAAAATCATAGAAAATACAATATTGATAGTAAAATGATAAATAAAATTTTAAAAATTAAAAACGCTGGTGGTATAGTATTTTTCCAGTATCAACGAACACACAAATAAAGCACAAGTATAATCATTATTAAACCATTACTCACATTGTATATTAAATAATATTAGATAGAAAAAAAAACAGTATCAGACAATTTACTCACATGTTATTCACATGTAACACATCCGCAAAATCGGCAGGAATGCTAAACGGTCACACATACAGGAATTCAAATACCACTACAGGAAATAAATAGTAAAGAAGTTTAGAGCTTTTTCGGGGAACCTAATTGCAATGAATGGTATCGATGTGCGGGCGTGAACCAGTTGGCCAGATTATAGGAGTTGTTTTTACTGAAATTGCCAAATGGTCATCGACAATGGCAAGCCGTTGGTGATCGGATCTTGAGCAAGAACACCACACTTTGGAGCAAGGAATATGGCACCCGACAAGCGCAATCAATGAATAGCACTGTCAGATCCGAGCTACACAGATTATTTACACTATAACCGATTGTTTCACGGTTTCACCATTTAGATATTGTGCGACACTATTTATGGAATTACCGTTGAGCTATTACGCACATTTCCGGTAGCTTTACGATTTTATATTGCATGATAAAGTATAATAGGACGCGTGTTTATGGGGAAAACAGACAGTAGCGACATAATTATGCTTTGGCTAAAAGGTATATAAATATGTGTATATAGGTGTTATGCATCCTGGTTGTGAATTTATGTCAGAAAAGAATATATATTTCTGATAATCACGCGGTAAAAGATCATAGCTTGAATCATTTAGATTTAGATAACTACTGTCTACAAATACATTACTTCAAAGTTATTTTTCGTGATGAGTAGCGGCTATGTGAACTAAAATGCCGGTATACTAGTTACCAATTTACCAAACTTACCATACGATGCAGCTGTATCCTTGCAAGCTGTCCGATAGATGGACGATAGTATGGAAAGATTCAATGGAATCCAGGATAGACAGGATAAGAAATTCTGTACTGATAAAATGAGGAGCATTCATATCGTGAGGGCAGAAGTCAGTAGCTGTATTCATATTCATGACCTGGAATTGAATGGCGTAGGGTTGTATTGTGATATGCATTACAATGTTTCATATCCAGTATAATTTGTAAAGCAGATCGATTGTAAAGAATATTTGTAACGAAGAAATCTCTTATTTATTCCGTATAAAAATTGATTATCGAAATGCTCGACTATATAGAATTGTATAACAATAAAATAAACTTATATTTGTAATTGAAGCACGAAAAATTGTAAATCCGACCATCGTCCTAAAATTAGTTTTTTTAGTTTATGGTTGTTTTTTTTCTTGCATTTCGATAATCAAAAACACATCATTTAGGTTGTTCTTCTTCTTGGAATGTTATCTATATTTTCTGCGACGTGTTGCATCGCGACGTCTCGTTACATTTTACTTTACACGATTTCATTCTATTATTTTACACTGTGTCATTTTGTTACACCATCTATTTGTCCTATTCTACTTCGTAATTGACCACTTTCATCCTATGTGATTATATGTTTGGTTTCTATTTCCATCTTGCCGCTTAGTATCCTTTTTACCTTGAATTCTTGCTTGTACTTAAATCGTTTCAAGATGAACATTTCTTAAAATCGAATACTAATTAGAATATAAGTTGAAGAAAAAAAATGATGTATTTCATATTGTGTAGTCCAGATTTTGTATCTTTAGAATAGATCCAAAACATAAAATTTTAAAATGAAGCAATATAAAAGTTATTACAACACCATGGATCACTCAAAAAACGAGTGTATTTCTTTTAATTACTTTTATTAATCGATCATTCCAAAGGGCATGATAAAGGTTTCGTTTGCAATGGTTCATTGTTTTTAATGTAATTTATAGTAGTACAGTATAATATTAATTAAATCGATTATAGTAAATATTGTTTCCTTGTATGCATTGTGTAACCGAATAACGATACAGACGAGACTAGCAGGTGGTGACCTTCGGTAGCGCTACCCCTTCACACTTTTTTCTTTTTTATCCCTAGCGCTAAATAATAATTATTATTTTTTCCTTCATCATTCAATCGTTTCTTCGATGCCATATTCAAACGACTCTCTTCTCACTTTTTTCAAGACTACTCCCCCTTCGTTTTCCTCGTTTTATTTCTATAGCATGTGTATGTGTGTGTGTAATCTTTCATTGTGTGTCTTGGCAGCGTTTTTGAACGATGGATAATAAATATTGCGTGAATATCGTGAAATAAATGTTAAAAGGAAGCCCGTACAAACTTAAAGATACGAAACACAATTAATTAAAAGTCTTACGCGAGACAAATTGCTCTTCTTGGTGGTAGCAAATAATATTCAAAGTTTCAAAAATGGCGGTGGTGACTTAAATATTTTTTTAAAGGCACAGGCAACGGATGTAGAATAGCAAACCTACCAGTTATATGTAGATCAGCGTCGTATTAGATTTATTGTTGCAAATCAAAGGCTTTTTTCCATAACTAACCCTCTATGGACCATTCTATATAAATATGATAACACAATTCGAAGCATACTTCCTTTTTCAATTTTGTCCAACTAGTGGATTAGTATTTAGATTTTATCAAATACTATTTGTATCTTTTACAACTTTTATTAAAACATTTAAATAACAACTATAACGCAATGGACTACAGAGGGTTAAAGAGAGCATAATTAAGTATCTGCAAAATACGAGAACGCGAAATTAATGCGATGCAGAATAACATCACAAAGACGATTTATACAGATTTACCGAAGATACCATTTAAATGCAAACGACATATAATTACCAAGCAGAAATTTAAAATTTTTATCGGTACTTTGCTAATGACATTAAAGCATAGTAGATACTTATACCTTGTTGCTTGGCAGATAGCGCACGAATATTTGAAATAGAGTTTAAAAATTAAGTTAGATTACTATAACTCAATCCATTAACACATTGCGGATTGTTGAAAAAAATTGTTTCTTTTTTTAATAAAGAATGCTTTTAATACGATAGAGTTTCTAATAACTCATAATAAATTGACCGTCGAAAGAATTTTGATGATATTCAACTTGAAAGTTTATTACTTCCAATCCGCAACATGTTTGAGATTACTTTTGTAAAATGAATATTGGAATGTGTGTACTGTACATAGAATATTGTGGTAAAATATAACAATACAATAATATGCATAGATAGGGGCATGATGGCGGAGACTCACGAAGAATTCTAGTCTATACGGATGAGTCACGAAACAGATGAATCGAATCGTCGTGTGCATATATAAAATTGTCTTCCCTCATTAATTATATCGATAACCTCGTATATATACAAATTTGTCGTCTCTCTCCGCCTATGTTCGATTCTAATTTCGTCACCTGGGCCGATCGACTAAATGTATTATCGTATCTGAGTACGAGCGAAGAACTTGATCGGAAGAAAAGAATAAGTTGCCAATGCCTTCAAAATTTCAGCGTCGGTAACACCATTGTGAGTATCACAGTACACCATATTTTATAATATTTGTGTACCTTGGCTCAAATTTGCACCATGAATATGTTAAACGTAATAGTTTCTATTAGCTTTACTATGATCCATTGCCTACCGGTGGCAGTTTTCCTTTCTTTTCTTTTTAGAAAATGCTTGTATATCTTGTAATACATTTATATTACTTTACTATGTTGTCTTACAAGTTGAAAAATGTTATCTCATTTTAATATTCTCTTGTAAGGCCAGTATTTAATTAGTTATTTTAATTGCAATAATATTGGTGATAATTTATTGAATTACTTGTATCTGTTGCTTAGACTTATTGAAATTTTTCAGTGAATGATGGCAAGGTTCCAATAGAAACTTTTGTAGCTTCCTTCTTTTAGATTGGAATACTAGTAATGAATTTTTACTAGTTCTGAAGGCTAGAACTTACGTTACGATCTGAAAGATTTTGATACACGCATTCTGCCTACCGGTGGCAGATTTGAAAAGCGCTGGATGACGCGTGTTCTAGTGTGTTGGCTTCCACATTTCCTGAATTTGCAGGAAGCATCCTAACACACTTGACTGGTGAATGAACGTAATGGATAGTGTAATATGACCACACAGTGTTTGTGCCAACTATAACAAGCTGGATGTCTTGGCATTCATCAGAATCCTTGGCATCAATTTCACCAAAAACGAAACAAATTATTTTTTATAAAAAAATACTCGTTTTACGTTTATTACATTTATTCCGTCAAAATTTAAAAATCTATACCGTCCTTGTGTTGTGATTATAAATAATTTATTTGAACGAGGAAACAGAGAAGGATCACTAAAACAAACGGATATGGTTGCATCCTAAAATTCATTTTTATGTTTAATTGTTAAAAAAACGAAACAAAAAACAAGTTACGCCTATTCGAATAAATTTAAATACATTAAACAGATAAAGATATAACAAGCGCATTCCTCCACTAACCAATCTCCTTTTATACAAATTATTAAACTAAATAGTAATAATAACTAAACGTCTACAAACCATTATTTTTATACAAGAGTTCTAATTACATAAGATAAAGGGAACTTCTATGGTGAGGTTGTTTGAAAGAATTAAACTTGGTTCGTTAATGGTGAAACCGAATGTGAATGTGAATCGAGTATATATTGCCGAAAGAACGTAGCTAAATATCCGTCTATGTATCTTACGTCACAGTACAAACGAAACAATCAAATGCCAGATAGCGAAGACACAAAGGCATGATGAATTTGTAACCCCTCTAGCCGACATTTTCAATTTTTGTTTTTAATCAACCATCATTAATCTACGCCTTCTTTTGTTCATTAACAAAAATTATATTATATATCGACGAAAAACATACGTGTGCGTTTAAAAGTAAAACTTACTTTGTAATTTTGACAAAGAAATTGATTCTCCGAAAACGTCGGAATGATTCAATGTGCCAGGTTAACGTTTAATCCTTTGAGATTTTGCTCTAAACGTATAATTAATCGTATTACGGCTTATTACATTAAATCGTGGAAAAGCTTGCTTCAAGATAGCAGCCGGGCGTTTAAAAAACTTGGATTCAAAAAGGATTAAACGACCCTACACACGAAGCAATTGTTATCTCTAGATATCGTAAAAATGATGAAAAAGGAAGGAATTTAGCGGGCGTTAAAATCGTTTGGCAATGTTGTGTAAAATACATACTCGTAATAATCTATCGCTTCGATTTATTTTCTACGATTAATTTTATACCTGTTTTTCCCCCTTTTTTCTATCTTTTCCTCAGTTTCTTTCCTTTTTGGCGAAACAAATGAACGGGACGTGTTCCTTCGGCAACAGAATACACGGTAAAACCTTGCTGATTAAAATATTCACGAAAATTCATTGGAAGCTTGAATCAGTCACTCAAACTACAGATTAATCGATAAAAAGATATACATTGAACACAGTAAGGATTATCATTAAAAATGTAAAAATACGAATAACAAAGAATTTCTATTACATAATCTGCAAAACGTTACTCTGTCTTTTTTTGTCGCTTTTTAGTTTTTTCCCTTCACGGTCCTCAAGCTAAAATTACGTAAAAAGAGAGTTAAAAAAATGGGAAACACATTTAACGAAATACCAATCGAATCACAAGGTTTTATAGCGAATATCGAATAACTTCGATCGGTATTCGAGCTGCCGGCTCACGGAGTTCACACGTCGTATTGTTTTTAAATGATGCTATACGATGATTACCCTGAAAAGTAATACACCGAGACAAAGTGTCAAGAAAGTTTGGACACGATTAGTCCAGCGACTAACATGATCGAATACTCCTAGTGTCGCGTCATTACAAATCGACGATATGCGAAAAATCGATGTTCTAGAACGAAACGCCTTATTTGGGGCGGCATCGAAAAACACACGGTTACAATGGCAATGGAATATATCCACAATAAACGTGTATGGTCGTAAATGTGTGAACTTTCCTTTCTGTATTTTCTCTGCTACTGTTGAACAAGAAGACGACGTATTTACCCAAAGGGATTATACTTCTTTCGGTTAATTTTTGGGAATATAACAAAGTGACTTTTACAGGTGATAACTTCGGAAGCTTCAAACACACGTATTTCTTTCCTCCTTTCAATCTGTTTTTTGTTTGATCATCTGCAGCATGCTTTATGAACCTGTTTTTTTTTTGTAACCGACACTTCCTGCGGAATTGAATACTTCTAGCGAACGCTAATTTAGTTATGAACAAATAGAAACATCGAAAAGGCCAACCGATGGGATGTTTGAACGTAGCAATTGATCGTCGGGAACGGCGAGCAATGAAGTCGAAGGACAATCCGCACCATAAAATTATGCTTCTTTACGATTAGCTGTTGTTGCTTCTTATGACGCTTGTCACGATCCTCAGCCGGCGTTCTGAGCCGTCAAACAATCATACGGCACATACGTAACACCAGAGACAGCAATGAAAAACATGCGGTTCGGGTCACAGAACTGCGCAACAATAAAAAACGCAGCACCACTACTAGGACCCCGAATTGCACAGCTCTCTGAAGCCAATATAACCTGGAACACAATTAAATAACTAAATAAATAGAATAAATATAGTACGTGTATTGCAAGTGGATCATTTTTAAAGTTTCCGTCGTTACATACACATAGTATAAAAAATACAGTAGAATCCGTTTATTATGATCATTTTGGAACTTGCAATTTTTGATAAGAAAAATTAGTTGATAACATTACGCGGAGGATAAATAATATTCATTATTGAACTCATTTTATTACAAAAGGTTACGACTACACTGCGGATACTTATGCACTTATGGCAAATTTAAATTTGCATACTAATTTACTAATTGAATCTTTAAGATCAAATATAATTAAAGTATATTAACACTTCTGGATTCTTACTTTGTAATGTGTGAACGAGCAGCACCCAGCGATTCCAGATCCTCATTTAACATGAACCGCCGTATTCCCAGTATGTAGTGTTCTATGTACGATGACCATTCAATTTCTCTGACGTCAAACATAAAAGTCTTTCTGTCTTCGGGAGTGAGTTGTTCGCCTAATTGTCGAACATTGTCATCCCTGAAGTTCCATTGTTTCGTACTGAAATACTCCAAACATGTGGCAGCTTTATGGAGTTTCGCTTGTATGCCGACCATGAGGGCCGGTTTGCCCTTTAGTCGAAGGTAGAAGTCTAAAATGTGCGCCGGTAATAGGTGCTGAAAGAGCACGCACATTTTGTTCATTATAACGGAGTTGTGGCACCGGCCACCAGGATACCAAAATACGTTGTTGGGCGGGTGCAGTCGACTGTACTTGAATACTAGGTCAACGAACTGCTTCCAAGTGATCGGATTCTGTTGACCTGTGCAACAATTGTACACAGGAATCGTATTCGGGTGGTACATCGCGGTTCTCCATGCCGCACAGATCATCAAATTGATCACTATGTCCACTGGCACCAAGTCTGCTATCTTGTCTTCGTGGCACAGCATAGATCTGCAATAAATTTTTACTTATTAGTTCTTGCATTAAACACATAAATTATACACACAGTTATTTATTACCAGACTACGGATGTTTGCGCATTTATGAGAAATTTAATAACAGAATGCACATGCTAAAGCAATGGATCCCAAACTAGTGATGGTAGGCGGGTCGCGTCAAATATTAAAACATAAAACTAATTAACATGTTCATTAGAAAACTTTTATCTATTAAAAATTATCCGATGTAATTCACCTTCTTTTTACAAAATACATTATAGTATAGAGTGGATCACGAAAGTTTACAGTTTTCGAAAGTAGGTCGCAGGCCTGAAAAGTTTGAGAACCATTGCGCTAAAGTGTACAATATATCTTAAGTTAAGTGTACGTTATAACATTTATTGGGTGAAACTAATCTCTATTTAGATACCAATTCTTTATTAAACCACTGTTTATAAAAATATGAATTTGCATTAAGGTCCACAATCTATTTATTACTACCTTTAGCTCAATATTTGGACACAGGGAATTCTTTTTCCACTGATCCTTCATTTCTTGCTGCTGCTCTGTGTAGCTATGGCTTCTATTAGAAGCTAATTGAACAAATTATCAGTTTAACGTACCTAAAGATACCTTTGCCAGCAGCGGCAATAATTCCAGTGGGTCCATTCCAATTGTCCATCCATCCGGGCAACGGTTCCCTACACGCTGACAGGACGATGGAGGGTCTCACAATTGCCACCGGCAAATGGCCAGACTCCGATTGCAACAGCTTTTCAGTCAGGGCTTTGGTAAACGTATAGGTATTGGGTCGGTTGCCGATCAAAGTTGGCGTTATATCATCAACCATCTTGGCATCCATGACCTTCGTCAAAGCGATTACGTGTTCTGGTTCCGTCGAGAGCGGGTAAATCTCCTCAGCCACGTCCTTGCGGTCGCAATTACAATATGCCGTGGAAACGTGGATCAGGGCCTTTACATAGATACATGAGGATTATAATATGCTTATATAAATCACATGAATATTTTAACCTATGTTAATTAAGTCTACTGTTAAGTAAATACCAAAATAGATACAATGGTGCACCAATACTTTTTGTAACCACTGTACTTCTTTATAACGTCTTTTACTGCATATCGGCCATACCGAACTTGCGGCCCGCGGGCCGCATAAATTTGTTTCAAAGTCAATTTTTTAAATTATTATATTATAATGTATAGCGTACTATGTTGCGGCCCGCGTAATGTTGCAAATATATCTATATGGTCCGAGAAAAAAAGGTTGAGTATGGCTGCTGTATATCATAGTACATATCCTTCTTTACCTCCAAGTTGTGCATGAGATGGCACAAGTTCAGCAGCTGTTTGGTACCAACCATGTTGATGGTTACTGAAAGTTTTAATGCTTCGTCAAACTTGACGGTGGCAGCAGAATGGAAAACGATCGACACATTTCTTATTAGTGTGTGCTGATCGGCTTCCGAGATGCCTAACTCATGTTCCGTCACATCCCCAGCAACAGGAATTATCTTCAAAAGCTGCTTCGGATCGCTGTTCCGCAATTCCTCGAACAGCTATTAACAATTTTTCAAATGTGCTAATTTTACTATCTAAATAAATTATGTAAAGAATTTGATATTTGGTCTCACTTCAAAACAATTTAATTAAATGAATATATAAACTAAAATTTGAACTTAGATATTTACAGTGTCAAGAGTCAGTAAAGCCTATTAAAAAGTTTCAGGTCATCCCGTAAGTAATTCGAGTGTTGGAAGAAGGGAATGGAATAATGAAAAGTATTAGAGCGGGGATAAAAAAAATTAATAGACATCTGCAAAATGTAGAAAATTATATTAATAACTGATTTTTGAGAATAAACTGTTTTATTTTACTCTTGCTGAAAATAGAAAAATACTCGCATTACTTATGGGATGATCTGAATATACCGTAAAATAACTATAGTATGAATAACTTTTGTTTTAAAAAGAAGACGATCTTACCGGTCCACTCAACAGTTGCTGCAACCTTTGCTTGGCATCCTGACCTTTTTTAGGTCTAATCAGAAGATAAATGTTCTTTATTCCTGGACAGGATCTGAGTAACTTCTCAACGAGGACTTTGCCCATGAAGCCAGTACCTCCAGTAATGAAGATAGACCTGTCTCTGTAGAAGTCCCTCACGGACGTCCACTGGGTGCCGCTTATTGTGCTCATTTTTACGCGTCTCTCTTCCACTCTTCTTTTTCTCTACAGTGTTCAAAATCTAAAATAATCACCCTCCTTCTTGGATAGTGCCCAGTAGTAGCTCTTCAAGAGATATACGATGGCCTATCTTTATTCCCTCTTCTTGGAGGCTTCTTATGATCGATGAAGGGTCCTTCTTCACTTGTATGTTTCTCGTCCTCTTTCTCACTCTTTTTCTTCGGCTTTATCTTTGGTCTTGATACTGTCTTTACTACTTGTGTAGTGAGCGTACGTATGTATATATATTTATTAATATATATACATGTATATATATAGATCTATTTGTATATTTTTCCTTTTTTCTTTTTTATTATTTCTTTTTTACTATGTTTTTTTGCGACTGTACAAGTGACCGAAGAAGAAACACACGACTTCCTCAGAAATGAAGAAACAAAGTTTGAGAAAGGTGCAATGAAAACTGGCACACGTTCACGCCGTTCCAGAGTTTTCCAAGCGGACTTCGAATGGATTTAATTTCTGCTAGACTCATTTCGTGCCACAGCTTTTACTCAGCTAAAAACAGTAAGAAAGAAAGAAAGAAGAACTAGAATCGATTATTGTTAACGGAAAGATTATTATGTCATTTATTATACAGTCCTTCTTAGAACCTATGTATATCGTTTAACAACCAGATGGAAAACTGAGATCATCTCGGCTTGATTACTGGTTTCCCTTTTTTTATTTTGTATTATTGTAATTCGTTATTACCATGAATCATCGCGCCTGGGACTTATCGGTGATATTTTAGGTGTGATTCAATCAGTAGATTTTAGTTTTTGAAGTGTCATAACTTCAATGTTTTAATCCTTTCATTACTATATTTCATTGTTATATCCATGTAATTACATATGTTACATTATACGATGAAATACAATGGGTGCAGTGTTAGCAAGAACCAGAAAAACTTCGAAATTTAACACTTTGAAAATGTTAAAATCCTCTGATTAATCACTTGTATATTATACACTTATCTTAAACAATATTAAGTATCTTATATCCTACAATTTCTTATTTTTATAGAAATATCCAGTGTTGCACTTTTTATTTGTATACCTTGGATATTCTTTTCTTTTGAATATTAATTCATAGATCAAAGCTGTCTTTTGCCAATCACTTGATAATTAACATCTCTAAAGCAAGGAGACTGGCTAAGTAAGGTTGCATTTCTAGTTCACGAAAACCAGAAACAAATTATAAAAACAAGAATCAAGTTGAAGTTGTACCTTGAGAGGAAAGACAGCAACCAAGAGATCAATCACCTTTTAAACAGCCACGAAGAAACCACACACACGACACAGACTCTGACCATGAATTTCGCTCACAAAAATTAATAAACCTGCTATTTAAATTTATAATAAATTCACACCCGTAACCGGCACATTCACCAGAAATTAGTCACTTGTTGAGTACCACTAAAGTGACAAACACAAACGCGAAACGAGGAAAAAAGTAAAACAAGAACAAGAAAGAAAGAAAGAGAAAAATAAAAATAAAGAGAAAAGTAAAGGATTACAAAAATATAAAAATGTACTACATAAAAAAATTAAATACTGTCAATTTTAAAAAATAAAATATTCTTAAGCTTAAGGAATTAAATATATTTAATTAAAAAAAAAAAAAAAAAAAAAAAAAATTAAAGAATATAGCATGTTTCGAGGAAAGAGAACAACATACCATAGAGGAAGACCCAGAGAAAACTTGAAGGGAAAACATATTCCCAATAAAAATAACTTTCCATCAAATTTCTAAAGGCACAAAAAGAGATAATACGTAATCGTTGCCTTCACTAAAATATGAAGAAATTTATTATGTACGTAATAGACCTCGAGAATTCCACAATGTTTATTTTTTATTTCGCGTACTTGAGTAAGTACATGTTTTACTGTCTGCTTACGGACACGTTTTACGCGACAAGACTTCGGATGAACGCTATCACGAGACATTCTTATCTCGCGCGCCTTACGCATAGCCTGTAATTTGTCACAACTTATCCTTTAATGTAACATCATACGAATGGAAGCGATTCCCAGGAACGTAATATTAAAGATTTTATTTTGGAATGTCGATCCAGTAGAGAGAAAGAAGTATTCTATTGAGTATTCCAATAAAATTCTTCATATTTCATATCATCTAGTCAATCACATCATTAATCAAATGCAAATTTAAATTATCGTAGTTATTGCTTATTCTGCTCAAGTATGACTTTTAAATAAATGTGAATTCCCAGTGTAGTACGTAACACTATTGAGTTATCTACTGCAAAAAATATTACTATGTATTCTTCAAAAGTTTGATTAATTGTGCGAGTCACCGTATATCAACCATTAAAATGAATTTAAAATTGTTCTTAGAACATTATTGACACAACTATACGGCCAAGAGTACTTTGGTATTTCAATTGCAGCCGGCAAATGATTCATGACAAAAACAAGCTTTAATTCCCGATGACACTTTAACAGCAGAAAAAGTTTCTTTCTCAGCAATGAACATTTGCGATTATTTTTACACTTTCCTTTTGATTACCGTTTGATGACAACGCCAATTTATAGTCAGCAGTTTTTTTTATCATAATTACGCAAAATTCTGAGCAGAAAATTTCGTAATATTATTACAAAAACAGGCTGAATGTGCACATGTTTCATTCGACCGTTTTTTTTTCTCTTAACTGTTACAACTGATTGCGAGGCTGATAACGCATTTCTTACACGTGGTTCGCACCGTGTGGAATACAATTTGCGATAAAATCTAGCCAACTTATCTTTCCTAGAATCTTTCATTCTGGTTATTCCACTTGAACGTGAATCGAAATATAAAATTGAACACAGGATATGAAAAAAGATATGAATGCTATTTTTATCTCTTTTTAAGCAAATATATCTTTTCACACTCTGTAGACAAGCGATAGATATACAAATAATAAAAAAACAAGCTTGAGAATGAATTACTCGATTTTAGAGTTTGAACAAGATTGAATACCAATCTTGTAGCCAGATAATGAAACTGCGAAATTTACAAAAAATGGACTTGATTCTGGCTTCTAAAAAGATCAATTAATACAGTGTAGCTTCTACTTTGCAAGTTATACTATCTCCTTTCAAGTTCTACAATGAAGTTTCTAGGATGAAGTGACTTGTCGAAGGTAGGTTCGACTGTTCGAAGAGAATGAATTTTTAGAAATCCGTGCTAAGCACAAGTTGGGAAATGCTAGAAGCGTCGAGAGAAGCGGTTTCGATGGGATTCTAGGTCAGCGTCCCGGCCTCGAAACGGTCACGAGAACCCGCCCGTTCCTCGGCCTCCACGGACGAAGAAACTAGGAAGAAAAGAGAGGAACGTCGCTCGACCCCGTTACATGAAAACCCGTTATGCGACGAACAACGACCGCGAGACCGACTGACTGACAGAATCTCCTCGTTTCCTTTCTGTTTCTTTCTATTTCTCTATTTCTTTCTCCAATCGAGCCTTTTTCTTTACATCGAGGGAAACATCCTCATCCCTATTCTTCTTCCCCTTTTTACTATTTTTCATCTTTCTTGTGCGATATATTGCAATTTAGTTTATAATAACATAAAACTAGATATTACGTCGAAAACATAACAATATATAATTGTAAATGATATATTTTTTAAACTTTAAGTAAAACGTTTCGTAATTAATTCTTTAATCTGTTCAACCTGAATGACGTCTTAAGACATAAAATGGCGGCGACTGCCATTCAGTGCTGCTAGTAATACGGTACTTCTAGCAGAGAAAATTTTACCAATTTTGCCTGCTCCGGAATGTCCGAATTGTTTGTGAAAGCTGATTGGATATATAATAGATGTCATCTAAAATTAAAGCATTGTTTTATAATGAAGTATCAATGCAGTATCATCATATAAATTTATTCTACAACTAAGCTTTAATTGTTCTTTTTATAATCAGTGCTCTAAATAGAGATGATCAACAGCCTAATAATTGTAACTTAACATCGAGAAACAATAGTATAACCTGGAAGCTAGCATTCCGGAAATGAAGTTCTGAAAGCAGGACTTTGCGTGACCTGTTTCGTGTTGTATATTTAATAATACATGATGTAGCATGAGCATATGAAGAGAAAATATTTTAATAATGCTTAATACAGCGTTAGATTAGATGAATATTATGCAAACGGAAAGAATGCGTGAACGTAAAGGGTAATTATCAAAAAATATACCTTACAAAAGTGAAAGTTTACCTAAACTTTTCTGCAAACACAGATATCTTACTGCGTCAACGTAATCTCTCGAACGAATATTTAATACCGATTTTTTTTAGTGTAAAAATTACGCATGAAATTATTATTGCATTAATTTCTTCGAATATTTAAAGCGATCTTTGAATTAGCATTAGGAAAAAGTATAGATTAAATTAAGAGCATCGATAAATTTTAATGGTTTCGTTGCTAAACTATTTAGAATTACAAACATATATTTTTAATTTTGGTGTGTATAACTTGACCGCAGATGTTTAAGCAAATTCATATTTTTATAGCAAAATGATTTAATAAATTATAATTTTCATAATCTTAAAAAGAAAAATTAGAAAAATGTTCTCTTCTATAAAGAATAATAGTAATAGAGAAAAAGATGAGGAGATCAAGAGTTCATTATGTAAAAGAATGCATACGCATTACATAACAAACCAGGCAATATTATCTCAACGAAACGTTCACATATCATTAGATTCGATTCGAGAGCCATCGATAAAGAATTATTAGAGGCACGAGCCAAGATTTACTTTTCCAAACTCGAGTGATTTCGCTCACTCTCTGTTTCCCAATGATTCCAAACAAATTCTTCTCTTATCATCTCGAGGATCAATACAAAACACGTGCCTGTAGCCATTACTTTTCGAGCATCCGTTTGGCTGTACGCCAAAGAATATATGTTGTCTAGTTTCCTAACTACCTTTATTTTCGTCAAAAATAACGTAAAATGTAACGAATCTCCATTTTCGAAATAATAACAAATTATTGGAATAAATGTTATAAATCGTATAAATTTAAGTTAATAACCTAATTAGAATATTAGTGACGACTGATTTTGTGTAAAATGCAACAAGGAGGAAATTATTGACTCATAAATGTATATAATTTAGTTGTTTTGTCAAACATGAATTTAGGACGTAGACTTGATTAATAAACGAAATTATGTCATCGAAGAAGAAATATTTACTAATATGAGAAAAAAATTGTTTCCTTTTAATTAAGTAGAATTTTGCGTCATATGTAAAATCAAATAAAAAAATATCTAATTGAAAAGTAGGTGTATGTGCAAATACCTTTTTTAGCTGTCATATATTATATTAATACTAATATTGAAAATTAGCTCTGCTCCCAGTAAAATTAATTTTTCAATTAATGTAAATTGCTTATCAAGCAATATTTTACATTACAAAGGGAAGAAGTTTTTCAAATACTAAATATGGATTAGCTAAATTCTTGCGAAGTTTTAATCGCTCTGAACTTTTACTTTCCAACGTTCGCAAACTTTCTCCGGGAAATTAAATTTCCTCCTAATGGCTGTCTAACGATAACAGAAATTTCTATAGTACAGGAAAAAAGAAAAGTTAAAAATGGAATTTTAATTCTAGCTGATGAAATAGGAATTGGAGTCGTTTTACTGAATGCGATTTAATTATACACGACAAAGGGAGAAATTAATTCTGTGATGAAATTTCTTGCCTCGCTACCCGTGACCTACTACATCGATGACACACTTGATTAATCTCGAATTACGATTCAATGGAATGCCGTAAAAAAATTATAGGCTTAAGCGCCGAGTCAACATAACGCTTTCTATGGTGTAAACAAAGATTCACTATTGAAAGCTTCACACTTTCAGTTATTTTACGAAAACATAAGAAATAATTATATAATACGACATTCTTTAATATTTTCCTATTATTAATTCTCGATAGAACTTTATACGATGAATCAAAATTAAAATTTAAAAAACCGACCAAAAAAAATGCTTCTTAAGGTAAAATATAATACAGAACTGCTTATCCTTTTTCTCATAGGAAATAGGAAGTGTACAATAATTATAATCACTGCATAATGAAGAATATACACTTTATACTGTATTTATTCTAAATAGAAGGCGCTTACAAATGTTACAAAAATTTCAAAAACTTCTACAATTTCTTAAGCAAGAAATAGCCTTAGTTACGCTCAATAAAAAATATTTAGAGTCTCGAATACTTCTCTAGCACACAATAAATGATTCTTGGTCTATTTTAAATACAGTACACCTGTATTCATTAGTAAAACCAGTTACATAATCCAAAAGTTCTTTCAAATTATTTTATACGACAGACACCTGTAAATAATTCTCGTTACATAATATCTTACAACACCATAAACATTGTTATTCAACTTTCGTTATTATTTTAGCTAAAAACTTCATTTTATCCCTTCCTATTATTACACAAGTCACAGGCAAGGCACGATTCGTGGGATACGCGTAGCGTAAATGCAAGTCTTATTCAAAATAAAGTTTAATTAGAATTCTAGAGTTGGGTTTAAAACGCTATCACTACTATAAATTACTATGAGTTATTATAAATACTATCTGTGATTATAGTCACAGCAGCGAAATTTTCTATGTAGTATGGAAGAACAGCTAAAAGAATCATTGAGAATTATTCAGTGGAGTAGTATAAATTGGGAGATCATTGAAATTCTGTGAAGCGTTTCGTTTGAATCATATCAAAGGCGCGTTCTTCCTGCCGATCAATCTCGCATTATAATTTGGATGTCGATGACCTGTTGACACACTTCCTACGATCATACTATTATAATCTAGATCAAATAAATGCTGTTTATTCATATTTAGATTCGTTCATTTATTTTAGAAATGGAATGTTTGTCGTGACATAAAATTTCAAGGTTGTTACATGTACGCAAATAATAAAAATGCTATAGATTAAACGAACATCAGTATTTAAAGAAATAAAGTTTTGAATTCAGAATTGTATTTTAAATTTTTCATTGTGAATATTAATGTTTTGAAACATTTCAAATTTGAGATTGGAATTATAGCAATTTTTTCATGAATCGCACTAGAAGATATTACTAAATTAAAGTTACAAATATGCACTTTCTTAACTAATGCTCCATAAATTACAATAAAAAACTCATGAAAAGAACATTATTTATGGCATTTATTAAATGCGCATGCAATTAACCGAAGATAACCCGTTAATTTTATTATTATCAAGCAAATTTATTGCTGACTAAATATTTTATGCGGTTGCACCCAACGAAAACAAAAGGGGGGAGAAACTCGTGTCTATATTTATGGTAATCGAATCGTAATTTGCAAAATTGCAAAATGTACTTCCAAACCCGTACCAATTTCTTACGTCACGGTGCAGCACGCATGCAAATTGCCTGACCTCTATTCAAATGTAGATTCAATAAAGAAAATGCAGATCGTATGCGTGGATCGCGAATTAATTCCTGCCAATTAAGGAAAAATTCAATCTGCCTTGTTTAATTTTCACAATGCTTTGTATACAAATTTAGCCGTTTAATAATCTACAGTGAAAACTAGATAACTAGATTTTTCCTGAGGATTTTTTTTTCGTTAGTATGGAAATACTGTAAGCGATAAATATTCATTAATTTAGAATTAAATTTGTATTCATTTCTATAAATAAAATGAGTACCGACTTTTCCACTAAAAAAAAAAAAAAATATTTATACATGCTAATGAAACTTATTTTCATTAAACAAAGCAATTAAAAAACAAAGAACATTTTCCTGCAAAGTTTCCTACATGAAACTACACTTCTATATGCATTAACTTAATAGTTTTCACAGAAACTTTTTTAAAAAGGGGAAGGCAAACTAAAATCACCTATGGTTGTTTAAAAAAATGTAACGATAAGAAAAATTTGAAGCAGTAATTCAAATTCCTTGTTAATCACAAAAAAATACTTCATTTGGCATCGAATAAAGTAGCAATTCACTTGAGTGAATTACAGAAACACGTTTGCATTTTCCGCTGACTTTTACAATAATTTCAACAAGTCAAATCAAATATCTGTAAAAATATCCTGTTACATAATTTATATTCCTCGCATTCCACTAATCATAAACTAATCTTATTCGTAAAAAATATTCACGATAACAGGAAAATTATGATCGCGAAAGGAGCATAAATCACTAGAGTTTTTCTCAGAAAAATATACAACATTTTTTTCGCGCCATAGAGACTCAAAGCAAAGATGAATCGATAATTGTTTGATGAAAAACAGCACAAGGGAACTGATAGACTTCTACGTAAAAGATCTTCCGAGAAGCATATAATGTTCAGCAAACACACGTCATGGAAGCAATACCGTGGAAACAGCTTGAGCAAATTGGTAGACTTTTTCCCACCACATTAATATTCCCGTCAATTTTTGTTTCACACTTCCCTCGACTCGTTTCCTCAGGTTCATTAACACATTTCCACTATTCGTTTACCTTGCCTGATCATTGCATCTATATTTACTCTCTTTTTCCTACGCTCGTTTACGACTGCACTTCCGTTAAACTGTATTATTGAGAACTTCCGCCTTATGTTTTATCATCAATTTACGCTGCGTGTTAATAGCTTTATTTGATTAAATTGTAGATTGGTAGTTGGTGGCTTTAAATGAATGTTTCATCTTGAAAAATATTAAATATTGCTGAAGATAAATTTCAGGAAATAACTATGATATTAAAACTTCGTACGATTACTCATCTGTAACTTATTGATATTTATTAGATTAAGCAGTTGTCAGTACCTTATAATTCTAAAATTATTCAAGTTTTTACGTGAATGACATACAAATTTGTCGATTTGTCTTTATATCTACAAAACTATTACATTCCCGGCAACCCAATTTATATTATTTTTCATTCAGCAATATAGTATACTAGTATATCATGAGTTTCTGTTTTCAGAAAATGTTGAAAAGTCAATACTGAATTCTAGCACTTATCGTTTCTATAAAATTTGAAAAAATTGATACTCAAATGTTTCAGTATTTTGTGTTAAGAAATGTTCTGTTGCTTGTTTTTCTTTTATTATACGAAAATAATAATGTTACCGATCGCTTGTGTGGTAAATTACTGAAAAGTATAAAACAAATCAATTTATACTCATCGCGAGTCGTTCCATAAAACAAAAAAGAACAAAAAAATGCAAGAACAAGCGAAATTAATCAAATTGTTAATTTCGTTAGCGAATGACAATTACAATTACAAAAAAGACTGTTAACAAGATGTATCATGTGTGAAAACGCTCGTACTATAATAGGCGTAACAATTTTTTGTGTATAAGAATCTATTCAATGTATCACATATCCTTTTCATAGTACATTTCCTTTTCAATGTCAAGGACCAAACGTAATGTCTGACACAACTCAAAGGAAAAAGTTATTTATACGTGATCGCTGATCAAGTGTAAAGTAGTATAATATGGCTAAGTACTCATATGTGAGAATACATTGTCTATTGAAATAACCAACTTACATATTCTCCCACGATTCAACGGTTAAGAAAAGCATACATCTACATAATTGGACCTCAAAAAGCTGTTTAGCGATAGTAGTTCGTTACTCCACAAATCTGAGCACTTAAAATTGCTATTACCCCTTTTGTGACCGAATCATTTTTTCAGAGTTTTTACTTATCCACCAATCATTGGATCTGTTGTAAGATATACAAAATTGTGATCAATTTTTGTGCACTCAACAGGGTTATATGTGCCGCATTAGTCACGGAAGGGTTAAAAATACCCTTTAAATGAATAATACCATCACTAAATTTGATGATCTTTAAAAACACAAAAAATACCATTTGAAATCATTTAACTACAGTCAAAAAACATGTGTTGGATTGATTTAAGTGGAAAGTACTCAGACAGAATAATTTACATTGCGTCGGTCATTAAATAGTCGATTAACTGAACCAATCGATTCGATTAGATTAGGGGGGTGTAATTGATTTGGCCGTGATTTATTTTGCGCTTCTTCCGCGACGGCTATAGCTCCGATTCGGCTTCGGAACGAGAATGGTATCAATGTCGTGGCCAATGACCCTCTCGGGCCAAGAGAAAAGGGAGAGAAAGAGAGAGGTCGGCGACCAGACGATACAGCTTCCTTGCGGCACGATGAAATTTCCTCTTTAACAAGTGATTAAACGATTCGAACCTCCGGTTACGAGTTTAATTCGTGCGGATTCTTCTTTTCCGCTAAGTGTGCTGAGATGGTTCCGGTTTTAGACACTATCCGCCATATCCCGCCCCGTTCAAGCGCGCGAAGGTTAGTGAACGTAAGATTGAAACGGAGCAAGGAACAGTGGCAATTAATTTGTGAACACAGATAATGTATAGAGTTTGGAACTTTGAAAATTTTACAAATGTTAACACTTTGCGTAAGAGATTAGAAGTACAATGCAGATATTTTTGGAAATGTAGTAAGACACAGTGACGACTAAACTAGTGCATAATGAGAAGTAATTGTGAAGACAACCGTAAAGCCTGGAATTTTGAGAATTTTACGTGTGTTGAATTTAACAATGTTAACAATGTATTTCTTTTATTACGTGATGGAATCCGTCAGAGCCGCGAAAAGTGAATCAACCTTATGGAAAATAATATACATGATTTTAATAAGAATACAGAATAGTGTATGAAATGCTCCACAAATAATCCACAATCGTTAAATCAATTTTTATTATTTGAACTATAATTTTATTAAATCCGATATGAGAAATCTATGTCTACTCTTCTTCAAAAAATTTATCATTGTTAGTCAAGACGACACAGAAAATGCATATTAATAATCGAATTTTATCTGCAAATGAAATTGCAAGAAAAAACCATGATAATCACGCTAATAACCAGTTTGAACAATTGGTCAATAATACAATATTACGTGTATGCGTGATTAACAATGAGAAATAAGTAGAATTTGCTTGAGTCTTTCGCTTACCCATTCTGTGTGGCAATCGTCGATCGGTTCCGTGTGTTGCGCCTAGCTAAGAGAAAAGAACGAAAGAAAAAACGTGTGTAAGAATCGGTCATATAATGGTTAACATAAATTAAGTGATTATAAAATGATTATAAAATAATATTCGTTCATTCGTATATTGTATTAAAAAGATCTACATAACGAACGGGATCTATCCTTGTGCAAACTTAAAAAAAATTATAGTTACAAATTGAAAAGTTAAACTTATACCTAACCAAGGTGTGGATTGAATTTTCAAAGTAGGATTTATGCAATGTTGATATGAAAATATATTAAACAAACTAAAAGATTCGAAGCAGAAACAAGAAACTAAAAAATTATAGGGTGATAATTCAACCGTTGTCAATAAAACAGAGGGACCACATAAACACCATACTTAGTATTACAATAGTCTAGATAAAATACTATTGCAGATTTACAATACGATATTCAAGCGATCAAAATCTTCTTCAAAAATAATTTTATTTAATAAAATAAAATATCAACAAAACCTCCTAATAATACCACCACTGCTACATTGTTTTTGCGAAGTAGAATTACAAGAGACAAGAAATTTGATTTGAATATATCTTGGACAGAGAAATCGTACCAATTTTTTCCGGTAGCTAATATCTTCAGAAAAGAAATAAGAAAAGAAAGTTAAGAACAGACCGCTGATCCCGCCTCAGATATTATCCATAATATTAAAACAATAAATTTCTCCACGAAATAGCATCCAATATTATTGTATACTAAAAAAATAAAATGTTATTAAAACCCCCGAATTTTAAAGTCTACGAAATACCAAGAAAATCTATAATCACTCTAAATACACCGTACTAAAACGCATACATTATTGCTCATAAGTATCCAGACAATTGAACCCATTTATAGTATGACTACATGAAATGTTGCTAAAATAATTTGTTACTAAAAATGATGTCTATTACCTTCTTATGAAATCAACAGACTGCATAGTCAAGTCATTTGTTAAAACATCTACCAACAGAAGATTCATCGATATTTTAGATTTAGATATTATTATGTGAATTTAGACGTAAAAATATTCCTATAAGTTTAGTGAAACTTCCTATTATTACTGTTAGCAAATCTAGAAGGCCTTATACCAATAGATTATAGCTTTTTCATCTAACACTAATCCTTAAAAATTAATTTCGTTGTACTATAACATTCTACTATAACAAGTTATAAAATAACAACAAAACAAATCACTGCGATTTTTTTTACCTTTATGATTTTGTAGTTAAATTAAATTGGTCTGAAGCAAACTAGCATCCGGATACTTTTGAGCAGGAGTATAGACACAGCATGTCTCTTCTGTCCGTGCAAAGAAATGGTACAACTGACCGAAGTAACAATCCACAGCTAAAATCCGTCGTACACAATCAAATGAACAATCTGAAGAAACGAAGCTGAACAGAGCAATTTGAAGAAAGTTGAACAGTGAATTGGATAATCGAGCACGTATATTCTCATATGGTTTGGGCTGGTCGACGCGAACGCTAACGCATGTCGAAGATTACTAAGGGGATGATATGTGGGCCAGCCACTTTAAAGACGAGCCAACTAACGAAAGGTAAACTGAGCCTACCTGGGACCGTCCGGAGTCCCTTATACCTGACTCTACGTGAGAGGTCGAGACAACTTCTCCCACTTATCTACCTTCTATTGATGCGTCTACAAACGTAGTACACGCACACGCGAACGTGTCAACCATAATCTTTTGTCGAACTTTGAAATTAGGACCATGTTTGTTTCTCCTGTCGCCGATCATTAAGAAATATCGATGCGAATTAGACTGATTCAATGTCAAACGAGGAATACCGTATTATTAATAAAGTATGGATAATCGGATTTAAAAAAAAAGAAAAAAAAATGGTTCGATCGAGTAAAATTGACTGATTGTAAGGTTTTATAAGTAACGATTCCCCAAAAATGTATAGTGTACGTAATAAATAGTAACAAAGTCGGTCGAATATTCAGAGATAATTACATTATGAATATTGGAATAATATATTTGATAAATTTTAAGAAGATGACAGCTACTGATTTAGCTTTCCCGTTTATTAGTATTTTAGATTCAATTCAACTTGTCTACTTTAACTTATTTTATTGTTCCATTCAGCTTAACAACTTACTTGTAATGTGCAGTTTGAAAACTTTTGACACAGTTTGAGATAGATTCAGAATCGTACGAAATAATTTAGCTTTAGTTTAAACTACTCTTTTATCCGTACAACTTAAAGAATAAATTACATATGTAAAAATAAAAAGTGTAAATCTGTGTTACCACTTGAGGAATCACTTTATTGTGGCACTATAGTAGCTATACAGACGGAGTTTTGACGATTAATGAGTACGAGACATATGATGGACATGAGTCGAAAGGAGCCGAAGATATTTCGTATTCAGACTGAGTTTACGTTCTTATAAAATTGTGCAATGGATACTTATAGGGTGGATTACATGTTGAAATCGTTTGCTAATGTTTGCCATTGTGCTCGATACCTTGATCTCTTTTGCCCTAGTCATAACGCGCAGAAAGTTGACTGTAAGTGAAAATTGTGACGTTATAAAGTTAGAATAAATTATAAACATGTGATTGATTAAATTGTTCTAAGTATTTTTTATAAATAAAATATCTTTGAGACTGAAATTCTTGTTTCCTATGACACTGAGGTACATAGAAATGTAATTGTTTAAATCAGAAAATGATGGACTCGGTTATGGTATTTCACTTTGGTATATATATTTTTACAATAAAATCATACAGATTCTACAACATGTTTACTCAACTCTTTCCTGTAATTCCTTCAATATTTTGTAAGTAATAGAAGAAAATAATACATAATCTACCATACTTTGTAATTTGCAAGTGTTGCAGGCAAGTTTCGATAGCATTCCTCGTTTTTTAGTATCCATAATTAGTATGTTGCAACGTGCGTTTTTATTGAAGTGACTACACTCTTTCTACTTTCAAGTTTTTTAATTGTATATTGGTTACAATGTTAAACTGATAATAAATTTCTTATACATGATATTATATTCTATACACAATACTTTATTTTGAAGCTTTTTAATTTCAGTACAATCAATCCCACTTTTATCAATTCTATAAAGTGTCCGATCTAATTAGGTAAAGAAGTATATTTTTGATACAGTTTTCTTGACTTAAAATCATATAATCCTTTAGATGGGCCAATACATTGACATTTTTGGAATACTTAAAGCTATAAATATTTGAAAAAATTGAAAGAATTATAAATCTTGAAGGATTACTGCAACACTACAAGAATTAAAACATGTAAGATTATTTTTTCTCTCCTTTTCATTAATTAAAAGTAATAAGTAGAGTAACAAATCCATTCATTTTACAGCGATATTCTTTTTTACGGCAAAATTGCTAGAATCTTTCTTATACTTAAGAATATACTAATCGAAGATCATAAACAAGTAATATGCTGTCTATATTTATCAATAAGAATTTGTACAAGCTTTTTGAGAGTCTGTTTTTAACACACAATTGTAAAACAATTAATTGTGAGAAGCAAATAAAAGTTTGATTTTGATTTTTTAAAGAAAACTGTTCTAAATAAAGATGATAATAAATTAATAATATAACAAAATTGTATTTAAATTGCTGATAAGACAAGTTTTATACGAAATTAATAATACTTGACATTGTTTTAACGAAAAGCGAGCAAACTTGTTACTCAAACTGATACAAAACCTCAATAGTGTAGATAGCTTTATCCATTCTTTTTTTATTGGTCCTAAAAAAGCATCATGCAATCACCTGGACATTAATACGCTTTTAAATAAGTAATGTACTGTATTTTGTTCATTATTATTCTACGTAAAGTGCTTCTTAAACACTGTCGTCAAATCTGCAGAATAAAATTTCCAATTCAAAAAGATTGCCAAACGATTACTAAAGACGTATCAAGGTGACAAAATATTCAAATAACAATCTGTTTAGTTAGTGTTCTAACTAAAAGTCAGTCAAACGTTCGAGCACACGAATAATCGAGATTGCATAGTGATATTTACTCTCTAATATCGTTAAAGAGAAATTTACAACCGCCAACATGATCAACATCTACAACCTCAATTACGGAATGTTCGAATGAGTCAACTGACGAAGGTATTAAAAGATTGCGCATTTTTACACATTTATGAGAAATATACAATATGTGCACAAATATACAAAATATTCAAAGTGAAGTTCAGGTTATATAATGTTTAGAAGTTTAAGCAAATGTCTACATGGGCTCCGTTTCTTTCATTTAGTTTTTAAACATCTAAATTTGTATAAATATATGTTACACAAAATTTATATAGAGAATTTATTGTAATTATGAAAACAAATTTGTTTCTTAACTAAAGAGAAGTTTCCAAATGGACAGACGGTTTCAAAAGCTTTTACAAAGACATGTTGACGACTTTCGTTCCGTATAAGAGTGCTTACAAAGCATTTAGCATGATGCCATATGTTTCTTGCTCGTGGTCAAGCAAGAAGTGCAAGAGCATTCCATTGAATCAGTATGATATACACACGATCAATCGAAGTCATCGAAAATCAGTTGCTGTTTTCACAAACTCTTTCGACGCTGTGAAATCGTATGTGTATTACGCGAGTTTTATCAATGTGGATTATGGAAAATATTTGGCAAAAACAATAATCTTTCGTCCTATTTAATATTAAAATTTGGGGTAATAAAAGATTGAGGACGAGTTACATTTGAATGGGGAATTTTTAAAAAACATGTATAAAGAAAAAAAGAAAATTTTTTAAAAATATTTTACATTTTCAAATTATATTTATTTTTGGTACGTTACATGAAATTGAATTATTTATATTGGGGAAAATCGACTCCCTTGTGATTAATCGTGAGTACAAGTATCTCGCATTTTAATCAAATCCTTTTTAATCTTCGGCAGAAAATTTGCTCGTACACATATGTATATCTAGAGTAGAATACCATACGACACAACTAGAAGTGAAAAGGAAATGTCCAACTACCACACGTACCCTGTACATTTCGCGATGGCTATGATTATTTTTACCAGAACATTTTCAACTGAAAAAGCATTTGTTGGAAATACTGCAACCGCGTACCTGTTACTAAGAACGTTTGGTCGTTCTTTCATAACATCCTGCGGAACTTAACTCGTTTAGATGCAACTTGAGTCGTATTAAATGAGAAGTATCTCATAAGTGGAATAACGTGATAGGATACGTCCAATGAATGCGAGAATGAACAGAAAGGGAGAAAGGTCATCAAGAAAGAATTAATCCCTTAGATGAATAGGTAATCCTTGCAGATAGAAAGCTACAGAAAGTAAACCTGAACTCCTTTTTTTATGGCGTTGCTTGTAGTTTCTATTGCCGGTAGTCCTCACTCATCAGAAGTGTTAATACCAATTGTTTTTCTTTTTGGTGTCTTTAAACTGTTTTTTATCTCTGAAATCTTTTATTCAATATCCTCACACGTGACCTCCTTTTCAACTGTCGCGACAATTTTTTGGTAGCCATAAAAATTATACAGAGTCAATTTTTAGTATAAAGGTTGTGAATTCTCCTTTGTTAACCTTTCTTTATAGTCCTTTTTACTTATTGAGATAGATTATTTTTCCTGTCACTGGCCCATGCTAGGCATTTTGTATTTACGAAAATAGTTGGAAATTCCAGGCACAATTCCCAGTAATCAGATGAGGTAATCATCAGAAACCATTTTGGGAAATGATTATTTTTCACTAATGATCAGATAGGGACTGTCCCCAATGATAAAAACCCTATCATCTACGACAGATAATCAAGCAAGGGATAGTTTATTTAATACCATGTGATAAGTTTCAAATGTACATATTTATAGACAACTAATTGTAGAAACATAAACGGAAGACATCATTTCAAATATTACCGAAATTTATTTGATCCATCCACTTCGTAAACACCAACGACTAATACTAAAATAGCATTTATTTTTTTCTTAAAAATTTTATTTCGTTAATCCTTAACAATACAAAAATATAGACAAAATAACAAATCTGTAATAATACTTTTATATCTTCTTATTATTAGACTACGGATTCTTATGCAAATTTATATTTTTATTAACAAAATTAAAGAAATGGAACATATGTAGAGGATCGTTGCATACTCTAAATACAATAACTTGTAATCTGTTTTAAGTATTTGGTATATCTTTGCATATTACGTGAACGTTGTGCCTTTTCGCACATTTTAATTTCTCATAAATGCATAAAAACCCGAAGTCTACTTATTATGTTCTCCTTTATATAATAAAATAATATTGCATTTGCAAGCTTTTTCGAAATTACAGTATTATGAAATAGCATCTGGTTTCTGGCAAGTGTTATGCGATACTTTTACCCTCACCTTAATAATAAATATACAAATATAGCCACGATTATATTCTAAGCTAAAACTCGATCAACATCGGTTCTCGACATTCGTGAAACGTTCTCTCTTCTAAAAAGTCGCTGGACTACCTTGATCCAAATGTTTGTTAATTACTTGGTTACTCGAAGGCTAGCGACAAAAATATCTAAGCATTGTTTCCAAAAAAATTAAAAATCACAAAAAGTATCATAAAAACTACAACTTCTAGTAAACAAATATGCCTACGTAAGATGGGTATGACTTTATAATCTCTAGCTAATATTGATGTTTTTCTGGTTTTTTAATTGAGCCAAGATTTCATAATTAATATTCAATAAATATTTCATTTCCTTACTGACTCACTGTTTTAATTGCTTCCTTCAAACGTTTCTTATTACGATTTTTACATAATAATCGTATTCATTTCTTAGAGTTTATATTCTTAGTCGACGCAGTATTAATCTCTAAAAGGCGGATGTTTATGTAACTAAAACACACAGTGAGTCACAACGAAAATCGTAAACAAGACATTAAAAAATATTTCGTTTCATAAAAAAATTTAGTATAATTTGGAAAACTATATTTTATGGATATATAATGCAAATATATCTATATTTATTATGTAGTAATACAAAAACAAATGAACTAAGTGAAAAAGGTTAAACAAAAGGTATAATTAAACTTAATATAGATAATATCGGTGCGACATATTTATGTCATTGAACATGAAAGGGGTGTAATTTATTTTTCGTTCTTGTAATTCGATTCTATGATTTAATTTAAATTTCGATTAGATTTTCACAATAGTTTCTCGTTACTGAAATGGAAATTATGAATATACCCAAAATGTTAAATTCTTTGTTTGGAGATCTTTGACCTAGGGTACTTTCGCAATCAACAATTTTAAATTATATGTTCTTAGGATAGAATTACACACACTATTAGCATTTTAAGCACCTATAACGTCCTTTCAACAAATAATAAGAAAGAAAGATTCGTCATCTGTTTGAACGGTAAAAGGAAGAAAAAATCGATTCGTTTTTATTGTATTAGCCTTCAGGTGCTATTTATTGAGCGAACATATTTTGTGGGCATTATTCGAATAAACTATTCTCATGCAAACATATTATTCTATGCAGAATAAGATGGGAATCATTCGAACCACTATTTTTCATCTTGGCGTGTTCCGAAATTATCCTTAAAAGTATCCTTTGCTATCCATTCCCTTCTAATTATAATCTACGATAACAGCTAACACTTGAATGGCTTCGTAAACGTCCATCTCATCAAAGACACTTTGGACCAAAAACCACGTGTCTATGGGAAATCACCTTGTCGCCATAATTGAGGAATTGAAATGGTAAGCGATGTAAGTGAAAAAATATTTGGAAATGATTTTTCCAATGGAAAAAGATATAAATTCAATGTAAAATACGACAGAATTAAAATCTTAACCCTAAGATGCCCAAAGTGTTGCAACATTTAAAATCAGTTATTTTGTTATGGATTACTATATGCCCATATTGAATTTTGTTGCTAATCCCAAAAAAAGATAAATATAATATCTAATTCGCTTCTTTTACATTCATTAAATATAATTACATACTTTCTAATACAAAACCACATTGTTGGCAGCCTACGTAAGTTATTTTATAAAAAAAATTGAAATTTAAAACGTTACAGACATTTCTTATCCCTCTTTTGGACGACCCAGGGTTAATGGACCCATTTAGAATCTGGGTTGTTCTTTCTGATTAAGATTAATTTGTTGTTGTATTTATCTGCCAAACAAATTCAATGTACCTAAAGAAATTTTAAATATAGAAACTTTAAAATAGAAATTGAATCCTTGAGACTATAATGAATTCTAAATTCACGTTTTCGAAAAAAATGATATCTATAATAAATTCAGGCAAAAAAGGCAATACTATATTTCGCTAGTTACACGGTCTACCTAACACAAATTCTATTGCATAGCTGTTAGTATCTGAATGTATTTTTAGATTTAAGATATTCTAATGAAAGGATTTGCTAAATAGATATTGACTCCTTAATTCAATCAGCACCGTTATACCATTAAAAAGGTTAGAATTATAAAAAAATGTCTAAATGATTAAAAGATGTATTATTACATCTAATAAAAAAACAGACCACAAAAAATAGCAGAGAAAGGAATTAAACGATTACAAAATATTGTACATACGAGTAGTAAAAAAAAAGGAATTCAGAAGTACTTATGTATATAGCTTGCTACAGAAAAAAATCTTAATAAACATAGATCGAAGAATTAAAATTTGCATAGCTATATAAATAACTTAAGTAGCTTTATAGATATTGAAAATTCGATAGATTAAGACACTGAACTATGAAATTAAACGAACATTAAATTAAGAAATTAAAAAATATTACTAAAGAACATTGTATAGATTTTTCATAAAAACATTTAGTAAAGCTTGCATATATTAGGTAGGTACAGCAGTGTAGATGAATTTGTAATCATATAGCATAATTAATACTTTGCACAACTTAGTGAATGCAATGTTTTGAATTTTGGCAGAAGGAACTATAGCATGGAAACCATCTAATTGATTAAATAAATTAATTCTACTAAAGTAATATATTGTATACGTTTATAGTGAAATCCTTCGAAATTTTTGGACTTATATTTATACTATAGCAATCATATAAAAAACTAAAAGAACAACCTAAAAGCATTTTCATCCCAGAAAAACCGTACATTATAAAAATACGTAAATACAAAAAATACCTAAATATAATGTATGCATATAGTGCGGGAGGCATTTTCATAGGCGGTTCATTGATCACTGAAAAGTGCTTCCAAGCAGTTCATGCAGGCATTGGTTTATTAGAGCGTGATTGAAAACAGGGTTGAATACTAGAAGGTCGATGGACAATGAGCGAACTATTTACACCCCCTTTTTATATTTTTGCCATACCCAATAACTACTTGTATTGATATGCTACGCTCTTGAACTCGACGTATAACATTTTAACGCAACCTACTATTTTATTATATTTTGAGAATTTACTTTGCGATATTATTAAAAAATATTCGAATACATTTCACGACCATTTTATTATTATACTTTTAGGATATTGTTAAGATGACAATTTATAAATTCTTTCGACGTTGCTTTGGAATATTGTTAAAAAATGTTCCTAACACATTATCATACTATTTCATTGTTATTCTTCCGAAATATTGTTAAGATTTTATTGTATAATGCTCAACCGCTATAGTCGTGACATGAAGTGTAAAGTAGACGCAAAGGTCATTTTATACAAATAAAAATCCTCTGTGGTAATATTTCTCTTTTTAACGAAAGACCCCAGACATTTCAAGGCCGCAGCAAATCTCTTCTTTCAAAGACCTCATATTGTTAGTGGCCCTTGGAATGTAAAATTATCGATCAAAACACCAGTTTACATTCAAAGACCATTCAAGTCCGTTTTTTTAAAATCTGTTTAAATAAGTAAAAACAAAAATACAAAGAACTTTTAACAAAAAGTTAAAAAATTAAGAAGATACCACTGATTATAATTAAACAGTCTATAATAAAAATATTAATTATTGTAATCTATCCTCTCCAAGAGGATGGTCTAAAATAAACATACAAACTATTGTTCATAATTATGAAAGTTAATATGGTATACCCTATGCTGCAAATTACAAACGAAAAAGTATTCAGCATAAGGTAAAACATGAGAAAAGCTAAACTAAAATTATTTACCCTTTTGCTGCCACCTAGAAGAGCATAATTCATTAAAATGTTCAGTTTAGTTTCTTATTTCCACATCCATATTTCGAAATTTATTATCTGTTGTTGTTTCCATGAATTTTCTGCGATAAAAGGAATGTCAAAAAAAACGTCGATCAGAAAACGTGGAGGCGACAGTGAAAAACAATTTATTTCTTTCTTCACAGAAAAAATAATTTGTAAGTTTTTGATCCTTATCAAATCAAATTGCATCTGATTGCATTAGATCGGTTTAGTATAAAAAATAAGTGGATGTAACCCAAATTTCAATCTACGATCGATTTCCAAATGAGAACCAACGTCAATTACAATCACGCTATTCATTACACCGACCATGTGCAGAAAGTATTAGGTCATAGTAGCGTGCGCAATTTTCTTCTTTTTTTCAAAAAGGGTGAAATAAAATAAAGGAATTTATTTATAAAGATTAACTCCTTCTACTTTTCTTTTATCTCTGAATTTATTCTGAAATATTTACTCATTTATTAGTTGATAATTAAGAAATTCTTAATTTTTTAAATGGAAGAAATGTAATAAATGCTTTATCAGTATGAAGCTACCCCGTTATTACAGTAATCCCTTTAATTTCTACAAAAGGATTTCCAATGATTACCAAATTTCTCTACAAATTTTTCTCAATGTCATGTCAATAATGAAATTATAAATATCAGTAAAAATCGCTGATAAAAATTAACCACGTTAACTTTTTTCAATGCTTTTACGATTTATGGATTTATGCACAACGTATTATCCTTCATAACACAGGGTCTGTGTTCGTAAAAACCAAGACGATCGTAAAATAAGCTAACGAACCACTCGGGACAACTACCAATAACGCTGTTTTGAAAGTGAGCAAGTTCGTTCTCATGTTAGAAAGGAAAAGCGCCATTCTTGTGGAGTACCAATGTCCACACACGTAAATATACGGGTCACGGTGCAAAAACTGTGTGCTGGTACTTTAATATTTGCTCATACGACTTTTCTGCGAATACATCGATGATCTAAATTCTTAATTAACGCGGTGATTGCATTGCTTCGTTAGCAGTAGATGGTGCAAGGACACCATCAATGAAAATCGAACTTAAGGAAAAACAGAGAAGTCTATCCTAGCAGTATCGTATTTTTTAACTGTATTAGTTTGATACATAAATAGGAAGATATCATTTCGAATAGAGAAGTTTCAAAGGTGCTATTTTCTTACTTCAAAACAATTTTATTTCGTTAAAATGATTTTCAATATCCCATACGGTTTCTAGGAAATAGCTACATAAAGTGAGCATTGATAAGATGCAGCTTTATACCTCCCATTGACAAACTACAAACAACGACAAGAAAGGAGGAAAAAGCGTAAAATGGTTAATACGTGTCAAACATACTGGATGGAAAATGGAAAAATATTTTAATAGTTGACACGTTATGAATAAAATTCTTCTTTTGTTTAAAATTCGCGGACAAACAAAATGATTTTCCATTGAAACTCTGAATTTCTCGGGATCTCGAGACTCGAAAATATGTTGGCTCTTAGCAAGAAATAAATTACTCCGTTAAATTATTTAACGCGAAATACGTCATTCATAGAAATTTGCATATACGTGGAATTTTTAATTTTTACGATGAGTAAAACTTCCTCTGTTCCTGGATAATTGGACTTGTTTTATTTTATTACTACATGGAAAGCCATTCTAGACATTTTGAGAAGGTTTCACGACAGTTATGATGTACTTGCTGATTCTTCTACTTTTTTGTAAATACATACATATATCGAATTTTGAAAAATGTAAAAGGATATATTCTACTTTACTCTCTGATCTTAAAATTAGTTTTTCTTTGCACTTGATAAAATAGCAAAATAAGATACATAACTAATCTAATAAAGCAATCTTCATCTTTTTTTCTCCTATTACTGTTAAAAAAATGTTAAATTTCTGAAATACAAGAAATGTACTCAAACCTTTATCAATGTCTAATGTAAGTAACCCGTAAACTAAACGATTCACACAGTGAAAGTTTTAATTCAACTTGGTTCAGGTATAGGATGCTCAGATAACCGATATCGTTTACATATCTCCATGCGCCTCTTCAGTATCGATTCTACCAATCGCTGTACGTGTTCATTTCAATCGCCCAGGTTTATCAATGACGAAATCGACATATGTTAAATTGTACATAACGTCCATGTTATTAATCAATGATTTTTTTAACAAATTTTTTAAAAATCATCGTATAAAACCCATAACCAGATTTATCCGAACAAAATTGGGATTGTTCAAGATACTACTAGATTTTATATAACAGAGACCTATAAAACTTAAACAGAAGTCTCGAAGAAAAACCTTTAAATCTGTGTAATGAAAGTAAAGATACACGTTTGTTTAAGATATGCTTGTTTGATCTGTTAGATATCTTCTAATCTCTGTAAATACTAGTAATTTTGTCCGACATCTTGCAGAAGAATTTTTTAAACAAATTCCAGGATAAAAATAATTATATTTTTTTATAAGAGCAATATTTATGATACTTTTTCTATAAAATAACGATTTCCAACTTATTTTACTTTCCGAAATCTTTTCATTTTGATAAAAAAATTTGGAATACAAAGTCTGTGCACGGATCCCTTTTATTTTTGGAATGTTAATAATTTTTAGAACTTTATTTTGTTGAATTTTTTTACATATTTTACAGTGTTAGTTAAGGTTCTAGAAGCAAATGTACGCGTGTATTTGAACGCGAATATAGTTAAGAGAAACAGAAGCACGATTAAGAGTAGAATTTTAGATAGCATGACAAAAACATTTGTATTTTAGAAACTTAGACAACTAAATTTTTGAAAAATACTATTTAGAAAGTATAAGAGGACAAAAGAAAAAGAAAGAGAAAAAGTAGGAAACAAATACGAGTAAAGAATGAATTAGATCATAAACATATGTTTGTTAGCACTCCCCACTTTCGGTTCAACAATGTCTATCGACTCCCGATGTTAACACCTACGATTTATTTCCAGACTATGTAATACTCGTCGTAGCGCAACGTCGAGCCGACAAAAGGGAGAATCCAAAGGTTTCCCGTTGGCTGAACGTGCATAAGCCCGAGGAGAAGCCATCGGGAACGACACCCTTTCACGCGAAACGGACGAATACGGAAGCAACGCAACGCGTATTGATCACGTTCTACGGATTTACCGACGCCAGATAATACTTCCAGGCGAAAAATCAAAATCACCCTTACCCTGGCTTCTCCCCTTCCGCGGCCTCGTTTACACATAGCGACACTTCCGGGAGTTATAGTCGCAATTTACAGGGGTTTCCCCTGTTTATTATATTATGTCACTTATTATAATTATACGCATTGGCGTCTTAATTTATTCAGAGTAATCTTTTTATTCTATTTTACAAGTTTCAAATGAGATTTAGGTAAATCTGATAATTTGATGATTCTTTTTGAGTTTCTTTCTTTGGATGTCTTTACACCCTGATAGATTAATGCTTCTAAAATTGTTTGTCGAATATGAATTGGATATTACGAATAATTCGTTATCGTATATTTTGTAAAAATGATTGAGGTTTATTAATAGAAATGATACTTATGTAGAAACCATATTCACATAACGGAGACCATTGTGCAAGCATGGAGCAGAATATCATTACGTAACGATTAAATGGTATTTAGTTAATCTAACAGCGTTGAATCTGTATATTCAGTCTATATAATTACAAAATTAAAGAATATTAAATTTCTTTAATAAGGGAAATAATTGTAAAAAATTCCATTAACTAATTCATGGAACATGCATTTACAAATGTTCTTATTTATCAACCATACAATCATCGATGTTATCTTTACCATGGCAATGTAAGCTTGTAGCATAATTAACATATTATCTGTATATCCCGTATTAACCATTTTTGTATATGAATAACTCACCTATCCAAAAATAAAAAAATAAAAAGGTATGTCAAAGAACGCGATTAACGATTCGGACGAAGATATACTCCGAAATCTTTATGTATAAATAAAAATTCGGTTGCAACTAATCACCTGTGATCGAACACACATAGTCGAGCCAATAATTTTCGCTGCACGCAATCATAATAACTACATTTGTGCACCAGATGACACTAAAGTGACGTACTATATCTATACAAGCTGGTTGAATCCCTTGACACTGGCTCACACAAAAAAAAATAGTAAGTAAACGTATGATATAATTTACAGAATGCTCTAATATAAATAATTCGCTATATTACCCGGAATGATTCATTAATAACACGCAAATAGGCGCAATGTCAAAAATTTCAAGATACTCTACACCGTTCAAGGATATCGAATCACGTAAGTATAATAAACGTGAGGATTCAAGGTAAGATTATGTACCGATAACTTCTCTATGAATGACAAGTAACAAGGAGAGAACTCAAGAAGAATACGAGTCACGACTATTTTACACGATGAACCGGCATGCGGGTCGCGTTGCGCACGCCAAGAAACGCGCGCGCACACACAGCTACACCAAGCTGTACGCACCCACACATGTACACACAGCACTAACACCGATCGAGACAATGCGTCAAAGGAGAGGCGGTAATCAACGACTTTAATGCAGAACTAAACTTATTCCTAACCGTGTGACAGACAGAAAGTTTATCCCTTTACACATAAAAAGATCAGTCAAAGAATCGTTAACGACTCGCGAATGGATCCGTCGAGTACGATGGAATCACACGCGACGAATATCTCGCGATATCTTTCACAGACACGGCGGGAAAATCGTGCACAAGGATCCGGAAATATTATAAAATTACACTGGTAATCCATCAAATATAGTTTCTGTTATCAAACGAAAGAACGATAGAAATACACGTTAGGGTAATCGGGACGAGGTGCCCGGCCGTGCCACTCGACCGTTCGATTTTTGCTTGCCAACTTCGATATTCCCACTATGAATTTTACCGACACAATTACGAGGCTTTGTCTTAAGGATCGTATTTGGTAAAGATTCTATCGCCGACACAAAGAGATAGTTACATATTTATAAAACTAGGATACAGAGTGCTGGATGCACACCCACGATATTCCGATGCACGACAGTAGGCGCGGCTTTTCACCCCGTACCGAAAGAAAACCGTTTTGTGTCACTGATTTCTCACGTACCTACGTTATTCGAACGTGCTTTCTTCGTCGACGATCCTTAAGCTGTCCACGGGTGAAACTCACGCTACCGATTTAACACAGAATCGTGAACTTCTCGCGTTCTCGGCACTTTTCAGCTCGTGCTTGTCGCACGCCAACCGAGTCCGCCATCTTGGGGTAACCGTCAAATCTCCCCAGGCTACACAATTGTTTCCCATGAAAAGTCACTAGGCGCTCCTTTTTCCTTCCCTCTCTTTACAGTTCTCACCCTTAGCACACAATCGGCTCTATTTTAATTCATTCTACTCTCTTTGTATTCACTAATATGTAACTTCATATATAATAATTATATATTTATCTATAACGTTACATCTAATGTTAGTATTCGTTAAAATGTTGATCTGTGTTGGTTTTATTTAAAATTTAAATGTGCAAATTCAAAATTATACAAAATTAATTTGTATAAGATTTAACGTTTTGTAATATATTTACTATCTACAACATACGATATGTTATTTACTTCCTGGTTATGTATCACTTTCATTAGCGGCAAAACGCAAAATATACTTTGAACTTATTTTTACTATCGGTTTGCTTTTTGTTAATAAAATTCATTAGAGGCTTCTTACTACACTATCGCCACATTCTGATAACTTCATAATTTCATTTTCTGCTGTTTGAATGATAATTTTTAAGTATCAGTTTTAATTTGAGTAGTTGATAACACATTAACAATATTCCTAAAAAATTTATTACTTAATTCATATTTTTACAATTTAACGGAAAAATGAATCTTGGAACGCGATTTCAATGTCATTTTTTACTTATAAATTCTATATTTTCTTATGATGATTAGTTTGCGTTTTCAATTATCATTTTTAGATGGTAATTGCAGCTGCTTTAGAAACTTATTTGAAGATGAATACCTGAGAATTCGTATAGTATCGATTTGTAGCATCATTACTGAAACTATATAATATTAAATACTAAGTTAAGCTACTATATTAATTAATTCTATTAGTTTGCTATGTAATCAAAGTAAAAGAAGTTAAATATCAGTTTGAAATCAAGGGCATGTATGCAGCCAATTAACTGGTACGTTGAACGGGATATCTATATTAAGGGGCCTAATAAAAAGCTGATTAAAGTGTACCACTAAATAATTTATACATTTATTACAATTTTTGTAGTATCAACTTAGAGATATCAAACTGTTAACCTACAATGAAATTAATTATTTAATTAACGATAAGTGATGTAATATTGCATATCTAAAGCCATCTAGCAGCAAACGCGTGAAGTAAAATGAAATGTATAGTTTGCGTGGTAACAAGTATAAAAAAATGTCTAATTTGCATCGTAACTTCAAATACATAAATTCCTAATTTTCCGTGCCGTACGCTTGAATCTCCATGAGACAGACAACGTATCTAATTATTCCTTGCGAATCAACTTTTCGTTTCTTTGTATGTAAATTAATTTCATATAGTTTGATATCTCACACGCATAAACATTTTAAATCTACATATAGTGGCTAAAAAGGTTTAATTATACTAAATTTGATATCATTTAATAGTTGCGGGTACTATTAAATGATAGAAAATTGAATAATGCAAACATACAGTGGTGTGCCAATACTTCTTAACTTTTTGTAGCCACTGTACAAGAATACCAATAGATAATGTAGAGTTGTATGCACAGTGTCATTGATCATGATATTTATTGTTTATACAATTCTTAAATCTAGAAAATAGTATAAGTGTAGAAAATGCAAATAGATAACTTCATAACAAAAAATGATCAACTTAATAGATCCAGCGCGATACTCGACAGAAACACTTATTTTATTTATTAGTTCTGAGGTAATGGGGACACATTACAAAGGCGGACTTGGAATGTTTCCTTTTGTACATCAGAAATGTACGTCACGGAAAAGTAGGTACAGAAAATTTACATATCTTAAGTAAAAAATACTGTTAATATTTTTATAAAAGGTATAACAAAAATTTGTGAAGTAAAATATATATGAATAAATAAATTAAAACAGTGTACTTAAAAAGTCCGTGATTGAGAAATCGTCTCTCAAACAGTACTATGTACCTGCACCTTAAATCAAGTTTTTGTACATCTGCGTCAGAATCTGTAAAGTCAAAGTGCATATTCGTTCATAGCATTACAACACAGTGATTAATTCGTAAAACAGAAATTGCTTGTCTATCATTACCATTTATATTTATAACTCTTAACAAATTCGAATAGCTAGTAGATATTTCTTAATTAAATAACAATCTTGAATTCATTAATTATTCGTAATTTTTATCAAACATAATTTATTCTAAAGATATTTCTTTTATCAAAAAATTAATTAATTGTATGAAATTATTTCTCCATCTAAAAATAATAAAAGCGTAGGAAATAGCCGTACTTCGAAAATACCGTCAAATATTTACCGAAGAATACATTTTTGTCGGCGACTTTTCTATCAATGACAGAAACTCAAGCATATAAAACTATTCATTCAATTTTTTATAAACGGATATCTTTAGTTCTCTTAAAATGGTAGAATTTTAAATTTCACTTTAAACACGTAAAACAATTCAGCTTTAATTACTAAAATGGTAGAAAATTACAAGACACACGTTCTAATTCTACGAAACCTTAATTTTCTTGCATATTAAGAAAGGAGAGCAACAACCGCGTGATTTTGCACTTCTAGCAGTGATTCTCAGTTTTCTGAATTGAACAGATTCTGTATTCATGCTTTGAAAATAATATATATATCTTTTTTAATGTAATGATTTATTGTAAAAATTTAATCTGAGATATGTTATTATATATATGATTCATTATTCAAATTTTATAACATACTTATATTACTTCAATAAAAAAGATATCGTAGCTGTTTAATGAGTTTTTTAAGAAACACTATTTAAGACATTTATACCATTTAGCTTTTTCATCATTATTATACGTTTGCGTAAGCCTACAACGTCCAAAGATGAATTTCATCCACAGCAGTGATCTTCCGGACAAATATTACGTAATTTATCTTCAAGTTCGAGTTATTCTTTTCCACAATGTTTTAAACAAATAATGACCAAATCACCTGATCAGTGACTATAGTCGACAATACGAAAAGAATAAAACTGTCTTCTTCTTTAAGCAAAATCTTTTCTATTATATATGAACATCTTTAAAAAAACATTTTTTTGAACATTATACAGGGTAAATTTATTCAACTAATGTTAGTCATAGGGATTAAAAAATTCTAATGCTATACACTTACACGTCTAAGGCTCGGCATAGATGAGCGATATTTCGTCGCAGGATCGTATGTTTTTCCTTATTTTTCTAATTGAAAACAACAAAGACAGACATACGATCATACAGCGAAAAGTCGCGTACCTGCGTCAAGCTTAACACTTTTTTCATATGTAAATCATATTTTAAATTATACTTTTTAAAATTAATATAACACAAAAACAATATGTAATACAAAAATTCGTTAGCTAAAAATTATTTCAACGTTTGTGAAACGTTGATTAAAGAACCATAATATATTTTAAAATACACGGAAGAACCCGAGAGTACATTTTTTAAGCAGAACACTGAAAGGACATGTAACTGTATAGGTCTCAAGTTGAGACTCTAAATGTGGTACGTCAATGGTAGTCACGTGACAAAATTGGCATACAATCTCGTATATCGGAATGTGTACTTTTTTGTATATAATATATGTTAATTACAAAATAATATTAGTAGTTTAACGTAATAAACGCTTAAATGGTTGCATAAATTCATTATATGCTGGCGTTTTAATGTTGACTTAATTATCCCACCAATCATTCTCAGTAATCGTGTTTCTAAGTGCGATCTGAGCTCAGTTTACGACGAGCCAGCAGCAGGTGTGTGACATACTGTGCCGGCTGTTTCATCCATTGTATGTTCCTTACGTTGCGTAGGAATACTGTTCGTTATCTTCCCTCAAAGTTTTTCAAGTAAACGTCGAATAAGAGTTTACAAAAGCAAATTACAATGGTTTCGGACGTAGCTAATTTTTATAAGGACAAAATTGTGTTTATTACTGGTGGAACTGGGTTCCTCGGTGCATGTTTGATCGAAAAGTTATTGAGATCCTTTCCCGATTTGAAAAACATTTATTTACTACTGCGACCGAAAAAAGGAAAGGAGATAGCAGAAAGATTGGAGGAATTAAAAAAGAATTCGGTATGAAATGGGAAATATTTATATTATACATACAGATAACCTTACCACAATTTTAATAAATCGAAAACCACATGATAACCTGTACTTCGATTCGTGGGGGGTATACGCCTTTTTTAATTAAAATATACTACTGAATCAATCGGCATTTACTTTTCACTGAACGTAAACATGTTTTCATTTATCGTACAGTTTTTTTTAAATACATATGATTACTTACTTAATTCATGTACGTGGATTATAATAATTTTTATTTTTAGTCGATTCATTTATGTCTTTACAAATATTTACTATTTTTATATGATCGTAAATATTTGTTTGAAAGAGATTATTTTAAACTTATGCACGTAATTTCTGTTTATTTTATGAAAACTAAAATGTTTCGTAACTTTTTTGTTACGTGAATTTAAATATTGTCGGTCGTTAACACTTCGAATGAGAGGTGAATGGTATTATTTACGTTTCAAATTTTACATTATGTTATAAAAATTCTAGCTGTTCCAACTTTTCTTATTTAAAAATTACCCAATTTTAATGAAATTTTCTACATTATTTTTGTTCAGGTTGTTATTTAATAATTTATTTCTATTTTAGGTATTCAATAGAATAAGAGAAGAAAATAAGACAGATCTTTTTAAAAAACTAATTCCTGTGGCTGGAGATGTGGGAGAAGAAAATTTAGGATTATTATCTGCAGATAGATTGACTCTTATAGGAAATGTACAAATTGTTTTTCATTCTGCGGCAACATTAGATTTTGAAGCAGATTTGAAGTCTACTACAAAAACTAATTTATTGGGAACACGCAGAGTCGTACAGCTTTGTCAAGAAATAAAAAATTTTAAGGTAAACTACTTTATATGTTTTGTATAATTTACAATGTTTCTATTTCCTTTTGAATCCAGTTATGTTTATTGAAGATACAATGATTATGAAATGCAGTTCTTTATTACACTTTTTGTTTTAGGCTCTGGTACATGTATCCAGTGCATATGTAAATTCAGTGTTAAATGAAGCAGAAGAGCTAATATATCCTGCACCATATGATGTAAATGAATTACTCAGATTGGTGGAAAAGTTGGATGATGCTACTTTAGAAGCAGAAACACCAAATATCTTAAAGGATCATCCAAATTCTTATACATTCACAAAGCACTTAGCTGAGCATGAAGTTAAAAATGGTGGCATTCCATCTGCTATTGTGCGTCCTTCCATGAGTATGTATATTAAATATAAATTATTAAAAAATAAAATTTGAACTAAGTAATTCTTGAAATAATTATTATTTGACTTAATTAATATTTGTTGAAATAATTGTTGTATTTTATATTTATAGTAATAGGTGCATGGAAGGAACCAGTCCCTGGATGGACAATATCAAAAAATGGTCCACAAGGATTTTTAATGGGTGCTAGCAAAGGTGTTGTAAGAAGATTACCAGTGGCTAAACATTTAGTCTATGATTACATTCCAATAGATGTTGTTGTAAACAGTCTTATTATTGCAGCCTTTGCTGTTCATCGTGATAGGTATAATAAAATATTGCTATTTATATTACATTAATCAATAAAACAATTACTACAAGCAATGAAATATTAATATTTTTTGTTACAGTCGCAAAGAGTTGAAAGTGTACCATTGTACATCTAGTACATGCAATCCCTTCAAATGGGAAACTGTGGAAACAAAAATTAATTGTTATCTACATAAATTCCCACTACGAAGTGCAGTTTGGTATCCACATCTTAAATTGGTATCTTCAATCTTCTTGTTCAGGCTCTCTGCAATTTTCGTTCATCTAATTCCTGCATACATTTTGGATACAGTTACTAAACTGACAGGAGGACGACCAATGTAAATTATAAACTATTTATATTTTTATAAATTTTCTAAGACTGTTGTACTATATTTATGGGATGAACTTAATAAGAAATACATTTGTCCAGCTTGGTACGATTACACACAAATGTTAACAACTCACTAGACCGTTTAAGAACGTTCATTTTTACTGAATGGAAGTTCCATAATCCTCGCATGACTGAGTTGCACGAATCATTATCAGAGAATGACAAAAAGATCTTCACTTTAGACATTAAACCATTGGTGTGGGAAGACTATTTCATTGACCTGACACAAGGAGTCAGAACATACTTGAATAACGAATCGCCGAAAACATTGGCCAAAGCACGATCCAAAGATAAAATGTGAGTATAAATATTTTTCCAGTTTTCTAGAAGAAATCTTATATGTTAATTAAATATTTATTACTTGTTTATTTGTTATCTTTGTAGTTTGATGGTTGCACATTTGGGATTGCAAGCTGCACTATTAGGACTTGTGTGGTGGTTGGTCAAAACCATTTGTGCTAGCACTTGGACCAAGACTGGGTTAATCGTTCCGATTACGTATCTCCTTTTTGACCAATTATAAACGACATACCCAATTCCTATCCAACCATATTTACACCACAGACGAGATACAGGATAGACCTATTATCTTGTGGGACTTTTTGTCACACAGTCTGAAATACCGGTAACCAAAAAATCAGAGTTTTCAGAAGAATATCCTTCATTTTATTATCTGTCAAAGAATGTAAACGCTTTTAAAGTATTTTAATCGAAAATGTAAAAATGAAAATCGTAAGGGGGTCTTGAGATCCCCAAATCATGTGATAGAAACATACATTGGATGATAGGTCTATTCTGTACCTCGTCTGTGCTTTCATATACACGGTATGCTTGATGAATAGTAACATTCTCGCATAAATTCAAACGTACACATAAAGGATAAGGATACATTTTTTGTATTTATTTTGTACGAAAAAAAGTACAGTTCATCAAGACTACACTCAAATATATTTCCACACACTTTACCCTCAAAACGGTGTAGGGAAGTAAAGTTGTTTAAGTATTATTACAAAATATTTAATTTTTTAAATAGTTTAATATAATACTAGAGTTTGTATCAAGTGAAATTAATATATATACATATATATATACCTTATAATAAAGATTGAAATATTTTGTAGTTTCTAAATTACATTATAAATTTCTTCAAAGTGTATTGAAAGAAGAATATGCCATTTGTTTGATTAACATTCCGTTATAATGAGAAAAATTGAGATCAATTTTTTTTTATCAAGATAATTATTTCTTTTATAAATTAAAAATGTAAAAAAATTGGGTTTTGTTATAATTTTTAAATAAAGATATTCACTTACGAGATTTTGTGATAAAATTAGTTGCTATATATAAATATTTATTGTGTATTAGTACATTATACTCCATTTTCTTTTTATGAAATAAAATAGTCAATGTTTGATAACCAATGTTTGATTAATGTATATGATAAAATGTTATTAATATTTACTTATTAAAATATGAAAATAGATAAACTAATTTTAGTAGAGCATACGAGCAATAGATTTTAATACAGTACAAAGTGTAACTCTACAATTTTTGTGTTTACGTTTGAGTGTTTATTTCATAATCCTGATGACCATTATGAAATGCATTGTAGAACGTAGTAGCCACATTGAATGTGCCATGTGGAAGATTAATGGGGAAGAAAATTTCTCTTCGATGATAGGTGTGTCGACACGTGACATTTAACCACAGGCGAGGTATAGAATATATAACTGCTCATCCAACACTATTTTTTGTTACTCGAATTTGAGACTCATAAGTCCCGTTACTATTTTCATTTTTACCATTTCGATCGCATAAAATCTGTCGCTTTTGTGTTTGCTTCTATATTTTGCATATTACAATACTTTAGAAGTTTATACATTCCCTTTCGGTTAATTAAAAACAAGATATTGTTTCGAACATTCTAACACCGACGAGGTACAGAATAGATCTATTATTTTATCGGACTTCATGCCACTAGCTCTGAAATACCGACCTCGAAAAAAATCCGAGTATTTCATACGCCCTCTGTGTTTTAATGCGGTGAGTGTAAGAGATACCGGTGAAAATGTCGTTGACGACGATAAAGTTAACAAACTCAAGTAGATCGTTCTCTTTCACGCGTCACGAAGAAATCTGTTTGACCACTATATACGGTGTCTCATTTAAATAAATCTATTTAAAAATTTTGTAAACCGCGAATGATGCTAAAAACTGTTTCAGACAAATGTCGAATAGTTCCAGAGTACACAATTTAATAACAGTGATTTCTTCCAAATAGATGCGAACAAAAAAAATTGTGGAGATAAAATGCACAATCTGTGCGTATAAAATAAATATAACTATGATTTATTTTCTTACATTTTGTAATACTTCACAGTAATGTTATCAATATATAGATAAAATTTTCCTTGTAGAAAATAAGACAAAAATACGAGCTCACTTAATTAATTTTAATTTCTTTGCAAGGCTGGAGTATATTTTTATAATGTTGTTATCAACTTACAAAATTAATTACGTTACTGTAATGTCATAATTATATGCTCGGAACCATTATTGCAGAAGAAAGCTCAAACTTCTGATAAATTTCTAGAAGCATGTAATAAAAAATATAAAACCATCAAATTAAAATATAAAAAGTTTCAAATGTAATTCTTATAACTCTTATTTATTATGCTTGTAAGGCCATTGTGTTAGAAACATAAAAATATCACTTGAAAATTTGTTTAAGACTCATCTACCAGAATATATTATCTGAGTTATGTCTCAATGCAAAGCTCGTTCTTCAACATCTAGGAAAAAGTAAGCAAAGGTATAGTTGTTCTTCCTCGAGGTACTTACGCAGTTTTGAAAAACGCGGTTTTGTGTGATCTTTGTAGTCACCGCGACTGTGAAGAATTATAAAAATTACAATATACTTTCGTGAAATATGAATAATATATGTACACAATATATAATAAATTCATTACAAATTTTTATGCGTTTATAGGAACTTTAAATGTTTGAAAGAATTGAGAATATGCGTAATATGCAAAAATATATAAAATATCCAAAGTGCAGTACATTTTATAATATTTAAAAGATGAAAGAAATTCTATTTAGGCTACACATAAGTATATATTTATATTAGGATTGCCTATTCGATTTTTATGAAATTGTTAAATATGTTGTAAAATTCAACATTTTGTGAAACTTTTCCCGATTTGTGCCTATGGCTGGCGTTGAAGGATAGATCCTCGAGTTCTGGGAATTTTTTAATAACTTTATTATTTTCTTAACATACATATTTTAGTAAATATATAAAATGCAACACATATTTAACATTTCTAAACAATAGTACTATGTGGCTCCACAGTGAGGTAGGCGGTATATCCTAAGAATCGCAAGCTTATGTCTCAAGAAATAGTAGTGGTTCTAACTTAGAAGTTTAGAAATATTAACAAAAATATATTAGTACAACTGCATTGTATTCTCCCTATACGTACAATAACAATGAGGACGGCACAAATAATGCAGGTACTGTACCTCGTCTATAACAGAATTGTTCACATTATCATTACTAGCTCACTAAGAAATTCTGTATACCGATATTATTAAAAAAAAAAACAAGAACTAGTGTTCCTTTCTTATTAAAACATAGTACAATAAACAATGAATCTAGAAGTTTAAGAGTGTGAAATATCAAACGCAATAAAATTATACTCTCACCTTAAATATATAAAAATTTTAAACTTCAAAGGTGCTAATTGCAAGTACCTAAGTGATAGAAGGTATTCTACTATAAATATACATAATTCAAGGATAAAAAATCATCATAAATTTTTAAAAAGTGTAAAATTTAAATCTAATTGATTTTTAAATTGCAATTGATTTTTTAAAAATGATTGTAAAAGATGTTATAAATCTTTAATTATCAGATGTGACGTGTTTTCTCAAAAATGCAGCCCCAAAGTTTCCGAAATGTGAAATGTCATCAAGACCTTTCATGTCATTCAAACTTGAAGTATGGGTTTCCTAAGTATATTTGAATGACACGAATTCTCGTGCGTGGAATTCAATGAAGAACTTTCTTTTGTTTGATTATACCATTCAGCTTATCGAATTGCTTTTGTTTTTTGTAAAAAAGAGGTATAAAAATAATTTAAATTTTTCGTATAAGTAACGATTTATATCAATGAGAATTTTCTATCTGTATTTTAAATTGTAAATATCTAAAATTTAAAGACAGGAAACCTTTAATATATTTTTCAGATTAATAAAATATTGATATGAGAAGTATAATTCTTTTGTACACTAGTATAATTTTATCTTCTTTTTAGTTTTAAAAGAATTTTAATTTAATTGTTCTATTGTTTTAGAATTGAAAAAGTTCAATAAAACAAAATTTTTTGCTTATTTTGTAGTTACTGAACATAACGAAAATATGTATTATAAATAGTCAAATGTAATATTATCATGTATAAATAAGTACGTGTTAGTAAATCAATCGAGCAACAACAATTTTAGTTCATAAATTTCAAACTACTAATTTAATTGAATCCAATAATATTTTTCAGAAAGTTCGGTTTATACACGGGATCAAGAAAATCATCGAAAACACCCAACAACCAGTTTAGAATGTTTATAAAACCGCAGACTATTACTTTACCCTGTCTAACCGGATGTTTCCTGACATATAAAATAAAATTCTTACGATTCTGATAAAAAAAAAAGATAATCGATTCCTATAAACAGATTACCTGATAACAGCATTAAATACATTGCAATTCATAATTACAAAATCAACCTGAAATTTTCGAGTTGCTTCTATTATAAATAGACCTCGGATGTGTAAGCAGTTATGAGAAATTTAAAGTAAGAAAGTACAGAATGCATATAATATGTAAAAGTGTATATTATACAAAATATCAAAAGTAATGTGCATATTGTAATAGTTAGGAAGTAAAATAATTCAGGTGGGCTTGATTGTCATTACTCATTTTGTAGGAATATTCAGAAAAAGTGGCTTTTAAGTCAGTCATAATATTTGAAGCTTAAAATCTTCAGCACGATTTTATAGTAAAGTTATGAAATGCAATCTAGTACAGCAATAAATAAGAAAAATACAATTTATTAATTAATATCATAAAATACGAATATCTACGTGGCTACCAAACTTCCAAGTCACTTAAGAGTTACAGTGGATAAGGATATCCTTCCTTTTGGCTTCTCGGGACAACTTTTTCTTGCACGCGAAGAACTTGCTTCGTCATTAAAAAAGAAAACGCAAGAATTGCATGTGAAGAGCTCTTTCACACAGGTCCAGTGTTGAATAGCCGAATACGGGGTGCATAAGAATATACTAGTGCCTGTTATATATCAAATATTAGGCGTTGAACACATCGAAATATGTGTATGTACAAGGTATCCTGGTAATCATAGTGTGATCAGGAAGGGGATGATTCTACGTGAAAAAATAAGTCTGACAGAGATCGTGTAGATACTCCCATTTAACACGTTCAAGAAGGTAATTGAAATTATGAAACGTCTGCTACTGCCAACGTTTATGTCAACTATTTTTTGCCGAAGTTCTTATTTTCACTGACACTTAATTTTTAAATTTCTAATTCTTTTACCGGTAAAATACATGTCTCTTACATAGAAGATAATATATACAATAGTTAGATATACTTCGGCAGCTCACGCCAACCCTTTTCCACTTTACAATCGGATATTCGACGCCGCACGTTTTAATCCGGCCTTGTGTGGAAAAGCTTTATGTTACCACAAAATAGGTAAACAAAATTTGGAATTATAAAGTAACCAGGGTCAACAGAAAAATTGCAACCTGTTTTAAGGAAAGCAATTAATTGACCTGCATACGCAATTCAGCACCTGTGCACGTCGATTTGCCTTGGAACGTACGGTCCATAGTAACCTCGCTCGAGGGAACGACCCTGAGAGCTCGGTTGCAAAGACAATGATTTCCCTGACAGCTATAAGTTTACAAGTCATATAAGTAAAAAAAAGTCACTATTAGCCGGAATAAATTGTAGCTGAATCGCGCGTGCATGGTCAGTCGGCGCTCGGGATAGGCTTTTAATGTTTCGCTGAAGGGATTACCGATCTCTTGAGGCCACGTAATTCTCTATCGATAGCTTTGCTAGTGGGACGAAATATAAATTCCAGTCAGACGAGTGCTGGCCAAGCTAGCGTACACGCGACTCTCTCTCGTGATCGAAGGTTTCGTTCCTTCGCTTTGTCATTCGGTTGCCCAAGACTCTTTATTGGTATTTCACGTTTTCTTTCTTTTGTAACTTAATTTAATAATTTTAGTTAGTTAATTTAGAAAGTGGTGAGAAGTGGTATTTTTAAACTGCAAGTATTGCAGATACTTTGCGTCCATCAATTAGTGTCATAGGTATGAACAATAATTGGAATAGGTGCGATAAAGAATGTGCATTTGGGTTTGCTTTGGGTAAATCGTGAATTAATAGATTAATTGGACGACTACAGAGTAATTGGATAATGCTTGGATTGGAGCATGTTAGAAGTTTGTTATGTGCGTTAAATATAGTATTTTGGTTTTATCCTTAAAGGGGAGTGCGGCTTTTATGTAAGTTAGTGAAAGAATGAAATTCTTTCCTAAAGAAGGCATCAGACTAAATGCTACAGCTGTGCTAAATTAATTTTATGGATTGCAACACATTTCTCAAATTTGTGCAAAAATTATACGTTAATTTATGTTACTAAACATTAATGGGTTCCAGAAAAATGCATTTGTCCGTCTAAGCAAATATTTAATTTTATTAATAGAAGAATTACATTACAATATACGAGGAAATTAAAAATTTGTTATAATGATAAGTTATAATGTTATATTTGTTATAATGTTATAATGATAATAAGATAATGTTATGCGTTTCTAATCGAATAAAATTTTGAATGAAATATGGAGGAAATATACAAACCGGAAAAATATACGAACAATGTAACTAAAGTTAAGTAAAAATTAAAGTAGAAGGAGATTAGAAAATCAAAGAATAGTGATTTATAACGACGCTAGAAATAAATATATTTTTACGATGGAATTAGCACCATAATCGTTAAAGTGAAATTTATGGTAATTAACAATCGATGCTGCAGTCGTACGCACAAGGAATTCGTTTTTGTTCTTGTGTCACTTCCAGAATGATTAGAAAAGTGAAATGAGAATGACATACCGTGGAAACATACAAACTATTGTCTCACAAACATGTACGGTAGCTACAAAATGTATTTGTACATCATTGTATTTACATTCCATTGTTATCAATTTTTTTGTAAACTTCCAACAATTTAATATTATTTCTGTGTGACTGTAAAAGTTTAGTATCACGAACACGAAATTAACAAACGCTTGTTTGAGAAAAGTGGGTATGTGCAAATACTTTTTGCAGGCTTTATACTCGGTATAAATTCAAAAAAACTTATGCTGTCTGATAGTTTAAAAGTGGAATAATGTTTTACGATTAACATAATAATATTTTTCCTAAATATCTTGTATTGAACGTTCAAATTTTATGTTAATCGATAGAATCAGTAAAACAGACAGTTAGTGTATTAGATAGTGCACTAATAGCTAATACTAGTAATTAGCACACAGATTAGCATATTAATTGAATTTAATGTATAATTAGGAAAATTCTTAAATCCTTGCAGACAAGTTCAATATGAAGTGTTTAATTTTAATAAGTGTTTAAGTTAAATATTAACTTAATTACTATAATTAACAAAAAATTAATTAGGTAAATGAATGAATGATTCTAAAATTGAGAAATTCATTGAATAATTGTTCGATAATTATTCAACAGTATTCAGTACTATACAACTAGTTACGATATAATTGTTTAGTGTTAAATAGCATTTTGTATTAGATATTCAGTCATATAATAGAGAAGTCACAAAGCAGAACAATGATACAATTATTATTCAGATGACGTACTGGTTTCCGGGTCTATTGTTTAAGCTTCTGTAATTAATAATGCAAGTTCTTTCCTCTCTTTACAATGAAAATTAATGACAATGACGACATAACAATACGTTTATATAAAATAGATTATTTTACGTAGTTACGTTTATGATTCGTTAATTGTTTGCAGATCAAAAGTAAAAATTTCCTCCGCGTTTAGACGAATATCACAGATAGAATTACCTCGAAGAATATTTTCAAAATATATTTTGAAATGTTTAAACGGAAAACTAAATTTATTTATACATAATTAAAAGAAATTGTCAATTCTTAGCATCAAAAAATTTGTTCATTTCTTTGAATCTCAGAAATATTACTTAAGACAATTAAGTTTGGGGGATGGAACACTACAAGTGTTTTGCGAAATTTCACTATACAAATTTTCATTATAAGGGAACATTCAAAATTGATAATATAACACAAAAAGTTAGAACTACATCTTCATGTTTATCTTTAATAATATTCCAAGCACGAACGATAGTAGCAGGAAAGATTTCCGAAAAATGCTCGCAACATGATACGAATACGCGACAATACCCGTGAATTGCTAATGCCATGTTGCAAAGCTTGTTGTATCACGTATACATGCTATTTTACGAATAATGATGGCGTATGCTCTGGGTATTACAGTGCTTATAGTACAACCGGATAGGGGGTGATTCAGCGTAAAAAAGTTAGTCGAAAATATTAAATAAAATCTGTTTATGAGAGTTTAGTTTTCCAGAAAACTGAATTTAAAGATTCTCGAGGTGTATGACGCTCAATTAGCTTCACGCTTAATAACTGTATTAATAATTTCTAACAACATCATAATATACAGTACTCTTCTATTAGTAAATTTATTACTTTACATATAGATTACTGAGCAAAGTTCGAAAAACAGAACAATTAAGGCGTGAGATTGGCAATTATTTTCAACTCCTGCATTCAATGAGCAAGGACTTGTATTCGTTAATAAAAACAAACAACCCCCAGGAATTCGATTATATAAATTAATAATATGGTTAATAAATCTATTAATAATTCTTATCGTAACATGTGCATTACTCGTTGATGCGAATATAAAATCTGGGGAGAAGTGAATAGATGGGGTACATTGAGAATACTCAAAGTTGATTTTATCGAAAGCGATGTCTTGCATGAGAAAATCTTATATTTTCGACTTACTTTTTTTATGTAGAATCACGCCCTTTCCTGCTATACTATGATTACTTATATATATATATATTCCTAGTCTTATTGCTTTAATTTATCGATAAAGATTTGTGACTAATTGTGAGTTATAGTAGTTTGCATTCTAATCGTATACGTGCCACTATGCGTAAATTATTACCCTCGATACGCTTGAATAAACAACACGAAATTCCTATTTTTTAAAACGAATATTCGCAAAAATGTACAATATTCATGTTCTCATATAATATGTAACTTCCCCTAAAAAAATGTATATGCAAAGAATCTAGAACTCGTAAAAAAATGTTTTGAAGTTATTGCAGGCAATATGTTTTAAAAACTAAAAACAAATTAAGTTACTGTAATAAAATTGTTGCTACAAATATTACAAAATGCGATACATTATTACTTTGGTGTTCTATCTTGCTCTTTTTAATATCAAAATTCTTCATTTGCTTAATCATGCATGAATTTTGTAGACATAAACGATTGAATGCTTAAAAAAGGAAACAATTAAAGTTTAAACGGTAATAATAAGGTTCTTAAATGGTAACTATTAATAACTGACAATAATGACTCAATTCAAACGGTCACGTATGTAAAATCAGCTAAACAAAATTATAATTTATGATTTGCACAACGGGAATGGATTAATAGATCGTTCATGTATCTTTAATTGATCATTGTATTCGAATTAGGAGTATTAGAACTGTACAAAATTTTGTACTCAGTAATTTTATTTTTCATTCACGAAAGATTTCCTCCTCCTACACTTTTTACATGAATATTTTGAATAAATATTCTTTGATTTTATATTAAACCTTGACAACTTATTTTTAACAAAATATTATTTCTCGAATACAATTAAACTCACTTTTAAATAAGTAAATATTAATTCTCTAGAAAAAATTTAACAACTCAATTTAAGCTAAATAGTATTTGTGTAGTAATCCTGCCTTAAAATCTTATCTTTGGTTAAATATTATTTCTGCATTAACAGTTTCTCAATTAGATATTCTGTACCTGCGAGCGAGACTAATCCAAGTTCATATCTTTTAAAAATTGAGTTATATACACCGTTTAGTTGTTCTTTTATTTTATTAGAGTCATAAGTCACATCTATTTATGTTATATAATGAATAAAAATGATTCAATTGTTTGAACTATTTTGATTCTGTATCGTATATTTTGTACTGATTGGAGATTAATGCATCTTAATGTAGCTGTTTAAGTCGAATGTAGAAATACATGTGCTGTAATAGATTTCCTCAGCTATAACTATAAAATTAACTACAAAAATATAAATACAGTTACTTTATACGTTTGATAAAAGATCTGCAGTTTGGAATTTTTTAAAATTCGACTCTACAGTTAGTAAATTATCAAACATATGTGTATATCCCACTGACTAAAGTATCTATTTATTTAGTGGCATATACTTTTACCATGCTTATTCGGTATAAAATTCTATATAAAAGAAGAACTTATCTCAGCTTGGTTTTAAGATACAGAAACATTATTGTCATAGCAATACCTGTTTGACAATTTACTTTTAACTAAAGATTACTTCCCCAGTAACACTCTATGCAACTATAAATATTCTCCATCTTCATCTCGCTTAAATTATCAGTTAAAATGTTAAATGTTAATCTTGTCATTTAAAGGTCGCAAATTGGTTCAAGACCTTGCGTAATTATCTTCAACAAACGTGTTCGACCGCTTTTTCGCTTTCGTTTTATCGTCATCTTCTTTGTTACACAGCAAGTGTCGAGATGGGATCAGAGGTACCATCAGTATCAGAGTGGTTTCACGGCCGAAATGTTTTCATCACCGGTGGCACCGGATTCATGGGGAAGGTTTTAATTTATAAACTGCTGCTGAGTTGTCACAACCTTGGAAATATTTTCGTGTTGATCAGAAAGAAAAAGGATGTGGATCCTCAGAATAGGTTGCAGCACATGTTACAGGTAAACCGTAAGCGATACACTCAAAACCAAATCGAAAATACGATGATTATTCCAGGTATTTTAAAATGTATTATTGGTCAAAGGTGTAGGGTCACTATGCAGTCTAAGGCTGGCTATAAACCAAGTTTCTCATGGACAAGTTTTATTGTACATTCTCAATTTATATTTCATGGTATCCGAACCCACATTTTCCGAATACCTTAAAATTTGAACGTTTTGCTAAAAGTTAAGTGGCTAGAATGTGTTACGTTAGAAAACGCTTCAATTAAAAATCTATGAAAATAAGAGAAATTAATTCTAATATCTCTAATGTTAATTTTTAACTAATAAGAGGATTACTGGGTGATTGCATATGAGTATAACCTAAGAAATAATTCCAAGCTATTAACCGATAGTGTAAATTACATTTTTAACATATAACAAGACACCCAGCAGAAAACAACAAAAAAACCGCCTTACAAAAAATCCGAGAATTGAAATCGAGTTATAAGTTGTAGTGACCTTTGAAGATGTTTTCAAAGATTTTCATCGCAGATATTGGAGTCTTCGAAATAAGTAAAGCAATACGAAATTTTTAATTAATGCGTAATAGAAAGTTGCTTAACATTACTACTGGTAATAAATTAGAATACATAGACTTTTATTTTGTTCAGGAGTATATTTCTCGCAAATACCCTTGAAGAATTGTAAACGAGGATATAAAATGACGTACATATTAACGAAATGTTTTGATAATATACAAACATGTTTCATAATTATTAATGGGACACATCGACATCGTACGGAAATCAGCTTACTTAATATGGTCATAATCGATTCCTGGATGCATTAAGAGACAACCTTGAAAATTTCTTGTTACCTTCAGTTTACCTCTCTCTGAATCACGCATTGAAATCACCTTAAAGGTTACTTATGGTTCATAATACATTTTATTCATTATAAGAAAAACGTTTGCTGTTTAAAAATGATTTTTTAATCTCTAATTTTATGAAAGGTTGAACATATAGGGCCAATATTATTCTATATAAAACTTGTAAATTCAAATTTTTTCACACAAGAAACAATATATAGTACGAATATCGTAATAAATACAACCCTTGTCATAATTGACAATCATAATTATAGACTTTACAACTTTTGCGATATAATTATTGACATAGTTAACAAAAATAATTTTAGTAATAGTAGAAACATTTCACGCGAAGGAAACAACTCTTAGCTCATATAGCTGATGCTAATAACCAAGCATTTAATGCCACATTAAAATTCAATTAGAAACGTATTTCTTAAGAAAAGAAATAAAGCAATATACTTCGTTAATAACATAATCATTATGATGTAGTTATTAATTATGTGAAAATAAGTTAATTATGATTAACATATTTAGTGATTGTAAATTAAGCATCGGCTATTATAACTTAATCGTCGTTGCGTTTAATGGATAACTGTTCTGTTAGTAACATATTACCAAATATAGTTAAAAATTTCTCTGGATTGTGCTTTGTGCATTAGCTTATTAAGTCTCTTATGAGAAATAAAACTTTTGTAACTTTGCAAAAACATTTGTAATTTATTGCAAGGATTAAAGCTAGAAAGAAATTATTAAAGGTTATGTATTAATTCGGAAGACTCCAACAAAAATATGAAATATGAAGATAGTACCTTTCCATTAAAAATAATATTTTATGGAGAAGGCTCTCTATAGTATTCAAGCTATTTAAATTTTATACATAACGCCTTCACTCGTATACGCAAGGTCTTTTACGAGTAACGTTACAACAAAAAAATAAAGAAGGAAAGGGAACGACGCAGAAAAATTATTAGTAGCCTTGTAAATGATTTAAATTGGACCTCTCATCAGTAACACACTTGCTTTCGTGATTTATAGAAACAATATATTACAGTGATATAATTCTACAACATTAAAAAATGCAATAATTAGAACCACAGATTTCTTCTTGGGCATTGTTCTCGTTAAACGTACATTCTTTTATGGCTTTAGTAATAAAAATAGAATACTATAACATTGTTTAAAAAAGAAACTTGACAATCATAGCTACAGATTTCTGCTTTTGCATTGTACCCATTAAATGCATATATTTTTTTAATTTATTTATTTAGTATCGTCTATTAGTTTTGACCGACATTGCGCAAATGATTGCTCCGAATCATCTGTTTACATTAGTAATTCGATAAGTATCACCATTAATATCTGTGTACGAAAGTGAAAGGGACGATAATGCTCCTGGTATGTAGTAATTTTACTATGTTTCAAAGTGTCCAAGAAAATCGCTAGAAACAGATATACAGGGTGGGCCAATAAAAATTTCCATCTTAAACACGTCTATAAATATACTCGGTATAAAACAAACTATTCTATAATTGCAACGATTTCTTTTTCTTTTTGCAAAACATATTAAATGATTTATATTCACCAAATTTTTGTCGTAATCTATTTATAAATATTCGAGGTAGTAATTTGTATTGGTGCATTGTGTATACTATTCGATATATACGAAAAACGTGACTATACATACAGGTAAATCATTAAGCTGTATTATTACAATGTGAAAAAAATTCCATTCCATTCATAGCTTCATCATTGTCTTTATTATCTCTCAATGCGATCAATGAACCAAAACAATTGCACGTCGCAATGAAGAATGACAAGCATTTTACGACTTTAACCGGATGTTACCGATGAAATATCTCCCTCTTTTACATACTGATAAATTTACAAGAGAATGGTGGATTACTAATTTCAGCAAGAACCGTTCAAAGTGATCAAGGAGAAGTATCCAGAAAGGTTGAAAAAGATCGTATTGGTAACCGGTGAGACCACTTCTGAGGATCTTGGTTTATCAACTGTAGATAAAAAGAGACTATTGGAAGAAATTTCCGTGGTCTTTCACATGGCGGCAAATGTTAAATTCGATTTGTCGTTGAAAGAGGCGGTAACGACAAATACTGTTGGGACCATGAATGTTTTAAATCTTGCGAAACAGGTAAATATGTACCAATTTAATCGTCAATATTGCGCACCATTCCAAGTAAAATATTAATTATTCAATGACTTACATGCAAGTTTCTTCACGATTACTGATAACATAATCGATTCAAAGAATTGTTATTTATAGATGCCGCATTTGCAATCATTTATTCATGTTTCTACTTCGTATTGTCACTGCAATGAAGCGGTGCTTGACGAAAAACATTATACGTGCTCAGTGGAGCCTGAGAAAATTATACAAACGGTGAATAATATGACGGATGATGTTCTTAAAGTAATGACACCGAAGATATTACAAGGATTACCGAACACTTACGCCTTTAGTAAGGCATTGAGCGAAGACTTGGTACAGAGATGTGGTCTTCCTGCAGGCGTTGCTAGGCCTTCCATAGGTAAACTTAACTTTTACTTTGTCAAACAGTTCCTAAATAAACTTCTTACTATGATTTAATATATATTATGTACTTATAATATATATATATATATATCAATGTAATTACAATATATAATAATTCAGATTGCAGATTTTTCTGAAAATTCGTATGTTTATGAATAAGTTTGACTAAGTAAGACTTAACTTAGAATTTGCTTCACCCCCCAAGTGTCACAATTTCTACTATGCTTTGAATATTATATATAATTTTGCGAATCATATTCCTTCTGCACTTTTGAGTAGAATTTCCTATAAATGCACAAAAATCCACTGTTTAGTAATCATAGAGTGGGTGTCATCTAAAACACATCCGCAACCTAATGCTAACTAATAAAGCTCTTTTAATTTCGATTATTAAGTAATTTTAATTTTAGTGGCTGCATCGTGGCAAGAACCAGTACCCGGATGGGTAGAAAATATGAATGGACCAACAGGTTTAATGGTAGGTGCTGGAAAGGGTGTAATTCGAACGGTGTTGTGCAATTATAGCTATTCGTTGAATTTAATTCCTTGTGATATGGCAATTAATGCAATTATCGGGTTAGCGTGGAAGGTAGGAAGAGAAAACCCTCAGAAACCGATATATGTAAATGTTACTAATAGTTCGGAGAACCCAATTTCTTGGGGCTGGGCAGTAGATATTGGAAAGAAACATGCCACAACTTATCCGTTTACAGGTCAGTAAAAAATAAATAAAATTTCATCTATAAATGATAAAAATGATAAAATGAATAGATTTTTCAAACAATTCATATAAATTATTAGCGAAAACATATTCTTATTTGTTTTATTAATTCAAATTAGTAACATTCAATTTTCTTTTTAGGGCTACTTTGGTATCCAGGTGGAAGTATTACTACGTTAAAATTCTACCACTGGATACGTGTGATTTTCTTCCACTTTCTACCCGCATACTTTTTGGACGCGATAATTGTTCTAACTGGAAATAAACCGTTTTTGGTAAAAGTACAACACAAAGTTAACGCTGGTATTGAACTGATACAATATTACACTACCAAACAATGGGAATTTCGGTAATAATGCGGAATAATTACTTTTCATCCCCTTAGCTGTCTGTATTATAAATAATGCAAATAGGAAATAACTTTGAACTAAATAAAACCTACTTTGAGATTCCCCAATAATTCTATAATACAGTGATGGACATCCCGTGGCCTTTCAACTATTTATTCTGCAACCCGCCGAAACATTGCATTTCATTTAGCTGAAGTCTAAAAAATAATCTATATCGAAAATAACAAATTCAACTGTATAAATTAAAATTTTCTGATTAATATATTAGACGTAGAAGTTAATTCGGTACTATTTTCCACAAAATTCAATGCTTATTTCCACAAAAAATTAAACACAATTTTAATATTAAATGACTATCGAACTTTAGATGACTGTTTTGCGTCCGTATAGAATATTAAATTTTCAATTGTGGTCTACCAAAGAGCAAGGTTGTTCATCACTACTATGATAGATCAATCATCGCAGCTGAAAACGTCACAAAATTAAAAACTTGGAATGAATAAGTGTGGGATCTCAGGGCTCACCGCGGGCTACTCTAAGCTCTAAGGACCTCAAGTTCTATGATTATGGAAACAAAGAATTCTACTGAGATACCAAAGTTAAATAATTTCGAAGTCATGGGTGCCGAGGTCCCTGGACCCTAGGGTGGTCCAAGATAAATATCCTGCAATCGTGAGATCTTCCCAACTTACAACTAATTACTTTCCGCGACTTTTGAGAATTCTGACCAAGACTCCTCTCAACACCTCAACATCCCGCTTAGCTCTCTTATAAGTCCTACAATTAATCAATTTATTAATCACCTAATTTAATTTTATACTTTCAGAAATGATGGTATGAAGCAATTAGAGTGTGAACTGAATTCGTCTGATAGAGAAGAATTCATTATGAATACAGAAACAATATCCTGGGACGATTATATGTTGCGATATATTTTGGGTACTAGACAGTATTGTTTGAAAGATGATCCTTCCACTATACCTCGTGCTCGAAAAGTTCTCAGATATTTATATTTCGCCGATTGGTTTGTTAAAATCGGTCTCATGATTTTTTTCTCCTGGTTTATTTATTCTTGGATAAATCCATCCATGCAAGTAACTATGACTGTGTTTGATGTTAATGAAATATAGATTTTAGTTATATATGTGTATTTTGAAATAATTCTGACTTTACCTCAATAAGATTATATTTTTATATTTTCAATTCATCTTTAAATAAGGTATCTGTACTATCTTCTGCAGTAACAAAATATTTATGAAAGGTATATTGTTACATTTTAAGTGAGAACTATGCTTTATATCACCTGTACAATTATTAATATGCTAAAATACTCAATTATAGTTTATGATAAGCAATAAGTCATAATTGTTTAATAAGTTTTGTCTTGTTTGTTCATCTTTATTACTGTTGTAGGCAAATACAAATGTTATTTAAACAAAATATTATTCTCATAATATTTTGCATATGTTTTGGTAAAACAAAACGACATAAGTCACATATTTTCACTTTTGAAATACTATCGTTTAAAGTTTCAATCAAAATATCAAATCTTAAATTTCAGTTAAATTGTACTCCGTTCTTGAGTAGAAGAAATTGTTTTTTTTGCATTTTTTTTAATAAATTAATGCATAAACACAAATTGTTTAGAAATGTGATTTAAGTCGCTTTGCTTTACAACCATATATACAATAGAAACTCTATTAAAATTTAACTTATATGTACTTTGAACAACAAATACCGGATTTAGTTTGTAAAGCGTGGAAAGTCAAATAAAATGTGATGAACAAATTATATTTTCATTATTTTATGTAATTAGTTAATTACTATTGTTATTATTATAATATTGTGAATACTATCTCTATAATATCATTGATATTAAAAATAAACTTGTATTGCAACAGTTTTAAGAATCTAAAAATAACAGTCAGAAAGAAATATATTCAACTCATAACTGACACGTAACGATTCACGACTTCCCACTTAATCATTTATGATTAATGCTTCCTCTTACACTTTTATTACCTAATATTTAAATGTCAAGAATGTGTTGTAAAATTAGGTGTAATTCCCTGTTTTAAAAAATATCACACTTAATAGTACTATTAACTATTAAATTATTTATTCATATTATATTATTCGAATTTTTTTAATGAAAATATGTTACAATGTTGAAACTTATTCAACTGTAATGTTATTTTAACGTAAGTGTTATGAAATTGTATAGTGAAGGCCCTTCACTGAAAAGCATCAAACACCGATTTCTGATATCTAAAAGATTAATAAAACTTTGTGAGTATGTGAAGCATAATAAATTTTTGTTTGCGAAAATTTCCTTCAACGTAGTGAAATCAACTCACGAAGTTTCGATCTTTCTATGTGTATTTTTTGAATATTTAAGGGAAAGAGTTCGAAACAATTGTTATATCCCAAAAATTTATTATTTTAAATAATCTACCGAAACACAAAAGAATACCTTTTTTTTAATAACTCATTTACCATAAACATTTACTTTACTGCTGGGCTCATGCTACCACACTTTTGTATGATGTTTGATTTCATTTGCATTTTTCAACATACAACAACTGTTTTCTATCATTATAAAAGAGTAACAAACGTCTGTCAAACCTTGATTGATCAAGTTAGCTTGCAGGTAAAACAATTGCATAGTGTTCTGCAATTTAGATTTGTAAGCCTTGCTGACAAGATATTGACGTACTCTGACATTTTAAAATTTCGAAATCTTCGCTCTTTAGTAAATACGTAGTCGCATAATCGCTTCCGCGAAAATTTCACCCCATGTGATTTTTTTACTATGCAAATATTTAAAGCAACGTTACAAGTACGAAGACAGTTCTCAGCCGGTAACAAAAGACACGCTTTACTCCTCTAATAATAAGGCAGACACTAATCACGCATGCGACATTCTAACGTGTGACACGAAAAATCTTTTCATATCCTATTCATATCCTTAACAACTAACATCTTATACAAATTTTCTTTTTTAGGCGTTCTTGCATTGAAAACATTTACATATTAAAAATTTATGTTAGAAAAAAGAAAATATTGTTAGAAAAATTCAGAGATTATTAAATTATGTTCGCCTTTCGTAAATTTTGGAAATATTTGATAAAGCTGATATTTAAGGAAATGTTTCTGAGAGAAAAGAAAAGTATTATTTTAAAATTTCGAAGACAGTAAAATATTTGCTTTTTTTAAAAGTTGGAAATATTTGATAGTGCTGATAGTCAACTGAAGTTTAAGTGAAGAAGAAACTACATTAATTTACAAATTTAAAAGTGCATTATCCGTCTTTATCAACTTTCTATACATTAAGTAAAACGGTCCGTAATCTGCTCAATTAAACCAAGCTACGCTTTTGCATGTGTTATATAAAAAATAAAATTACACGATCAAATTACAGAATTTCGAAAGAACAACCCGTCAGATTACTAAGTACAGAATACGATCAGATATGGACAAATTGAGGAAACAAAGCTCAAAAGAAAGATCTAAAAAATATTAATTCTTTGACTTAATAACTTTCCTCTACTATTCAAACAAATGTTATTATAGATATACATTACAGAAATTGGAAAAATATAAAACCGTAATCATAAAAAAATAACAGTAAAGCAATATTAATACGAATAGATCGAATGTTAATAATTTAATACTAATTCTAGTCCTAATTTTAATATAAAAAGGGAATGTTTGTAGTTCTATTAATTCCATTGCGTCACGAATTCTATCATAATTATTATAATATTTAAACTCTTAGGATAATTTTTATATTTATTGCAAATCTGGGATCCTCCCTGAGGCATAGAAGAATAATTCATTTGACACTTCACTAATGATTTTCGTAACTGGTAAATATAGATCCGAGATTCATAATATGCAAATTGAATTTTATTAAAAACAACATACAAATTTAGAATTTACTTGTTATCCTCAAAGGTCATATAGAATATAATACAAATAATGTCATGATAAAAAAATTTATGCAATTACTTGTATTATACATATTATTTTATATTTAGTGCGCATTCATTCAAACTCCCTTCAAGTTGATAGAAACTTTGAAATAAAATCCTGCACAAATATTTTTGCAGGTGTATTGGACTCTCATATTGCATGTGTATATTGAGCGTTAGCTCGTTCAATTGTAAAAATCAGGAAAAAATAATAAAAAAACGTAACGAATACTATAGATACCAATCGGTAGACACAGTTTACCGTTGATTTTGCAGTGGTATTTTAAGTAAACGAAGAGCAACGTGTAACTCGAAGCGAAAACGAAGACTAAAAGAAAAAAATCATGAAACTCGTGGCACACACACAGCCGGGTGCCTGAAGAATGTCGAAATCCCGCAGTCGTAAATTTTCGTACTCACTCTCCCATACACACGCTCCTTCTTTTCCTTAGCACTTATTTTCACTCTCACTTTCTGGCTCAGACTCTCGCTCTTTAACCCTTACTACAGGCGTGTGCTTGCACACTTCTTTTCAACAAAGTTACATACATTCTAAACGTGTACACATATTTTCCTTTGACGTTTGTAAACTTCATACTCATGTTTTTGCAACTCACTAATTAATCCTTGTTTAAGCACATCCACTTAAGGCTATTTTTGACCTCTTGCTTTACGACTTTTTCAGTAGTGCACACGTTAATGAAAATTATTCATTGCTTCAACACCGTGTCGGAAACAAAATATTGAAATATTATTATACGATCTTTATTCTTATTCTAGTAATTGCCAAAATTTCAAAATGAATTAAAGAAAGTAAATTATATACTTTACTATAAATGCTGTGAATTTATTCTATTTGAACTATAGTTTTCACGGTGAATGATATTCGTAGTTTTAAACTAAACGGTTAAAAGTCTCTACTTTAGAATTTTTCTTAAAAATTACTACGTAAGAATCCCTTCTTTCCTACTTTTGCTATTTCTGTGAACGAACGATGCTTAATATCTTAAAGAACTATGAACTCGTTTTATACTAGTAATGTAATATAATACTATTACAAATGTAATTGTTCCCTTGAATTATCCATATCTTAATTTATTGGAAATAGTACAGATAGTATTAGGTTGTAACATAAAATCATTCCGATTTGTTTAGCATGTTTAAAGTCGTGTATTTGTAAATTTGAAACTGAGTTTAATTAACTATGTATACGTCATTTTGATCCATCACTTCATTTCGTTTTCCAAAAATTGATCTAAATGGGACGAATATACACATATGTTACAGTCCAATACTTTGTAGAAAAAAATGTATAATTGTTTTATACGAATTAAATGAAATGGATTATTGAAGATACTAGGATGAATTTTATATTCAGGTGTTGAACCTGTATGCATTTTTCAGAATTTATGGTTTCGTAATAAGTAGATCTAGTATTAATATGTGTACAGCTACAATTAACCTAAGTGTCAGGTTTTCTCGATTGAGGTCAATCTATTTCCGGTAATTATGTAACGAATATTTCATATTATCCATAACCAACTTATTGTAACACAGATTTGAGATTTTAATCTTTTAAACACAAACTTAATTCTGTACATTTTTTAAGCAACCCGATTTCCAAATATAAAACTCGCATAATAAATTTAAACAATTCTTCATCGAATTTTGATTAATTTCGCAGTGTAGAAAAATGATGTAATTTAAAACCAATTTCTAAGACCATGTGTACATTTGCTCACCATTTATACCGCTATATATATATATACTTCTCTTATTTCATTGTACGAAAGAATATATATGTACATTCCTCACTTCACTTTACGACAGATTTCAAGTGGACTTCACTAGATTTAACATTTCCTCAACGAGCTC